>JAWDJE010000003.1:180757500-181357500 GCA_035047345.1 Bradypodion ventrale
TTTCTAAGTGATAGAAGGCTGGAAGAAGGCTTGTTTTATGTCATTCCTATCTTCCAATGTGCTTTTCTTTCTTACATACAAACCATCACAAACCTGTGATATTAGATTTAAACATTTGAAACTATAACATTTACCTTCAAAATTTCTAATCTTTGTTTATTGTCCTTTGGCATTTTGTCACTAGGAACCAAGGCAATGTTGAAACCATCTCCTGAATGTCCAAAGATATCATACTGTATAACAAGGATTGAAACAAAGTTGTTTAATTAGTGTTCGTTGTGGTAACTAATTATACAAGAAAAGAGCTCAGCTTTTACCTTTGTTTCCTTCTTTTCATCTTCTGATCTCTGCACCAACCTCCCTGTGCTAATAATAGGCCAGTTTATGCAAATTAACAATAAACCATATGCATTTTAGATATTTAGTTGCAGGTTTAAATGCTCAACTAACACATACTTCACACAGGGGTAGTGGGAAAGGCAAGGGAAGTGTGGAGTCCTTATGTCACAACTTAGCTGTCAAGCATCTGGTTGCCTCTCATTCCATTTCTATACAAACTAAGGAATATAATAATATAGTTCTGGACAATGTCAGTCTTATTTGCATGTAAAGTAACAAACACACAAAATAATATTTAATATGCAGACTTAGTGCAGTGTACTGAGATCTGCTAAACCAGAACTCATGTTTCAAGCAAATTTTCAATGGACCACAGGCTCAACTTCACCAGAAGCAGAGCCTTAAATGAAAGAAAGAAGTGTCTTCCCAGAAGGAAGGAAGATCTTTTGCCCTTGATAAATTTTCTAATCTTTCCTCACAGTCAACTGGTCATCTGTGGTTAATCTAAAGTCAATGTGGTTGCATACTTTTCATCTACTATTTGTATCTGATTGTGTGAAATTCTGTCTAACCTAAAACTAAAGCATAACTATTCATAAGTATTTGGACAGTAAAATGTTTTTAGATAAAGGAAGAAAGTTCAAATATAATTTTGTACAACAACATTTGTGTTGTGTATTTAGGTTTTTATGTCTTTAAGAATAATGGTGCTGAATCTCTCAGCTGTTAGTAATAGCGTATCTATTCTTGCTTAGTTTAAATCAGCTGTACCAACAGTAATTGAGCAGCCTGAAGATCTATGTTTTAACGGTCTAGGAAATGTATATAAGGAGTATTGCCATTCTACAATGCTGCCGGTTTGTTCATTTGAGCTGAATAAATGATGTGTGTTGATCCCTACTGCTGATCTCCTTGACTATTTTGCCGGATATAACTTGTGAATCCTGTGTTAACTTAAAAACTCACAATTGTATCTATATGCTTGCTGTGGGTACATGGGAAATACAATTCTAAACAGTGTCTCAACACACCAAGCTGACACACTGAAAATGGTCAGCTGGTGCAAGATTTTCAGTAACACTGAAAATCAGCAAAACACTTTCAACAAGTGAAACATGAGAAATGCATTCAAATTCTTGCAATCTGTGGTTCTCATCAAAAACATGAATACTGATGTTCATAATAAGAAATACAGTGAGAAAAAGGTTTTATGCAGTGTAGGTAAAGCGTGCAGCATGGAAGAGAGATCTTGTTCTAGTGCACTCCTCTTCAAACATTTCAATAAAATTTAACGTTTTGGAAACTAAATCTTAAGACAAAACAATTTCAGTTTATGTATCCTGCAATGACTACAAACATTGATGGCAAATTCTTTTCAAGTTTTGGAAGATCAAGACTTCATACATAAAGAAAAATGCTGTCTATCTGTCAGCACGCACACATAGAGCACCACCAAGAATCACCTTGAATTTCTGCTCATAATTCTCAAAAGCTTCCATAACCATGCAAACAGCTTCCATGGATCGTTCCAGCCGCCCATCAACACCATTGAAACGATACATGCTGCCCGAGACATCCACTACCAGGCGAAGACGTTTGGGGTTCTGCTGAGGGCTTCCAAGCTTAAACAAAACAGATATCCAGTAATATGGTTCAATAATGGGAAAGCTGGTCATAAGATGCACACCCACTGATTGCAAAATATGCCTTAATACTGAATCAGCATAAATCAGTTACGGCAACATTCAGGGGTTGGGGAAGAGTTAAACTGGTCTCCCGCAACAATGGGAACTGTTCAAAGAATGGCCACACCACCACTCAAATTTGACAGCATGCCAGTAGGGGGTGGGAAAATGAAGGGACTTTCTATTACAAACTTCATGCTGTTGCTGCTTAAATACAGTATCTGTGAGTGCCACATTTTGGTTTAAGAACCAAGTGAGCCGGTGGACACATTTTTCATTGTTCTAAAGCAGAATCACACTTCTGGGAGAGTAAATCTATGTTAAAAGATGTTAGGCCTTGAAGATGTTTAAAAGAGAGCATGAGGGATGGGGCTAAGAAGCAAGCAAGCAAACAAACATCTATTTATTTATTTATGTACACCCACACCCACACAGAGTGTGTGAGTGGGTGTATAATGTTTTTTGGACCATAAGATGCACCTGACCATAAGATGCACCCAGTTTTTAGAGCAGGAAAACAAGGGAAAAAATTCTGAACCAAATAGTAAGTTAGGTTGCACTTACCAGTGATAACTCTCATTCTTCGAGTGTATAGTTTGTGAATACACACTATTGGGTTGTGTGCCTGTGCAGACGCTGGACCAGAGGCTTTAAAGCTTATTGGCTAAAGGTTTTGGTGGTAAGACCGCCCACCGTACCACCCACCCTTAGGCGCTATTCCGCCATTTTACCTCAGTTCCATACTTAAGCCAAGCACAGGATAAACCAAATGATATCATCCGTGCAGCTCAAGAGGGGAGGTAGGGTGGGTAGTGTGTATTCACAAACTATACACTCGAAGAACGAAAGTTATCACTGGTAAGTGCAACCTAACTTTCTCCTTCGTATAGTTTGTGAATCCCCACTATTGGGAGATTAGCAAGCTCACACTTACTTGGTCGGTGGGCAGCCAGAGGAGATGAATCCACGATGAAGTACGTCAGCCAGGCAGGATGGACCCTCAAGGGTGAGATGCCTGGAGCCTTCTGGCAAGGACAACACAACCAAGTCTGGTGTCCGCAGTGGCTCTGGTGTCCATCCGGTAGTGCTGGACAAATGTGGAAGGTCTGGACCAGGTGGCAGCCTTACAAATGTCCTCCAGTGGGGTGCCTTCCAGAAATACCATGGAGGTGGCAACCGCTCTGGTTGAGTGTACCCTGACGTGAGGAGGGGGTGGAAGAGAAGCAGCCTCGTAGGCGAGGTAAATGGTTGATGTAATCCATTTGGAAAACCTCTGTGACGAGATGGGTTCACCTTTCGACTTGCCCCCATAGGCAACAAAGAGACACCGAGACTTGCAAAACTCTCTGGTCCTGCTGGTGTAGAATAATAAGGCCTGTTTGACGTCAAGAGTGTGCCATGTCCTTTGTTGAGCATCAACAGGGTTTGGAAAGAAAGTTGGCAATGATATGGCCTGAGCCAAGTGAAGCTGAGAAACAATTTTAGGTAAGAAAGTAATGTCTGCGTGGAGCACCACGTGGTCGTTGTAGAATTTCATGTATGGGGCGTCAGCCCGAAGAGCAGTCAGCTCACCAGCTCATCTGGCAGACGTGATGGCTACTAGAAATGCTGTCTTCCAAGTAAGAAGGCGCAGGTCTGCCGTTGCCAGAAGTTCAAAGGGGGCTTGGTAAGGGTGTCAAAACTGTAGATAAAGACCACTGTGCGGTCGGAGTCTTAACAGGAGGGAAGGCGTTCCACAATCCTTTGAGGAAGCGCTTCACCGTTTGGTCACGGAAAGCACCCGAAGCAGGAGATCCAAGTGGGGAGTGGGCCACCACAGCCGCCAAATGGACCCTGATGGATACAAAGCTGAGACCAGTTTCTGTCAAATGGAAAAGATATTCCATGATGTCATTGAGGTTTACATGTTGTGTACACCTGCGATGAGCATCCAGGAAGCCACGGAACTGCCGATATTTGGAGGCACATGACTTTCTGGTAGACGGGCATCACGCTAACTCCAGAATCCTTGACAACCTGGGGTTATCCGCCACGCAGTGAGGTGAAGACTGGGCAAGTCCGTATGAAGAAGTCGTCCCTGCTCCATATGGAGGAGAGAGGGAGAGTCGGGCAGCATGAGAGACCGTGAGGAGAGTTCCTGCAGAAGCGGATACCACGGCTGCTGAGGCCAAGCTGGGGCGATGAGGATCGCCTGCGCCCGCTGCTGCCGCATCCTTGTGAGTACCTTCTGAACCAGAGGAAACGGGGGGTGCGTAGAGGTAGTCCTGATCCCACCATTTCATGAAGGCGTCGCCCTCAGAGTTCCGTCCGATGCCTGCCCTGGAGCAGTACCGGGGGCACTTGTGATTGGACTCCGATGCAAACAGATCCAGGCTTGGGGTTCCCCAGAACCTGCAAATGGACTGAAAAACCTCGTCGTCCAGTTCCCATTCGTGAGTCGTTGAGAAGAGGCGACTCAGCCGGTCCACCAGCACATTCAGCTTGCCCTGAATGTGGACCCCAATGGGAAAGATGTGTCGCTCCAGACACCACTCCCACAGTTGCACCGCCAGGTATAGCAACGTCGTGGACCTCGTTCCGCCCTGTTTGTTGAGGTATGCAATCGCGGTGGTGTTGTCCAATGTGATTTGAACCGCTTTGCCCAACAGTATCGTCTCGAAGGAGCGCAACACCTTCCAAATGGCAAGCAGTTCCAAGTAATTGATGTGGTGCATCATTTCGTCCCATGACCACAAATTGTTGACTGTCAGAGTCCCACAAGCAGCTTCCTATCCGAGGTAAAAATTTGAAGAGACAGCTGCGGGGGGTAGAAATATCTGCCCGTAGCTACATTGAGTGGTGTGATCCTCCGGGTTGGAGAGATAGGCAGGATATCTCTCAATGCCATTTCCAGGGAATCCTAAACAGGTGAAGGCATCTCCTTGGGAATACCCTGAAGGAAATGGTGAGCCACTGTGTGAGACAGAATGCTGGACTGGATGGGCTGTGGCCTGTTCCAGCAAGGCTGTTCTTATGTTCTTATGTTCTTATGATCTACCACACCAGCTGGTCCACCAGTTCCGGAGACAGAATCAACCGTTTGGATTAACTCTCCGTGAGAGGATCGAACTTGTGGAGGACCCAAGACTGCAGGGACCGGAACTTCAGTTTGGCGTGAGGAACCACTGCTGTGGTCAATGCCATCAAGTTCAGAAGTCTTTGAGCCTTCTTTGCTCGGACGAAGGGTTTTGCACGGAAGTCGCTCACCACTTGTGCAATGTCCTGTAGATGTTTTTGTGGGGCATACGCCCGGACTGCGAGCGAGTCCAACACTGCTCCAATGTACTCCACTCACTGTGAAGGATCCAACTTCGACTTGTTGGAGTTGATCCTGAGGCCAAGACTCTCCATGAGGTTGACGGTGTACTCCGTGTCCCGAATGGCCGACGATCTGGTGGGAGAGACTATCAAGCAGTCGTGATGTACGGGAAGACCTTGATTCCCTATTGGCGGAGGAAAGCGGCAACTGGAGCCATGCACTTGGTGAAGACTCGTGGTGCCATGGACAGACCGAATGGTAGGCAACACAGAGTCCTCTATCCAGAAGTGAAGAAACCGTCCGTGTTCCTTGAGGATGCTGATGTGGAAGTAAGCGTCCTTGAGGTCTATCACCGTAAACCAGTCCCGTTTGTTGATGAGGGGAAGGACGGTTTGGAGTGTCACCATCCGGAACTTCCTGGTGTGGATAAACTTGTTGAGACGACATAAGTCCAGAATCGGGCGGAGGCCTCCGTCCTTCTTCTGGACAACGAAGTACCTCAAGTAGAAACCGTTGTTCCAATCGGTTGGTGGTACCCGCTCGATGGACCCTTTGGAGAGAAGGGTAGCAACCTCTTCCTCCAAATGAGGAGACGGGGTGATGAAACGGAGTTTTCCTACCCGAGGCACCCGGTCGAACTTGATGGTGTAACCCAGAGGACAAGGTCTTCAAGACCCATCGGTCGTTCGTGACGTCGGACCACACCTTGAGGAAGTTCCAAAGGGGGAGGTAAGGGAGGGGGAGTGAGAGAGTCTTGGCCGGAGGGAAGTCAAACACGAGACTTTGACTTGCCCTCGTTGCGTTTGCCCTGGCCGTACGACTGGAAACATTGCCTGCCGTTTGGTACGGTAGAAGTTGGCCTTGGGCTAGTCACCAGTCCCGCGATGCTGTGGTTGCTGCTGAGGATTTCCCTGGTAGCGGCTCGTGAAGGGCTGGTACCATGGCTTAGCAGATGGAGTCAAGTGATGAGGCCAAGAAACTTTGCTGTCGAGTTGGTTTGCCTCAACTCATTCAGGACCTTGTCGGTATCC
This sequence comes from Bradypodion ventrale, assembly GCA_035047345.1. Classification (NCBI taxonomy): domain Eukaryota; kingdom Metazoa; phylum Chordata; class Lepidosauria; order Squamata; family Chamaeleonidae; genus Bradypodion; species Bradypodion ventrale. The sequence continues at coordinate 180,763,854 of JAWDJE010000003.1, forward strand.
TGTCCAAAAAGGCCCTGTCCATCAAAGGGGAACTCCTCAATCAATTTTTTCATTGAATAGTCCAGAGTAGTTCCCCGAAGCCAGGCATGTCTCCTCAAAAGAATTGCAAAGGACATATCCTTCGCTGCATAGTCACTAATGTGGCAGGAGGTGCGCATCTGCTGCTCTGCCAAAAAGTGGCCTTCGATGCACAAGGACTCCAGTTCTTTTTGGAGATCTGCAGGTAGCTTAGTGGCCAGGGTCTTCACCTTTCCCCACAGATGGGATTGGTAGAGGCCCATAGCCGTGGAGCAATTGGCAGCACGCAGAAACAGTGAGCCCGTTGCATAGAACTTGCGGCCCACCGCATCGAGTTTCTTCCCTTCCGGAGTCGACAGTATTGGGTATCCGCTGACGGCAGTCTTATTTTGAAATGTCCTAAGCACCAAGGAGTTCGGCAGGGGATGGGCCTGCAAGAACTCAATTTTTTCGTCCAGAACCCGGTACATGCCAGTGAGTCCAAACGAAACGGAGTGGGAGGATACTGGTTATTTCCAGGTGGCCTTGGCGGAGGTCAACATTGACGGCTACATCATTATGTGGACTGGCCGGATGGACTTTTTGTCCAGCTTTGCTGTCATCTGGTCCTCGGCTTCAAGGGGAAGATGGTCGACCCGTATCTGGAGGGCAGTTCCGAGATGGTTCAGCATCACTGTGAGAGACTTTTGATCCTCACCCCGGGCACATCGACGGCACCGATGGCCTGGTCAGGCATCTTGTCTGCATCTACCTCTACCTCCTCCTCCTCCGACGATGAGCTGGAGTCATTGGAGGATGAGGGAGGAACCCTGGAAGTCATGTTGGGTCTGCGCCAATACGGCCTGGGTGGGTCGACGGATTGGGCGCTCATCACTTCTACATCCGGACCGTGCCAGTCTTGCCTGACCAGGCCGACGGAGCGACAGCTCGACCCTCGAGAAGGTGGCAGAGCGACAGCAGAGTCAGAATCCCTGGGGCGTGCGGTGGTCAGTCCTGGAGCCACAGACGCCGCAGGAATGGTGGCCTTAAACTGTTCTGTAAAGGACTTGGCCATCACCTTGAACATGGTCTTGAAAAAGTCCATTTGACCAGCTGGTGCAGTAGAAAGAGGCGAAACAGTGGGATCCGAAATGGTGGGATCCGAAACGGTGGGGACTGAGATGGTGGCTGGAACTGCAGCCACCACTGTAGCGGTCAGAGAAGTTCTGGGCATCAGAGAGACTGGAAGACGCCGCGTCGTAGAGTGACCTCTATCCCCAGATGGAGTGGGAGGAGACATAAGCACAGGGTGCGTGGTTGTCATTGCACAGAGAGTCTTGTTAGGCGACTCTGAGGATGAACAGCCGCCACAAACAGAGGAGCCTGGAGATGGACATCTAGCCACCGAAAAAGGCAGAGAGGGCCGAGGCGAGACGGGTGGGCGAGGGGTGGGAGGCAACGAGCGGCGAGCCTCACCACAATGTTTCTTTTTCTTGTCTCTGTTCTTATCTTTCTTCTTCTTCTTGTGAGGGACTAGATGAGAAGAAGAGGCAGCGGGCATCTTCTCCTTAGAAGGACCCGCAGAAGAGGCAGAGGCCAAAGTGACTGGAGCGGAAGCTAAGGCAAGCTCCATTAAGTGCGCCTTGAGCCTATTACTTCTATTTTGTACTGCAAGGTGCGTGAAGTTCTTGCAATGCACACAAGACTGGCTCTGGTGTGCTTCGCCCAAACAGAAAAGGCACTCACTGTGCCCGTCAGAAGCTGGAAACTTCTTGTGATACGAGACACACTGTTTGAATGCCGCTGAGGCCATGAAAGTTGACGTTCCACAAAGAAAAACATTCCTACCGAAGAGGAACGAAGGAGTCCATAGCACGGAAACCGCCAAGAAAAATTGTTTCGCGAGCGAAACCAACCCCGAAGGGCAGGCCTATCGCCACCCCCTTGAGGGGGGAAACAGCGACCTCAGTGAAAAATTGGAGACTGAGTCATCACAAGAAGAAACAGTGCTCGAAGGCGATCCTGCCTGGAGGACAAGATCGCAGAGAAAAAATTGACGAAGAACGGCCGTCCTGCAGCTGAGGCGGAAAGAAGAGAACTGAGGTAAAATGGCGGAATGGCGCATAAGGGTGGGCGGTACGGTGGGCGGTCTTACTGCCAAAACTTTTAGCCAATTAGCTTTAAAGCCTCCGGTCCAGGGTCTGCGCAGGCGCACAACCCAATAGTGGGGATTCACAAACTATACGAAGGAGAACTGTATGTATTTGCACCACCAACCAGTGGTGGCACTGCAGGGGAAATGGGTAGGCAGGCCAATTGCACTGAGGCAGGAAGTGATGTTCTAGCCTAGCCTCTTGCTCTCCCTGCAACCAAGAAGCATGGCTTCCCCCTCCATTTTGACAACATGGAGCATGGACACATGGAACAGGAACAAGAAAAGTAAATGAAACCCTTTCTTTTTTATGCATAGGTTTGGTTTCCCACTTAAATGCATTGGAAATATACAAACAACAAAGCTTTAGAATACAAGAAATTGATTTCCAATGCATTTAAATGGGAAATTGCGATTTGCACCCTCTTGTGGCCACCTGTGGTAATGGCCCACTGAAAATATGTTTTTTCTTTCCCCTCCCCTGAAGCAAAACTGCACCGGAGCAGCTGTAGCAGCGGCGGCAGTCTTCGGCCAGCCGCGGCTTTTGTAAAATATCCTTTTACAACAGTCTTGCTGGATAGCATTCGGACTATAAGACACACCTCATTCCCCCCCCACACACACACACACACACTTTTTTTTGGGGTGGTGGATTGCATCTTATGGTCCAAAATATACAGTACATACCCACACACTGAAAAACATTTTAAAACATCTGAATTTCATAGAGTATTCTCTACAATTACATTTATTGCTTAAAAGCCTGTCTGAAAAAGGCCTTTGCCAGATAATGGAAGGACAAGAGGAAGGAGCCCAACCTGGCTTTGTGAGGTAATACGTTCCAAAGCATGGGAGCAGTAAGAAGACCCTCTCTTCTGTCCTCCTCCAAAGAGCTTGAGACAGTAGTGGAATCAAATGAAGAGCCTCCCCAGAAGGACTTAAAAACCAAGAAGGCTCAAACGAGGTGACATAGTCCTTCAAATGGCCTGGACCCAAACCATATACAATTTTATAGGTAGTAAAGTCAGTCCCAGATGAGCTGTAACTAAGGCATGTGTCACTGTGGCCAGATAAGACATCTCAAAGAATAGACAGAGCTGGTAAATCAGCTTCAACTGTGCAAATGCACTCCGGTTAAGACCTGGCATTCCAAGCTCAGGGATGAATCCAAGAGCACACCCAAGCTACAGACATAGATTCTCAGGGGGAGTGAAACCTCACCATCCAGTACACTACCCCAATTTGCTTTCTGATTGACCAGAGACTCCTCTATCTTGTTTGGATGAGGGCTAACAAAGTTTCAGATGGGAAGGAGAGATAGAGTTTGGTGTCATTAGTATGCTGATGGCACTGAACCTCAAAACTCCTTCAGAGTTTGACCAGAAAGGAAGAAATGTTTTTGTGCATGTACTTAATTGTAATAAAGATAGTGTGGCCCTTTAAAATGTTGTTGGCAAACATGATTCAGTGAATTATTCTAAATATTTATCAAAGGGACAGACTGGTGTATTTAAGTTGCCCATACCAGGAACACATGTGTTTCTAGGACACATAATTCTTTAAGTAAATGTCTTATTTTAATACGGGAATCCTCAGATTTGCGATTTATTCCAAATAAGGAACACTCTTTGACTTGCAGTATGGGGATAAACCAGGTTCAAATTGCAAAGCTTTCCTACTATGGATAACTTTACCTATAAGGAAGGACATTAACTGTTGGAATGTAACAAAGGCTCCCGCACCCGGCCCAACCATCCCTAACCGAGCCGCCTGCACTCACCTTACCACGGCCTCACAATTGCCACAAGGGTCCAGAGGTCGCCAGTGGGGCAGCCACACCACGAACACAACCAAAAAACAACAACTACGAGACCCAGAGTCCTCTGTGCTGTGCAACCCCACAGCCAATCAGGCTGAGGGACGCGAGCGCAGAGGAGGCAACCAACGCGCCGACAACTTCCCTCCGCTCTGGGAGACACTTCGTCTCCCGAAGGGAAGCTAAGTGGGGCGGGGGAGCAGAATGGGCCAGACATCATCATCATCATCATCATCATCATCATCATCATCATCATCATCATCATCGTTATTATTATTGACTGGGTTGCCGTGGCAACTGGATGGGGGAATAATAATAATAATAATAATAATAATAATAATAATAATAATAATAATAATAATAAAATAATAATAATAATAATAATAATAATAATAATAATAATAATAATAATAATAATGATGATGATGATGATGATGATGATGATGATGATGATGATGTCATGGAGCCCTAGACCCAGTTAGCCAGGGATTGGTTGAGCTCTGGCGATGACATCACAATTGCCCCTGGCAGGCTTTTTCCCCTTGCTTTTTCTCCCCAAAAACAGGCTGCAAAGGCCCCCACCAGCCGCCAGAAACAACCAGGGGAGGTAACTGCGCATGTGCGAAAATCCACACACGTGCCTACCCCTTCCTGATGTTCTTGGCTGTGGCAACACGCGTGAAATTCTGTGCATGCGCCAAAGCCACCCGGCATTCCAGGCGGCCATTATGGGTGTCGCTGCCCCAGCGACTATTGTTGGCGGGCAGCCAATGTAGCCTGGCTCCTCCACACTCCTGAAGTTTGCCTCGGGGGGAAGGGAGAACCCACAGCAGGAAGGCAGGCAGAGGATGGGACCGGGCCACCACCGTCCTCAGCCCTTGTGGCTGTGGAAGAAGGCGGCCCAGCCCTGTCCTCTGCCTGGTCCCCCAAAATGGATCCTCCCTTCCACCTGAGGCAACCCTTGGGATAATGGGGGAGCCGGACTGCGATGGCTGCCTGCTGATTGTAGCTGCTGGGCAGGCCGCTGGAGGCCACTGGCCCTCAGTCTGGCTTGCCCGGACACCAGGCCGTGATGCCTATGCAGCCCGGCACCGAGTGGAGCAGCCCCTGGAACTGCCTCCAGGCCTGTCCGGCGTCAGGGCCGGCTGCGGCAATGCAGCACCTGGCGAGGCCTAGGCCGCCGACACCATCACGAGGGTGATGACAGTGGACAAAAAGGTAAGGCAACAGGGGTGCAGGCTGGGGGGGGGAATGGGCCCAGGTCTCTCCTTGGCGTGGGTTGGGCCCACCCGGGCAATGCCGGGTACCCCTGCTAGTATTCTATAAAATAACAAGTGATGAACAGAATGCATGCAAGAAAGATATCTGATCCACAGACACATGATAGATTTACCACAGTCTACTCACTTGTGGGTCAAGTTCTCCTCGTCGCTTATAAATAGCTTTTTCACCTGCCAGACTGTCAATTATCTTGGCATCGTCAAGTTCTCCAACTGCCTGATGCCTTAGCCATTGCCTTTCCTTTCCTTTGGCCTGTGAGACAAATAGAACAGACACTGGTAAGCTTTCCTCCTTGTTTTTAAGAAATATACGAGTTACTGAAGCTATCAAAAGTGTTGACACAAGTCAAACAAGAAGTCATTCATGAAAAAGGAAGCAATTATCAATAACGTTACAACATATGTTCTTTTCAGCAATTTCAATATTCATTTTTTCAAATACGCAACCAAATATTTCAACCAAAATTAATCAGAAAAAAAATCAGTTTCATCCTTACAATCCATGTCTATTTCAGCAATTTGAAAACCAGCTCAAGAATAAATTCTTCGTTAACAAGCAAATTCTAGGCAAAATCACAAACCTGACATTTACAGAAATAAACCATAAATAACTGATGTAATCCACACATTTCTTTAGACTGCTGTTCACTGAAGTACAGTAAAACCTTGAGTTATGAATGCCTCTACTTATGAAAAACTCGAGATTAAAAAAAAAATTATTATTTTGGGTGGGATCTTCCGACACTTCCCACGGTGGTGGAAGTCTGGAGAATTTCCGCACTGTTTTTGGAATTTTTCATTGCATTTTGGCACCAGCAGAAACTCTCAACACAACCAGGACATGCTGAAAATCCCCTTCCCCAAAACAGCTGATAGTTGGGAAATAGTCCTGCAATTACCATAGCTGGCCACTAGAAGGTGCTGTTTAAATGTGCTGAATATACATTGAAATGCATTGAAAACCTTCCAGAGCTCAGAAAAAAGTGGCGGGGGGAGTCTTTTTTCTGTTCAAAACTCTTTCTAAAGGGCACTTTGGAATTTTTCACCATGTTTTTGCCACTGTAGAAAGAGTTTTGAACCAAAAAAATATTTTTTTTGGCTTTTCTCTGAGCTCTGTTGCACATTATTTGATTTTCAATACATTCCTATGGGAAATCACGTTTCAAGATACGAAAAACCACGAGGAATGAATTAATTTCTTATATTGAGGTTCCACTATACTGGTGATTTAGAGCGTATTGTGCACAAAACAAAAATAAAATAGAGAAGGCACTGATCTTTCAGCTTCATTGAGCATCTGCTTAATTGGTTTTCTTACTATTTCACCAAGAAAGCTTTGAGTTAGTCAGAGAAGCGGAAACTGTTGGAAACAAGCTGCTTTTAGATGTGTAGTAAAGGCCACAACCCACTATCAAACATACTTTTAGTTGGGTCAGATGCTATTTAAGTGATGTTAACTTCCCGTATATACTCGAATATAAGCCATCCCGAATATAGGCCGAGGTACCTAATTTTGACCTGGAAACCCAGGAAAATAGATGACCCAATGTGGGAAATGCAGCAGCTGCTAGTGAGATTCCGTAATTAAAATACATGAAAATACAGTAAAATTAAGTATTTTAGTGATTTTTAAACTGTATTTGCACCACCCACCAGTGGTGGCGCTGCAGGTGAAGTGAGTGGGTAGGTAGGTCAATTGCACTGATGCAGGAAGTGTTGCTCTAGCCTAGCCTCTTGCTCCCCCTACAAGGAACATAAGAACAGCCTTGCTGGAACAGGCCATAGCCCATCCAGTCCAGCATTCTGTCTCACACAGTGGCTCACCATTTGCTTCAGGGTATTCCCAAGCAGATGCCTTCACCTGCTTAGGATTCCCTGGAAATGGCATTGATAGATATCCTGCCTATCTCTCCAACCCGAAGGTTGTCCTTAGGTATTTTTAATTATAGCCATTGATACCTTTGTCCTCCATGTGCAATAGGGAAAACAGTTTTTCCTTATCTACTTTGTCCACACCGTGCATGATTTTATAAACTTCAATCAGGTCACCTTTTAGACGCCGTCGTTCAAGAGTGAAGAGGCCCAACCGTTGCAAACTAAGGAAGGTGTTCCAGTCCCCTAATCATTCTGGTTGCCCTCCTCTGCACTTTTTCCAGCTATATAATATCCTTCTGGAGGTATGGCGTACACAGTATTCCAGAGGGGGCCTCGCCATAGATTTATAAAGAGGCAAAATGACACTTGCTGACTTATTAGAGACTGCATCGTCCCAAGAGTGTCCGCCCATCCAACCAGAGCGGATCGGAGGGGCTCCCTAATTGTTCCATCTGCCAGATGGGCCCGTCTCTCTGGTACACGAAAGAGGGCCTTTTCTGTGTCTGCACCGGCCTTGTGGAACCTCCTGCCTGTAGAGTTGCGGGAGCAGATGAAGCTGCTACCTTTCAGAAAAGACCTAAAAACCTGGTTGGCGGGGCAGGTGTGGGGCCCAGATGGAAGAGTGGCCCCCACCTGTTGGCTTATAAATTAAGCCCCCATTTCTTTTAATTGTCAATGAAAGCAGTTTTTTAATGTGGGTTTTTAAGAGGAATGGGGTAGGTGGATGGGTATGTTGGGTTTTAATTGGTTGTATTGTTTTATGTGTGTTTTAACTTGTTGTGAGCCGCCCAGAGTCGGGTTTACCTGATTGGGCGGAATATAAATTTGAATATAAATAAGTAAATAATTTTCTATACCCTTCCTAAATATCCCTAGCATTGAGTTTGCTTTTTTCACTGCTGAGGCACACTGAGTTGACATCTTCATTGAGCTGTCCACCAGGACATCAAGGTCCCTTTCCTGGTTTGTCACAGAGAGTTCAGACCCCATCAGTTTATAAATGTAATTGGTTTTTTTTTGCCCCAACATGCATCACTCTGCACTTATTAATGTTGAAGCTCATTTGCCACTGTTTTGCCCACTCCCCCAGTGTCAAGAGATCCCTCTGGAGCTCCTCACAATCTCTCACTGTTTTCACTACCCTGTATAATTTAGTGTCGTCAGCAAATTTGGCTACCTTGCTATTTACTCCTACTTCTAGATTATTTATGAAGAGGTTGAAAAGCAGGGGTCCCAGTAGTGAACCTTGGGGGACCCCACTCTTTACTTCCCTCCACTTGGAAAAGTGTCCATTTAGTGCTACCCTCAGTTTCCTGTCTCTTAGCCAGTTGCTGATCCAGGACAAGAACTGTCCCTTTATTCCATGACTGGTAAGTTTATTCAAGAGCCTTTGTGTCAACTGGATTCCCCTTATCCACATGCTTGTTGACACTCTCAAAAAATTCCAACAGATTAGTGAGGCATGATTTGCCCTTGCAAAAGCCATGTTGGCTGTCCTTTAGCAGCACCTACTCTTCTATGTGCCTATTAATTCTATCTTTTCGGATGGTTTCCATCACTTTACTTAGGACACATGTCAAACTGACCAGTCGGTAATTTCCTGGATCACCCCTGGATCCTTTTTTGAAAATTGGTGTTACATTCGCTACCTTCCAGTCAACAGGCACAAAGCCTGATTTGAGGGAAAGATTATATATTTTGGCTAGGAGATCAGCAATTTCATCTTTAAGTTCCCTGAGAACTCGTGGATGGATGCCATCTGATCCTGGTGATTTGTTAGCATTTAGTTTAACAAGACATGCAAGGACCTCCTCCCTGGTTATTTATATCTGGCTTAATTCTTTGGTTTCCCTCCCTACGAAGATAGGCTCTGTTTTGGGCATGTGGTCTCTGTCTTCTTCAGTGCATACTCAAGCAAAGAATTCTGCAATCTCTGTTTCCTCTTTAATAACCCCTTGCCTTCCATTGTCGTCTAATGGTCCAATGATCTTCCTAGTTGGGTTCTTACTTCTAATGTACTTTTAAAAGTCTTTGTTGTTTCTCTGAGTGTTTTTAGCTATACACTCCTCAAAGTCTTGCTTTCCTTTCCTGATTGTTGCCTTGCATTTGTTCTGCCAGTCTTCTATCTTCTAAATGAGCTTTTCTTGCTTTTGATCACTTCCTGAACAGCTCCTGTAAGACACATCGGAGTCCTCTTGGACCTGGCAGTGCCCTTTTTCCTTTTGGGTATGCATTCCAATTGGGCCTCTGTTATTGTTTTTGTAAACAGCCTCCATGCCTCTTTCAGCTTCTTTTTTTTACTAGTTTCCTCATCTTTGGGAAATTTCCTTTTTGAAAATTTAAGGTCTCTGTCTTAGATTTTATCAGTAACTTGCAGTCTATGATCAAGTTAAACATAATTGAGTTGTGGTCACTGTTCCCTATTGGATCAGTCACATTAACATCTTGAACCAGATGCTGAGTATTACTCAGGATCAAGTCAAGGATTCTTGTACCTCTAGTTGGGTCTTCAACCATCTGTCCCAGGGAACAATCATTTAGAATATCTAGGAACCTTATTTCTTTATCATGTGCTGAACAACAGTTCACCCAGTCTATATGAGGGTAATTGAAGTCCCCCATTATAACCAGGCTTCCCTTCTTGGATGCCTCCTTTACAACATTCTCCAACTGCCAGTCTCCCTCAGGAGTTTGGGTCGGAGGCCGATAGTATATGCCAACTGTTAGACCATCTGTTTTGTTAGACAGAAACCATGGCTTTCTCTTCCATCTTGGGCAGAGCAGAGACAAAGGCAGAAGGTACCAGTAAGTGAAATCCTTTCTGTTTCCATCCCAGTTTGGAAGGGAGACACAATTGTAATGTAGAGCTTCTTTCTTCATCTGCGGTTTTCCATAGGAATTAATTGAAAACAAACTTCAGAATAGGAGAACTTGATTTTCAATGTACAGTATTCTAATGGAAAATTGTGATTTGCACCCTCTTGTGGCCAGTTGTGTAATTGCACCTCAGATTCTTTCCCAGTAGAAGTCCCAAAACTTACTTTTAAAGTGCTGAATAACTCAAAAAACCTCATATTTTTAGACCTTTGTGGTTGTTGACCCATGTATAAGCTGAGTCCCCATTTTGGACCTCATTTTTTGGCTACGAAACTCGGTTTGCACTAGAGTATATACAGTAAATAGCTGTTAACATAGCACCCAAAATCCAGCCTGTTTTCATCATGGGAATGCAGTGAGACGGTTAGCTTAACTGCACCCAATGAGGGGATTCTTAGATGAGATCTTGTACTGCTCAAAAACAGTTATGTTAATTCATAATAAAATAAAGTTCTACTAAGGGGCCAATAAAAGTCAGTTATCTTGTTACTAATTAAAAAATACTACCATTACCAATTACAATTTATTATTATTAATAATAATGAGATTAATAAATTTAGCCAAAACCATCTGTTGAGTTTCTGGCAGAAGTGATATTCAAATTAGGGACTTTTTCCTGATTTGTTGACCTTAGCCCTCAATAACACAAGGTAAAATTTCTGATAAAATCTCCAGGCTTTAACTATAGCACTCCTGCTTTAAAATGTGTTATGTTTCATTATGGCAAAGGAGGACGGAATAGCCTTTATCTGGCTGTATGAAAACTCATATAGAGCACATTCAAAATACTCTCTTGTATTATGAAATAAGGTAACTCAAAAGAAAGGCAAGATATAACTGTAATAAGAAAACAAAAACTTGAGAACAGACACCCAATAATGCAAATTGGTATACTGTACCAGTATTCTGATACCAATATGGCAACCTTGTGTCTTGGCTGCAGCATTTCAGAAGATAGACTATGGGTTCCCAACAGACAGCTGTGTAGTTTAAGCATCTGGCTACACAGCCAAAAGTTGAGAGTTTGATTCCCCACACTGTGCCTTGCAAGCCACAGAAGAAGGGAATGGGAAACCACTTCTGAGTATTCTCTACCTAGAAAACCTTGGAAAGGGTCACTATAAGCCAGAATTTTTCTTTCATGTCCAAATCAAACTTTGAATTGACAAATGAAGCCACTTACTTGGTTTCATAAGTCACAATTGTCTCGATGGCACACAATTATTCACAGTTGAGAACCAGTATAAAATTAATAGTTCAAGCCCTAACCAAGGGCCTAAGAACTGTTAAGGTAACATCTGAGTATACAGTATATGCAGTTCCTAGTAGAGTTGTTTTTTTGGAGAGTTAGGGTAAGTCCAATAGATCCTTGTTGCTGTTGTTGTTGCTGCTGTTGTTGGAAAAGAAGCAAATCAGGTGATTGCTGGGATAGACTAGTTCTCTTTAACACTGAGCATTCTATGTGCTGGAATTCTTTTGGAGAAAGATCATTTAAACCAGGGGTGCCCAGACTATGGCCCATGGGCTGGATCTGGCCCCCTATACAAATTCATCCGGCCCATGCCGCCCTTGTCACTCCCATAAGCGAAAGTAAAACAAGCCCATATGAGCGCGTTTTACTTCCAGGAGTGACAAGAGTATCGAGGGTCGGATCCGGCCCATGGCAGATTGCAAGGCGCATTTTATTTCTGCTTCCAGTGGGAGGAACCATGTGACTAGCCTTCTGGACGTGACCAGCCCACTGAACCACGTGACCGGCCCATGGTCCAAAAAGTTTGAGCACTCCTAAGTTAAACACTTGCTGTCTGAAATGATATGGCAAACCATAGGCTTATCATCACAGAAACAATTAGACCTATGACAATGGGATCAGTATGTTCCCTTCCCTCACGTAAATAAACAGATTACTTGGTGCCAAAATTCAGCAAGTCCTTTCTTCCTTTTTATATTACAGGCAGGAGCAGAAAATGCCTGGTTCTTTCATCAGATAGTTTTGCTGCATGTTTCCTAGGAAGACAATGCAGACTCAGGAAACGGAGCACATGACAGTTTCCCCCTTGAACTTAAAACAACCTTTTGTTAACTAGAGAGGAAGACGGATGTACTTCCTTTACTTATTACTGATGACATCACAGTGGGTGCTGAAGGGCTCCTGAGCAAACACCAGTTAGGACAAAGGAGAGACTCCCTGGTGATGTTTTTGGGGTTTTCTGGTAAGAAATGGAATTAAGCTGCCCCCTCCTTCCTTGTTGTTGAAATCCCTGAGTGATGCCTGCCACCATCTTCCCTCTGCAGTTTTGACTGCAACATTCCCTAGAGCAGTGTTTCCCTATCTTTGGTTTTTGGACCTCAATTCCCAGAAACCTGAGTCAATTCCCCAAAGCACTGGTCAGCCAATGTACTGATTCAGGCTTCTGGGAATTGAAGTCTCCCTGTGGGGCGTGGGCCCTAGGTTGGGAACCACTGGCCTAGAGGCTAGATCTTGCTATGCAATAAATCTGAGTAAGATAGAGCCTGAAAAGCTTTTTTTTAAAATAAAATTATGCTTAACATGTAACAATTGTAATAAAATTGTGGCTGCACCTATTAAAATACATTGTTGCATTTGTTAATATCAGATAACGATGCCGTCAAAATTCCAAATTTCTGTTGGGTTCTTCTAATCTCTACAAAGAATGATCATCAAAGAAAAAGGGAAGCTATCCATCGTTTACTAATTTAAGCTTACTTTGATGCTGCTGATAGTTTTTTATGTGTTTTAATTCTGCATTTAGCTGGGGGTTTTATGTAATGTTTTTATTGGTAATGGTTTTATCTTTTTTGTATTGTACTATATATTTTTTCCGTTGTTGCCACCCTGAGTGGTGCGTTGCACTAGGAGGGTGGGGTAGAAATCAATAAATAATAATAATAATCTGGGTCTGTTTTAGCTTCATCCTCTTTCAAACATCAAAACAGATGTCATGAAACATACAGTAGAAAAACAGATCACAATGTCCTCAAGAAAAGATTAGTGCTCAGTTGAAAGCTCACAAGAGCATTTTAGCACAAGTATGTGGTACTGACTTATCGGGGAGCTGTGATATAAATTAACATCTCCTTTAAAATTGGATACAGAGTTTTAAAGCAGAGACAAGCAATACAGAGTCTGCAGGGCACATAATTAGTACAGTGCAACCACCTAACAAGCCAACCCCTCATAAAATATGTAATTTTTTCTTTTTAAATTGGCTCAAACATTTCCCTTTGTGCTCTTTAGGCAGCATGAAGGGCAATTTTTGTAAGAAAATAGTATTAGCATACAGGATGTGGAAGCAACCCCAAGGTATAAAAGGTAAAAGTTTCCCTTGCTCGAAAGCCAGTCATATCCGACTCCAGGGTTCAGTGCTCATCTCTGTTTCAAAGCCGAAGAGCCAGCGTTGTCTGCTTCTGCAGACGTTTCCGTGGTCATGTGGCAGGCATGACTAGACACCGGAGCGCACGGAACTCTGTTTACCTGTCCCACCGAAGAGGTAGGTCCCTATTTATCTACTTGCAATAATGTCTTGCTTTCGAACTGCTAGGTTGGCAGGAGCTGGGACAAAGACGGGAGCTCATTCCGTCCTGCAGTACTCGGGAATCGAACTGCTGACCTTCCGCCTCCCAGTCAGCGTCTTAGCCACTTGAACCATGGCACTCCCCCCCCCTCCACTCCAGGTATAGGAAGAAATTAATCTGGGCTCTGGAGATGGTTTCCTCCTGTTCTCAAGCACCACAACCACCCTGTACCCAAATGTTTGGGTTTTCCTGCTCCATTTTGCCCTATATGACAGAGACACACAATGGTTGTTAACCATATTCTGAGTTTGTCCATTACTCTCATAACGTATTTGTAAAGCAAATCCATGATTCACTGATTCCTGTGCTATTGTCAAGGTCAAGAGATCTGTTTTCTCCTATTCAGAGATAGTTCTGGTGACAGAAAGTAGCCTGATCTGAGGTAATCAATGAATAATCCTTTCATGCTGATAAGTTGAAACTAGTGAGGGTAGAATGTGAACGGTAGTTTAAATGCATTGACGCTATTGCAGAAAAATTACCAGAATCTGAAAAGAGGAGTAAGCACATCTATTTAATTTCACAGGGCAATTGATGACTAGCAGTTAAATGCATAAGATGACCCCATTAGGTTTAGAGGATGTGAAGAAACCTAAGCTCACAAGGAGAGAGATGGTTTTTAAAAATTTTGACAACTCATTCAGACATACCTACTTATCATAATCAACAGGTGTCACAAAACCATAATAAATAACCCTTAGTTTACACCAGTGTTTCCCAACCTTTGGTTCTTGAAGTTCAATTCCTCAAAACACTGATCAGCCAATGTACTGACTTAGGCTTCTGGGAATTGAAATCTCTTTATGGGGCTTCACCCCCATATTGGGAACCACTGGTTTACACAAATTGCAGTCAGAATGTTCCATTTGAAACTCATAAGGTAGCACTCACTATACGCACAGAGAACCTCCAGTAAGTTTATTTCAGTATTGGGACTGAAGCAAATGCTTCTTGCTTTAAAAAAAAAAGAACTAAGAAGAATCTGATTCCTTTAGGCTAGTAACCAGTGTGATGTAATGGATAGAATGATGGACTACAACTTGAGAGACCAGGTTTGAACCTCCACTTAGCCATGGAAATTCATTTTGGGAGTGGAACAACTCCTTAAAAATCTCACTTACCTGTAAATTGGTTCTGAGTTGATAGCACATAATTCACTAACTAATTAGGCTAAAAATGAGAAAAGAGAGGTGGACTGGTAGATATGATAAGCTGACTGTACAAGGGGATCTGAAACCTGTTATCAGTTTTTTGAGGTTCTAGCAGGGGAGCGCAGCTATCGTATACCCTTGAAAAAAGAATGGTACACTCCTTCTATCTGGGACGGTTGGCCTCTTCTACTGAGCACGCAGCTTCGGAAGGGACGCACATGGAGTGATGAGGGAGGAAGGGGACACCCACCTAGCCATCCAGATCAGCCGAATCAACCTTGGTGATCAATATAGTTTAACTACATTTTAAGCATTTAAATTTTAAAAGTTTCCCTCTATTTTACTGTGCTGGTCGTTGATTGATTGATTATCAGTTTTTTAAAAACCAGTCATTACCTGAAGACTATCCAGGATAACTCTGAGTAACTGAACTTGCCTTCGGACAGCACCGGAGAATCTTTCATACGTAGATGCCTCATACTCACTCATCTGGATCTCCTTGAGTCTGAAACAGAATACAGAACTCAATGAATAACAGGCATTAACAGTTCAAGAAAATCAAGCACCTTGCTGTGGAGCTAAAGTTTTGATTCCACATTGTGCCTTGTAGGAGAAGAGCCGTGGGCTAACTGTACAGTGGCCCCAAAAGAAGCCGCTTCTGAGTACTTCATACCTATGAAACCCTGGCAAAAGTCAGCATAGGTTGGAACTGATTTCATAGTAAAACAACAACAACCCAAAAGTTATCTACGTATTAGAAAAGATTCTGTTGACATTCTTAATACAAGACGTACAAATACTGCCATACAGTTTCTAATCAATCTGTCACAATTGAAAGCAAAAAGCCTTGCTGTATGGCAGTATTTGTACGTCTTGTATTAAGAATGTCAACAGAATCTTTTCTAATAGATAACTTTGGGGTTGTTGTTTTTTTACTATGATATCAATTCCAACTCATGCTGACCTTTGCTGGGATTTCATAGGGAGGATCTGTTAATTATCCTGGTCCTCTGACAGAGGCATCAATGCTACCTGCTCTGGTGAAAAGCCCTGGAGCCATGCTCATCAAAACACTCCCTCTACACATACTAGCACTGATTTCACATGAAATCTTGTGCCTAAAACAGCATTTCCCAACCTTCAGTTCTTGGGACATCAATTCACAGAAGCCTAAGTCAATTTCCAAAAGCACTGATGAGCCAATGTACTGACTTAGGCTTCTGGGAATTGAAGTCCAAGAACCAAAGGTTAGAAAACACTGGCCTAACGGCTTTAATATTTCTTTCAAAGTGCCCATTTTAAGGAAGGAAATGTATAACAGGTGGATATTAACCTCTGCTTAAATGCTTTCTCGGCCATCTCTCTGGCAGCTTTCTTCACCTCTTCAGGCACAGCATCCTTCTCTGCCTGAGACACCTGATATACTTGGTGACCAGCATCCAGGCGGTATGGACCTCCTTTGCCACCCAAACCAGCAGTGTCTCTCCCACCTGGAAAGTGGGGAAAGCAGAAAAGTGGTTAGGTCGTGGATATATAAGAATCCTATGGCTTCCTTAGCATACACACATGAATATGCATCTTGTCCAGGGATGGCCAACCTTTTCCCGCTGCTGGCCTGACCACACCCCTGGACAGCTGAGCAGGCCAGACCACACCCTCTGGAAGCGGACACATTTACGGCTATTATAAATGCACCCACTTCCACGTTTGCGTGGGTGTGTTTTACAGCTGACGTACGTAAATGCACCTGCTTTCACTTCTGGGTGCAGTGGAGGAAGCAACAGGCTGGATGGAATGGCATCATAATCATTTGGGAACCCCTGATCTAGACGTATATAAATTTTATACTGAGGGAGGGAAGCATGTTGGCAAAAATAAAGGCAAAAAAAGGGTAGGTTATCTACTGTAAACTTAGTTCTCCAAGTAGTCCTGTGAGCATTCATACTGTGGGTTACTTTCACGCATGTGCGAAGGGTCAGTTTCTTTCAAGCTTAGTTCCAAAGGAGCTCAGTCCCAGCCTGCCAAGCGCTGGCATCCCGCTTTCCCCAGTGCTCACACCACCAGCGTGGGGATGGAAGTTGCTTCAGCTGTGGGCGCCGTCGCTTCTCTCCCAGCCCCACCTGTCTGGGAGGTAGAAAAGACGCCCGCAGCCACAGAGGACTGCCCTGCTCTACCCAGCAGTAACACCACCAGTGTGGGGATGGAAGTTGCTTCAGGTATGGGCGCAGTCGCTTCTCTCCCAGCCCCACCTGACTGGGAGGTAGAAAAGACGCCCGCAGCCACGGAGGACTGCCCCGCTCTCCCCAGCGCTTACACCACCAGGGTGGGGATGGAAGTTGCTTCAGCTGTGGGCGCTGTCACTTCTCTCCCAGCCCCACCTGTCTGGGAGGTAGAAAAGACGCCTGCAGCCACGGAGGACTGTCCCGCTCTCCCCAGTGCTCACACCACCAGCGTGGGGATGGAAGTTGCTTCAGCTGTGGGCGCCGTCGCTTTTCTCCCAGCACTGCCTGGCTGGGAGGTAGAAAACACACCCATAGCTGGGGCAGTACGAACTGCGGCTCCAAAAGCAGCGCCGACGTTGACACATGTCTCGCCTTTGCTGGGTCCCGGGTTCCATTGTGGCTTCGTTAGGGACATTGACCCCAGCTCCGTTGTGGATGCTGAGCTTGGTGTCTGTAATGGACAATTGAGCCCGGGCTCTATTGTGGACGTTGAGCCTTGGGCTCCGTCATGGATGACAAGCCCTGTTGAGTGTGTGTTTGATTTTTTCCCCCCTCCTGGTGCTGTGTATGATGGATTTGATGCTTTAAAATTTATACATTTGTAATTTGTATATTTTGTATCTTATTTTTATGTTTTTATTGCTTTACTCCATTGTATTTCTGTATAATTATATTGTATCTTTATTTGAAATGCTGTTAGCCGCCCTGAGTCGGCCTGTGCCGAGTAGGGCGGGATGTAAATTAAATTTTATTATTATTATTATATTATTATCCCGCTCCCTTCCTCAGTTTCATTTGCATCACCATGGAGAAGGTGCGGCTCTACAATGACAAGAGGGGAGGTAGGGTGGGAAATATGAATGCTCACAGGACCACTCGGAGAACTACGTTTACAGTAGGTAACCTACCCTTCTCCATCGTGGTCCATGAGCATACATACTGTGGGTGATTCCAAAGCTAAACTTACCAGCACGGAGGGAGCATCAGTGGAGAGCCGCAGACAGTATCCTCCTACCAAAGGTTGCATCACGGGATTGCCTCATGTCCAGTCTGTAATGCCTCACAAAGGTGGATGGCTGAGCCCACGTGGCCGCGAGGCAGATGTCATGCCTCTAGCAAAAGCGTCGGATGTAGAGATGCCCTTGTGGAGTAGGCACATGGGGCCGTCGGCGGGTCCACATGTGCCAGCTGATAAGCAAGAGTGATGGTCTGAGCGATCCATTTAGAGTCGTTGAGTTGAGTCGTCGTAAGCCTTTGTTGAGGCCCATATGGCAGACCAGAAGACACTGTGACTTCCTAAAGTCCTTTGTCCTAAGCAAGTAAAAGGCTAATGCCCTCTTAACATCTAGTGTGTAGTGTTCTTTCAACCTCTGAAGATGAAGAAGATGAAAAAACATTGGCAAGACTATTGGTTGTTGTAGTTAGAACGCCGAAACAACCTTAGGCAGAAACGACACATCCTGATGAAGTACCACTTTGTTAGGGAAGAATTTGGTATAAGGCTGGTCAGCACGTAGAGCTGACAGTTCACTGACCTTTCGGCCTGATGTTATGGCTAACAAGAAGGCAGTTTTGTAAGATAGGTGGTATAAAGCTGTCGTGGCCATCGGCTCAAAGGGTTTCTTAGTGAGTTGGTCTAGCACAATTTGGAGAGACCATCGTGGCATTGGCTGACATACATCTGGGTACATATTGGCAAGGCCTTTGAGAAATTTTTTAACCCTGGGGTTTCTGAAGAAGTGCTTGGCTGCAGAGTGAGCGGGTTGATAGGCCACTATGGCTGGTAGGTATACCCTAAGGGATGATATCGAGGCCAGATTGTTTCAGCTGGAGAAGGAATTTGAGAACTATAGAGACATGGAGACATGGCTGCTGCACCTAATGACAGAGCAAACTGTTGAAACTTGGTAATTTATACTCATAAGCCTTACACATAGCTGGCTTAATGGAATCAGTGATGATTTGCATTAGCGATGGAGAATTCTCCACGCTGTCAGGTGAAGGGCTTTGATGTCTGGACGATCCAATGACAGGAGATCATGGCGTCTGGGTAGACGCTGGAACTGCAGCGCTGTGTCCCAAAGTGCAGTGAACCAGGGTTGCATGGGCCACCAAGGGGCAATCAGTATGGCATCCACTGGAAAGTGTATTAGAAGTGACACCACCCTGCGGAACAGGGGAAGAGGTGGAAAGACATAAACCACACCCTGAGTCCAGTTCAACAGGAACGCGTCCCCTATGGAGGCTGGATTGTGACCTGCCCTGGAGTTGAAAGTGGGAAGTTTCGCATTGCGGTGTGTCGCAAAGAGGTTAATGACTGGGGTTCCCCAGCATCGAATCAGACTGAGAAAAATGTCTTGGTTCAGCTCTCACTCGTGCGACTGCGAGTGCGTCCGACTCAGCGAGTCTGCCAGAGTGTTGGAGTCTCCTGAAAGATGGATTGCTACTTGAAGATCAACCTCGGTATGCACTAGTTCCAGAGACGCATTGCAAGGGTCAAAAGGTGGCGTGAATGTGTCCCGCCCTGCCTGTTGATGTAAGATACTGTGGATGCCGACATTGCTGGCATCTGTCGTGAGATGTACTTGGGGCTGAGGATTCTGAGGTTGCGATCATTTAGCCACCAACGTAGCTGAGATGCAATGTTTGGTGGTAGGGAGAGCTGCTTGGTTTGAGGCTCTATCATGCCGTCGTAAACAGCGAGGAACCACTGTTGCAGAGGTCGTGAGCAAAGTCTCGCAAAGCGTAAGACAAGGACCGTCGAAACCATCAAGCCCAACAGTGTCTGTATGTGAAGTGTCATTGGCCTGATATGGAAAATCAGTTTTCTGGCTGCCCTGAAAATATCTTGTTTCCTCTTGAGAAGAAGATAAACTTTCTGGTCTCTGGAATCTAGGACTGTTCCTATAAAATTGATAAGACTGACTTGGGGTGAGACAAGAGTTGGCCAGTTTCACCTTGAGCCCTAGATTGTAGCAGGGAGAAAACTGTGGCGGTATCAGCATGGGCATCCTTCCTGGACCTGGACATTATGAACCAGTCATCCAGGTATGGAAAAACATGAAGCCCATTGTGTGCAAATGCGCCACCACTGGCGCTACTACCTTGGTAAAGACCCGTGGGCAGGTCAATTGCCGCAAAGGCCGAATGGAAGTCTGGTGTATTCGAACGTCTGGCCGGACAGAATAAACTGAAGGTATCTCTTGTGATGCTCCCTGATGGCGACATGAAAGTACGCGTCTGTGAGGTTGATGGTGGTGAACTATGCATCTGTGAAGAGAAAAGGCAGAATAGACTGAATAGTAACCATTTTGAACTTTAGAAATACAATGAAAAAATTTAGATCCCTTAGATCCAGGATAGGCCAGAGACCTCCGTCCTTTTTCGGGACAGTGAAATAACAAGAGTAAAAGCCCCTTAGAGAACTGTGGGGGTGCACTTCTCAAACAGCCCCTTTTGCAAGAAGGGTAAGTACTTCTTGAACTAATGTGGGGTTTGGTTGAGTAACTTTCACCTCTCCAAGTGGAGGTAAAACCTCTGAAGCATGGCGAGCAGCCAGCATAATATGGTCAGCCACCAATAAAGCCTCTTGGTGGATCTGAAAGGCTTCTGCTATCACCTTCTCAGCCATGGCAGAGGGAAGCAAGGCCAAGCGATTCGATAAATACTGCTGGTACATTCCGAGGGCTCCCTGGTAGTTCAAAATGCGAATTCCCAGGGAGGCACTGGAAAACAGTTTCCTGGCCAGGTTTTCAGTTTTTTCTGTTCCTTGCCTAACGGTGTAGTAATAGTGAAAAATCTGAATTTGGGCTGATTGGTTTCCACTACTACTAAGTTAACTTGAGGCTGGATTGAGAGAAAAGGAGTCGAGGGTTCCTGGACTCTATACATGTTATCAACCTTATGTGGGGTGTTTTGACCCAGAATAGGTTGGTTCCAGACAGCCTGTACCTTTTCTAACATAGTGGGAATCAAGGGAATTTGAATATATTTATGTATCGATCCCATCCCCCATGGCCTTGTCCTATTTACTTTGGGTTTTAGCCACAGGATTGGCAATTTCCAAATCAATGGCAGTAGCCATACATTGGATCATGTCAAAGTATCTTGCATGTTATGAAACAACTGCCTTGGAAAATGGCGCCTGTAGAGGTTCCACCCCTGAAACATGCGCAGAAGAGGCAATTGACTCTACCTCATCCCTCGCTAATTGCCAGTCCAGGGGTGGTGGGCTCTGAAGGAGTCAACGCTTGGGAGGCACAGGTGGCAGAGGTAGATGGTGTAAACCACGCTGCAGAGAGACCATGGAACGGGACCTGCTAAGGACTTGAATCTGCTTTGGAGGGTGCACTCCTACAGAACAGCAAGAGGCCTGACATGCCTGCGGTGGAAACTGGTAATAATGCTGGTCCGAAGGATATGCTGTAGGGTATCTGGAGACCAGATCATAGCCATCAGTGATGTAACCACTATGGACCTTAGACTGGAAGAGGGCAGCCTGACGGTCAGTGGAGGAATGTCTGAGGTATGCATGCCCCGAAGAATGGAGAGAGGCAAAACCAGACACAGCCATGTGTCTATGATCCCCAGAGTGATCAGGACGGATTCGTGGCTCATGGCGACCAGCACTACAGTGAGGTGTATGCTGGGCAGAGAGGCTGTCTCTAACTCATGGTACCGAGCACCATGATGAGGGACGGGCTGAACCAGAGTTGCCATATGAGACCAATGGCTCCGATGGTGCTCTGAGACCGGCTCATAAACAGCATTCACAGGACGGTGGAAATCAGAGGAGAACTCTGAAGTAGTACACATTGGAGCCTTGAATGGTGAGGGACATGCGATCTGTCCCACCCATGTGGCGGTGGGTGCGGCTCAGATGGGGCAACATGACCCGCACCCTGTCCTCTTTCCATTCTATGTGAGCGAGGAGGTTTAGCCATAACATCAAGCTGCTCAGTCATTTGCAATGGAGGAGGGGAAATAGAGGAGCAGGGTGAACCTCCATTCCCAATCTGTAAAGAGACATCAGTGCCAGAAGCATGAGTTGACAAAGTAGGTAGTTAAACAAGTTGACTACACAGAAGAGGAGCAACCAGATTCCAAATCCAAATGAGTATGCACAAGTGTTGCGATATAGAAAGGCTTTGGGATATGGAATTAGGAACCAAGGCTGAAGAATTAGCCGAAACCTTAGTAGAAGGCTTGTCCTTAGGAGGATTAAGAGAGGATTTAGCCTTCTTAGGCTATTTGGCCCCCTCAGGCTTTTTATTCTTAGCCAGGATAGTATAATCTAAAATGGCCACCTGCATTTTGGCGCCCTTTTTCTGGTAGCAAAAGAGTGTTGTGCCACAGAAAATCAGAAAGCTGAGCAACCCTACTCTTATACGTTGCTCGATCAAAGGTTTTGCAGGGAACACAATTTTTAGAGCAAAATGTGACTCTCCCAAACAGAATAAACAGACGGAGTGACCATCTGAAATAGGAATTATACTACCGCAAGTGGAACAAATCTGTTTTAAACATAAAGTCGCTATCAAACCTATAATGTATAAAGCAAAGGTGTGGGTGGCGTGTTCGGAATGGGCTGCCTCACTCCTTGACCAAACCCCATGAAATTCGGCACACACATACCTTGCGTACGTGAGCTGGTCACTGTCGGGGTCCCGAAGCCCAGGGGGGTTATGCCCCCCAAATTGATCCTTTAGTCCTCAACCAATCACAAGGGCTGACCAGGTCTGGGCCTTTGTGATGTCATGCCCTTTGTGCTGTCTTGCCCAGACTTGGTCAGCCCTTGGGAGTGGTCAGCCCTTGGGAGTTGTCAGGCAATGTGACATCACAGGGCCCTGCCCTTTGGCCAGGCAGGCCAGCTGGCAGGGCGGGACAGGAGTCCAGTGGACAGAATTCAGCCCATGAGAAGGAGCACCTGAGCAACGCAACCCCGGGAGGTAGGACAGTGCCCCCCCAACCCCACCCGGACGAAGCCGGGCACCCCTGCTAGTATAATATATATACAGTCTCTGTTATTTTTTTAAACTATCCCTAGGTGGAGTCCACGCAATTGCGGTGGCCCATGGGGGCGGCACAGACTCACTGCCACTTTTTTTAAAAAATATACAACTATATTAATTACAGTGGTACCTCAGATAAAGTCCGATTCAGATAAAGTCGCGGTTTTCATGCACACGTGATGCATTGCATAAAGTCCAAAACGGCTAAAAAATGGACGTTATCCGAGGAATAAACTTTTTCTAAAAACTGTAAACAACTATACACACAAGTCAAAATATATGATACGCTGGGTGATCAGAAGAAACACGACCGATCAGTGTGGCGGAAAAAATGAATCTGAGAAAGGGGGCGGGACACCAGCGCTAAGACTGGGACTGAGCTCCCTTGGAATTAAGCTTGAAAGAAACCGACCCTTCGCACAAGCAAAAAAGTAACCCACAGTATGTATGCTCACGGACCA
Organism: Bradypodion ventrale; assembly: GCA_035047345.1. Taxonomy (NCBI): domain Eukaryota; kingdom Metazoa; phylum Chordata; class Lepidosauria; order Squamata; family Chamaeleonidae; genus Bradypodion; species Bradypodion ventrale. The sequence continues at coordinate 180,787,293 of JAWDJE010000003.1, forward strand.
CGGCGGGGAGCAAAGAAAAAAAAGAAAAGGGGGAGGGAGACAAAAGATTGTGGCATATTAATGAAAAAACATTTATTTCAGTCATATCAGAGAGTAAACCCAATGGCCCAGGAAAAATTGCAGTATATAACAACTTGTTAATCACTCAAACCATTGTCGATAGATGCTGACCCATTGGCAAGTGGCTAACGCCACCATGCTTGTTTTGCATCTATTCTTTGGATGTGATGCATCAGCTTGCAAGAGAAGTTTGTTTTACACCCATTTGCAAACCAATAGGGGCAGGTTTCACAGCAAATCTGAATAAGCAGGGATTTTTCGTTATTGTCAGTTGTAAAAAGCTACAATGTTGTTTTTCTGTTGGGCTGGCCAGCCATTGTGTGCTTCCGTACCTGTGTATAAATTGATGCCATGTGGTTTTACTCTTATGTCTGACAAAGTGGACTTGACCCAGGAAAGCTCTTTAAGGTGCAACAACTTTGTCGTCTTTTTTGTTGTTTTATTTGCTTCTCTGATATGTTTGCACAGACTAACATGGATGCCACTTCAAAAAATTGTGTTGTTGTTCAGTCGCACAGTCGATTCCGACCCTTTGCGACCCTATGGACCATTGATCTCCAGGCACCCCTGTCCTCCACCATCCTCCTCAGCCCACTGCGTCCACAATGCCATCTAGCCATCTCATCCTTGGTAGTCCCCTTTTTCTTTTGCCCTCCACCTTTCCCAGCATCAAGGCTTTCTCAAGTGAATCCTCTCTTCTCATTTGGTGTCCAAAGTACTTCAGCTTCATCTTTACTATTTGACCTTCTAAGGAGCAGTCAGGACTGATTTCTTTCAAGATTGACCTATTTGTTCTCCTCGCTATCCAGGGTACTCTCAAAACTCTCCTCCAACACCACATCTCAAAGGCGTCTATTCTTCTGTGCTCAGCTTTCCTAATGGTTCAGCTCTTGCAACCATACATTACCACTGGGAATACCATTGCTTTGTCTATACGGATTTTTGTTTGCAAGGTGATGTGTCTACTTTTCACTATGTTCCCCAGGTTTCTCATGGCTTGTCTCCCTAGAATCAGTCGCCTCTTTATTTCATGGCTGCAGTCACCATCTGCAGTGATCCTAGATCCCAAGAAAGTAAAATCTGTCACTGCTTCTACTTCTTCCCCGTCTACTTTCCAGGTGCTGATAGGGCCTGTTGCCGTTATCTTGGTTTTCTTGATGTTAAGTCTCAGGCCAGCTTTTGCACTCTCTTCTTTCAACCTAATCAGGAGCTTCTTTAAATCTTCCTCATTTCTGCCATTAGGGTTGTATTGCCTGCATATCTCAAATTGTTGATGTTTCTCCCAGCAATTTTTATCCCATATTGTGATTCCTCCATCCCTGCATTGCGCATTATGTGTTCTGTGTATAGGTTGAAAAGGTAGGGTGATAAAATGCAGCCTTGTCTTACTCCTTTTCCTATTCCAAACCACTCTGTCATTCCGTGTTCTGTCCTAACTGTTGCTTCTTGACTCTTGTACAGATTTCTCATGAGGCATATGAGATGTTCTGGTATTCCCATTTCTTTAAGTACTTGCCACATTTTATTGTGGTCCACACAGTCAAAGGCCTTGGTGTAGTCAATAAAGCAGAGGTATACTTGTTTCTGATATTCCTTTGTTTTCTCCATGATCCACCATATATTGGCAATGTGGTCTCTAGTCCCCCTGCCTCTTCTGAACCCGGCCTGCACCTCTGGCAATTCTCTCTCCACGTGCTGCTGAAGTCTATCCTGTATTATCTTGAGCATCACCTTGCTAGCGTATGGGATGAGCGCAATTGTTCGATAATTTGAACACTCTTTGGCACTACCCTTCTTTGGGATTGGAACGTATACTGATCTTTTCCAATCCTGTGGCCACTGTTTTGATTTCCAGATCTGCTGGCATATTGAATGCAGTAATTTGATTCCGTCATCTTTTAGAGCTTTGAAAAATTCAGCTGGGATACCGTCATCTCCACTAGCTTTGTTGTCTGCAGTGCTTTTTAGGGCCTTTCTGACTTCACTCTCTAGGATGTCTGGCTCAAGTTCACTGTTCTCATCAGGTCAAATCTCTATTTCTTCAGACAAAAGAAGTGCAAATAACCAATTCCTCTCATACATATCCTCATGGTAGTATGCGTAATGACTAGGTGAGGATATAGCTAATAGTCAAAATGGCAATGGTTCATTAACACACAAATGGGACTATCAAGCTATTAATTACTCATACCTGTCAACCACGGCTCCGGAAAATACGGGACCTGCGCAGAACGGTTCTGCGCAGATCACCTTCTACGCATGCGTAGAAGGCTTTTACGCTTGCGTAGAACCCATCTACACTTGTGTAGAACCCTTCTACGCATGCGTAGAAGGCTTCTATGATCCCCTTCTGCGCAGATCGCCTTCTACGCATGCGTAGAAGAGTTCTACGCAAGCGTAAAAGCCTTCTACACATATGTAGAAGGCGATCTGCGCAGAAGGGATGCGCAGTACCTCTTCCCCCCCCCCCCCCCGCTGCCAATTCCGGGGTTTTGGCAGCTGCCGGTGGGAAATGGCGCAAATCGGCGCCAAAAATCGGGAAATCCCAGCCAATCCGGGAAGGTTGACAGGTATGTAATTACTAGAGGTGCAGGCCTAGCCAAGTGATAAGCCAGATGGCAGGTATAGTTGGCTGTCAAAAAACAAAACAACACTAAAGTTGTTTCTAGGATAGATGTCAACTGTATTTATACAGGTTACAGTTCCAATTTTTAGAAGTAGTCATTTGGAGCCAATAGCATCTCATGTGCAAACAATGACTTTATACCTGTTCCTCCAGCCCATGTGTTTCCACCAACATGAGGTGCATTATCTGAATCCACTTTCCCATGCTTAGGGGAACTAACATCCAAGCCACTCTCTCTCTCAATAGTGATCTGTTGAAGGGGAAAAGAAAACGGGGAGCAAATGATGGGTGGAAGAAAATCTATCATGCCACATTTATTGTTGCATTGTTTATAGAACAATCTTGGCAGATCAGTATTCCGTGGCCAAAAGGATGGATTTTGCATTGCGTTAAATAATAAGCTTCCAAAAAAGCACAAAGGTCGCTGCTGTACCTAGGGCAATGAAAAGAGTGTGCACAAGTCAAAGCACATCATGCACAGCATCGAAGAAGGGCACCTTTTCTAATGAAGAGAGCTCCTCAGGCAAAACCACAAAGGGGGGGGGGGGGGGAGAAAAGAAAGAACAGTGTTAATCTGAATTTTTGTCAACGTGCTTCTTGCACACACGCTGGCTTCTGAGAAATGCCCCCCCCCACCGCAATATGGAGTTGCCTGAACTTGACATCTTCAAACCAATATTCATGCAATGTATTAGAGAGAGACAATAAGCCATATATGATTGAATTTCAAAAATAAAATTAAAATTAAAAAGTTGTAGCTACACAACTAAATACATTACTGTGTAACAATATTATAATAAAGAATGAAACTGGGATTTTAACCCATAATTACTGGATTATTCACATTCATATTTCTACTCTGATAATTAATCAATGCAGTTGCTTAATTAATGGGTTATTTTATTAAGCCACATAAATTTTAAACAAAAAGATGGAAGCTATGAACACAATCTATATTTGGAAATATTAATATTTTTCTTGTGTTCAGCTGAGCACATACGGTAAATAACCACTGCTGATGACAAAGCTTTGAGAATGTTATTTTTTTTGTACCAGAACTGCCTAAATTCGTTACCCATGGTTATTAGCCATAGTAGTTTGGTGACACTGGGAAATTTAAAATTAAAATACAGTAGTCAAGTCATTTCCGGTGGTAATGTATGGGTGTGAGAGCTGGACCATTAGGAAAGCTGAGCGTAGGAGAATAGATGCCTTTGAGATGTGGTGTTGGAGGAGAGTTTTGAGAGCCCCCTCGACAGCAAGGAGAACAAATAGGTCAATATTAGAAGAAATCAACCCTGACTGCTCATTGGAAGGTCAAATATTAAAGTTGAAGCTGAAGTACTTTGGACATCAAATGAGAAGGGAGGATTCACTTGAGAAAGCCTTGATGCTGGGAAAGGTGGAGGGCAAAAGAAGAAGGGGGTGGCCAAAGATGAGATGGCTAGATGGTATTGTAGACACAATGAGCACAGAGCTTGATGGGCTAAGGAGGATGATGGAGGACAGAGGTGCCTGGAGGACAATGGTCCATAGGGTCGCAAAGGGTCGGAATCGACTGTGCGACTGAACAACAACAGAACCCTGTATAGCAATTTTAATCGGTTCCACGGAGCCGATCACTATGTGGTTTTCATTGTTGTACGATCTTCCCTATGGGAAAATCCGTACAACGATTTTCCCTATGGGAAAAACTGTACAACGATGTTTGGCGCTAAGCGGTTTTTCACACTGGAAAATCGTTGTGCGGATTTTCCCATAGGAACAATCGCTATGCAGACCAGCTTTCCCCCCTGCATGCCTCATTGCTATGCGATTTCATCGCTGTATGGAGCGATCACTATACGGGGTTCTACTATACTCCTGATTTGAAAGATCTACTCATCAAGCTATTTCAGACGATACAGTGTACTTTGTGTGTTTATGCTGAGCTATAATGGAATGGAAAGAAGCCTAACAGACTTGAACTTCTTGGTGTTAACCCACCATTTCTTGTATAAGGACTACTTTCCTCTCTTCATTGAAGTGCTTGAGCACTTCATTCAGATATCTACTCATGCATCTCACTTAGGGTTGCCATAATTCTCTCTTGCCAAACCAGGACAGCCATGTGACGTCATTGCATTCTTCAAACTGCGCATGCGTCAGATGGGGCTGTCAGGGAGACTGCGGCTCTAAGACCCCACGGAATCCCAATCCCCATCCAGGGTGGACAGCCTTCATAAATTTAAAATAAACTGTAGTCAAGAGGTTTATTCTCATGTGATTTTTCCTTACAAAATACTGTTCTTGATAGTTCTATTTTTATTTATTTTTAATTAAATTTCTTGGGCCACTCTTGAAACCACCCTTCCTCCCCATGAGGTAACCCCCTCCCCCACTGAAATAGACTCACCCTCAAACCCCCCATGAGGATCCCTTGGAAGAAAATTCTAAAGAGTGGCCCAGAACAGCAATGTGTGCCTCCGTTTCCCTCCGGAAGGAGAAAAGCAGGAGACAGGAAGGGACTTATTTTGGAGGAAGACCTTTGTGATGGAGAACTTTTCACTTTCTGTCCACCCTATTCCCTTCCTCTCTAGAAATACCGACCCTATGCAATTAACCCTTTGCAGTCATGTGAAGAAGGAATCCTCCATCCCAGTGTAAGGTGGAGGTTTAGCTTCTTAGATAAGGGTATTTCTTGCTCCCTCCCGGCTTTCGAGGAAAAGGGCTGAGGATGACTCCTTGTCCCCCAAACTTCAAGGTGAGCCAAGAGATTTTTACAAAGAGTTATTTCACTGCCTCCGTGCCTTTCTTTCAATTATCTTGCTTGCAAGTGTCTCCCCTCCCTGGCAGGCTTCTCAGGGTGCTGTTTTGCCTTTACCGCTTTCAAGCAGGATAACTGAAAGAAAGGCAGGGAGACAGTGAATTAACTTTTTGAAAAAATCCTTTGGTGAGGGGTGATCTTGCTTCCTTTGTTCAAATTTAAAAATCCAGGACTTTTACATATTTTTTCTTGAACCGGCCGGGAAAGATTGAATCCGGGAAAATTTTGGAAAACCGAGACATATGGTAATCTCACTGTAGAAAAAAATCATGCAAGCCCTCACCTTACATATTACTTAGATGTAGAAAGATAATATCATATGGTTCAGCTTCTAACACTACCCTGAAAGCGAACTCTGTTTGATCACTATAGCAATTATCATAGTAGCCATATTATTCTGTTTCGGTGTGAGTAAGAAAAACCAATCTAAACCACCAAAATATTGTGGAACCATAAAGACTAGAAGATTGATTTCAATGTTGATTGATTTCAATCAACCAGAATGATTAGGGGACTGGAACACCTTCCTTACCATCTGAGGTTGCAATGGTTGGGCCTCTTCACTCTTCAATGACGGCGTCTAAGAGGTGACCTGATTGAAGTTTATAAAATCATGCATGGTGTGGACAAAGTAGATAAGGAAAAACTGTTTTCCCAATCGCACAACACTAGAACTAGGGGACACTCCATGAAACTATTGGGTGATAGTTCTCAAACAAATAAGAGAAAGTACTTTTTCACCCAGAGGATCACTGGTCTATGGAACTCCCTGCCAGCAGAAGTTGTGACAGCTGTCAGTCTTGACAGCTTTAAGAAAGGATTAGACAAGTTCATGGAGGACAAGGGTATCAATGGCTATAATTATGGATACCTAAGGACAACCTCTGGGTTGGAGAGATAGGCAGGATATCTCTCAATGCCATTTCCAGGGAATCCTAAGTAGGTGAAGGCATCTGCTTGAGAATACCCTGAAGCAAATGGTGAGCCACTGTGTGAGACAGAATGCTGGAATGGATGGGCTGTGGCCTGTTCCAGCAAGGTTGTTCTTATGTTCTTGTGTAGTGTGAGCTTTTATGGAGTGTCTGAGAAAGTCAACTGCAATCCACAAAACATCACAAGGAATTTATTCCCTTGATCTCATAGGTGCCACAAGACAATACTTTTAACATGTCCATGCCAGCCCACCTAGTACAGTGCATTTCCAAGAGATGATCATTAACAAAAAATAGATATTTCTTTGGAGAACTTGTCCAATATTACTAAATTCAACACTAGTAAAGGTCACCCTTGCTCAAAAGCCAATTGTATCAAACTCTAGAGTACGGTGCTAATCTCACAGAACACCAAAATTATTTCTTTTAAGCTGCAGGGTTTTCTAGGTCAGTCTGAAAGTGAAGTCCTGAAAGTGAAGTCTCATACAACTTGGTGCAGCACATAATATCTGACCAACAGATAGTGCTGACACTTCTCTGTTGATAAAGAGTAGGCACCAATGGACCAATACATATAAGGCACTATATGGAAGAAGTCCTGTAATTTTTTCCTTCTCATTACTTATGATAAGCCTAATAGCAAAATACCTAGCAGCTCCCTCAGACCCCAGACCTGCCCAGCCACTTCTTTATTCATGAAGATCCATTGTGTCTGACGAAGCCTTTATTCCTCAGCTATAAACTGATGAATAAAACACCTGAGAGAGCTTTGATTTTTTGACTAATGCACCTAGAAATCTAAGTGTGGTGTGTGTGTGGGTTTCCTGAAGACTTCTTGAGAGTATAATTTTAAAAAAAAATCAGAAGTCTCACTCCTGCTTGGTACTGCTGCAGATCCAGATCTGAGGGTCTGACCTACAAGTACAAAATACAGAAATATTGCTCTGGCCAAAGACTTCTTAGATAAAGCTTGGACAAAAATGGGGAAAACTATTTTCTGGACTATGATTTCCAGAATGCCCACTTGGCAAAGCCACTAGCCATGGTCGCTGTGGGATTCTGGGTAGCCCAAAACCTATCAATGTAGGTGATCCAGAGGTTCCACGGAGACAAGGTATACATTGTCCCAGCTAATTTATAGGGCTAAGTCTCAGCTTTAGATAATGAGATTTCAAGTTCAGAAATCCTTAATGTTCAAAAGTGCTATATCTTACCTGCACTGGTCTGCCATCCTCTTGGCCAATCATTGTTCTCCATTCCTGCAGTGATCGCTGAAGATTTTCTAAGCTCGTTTCCCAAAGTCTGACATTGCCCCCCATATCTACAGTAACTACTCCACCTTTGTTGAGTGAAGCCAAAAGGACATCAGTGTCTGAAATCATTGATAACCATGATGTATAGGGAGTCACCTTCACAGATCTGAAAAACAAAAGAAACTGACTGGAATAAAAGTACTGTATTATATTTTTATTACACAGGGTCTGAAATGTTACAGGAATATATGCCCCAGCAAATCTGGCAAATCTAAGAGCTCTTTATCCTAACCTCTTCCCCCTGTTCTCCTTGTCCTCACATTGGTACCTGAAACTCTGGATAATACTTCACAGACTATAGCTCACAAAATTAAACCACAATAAATACATTTGTCTGTCAGATCCTGCAAGATTTTTTTTTAAAAAAAGGGCGGGGGGAGAATGTGCAACCCTTCCTTCAAAGGCCATTTTAAAATTTACAGGCCATAACCAAAATGCCCTTTTCTTAAATCTACATAGCAAAATACTACTAGTTGGGAGATGGATAGCAAAAAGAAGGCTATCAGAAATAGATGTTCAGTCATCAGATGGAGTATAACAAGAAGTCCCAACCAAAGAAGTCCTAGAATCTCACACTTTTCCACTATCATAACCACAAAGAGAAGTTAATATCACATCTAGGCTGCAGTATTTAGTTGCAAACTGTATCTTTCCATTCATCCATTCATCCCTAAACAGTAGAGAAATGTGGGCTGTCACATCAAGGAGATAACTACTGTACCTTCATATAACATGGTCCATATGTCATCTTTTCCTCATAGAGGTGGGGCTGTGTTTTAAAGACTTAGTATGGACCATTTTTTCCATACAAGTGCAAATAAGAATATCCTATCACTAGTCTCAACTAGAGTGAACCTACTTATTCAGTTGTAAATACCTTTGAGACAATGGGTCTGTGCTACTTGAGACTAGCAGTAGGAATATGATCAGTTGGAAATTACACACACAGAATATTTTCAGAATAGGTTTTTCAAATTTTAAAGAAACAAGGACTATGTGAAAAGACTTAGCATAATAACTTAGTTATACCTTTATTTTCAACTAGCATTTTTTTGCCCGGCCTTGCTGGGCAGGTTTTGGTTTTTTTAAATGTGTTGGGGTATTTTTGGCTATGATGCTAAGGAAGAAGGGGATGGCCAAAGACACGGCAACGGTGACAGGCAGGGATCTGCCAGGGTAGGCTCCTCCCCTGACGGATTTCTGCCTCTCGCCCTTGCCATTCTCCTTCCGCTGTTTCGAAAACAGTACTTGAAACAAAGGAGGGAGAATATCAAGGGAGAGAGACAGGAATCTGTCAGGGAAGGAGCCAACCCTGACGAATCCCTGCCTCTCGCCCTGCAATTTCCCCTCCGTTGTTTCTAGGGCTGTTTTTGAAACAGCGGAAGGAGAATTGCAAGGGTGAGAGGCAGGAATCCGTCAGGGTTGGCTCCTCCCCTGACGGATTCCTGTCTCTCTCCCTTGATATTCTCCCTCCTTTGTTTCGAGGGCTGTTTTCGAAACAGCGGAAGGAGAATGGCAAGGGCGAGAGGCAGAAATCCGTCAGGGGAGAAGCCTACCCTGGCAGATCCCTGCCTGGCGCCTTCTCCTGGAGGTAAGTGGTTCGCTTCTCTCTTGTTTGGTGGGGGCCGAAAGCTTCAGCCCCCGTCAAGCAAGAGAAAAGCGAACCCCCCATGGAAGACGATTGCTTCCCTCCAGGAGGCGTAGGATTGAACGGAGCACCATTCTCGGCCTTCGTCTCCCGGAGGGAAGTGGCTCATTTCCCCGCTACCCTGCCAAAGCCGCGCGGGGAGAAGAGGGGCTCTCCCTCCTCCCCGCCGAAGCCACGGCGAGGCCGGCGCTGGCCTTCGTCCCCGGGGCCACACGGAAAGAGGGGCTCCCCCTCCTCCCCGCAGGCCCGCCGAAGCCATGGCAAGGCCGGCGCCGGCCTTTGTCCCCAGGGCCACGGGGATGGCTTCCCTCTGGGAGACCAAGGCCAAGAACGGAGCGCCATTCTTGGCCTTCATCTCCTGGAGGGAAGTGGTTCGTTTCCAAGGCGATCGCGCATCAGCCATTTTTTAACATGCATGCTGGCTGCCCCGCCTCCTCCATGCTCGCGTCCTTCAGCCTGATTGGCTGAGGGGTGGTGTGGCACGGAGGACACTGGGACTTGTAGTTTGTTTTTTTGTTTGTGTTCGTGGGGTTGCCTCATTCTCGGCATCTAGGCCCTTGCGGCGATGCTCGCAGGGACATAAGGTAAGTGTGGCCGGCTCGGTACAGGATGGTTGGGCCGGGTGTAGCCACGCACGGCCCATCCACCATTTTATAGGTAAAGATTAAGTTCTGCAGTAATGAGAAAATGTAAAAGATAAAATACAATTACCTGGAAACAGGGATATATTTAATTTTCTTGGTTGTAAGATCAGTAATTTCCAAATATCCTGCAGTTTGGGGAGGAGTAACATCTGCAAACGGAAATGTTTGGGAATATTTGGTAGTTTACAATGAATTCTCAGGAAACAAAACAATTACAGCTATAGACTTGAAATGCTATTATTAAAAAATGAAATTTAATGTGAGGAAACAAAGCCAAATATTTATTCAGTAAATACCAAGTATAAGTATACATGACTAAAAACTGATAGGCAGCATTGCAATTATCTTAAACTGTCATCTTGTAACAAGCATTAGATTGGAACCCTACTTAAAAGAGTGTTACTTTACAGACTTTGGAAAGATCGAAGGCAAAAGGAGAAGGGGCGGCAAAAGAGGAGATGGATAGATGGCATCATTGACACAGTAAGTGTAGACCTAGGTAGGCTATGGAGGATGGCAGATGACAGAGGAGCCTGGCATGAAGTGTCCTATGGGGTTGCAAAGGGTCAGATTCAACTGTGCGATTGAACCTGAACAACAACAACTTTACAGACTGATTTTTCTAAATCTGAAAAAGATGAATATTGAGTCAAGTCTTCATTAAATGATCCCTCTCCCTGCTCTGAATCAGCCAACTGTTTTTAAAGCGCAGCAAATTTTAAAAGGCACAAGCACAGTCTCTATAACTTTGTGCACTGGCATTTCCTTATAGCTATGGCAAATACAACTCAAACCCAATTATAGAGAAAATAATAATTGCTGGAGACAAATGGTTCATATTTTCAGTATCAACAGTCACAGATGCATCCTTAATGTGTAATACTATACTATAAGAAGTGAATCATAAACTAAAGACATATTCAACTTCATTTATCCGTTCATTGAATAAAGTCAAATTAGTTCTTCACCAGCCTCCCCACACTGATTGCCATATCTATAAGGTGTGTACACATGTAAACACATATATGTGTGATCACATATAAGTGTGATCACCAGCTAAGAAAGTGAAAAAGGATAAACAGTGTAAATGACATGCATTTGAATCAAGCAAAATTATGGAAAACATGATAACCTTAAAAGGGACAGACATGGCATAAACTCCATCTGCTCCCCACATAGCTTTATTCAATTTATCAAACTTATTAATAGCTATTACACTGTCTTGCCTTGAACAACTGATAGTAATTGTCTGATTCTGCTTATCATTAGAAAGCTTCAGGGGGGGGGGGGCAGTGGGAATTCTTAGCCATTTTTCTGGCTATAAAGTCTTTAGCAGACATCACAAGAATACCCTTTAAAAGAATAAAGGTTAGACAACTATCTAAAAAAGCAATGTTCTTACCACTTGAATATCATACTCCTACAGAATGCAAATATATTACACAACTTTGGTTATAATGCACAGTAAAGGTTCTTTCAGTGGGTATAAAATATTGTATCTTCACACTTTATTTGTTTAATGTGGCATTTGTTATTTTTCAGAAAAATCTCAAACTTCAGATGTCTTTCAAGAAATCTCACAATGCAAACTGATAGATGTTTACTTGTTCAACAGGATCTACTTCTAAATACTGTATATGTTTTGAGGAATGCAGAAGCTTAGGTTTAAAAAATGCCTTAGTGATTCCACCTATTTATCACATATAAGAAACATGCTGATTTCTCTCATATATGATATGATAAATTATAAAAGATCAAAAACAAAGGAAGCTGTGTTACCTTTGGGATACAGTTCTTTCAAAGGCACATCTCCAGGGGCTAAAACTCTGATCACCTGACTAGCATCCATAAAAGTCACACAATTGGTTTGTTTTGCAACTCCAGTTTTATTATGTTTTCCATAATAAAGTGGATCAGACAGTGAGGGCTGCCTGTTGCCCAAGGTGGAGCCTCTCTTCCAGCTGTAAACTTCGTTGGGTGACTATAAAAATAACAAGATAAATGGTAGATCAGCAAACAAAACTCCAACACATTTCCTATTAACATGCTGGAGATGAATGTTGACAAAATTTAAACGCTAACTGGAACATTCGGGTTTTAAGCCAGCATCTGCTCCTTAACTTTTCCAGTCTCTTTCCAGTTGCAACAGGTGGGAATGACAAACTACATATATTTTTATTGGTGCCTAAGAGATAACAGAAGGCATTTCATTGTTTGGATGTAATGGAATTGAAATGGAGTCTTGGTTTATGAGTTAAAACGGATGTTGTTGTTCGCTTTCCTTCTTATAGGGAGTGATGAGAGGCTTGGAATTTGACCATCAGGCCAGCTGCAAATTCTTTTCCTCTTGGATAGGAAAAATAATTTAGGACTGTGAGAATGGAAGGAGGGATGTTAGACACTGAATGTGGGTTCTTATTAGTTAAGAGAGAGGAAAAGGTGGGACAAAGAATGAAAGATGGTTTTTTTGATATCATAGAATGGTAGAGAAGAAACATCATTGTTTTAAGCATCTTCAAAACAGGAGGAGAGATGTCTACTTATTTTTGATTGTGAGTAGAAAAGTAGGAAAATGTAATGATTTTAGATGGCTAGACCAGAAAATACAAACAATATAGTTATTCCTTTCTTGTTTTATCAAAAGAAAAGGGGGGAAAAGTAAGAATGTTCCTTTTTTATTTTATAATGTTTTGTGTTCCTGATTTTTAGTTTTTCTTTCATATAATAAAGCTTGACCTTTTACAGAAGACTTTTTGTCCTTTTTATTTAGAGCATAAGTTGGTGGAAGAGTTCCAGTTCCTTTTGAACCTTTATTGGCATTTTGCTACTTAATCTACATATTGCTAAGTCCTACCTGATCTGGTTGGTTTGTAAGCATAAACAACCAGGGGTTGAAACTTATCATAGATTTCCCTAACCTAGAGCAGAATGTTAAGTACTCTGAAGCAACAAAAGCATTAGGCTGGCTTCCTAAATGGGTGAAGGTCTCTGTCAGTTAGAACAGGTTGCGTAATAGTGGGATAATTGGCTTTGTTATCCTTACACTGGACAGTCACCATTTTTCTTGGTGTGAATATACAATCAAGTACAGTAAAACCTCCATAGTTGACCACCTCCCTACAATGACTACCTCCCTAAGTTGGTCTAATTTTCATAGACCGCACATACACCATATGTACACAATAGAAAGCCAAGCTCTCTATCTTGACCACATTTGTAAGTTGTAACATTGACTACTTGGACCTTGACACACAGTATTAATGTGTACTCTCTATAACTTGACCAATTGAGTCCAATCTGCACCAAGCGCAAGAAAAGTGAAATGCAGAATTGGCAGCAATGCATTTCTTTCAAGAAAAATATCAAAAAATACAATATTTTTCACTTTGATTCAGCAGTTTCTGGACTTTGCCAGTGGCTTCAAAGATGATGACATCTTTAGCACTGGAAAACTTTCTAAAGAACATTTCACAGTTCTGCTGTGCACTAGCTTAACCAGAGAGAAGCTAAAACCTTTGGTGATTGATAAATTGGCCAAATAGATTCAAGAATTTGCAGCACAAAGACCTGGAAATCTAAGAAATCTGCATGGATGACTGGAGCCCTATTTGAGGAGTGGATAAGAGGTACCGACCGAGAAATGAAGAATTAGAAATGGTCCATTCTCCTTGTAGTGGAGAATTCTCTTAGACACCCCCAAGTGAATTATCTTACAAAAATGATACTGAAATTTTTCCTCCAAACACTACATCAAAAATTCAATTTTCAACCAAAGCATAATCAAAACATTCAAAATGCACTACAGAGCCCAGCTTCTGCAGTGGGTCATTGTTAAAACGTAAACTCATAGTCCATCTGCAGAAACAAAATTATCCACTGTATCAATTACTCCTCTGATGCTGTTCTCTGGAATAGTTCTGCTTGGAATAAAGTTCAGCCTGAAAAAATACAGAAGTGCTTCAAGAAAGCTGGATTTGTTACAACCAAAGAGCAAGATGGTGCAGCCCCACAAGACAGCCCACCTCCCATGGCAGAATTTGAGGGAGATTTTGTTGCAATGGATGAAGATGTAGCAATCTGGAATGAACCAGACCCAGAAGCAATTCTCCAATCAATTTTGACCAAGGTATAACCAAGATACAACCCAGCAGAAAAAAGTGCAGCTGATGAAACAAAAGAATTAAGTGAGAAATTGCAGACTTTCCAAAAGAAGAGAATGTCAGCCATTTGATAATGCAATTAAAGTCATTTGCTGCTGAAAAATACCCAGGTATGCAATTATTTTATATGTATTTGTTTGTTTCATTTTTTTTTCATTTCTATCCCACCCATCTGGGATATTTTTCCACTCTGGGCGATTTAGGTAAAGGTCACCCTTGCTCGAAAGCCAGTTGTATCTGACTCTAGGGTTCAAGTGCTCATCTCTGCTTATAGCCAAAGAGCCAGCGATGTCTTACAACACATTAAAAATATTTACAACAAATTTAAACACAGAGCATAAAACAACCAAATACATTTATAAATAACAACAAAAACAAAAATGATGCCCTCCCAATAAAAATACCAACAACAAAAAACATACTGGCAATGGTAAAAGTTAGCCAATGCTGAGTGGTATAACCAGCTTTAGGAGTGATTTCTCCACTTACCTTCATAAAAATAACTTTCAGATGTTTTACTTTACAGTATTTGGATGACACCGGACGTTAGAGAGGAGGAGAAAAAGGTTCTACACTTGAAAGAGAACCTTAGGATTCACCTGACAATCTGTATGAATGGCTGATGGGGACAGGCATAATTAAAACTACATTGGCAGGCTGTATTGGAGGAATTTAGCTTTGCTGTGGCATGAGTCCCCGCCTGTTTTATGCTTCTGTTCAGAATAAATGATCACACAGAGTCTGTCCACACAACTCATAACTCCCCTTTCTTTGATTCGATCCCCTGCTGAATCCCAGCTCTTCTTTTGCAGCTCACTGTAACGTGTTGCACAATGCTAAGAAAAAGAGAATTTTCCAAAGCTCTCCATAATGTACAAGCACATACACACATACCACGGAAACACAATAGTGTGTTGTAGTTCATTGGAGCTGTTTCTATTTCAAATTGATAATCATCTCTCTCTTTTTTTGTCTGTTCAGAGATGATTTAGCGATAAACTTTGTTTTTTTTTAAAGGTGTGGCTACCTGCATCATCTTGCCTCAAAGGATTGGTCTGAAGGCCTTGAAAGTTTTTAAGAGTACTAACATCTCTAACATTTTTATATGTAGGCTCTTCTCATCTCAGTACCACAAAGCTTGGATTAGTCTGCCTTTGTAAGTGTGCACCACATCGTAGCAACCTGGTATTTGTCATTACAAGAACCATGGGATGCATTTGCTTGAAAAGTCTACCTCTCAACAGGTTTTCCATGTCTGATCACCAGAGAAACTGTTCTAGCGGACAGAGAAACAGAGGCTGTATCTTTCCTCATAAGTAAAGACAATAATAAGCCATGGGTGGCTGCAGTGTTGGGCATCAGCCGGTCTATCCCGGTCTGTGCGGACCGGTAGTAGACCTGGCTGGCCACACACCCTCCCCACCCCACCCCGCCCACCTCTTCCCAGGAGAGCGGCAACGGCATTGGCTCTTCCTTCTCCTCTTCCAGCGGCTGCTGCTGCCTCCTTAAGAGGCTGTGGGTGCTGCTCGGGTGGAGTGGAGCTGAGGTGGTGGTATGTGCACCTGGGGGAAGGGGAGGGGGAGCTCACGTCATGCTGCCCAGAGCAGCTCACCTACCCCTGCCGCCGCTCCTTGCCTCCTTTTAGCAGCAGCAGCAGCAGAACTATTGCAATGCCCAGACCTAGTCCTGCAGAAAGAGAACTTCCTGCAGGATGTCTGTCTGGGCATTGCGAGAGTTGCGCTGCTAGCACCATGCTGCCTGGACACCCTGCTGCCGCCGGGGGAAGGGAAGAGCTAGTCCAGGCAGCGCTGGTCCAGGCGGCGCAGCGCAAGCTCTTCCCTAAGTTAAGTTCCCTTTCCCCGACAATGGGATGTCCAGGCAGAGTTGCACTCCTTCCTCCCCCCGTGGCCCCGGGGGGCAAGGAGGAAGAGGAAGGAGCAGCCTAACATGGTGCCTTCTGGGTAAGTGTGTGTCTTTTTGTTTTTGCTCCCCTCCCCATGTTTGTGTGTGTGTGTAGGGGGGCAGGGTCTGGACCAGGCAAAAGGGATTTCCCAGGGGTGGTGGAGGGGGGAATGAGGGCCGTGAAGCTCCATAAACAGCAGTAAGTCTTTAAGGTGCCACAACATTTTTGTGTTTTTGTTTTGTTCACCTCCTGATCTGCTTGCACAGAATAAAACTTTAGAATTGGTAGCCATTTTATTCTGTGCAAGCATATCAGAGAGTAAACAAAAAAATGTTGTGGCACCTTAAAGACTCACTGCTTCTTCGAGGTAGACTGTAGCTGGCCCAAGAAGCTCCACAGTAAAACAGAGATGACCACTGAACCCTAGAGTTGGATATGACAGGCTTTCAAGCAAGAGATACCTTTACCTTGCTCGAAAGCCAGTCGTATCCCACGCTAAGGTTCAAGTTGCTCATCTCTGTTTCAAAGCCGAAGAGCCAGCGCTCTCTGCTTCTGCAGACGTTTCCATGGTCATGTGGCAGGCATGACTAGACACCGGAGCACACAGAACGCTGTTTACCTTCCCACCAAAGTGGTCCCTATTTATCCACTCGCAATTTCTTGCTTTAGATCTGCTAGGTTGGCAGGAACTGGGACAGACAGGAGCTCACTCCGACGTCCAGCACTTGGGTCTCCAACTGCTGACCTGTCACCTTCCAGTCAGAGCCTTAGCCACTTGAGCTCAGTGGTTAAGAAGCTTGCCTTGTTAGCTGGAAGGCCAACATGACCGTTTGAGCTCCCATCTCTGTCCCAGCTCCTGGCAACCGCAAGTTGATAAATAGGGACCACTTTGGTGGGAAAGGTAACATTCTGGTGTCTAGTCATGCCTGCCACATGACCACAGAAACATCTACAAACAGACAGTGCTGACTCTTTGGCTATAAACAGATGACCACTGAACCCTAGAGTCAGATATGACTGGCAGCTTTGGATCTAACAATAGGTAAAGGTTGCCCTTGCTCAAAAGCCAGTCGTATCTGACTCTAGGGTGCAGTTCTCATCTCCATTTACAGCCAAAGAGCCAGTGCTGTCTGTGTTTGCAGATGTTTTCATGGGCTATGTGGCAGGCATGACTAGATTGGTCACCCAGCCACATGCCCACCAATTAGGCCACACCCACCAATTAGGCCATACCCACGGTGTGGTAATAAAACTTTTTGGTGCCCATCACTGGCTGGCTGGTAATTTGCCATCCTGATTCCTATGGTGAATTTGTGCTGAATAGCATCCATCTTAAGTCTTTATATTTCTTTTAATTATTTATGTTGTTATATTGAGTCCTTTTGTCCTTGTTTGGAATGCTTTCTTTCTTTTATTAATTTTTTTATTGGTTTTCATATAATAAACCAAAGGAAATGATAAACAATACACCAGACAAATAAAAAGTGCATTAAATAATACTGGTAATAAATCGATATATACCAAATGAAAATAATATGTAACAAATGAAAATAAAATATAACAAATGAAAATAAAATTGTTGGGATTGTCTGCGTGGACTTCTGAACCAATTAACTACAATTCTCTTTCCAAAATTGGATCGGATCAGGGCTTGGTTTAAATTCGTTGTCATCTGACAGTGCAAATTCAACAAAAGGACCCCAAATATCCCAAAATGGGATCTTTGTTACCATTCCCTCTTTCTGATGGATTTGCATAGTCAGTTTCTTGTTAAGTGCCAATTGCCAAGCATCTGAATACCATCTAGCCTTTCTAATGTTTGTTCCACCTTCAATTCCTTGGCAATTAGCTGTCTTGCTAGCATCAATAAAGATAACAGTAATTCTTTTTTATTATCTTCCAAGTGCAAATCATCATCTTCACCCAAAATTGCCAACTTTGGACTTATTATATATTTTTAATATTTTACTCACTTCTTCTTCTATTTCTTTCCAAAACTTCCTCAAGTTGTCACATGACCACCATATATGGCTATATGTCCCTTTCCCTTTGTTGCATCTCCAGCATAACTCAGAATTCTTCTTTCCCACTAAAAAAAGTTTGGCTGGGGTAAGATACCATCTCCAAAGAAGTTTACAATTGTGTTCTTTTTCCTTAATTGAAAGTGATTTCATATTTCTTTGAGTCCATTTCCTTTTCCAATTCTCCTCTTTAATTGTAATTCCCAAATCATTTCCCCAAGTTTTCTTAAGCCATTGTTCGGTTTCGTCACTAGTATTTAACATTTGGTATACCTTACCCACTAAACCTTTTAAATTCTTTTTACCGTATCTCACCTCAAGGATCAAAGTTTCGAAAATAGTTAATGCCCGATCCAATACACCATTTTTCCTCAACTGTCTATCCCACGCTTCCATTTGATGTTCTTGCAACCAATTTAAATCTAACTCATCATATACACTTTTCCTTTGTTGGTAAGAATTACAATTGTCGATCCATTCTATGGTGTGTAATACTTTTTTATGAAATAGGACTTCTCTATTATTTGGTGTTGGATCTAAAGGGCAATTTTGGTGGTCAAGAATTTCCAATATTGGTGAAACGCTTGGAGAAAATTTTGATTTCAAACCTTTCCAAATTTTATACATATTTTCAAAGGAGAGATTACAAATTTGTGGATTGACCCTCATATCACCTAAAAACAATTCTTCCTTCCAATTTCTAAACTCGATATAATCTATCTCATGTTTTTGCAAATTAAATTGGCATAGTAATTTAATAATTCTCTTTAAATTAAAAGCTCTATAATAATTTTTGATATTCGGGAAGTTTAACCCTCCCAGTTTATTTTTAGAATACCATAAACTTTTACTACTTCTTGGCTTTTTATCATTATTACAAAATTTGTTTATTAATTTTTGCCAAATCTTGAGTTCTGAATCTTTTATTTGTATTGGTAAATTTTCTAGTAAAAAATTCAATTTAGGTATAATTTTCATTTTGCATAAACTAATCCTCCCAAACAAAGATATTTTCGATGATCTCAATTGCTCTTTGATTAATTTTATTTCATCTTTTAATTTATTAAAATTGATCTTATACAAATCTTTAGTTTCATCTGACACCATTATCCCCAAGTATCTCATTTTGTCCTTTATTCTAAACTTGTATTTCTCCATTATATTCTTTTTTTCCATCTCTGATAGGTTGCATGTAATGGCTTCTGTTTTATTCCAGTTTATTTTTAAACCTGTAACCTCTTCAAATGAATTTAAATGATTTAAATGATGCTAGGAATGGGTCCTTAACCACTAATAGTGTGTCGTCTGCAAATAAACTGATTTTTTTTATTTTTGATACCTACTAAATCTTCATCCTGTCTCATACCAGCCTTGATATTAATTTCCCCACTTAACCTATTATTCATTTTAATTCTTGTCACTGAATCATTATATAATTGATTGATCACATGTCTAAATTTTGGGCCAAATTCTAATTTAAGGCAGCTTTCTTTTATAGTAGACCATTGAATAGAATCAAATGCTTTGTAAATATCTAGCGCTAATATACAAACTTTTTCCTTATTTTTTTAAATTAAATCTATAATATTAATTAACCTGCTTATTAAACTCTCCATTTGTCTGCCTTTCAAGAAACCTGTCTGATCTTCCCTGATATAAAGATTTTAAAAATGATTCAATCGATTATTCATTAGTGAAGTAAATATCTTGGCATCTTGATTTAATAGTGAGATAGGGCGATAAACATCAATTTTCCCCTTGTCTTAATCCGGTTTTGGAATTAATACCGTTATTGAGCAACTCCAAGATTTGGGTATTTCTCCCCCTTGTAGTATATGATTGTACAGTTTCTTTAATTTAGGAATCATTATTTCATTACATTTCTTATAAATTTCTGATGGGAAACCGTCTTCCCCTGGTGCCTTATCATTTTTTAAATTTTAAATCACTAATTCAATTTTCTTATCTTGTACTTCTTGTTCCATATAATCCGAATGTCCTTTTTTAAAATTTTACTTTCAAATTTTGATCTAAATAAGTTCCTAGTTTTGTTACATTGACACACCTTTCTTTATATAAATTTACAAAAAATTCTTCTGTTATTTGTAGTTTTCCTTCTATTTTGTGTATTTTAAATATGCCATATCCCTTCTTGCTTTATCAATTTCTAAACCTATAACTTCTTGTCTTAAGGATTGAAGTTCATTCCAAATCTTCTCACTATCATTGTCGGCATGTCTTCTTTTAAACCTTGTTCCCTCTTAATTATCTTCCTATTTAATTCTCTGTCAATATTAATTTTTTCTTGAATGCAATCTCCCCTTAATACCGCTTTCATGGCATCCCATAAAATATGAGGCGCCACTTCCCCCGTGTCATTAATCTCCCATTTTTCTAACCATTTATCCATCAAACTTTTCCTTATCGTTTCATTGTTTAAAAGTCTTATATCCAATCTCCATAAATTGCTTTTTAAAATGTCATTTCCTAATCTAATTTCAAATGTGATGGGAGTATGATCTGACAATTTAAAAGTACCTATCTTGAATTCTTCTAAATTGTGAAATAAATTCTCGGATACCAAAAAGTAATCTAGTCTGGAATAAGACCTAAACAATGAAGAGAAAAAGGTGAATCCCTTTCCCTTCCCTTTCATATATCTCCATGTGTCTTTAAGATTTAGTTTCTCCATCCACTTATCAAGTGTATTAAACTGACCCTTTCTGTATTTGGAATAATTGGAAACATCATTCACAGCTCTTGTTAAATTAAAATCTCCACCTATTATTACATTAGATGATCTTTCTTTTTTTATAATTGGTAAAATTTTGCCCAAAAAAAGCCCTTGGTTTTTGTTTGGAGCATAGATATTTACCAGTGTGTATTCCTCCCCTTCAATCTTACCTTTGATTAATTGGAATCTTCCTTCATTATCTCTTATGCTTTTAGACATTGTAAAACCCAATTTATTCGATATCATAACAGATGTTCCTCTAGAAGTTGAAGTTCCTAAACACTTTTCATAAATATCTGTTCCTTTCACATAGAGATTATTTTTATTTACATCCTTTTAGTGAGTTTCCTGAAGAAATATGATGTCAGCTTTTTCTCTATTCAATACTGTCTCCAATCTTTTCCTCTTAATTTGATTCCCCGGCCCTTAACATTCCAAGATATAATTTTTAATTTCCTTAAGGTTAAGGTAAAGGTTTCCCTTGCTCGAAAGCCAGTCGTATCCGACTCTAGGGTGCAGTGCTCATCTCTGTTTCTAAGACGAAGAGCCAGCGCTGTCTGCTCCTGCAGACGTTTCCATGGTCATGTGGCAGGCATGACTAGACACCGGAGTGCACGGTACGCTGTTACCTTCCCACCGAAGTGGTCCCTATTTATCTACTTGCAATTTCTTGCTTTCGAACTGCTAGGTTGGCAGGAGCTGGGCTGAAGACGGGAGCTCAAATATTGGTCATGTTATCCTCGCAAATATAATCCCAAGAATAAAACAAGTGGGGGGAAAAGAAAAAAGGGAAAACATTTAAAATATTACAAAAAAATTCTCTTTCATTAATTTCTTTCTACACCTTATGTCAATTATATTCCATTTATAGAAAGAGAAACTCCTAAATAACAAAAGTGAAAAAAGATTCACTACCCCCCCCCCCACTTTCCTATTCGAAAAGCAACTTTTGGCAACCAAAGTTGGGGGGGGAGACACTTGGCAAAAAAACGGGAAAAAAATCATAGCTATCTAATCGTTACATGCTTACTATCATTTATTACAAACTTAAAAAGTAAGATAATTCAAATAAACCATTGATCATTTAAGTAACCCAGCCAATTAGTTGCCACCTTCTGCACCCAACACCTCATCTTCTTCTACTGCCTCGTCTTGTTCATTCATCCCTGACAGTAATGAGTCCTTTAGAAGTTTCCATTCCTTAGAATCTTTCTCAATAATATTAGCATCTATTAGTATATCCAATATTTGAGTAGATTCCCTCAACACAACATTTTCCCCTTTGTTCATGAATCTTAATTGTTTGGGTGGTCTCCAATTATATTTGATATCCTTCTCCCTTAATATTCTAGTCACAGGTTTTAATTTTGATCTCCAAATTCGTTCATCCAAAGAAATGTTGTTGTATACCTCAATCACTATAGATTCCATTTTTAGAGCATCCTGACCAAAAGATTTAATTTGATTCATCAATTTTAGCTTTGAACCCAAATTGACAAATTTGACCAATACATTTCTTACTCCCGTTCCATTCTTTTTAGGGCCCAATCTGTAAATACTTGCTATTTCCTCTGGACCCACTTTCTCCTCTGGGTTTACCGCATTCAACCATCTTAGAAATCAATGTTTTAAATTGTCCGGATTGTGTTCCAGTATATGTCTGATCACCACATTATTTTTTCTTAATTGATCCTCCAGATAATCCAACCTTTTTTCCTGATCAGATAACCTGTCCACACTAGAATTTACTTTTACTTTCATTTCCTTCACCTCATGGTGTAATTCCCAAACTTCCTTGCCAACTGCATTTACCCCTTCTTTCAAATCTTCTATTTATTTAATCAAATTGGCGCATTCTACCTTTGTTGTTTTAATTACTTTTGATATGGTCTCTTTAATTTCCTTTTGAAAAAATTTATTATCTAATAGTCTTTGTTCTTCCATATCTTGAAGCTTTACCTGTAGTGTCTGTTCCAAATTGTCAAACCTGGACTCTAAATTACCTTTTAAATCTTTCATGTCAGTAGTTGAAGTCAAATCAGCCTCAACTTCCACATCAGCACCTGTTTCCTTATTTTCATCTCTGGGCAATTCCATTGTAGTGAGTTGTGTTTCTAATTCTCCTACCTTAATAAATTCTTCTAAACTTTCCCCCCACCCCCCACCCCCTTCCTGGTGTTCTTGTTGCAATTGTTTACTCCTCCTTTCCTCCACTTTCTTTTTAAATTGTTCTAGATCATTAATCTCATCTAATTCCTCCCTCAGTGATCTCCTTCTACCTTCCTCTTGATCCCTTCTTATCAATCTTTTATCTCTCACCCAGGATGGATCTTGTTTTGATGCTTTTACTCTTTTACTCATTAAACAAAACTTCTAACACCAATTAGACAATTGACAATATTTGTTATAATCTAAAGATATGAACCAAATAAAAAAATAGTAATATAAGAAGAGATATAAATGTAGCTTATTATTCCTTATTATATAAAGACACCATTATTGCAAGGTTACCAGCAATGTCCAAACTTGGGATATGTGTAGGGTAATATCTCCTTTTTGCCTTGCTACTGAGCTATTAGGGAACTAGACAAGAGAGGGAAAAGAAAAAAAAAACAGATTGTCTTGGCACAGTTAGCACTTTGTACTTCGCAACCTTGAAGCTCTGACCGAAGAGATGTGGGGGAGAAGGAACAATCTAATCTCCACTTTAGTAACAGTAATTTCTGACAGCTGTGTAGAATGCGTTGAAGCAAGGTGTTGAAACAGGCTGTCCCACTTAATGTTACAAAGTATTGAGGTTTTTTCCTCTCCCAGCAAATGTCAAATTCAACTCAACTTTCATGCAGACTTGAAACTGCATCAAAAGTGACGAGGAAACATGAAAGCTCCGAGTAGCTTCCAAAAATACCAAGAAGACGCTATCACTCTATTAGGAATTCAAAGCTTAGTGACTTAATCCAAGCAAGGAAAGCACCTCCAATTTTCTCCTCCCCCCAATAAGTGAAGGCCAGGCGGACGTCTTTGTATCCCTTTCCGATATCTCTCTTTATCTGGTCCTGTCAAGTCTCTTCTTTAACAACAAATTGACATACTCTTTGATCCGTCTTCAAGCTGATCTCTTTCAAATGAGTCTCACTTCTCCACCCCGGCTCTAGCTCCGACCTGGTCTGACTCTTTATTTCTCCTGTCTGCCACTCGTCAGCCCTGTTTCTGATGGCTCTTTCTATACACCTCTCTGTTTTAAAGTTTTAAAGTCAGGACTCCAATACCGGTGATGATAACTTTGCTATATTTACTTAGTAATTAATCTCGCCAAACCACGAGAGTGTCACTAAAAGGTGATACCGTGACACTACTTAAATCCAACACATCGATCTCCTTCTTCTGTGAAGATGGGGGGGGGGGGGAGAGTTCAAACAAATCATGCAGTCATTTGCAGAACCAGCACTTAACACCATCTCCACTCCTCCCGACAGATTGAATCTGACCGGGATTTACCCGAATCTGCAAGGTCTGGGAGAATCTGAGACACAGCGTAACCAAAACTCCTTGCTAGGGTCCCTTCTCTCTAGTCTCTCCCCCCCCCCCAAGTCTCTTCAGTAAAAGTAAAAGTAAAGTTAGGGTACGAAGAGTTGTCCTCCCGATCACCAACTGTTCCTCAGCTAGTCCGCTGCTAGTCCGCCATATTCACTGTCGGTGTCATCAAAAGCACCTTACCCCGTCCGTTGACAATCCTTCAAATATCCAAGCAATTTTAATCTATTAGTCGCCCCAACTCAGCTCAATCAATATCAAAGTCTTGGAGAAGAAGGTAGTAACTCTTTTTAAAGTCAAATACCCCTTTGTTCCGTCTCTTTTCCGTTCTTCACGGCTCACCCTTCAGCAAGTAACGGGAAACCCGTCCTTCTACTCAGCCATGACGCCACGTCCTTCCTGGGATGCTTTCACAACGACTGAATTTGGCTGTGGATGCCTGAAAAGAAATCCTGCCTCCTTATCCTGTATCTTGTATAAGTTCTCAAAGCTATATAAGTTCTTGTATAAGTTCAGTACTGGGACCCCTGCTTTTCAAATTCTTCATAAATGATCTAGAAGTAGGAGTAAATAGCAAGGTAGCCAAATTTGCTGACGACACTAAATACAGGGTAGTGAAAACTGTGAGAGATTGTGAGGAGCTCCAGAGGGATCTCTTGACACTGGGGGAGTGGGCAAACCAGTGGCAAATGAGCTTCAACACTAGTAAGTGCAGAGTGATGCACGTTGGGGCAAAAAACCCCAATTACATTTATAAACTGATGGGGTCTGAACTCTCTGCGACAAACCAGGAAAGGGACCTTGGTGTCCTGGTGGACAGCTCAATGAAGGTGTCAACCCAGTGTGCCTCAGCAGTGAAAAAAGCAAACTCAATGCTATGGATCATTAGGAAGAGTATAGAAAATAAGTCAGCAAGTGTCATTTTGCCTCTTTGTAAATATATGGTGAGGCCCCCTCTGGAATACTGTGTACGCCATACCTCCAGAAGGATATTATGTAGCTGGAAAAAGTGCAGAGGAGGGCAACCAGAATGATTAGGGGACTGGAACACCTTCCTTACCATCTGAGTTTGCAACGGTTGGGCCTCTTCACTCTTGAACGACGGCGTCTAAAAGGTGACCTGATTGAAGTT
This sequence comes from Bradypodion ventrale, assembly GCA_035047345.1. Lineage (NCBI taxonomy): Eukaryota > Metazoa > Chordata > Lepidosauria > Squamata > Chamaeleonidae > Bradypodion > Bradypodion ventrale. Next base: position 180,812,806 of record JAWDJE010000003.1, read on the forward strand.
TATAAAATCATGCACGGTGTGGACAAAGTAGATAAGGAAAAACTGTTTTCCCTATTGCACAACACTAGAACTAGGGAAACTTTTGGGTGCTAGTTCTCAAATAAATAAGAGAAAGTACTTTTTCACCCAGAGGATCACTGGTCTATGGAACTCCCTGCCAGAAGAAGTGGTGACAGCTGTCAGTCTTGACAGTTTTAAGAAAGAATTAGACAAGTTCATGGAGGACAAAGGTATCAATGGCTATAATTATGGATACCTAAGGACAACCTCTGGGTTGGAGAGATAGGCAGGATATCTCTCAATGCCATTTCCAGGGAATCCTAAACAGATGAAGGCATATGCTTGAGAATACCCTGAAGCAAATGGTGAGCCACTGTGTGAGACAGAATGCTGGACTGGATGGGCTGTGGCCTGTTCCAGCAAGGCTGTTCTTATGTATGCTTCTCAGAGTCAGAGAAAGCTGATGGTTTCTTCCAAGATTTTTTTTACCAAGTCCAATGGTGATGGCAACATAACTACATGAGTGGCAACCTTGATCAGATGTAGGAGGGAGAGTTCTTTGGACCTCTATCTGTAAGAATTTTGCTTGTAAGATATTAGGTGACAAAGAGCTGGAATCACCAACATCCAAGTGTTGGGCTGATGCTAAAAGGGATGGCAATTCTGGAGAAGAGATACAGTACTGTCATGTTTCGTATCTGATGCTCTTTTTATTTTTCTTCGGTTGGTCTTAGTTTTAGCCTAGATACTGATTTCTGGCTCTGAGGATGTAGCACATGTAAGTGAATCTAGTTTGCTTTTCACATTTTTATCTGACTTTTTTCTTTTTTTTCTTTTCTCATAATGGACTGCTACTTCACCTTTATTTTTAAGAACTGAGCCTGGCAAAACACCACCACGCCACATACATTTGGACTCTCACTAATGATTCCCTACCTTTGTGTGCCTGAAGAAGTGATCTTGAACCACGAAAGCTAGCAATGATTTTTTTATTTGGTGATCCAAAACAGGTATCACCTTCTTCTTCTACATTTTTTTTGGTTTATCTCACCAGGTTGACATCAATGTCACGATGTTGATTTTAACTTAGAGTGATAGGAAATTTAGGAAGGAGATTTGATCCCCAGGTTCTTGCTCCTTTTTATGTCAAAGATCTGGAGCATAAATCAGAAAAGCAAGTGCTCTTTACAGGTTCTGAGAAGTTTTAGGTGTCAAGCATTGTTTGCTAGGAGCCTTGGTATCCAGGTGTATTGTAAAAAACATCTGTAGATGGTGGCTCCAATTCCATGGCAGACAACAAATATGACTGAATAGCACTGATATGCCAGGACCATGTGCCACTGGACTAGATTTAACTATTCTGCCTAGTCTTGCAACCCTGGTGAAAAATCACTCCCTTTTCCGCTCATAATGTTAGCCCTCACAATTGATTAACTATTAATCAAGTTACATAAGCCATGTAGAATTTAATGTAATGAAAACAATGCCTACCATAAGGTCTGGAAACCCAACGATAAGAGTAGCATAACTGTGCTCATCTGAAAGCATTCTATTGGGTGAGCTGATTTTCTGACCAATCGCTGCACTCAGGTTTTCTGAAGACAGCTGGTCACATGAAATTGTGTGTGGCACACAGAGTTCTGGAGCTATGCGAAAAGAAAGCAATAGACATAAACAATTCAAAAGTAAGATTAGTGACAGCTAGATATATTAGGCTATTTTACCTCCACACTTTTGCAGGGGAGCAGAATGTGAGACTGCAATTCTCAGATGTCCCAGCAAAACCAGCGGTGAGAACCGATGCAAGCTGCAGATCAGCTACATCTGGAGGCCCACACACTCTCTATGTCTCTTTTACTGACTTCATGATGTGCTAATATTTAACAACTGATAAGTAAAAGCAAAGCAATCACACTTACTGTATTTGCCAGTGTATAAGACGCATCGGAGTACATTCTGTTTTTCCAATATATTTTAAAGAGGGGAAAGTGCATTTATACACTGGTAAATACAATAGATGCATCGGAGTATAAGACACACTCTGTTTTTCTGGTGTATTTTAAAGAAGAAAAGTGTGTCTTATTTATTTATTTATTTATTTATTTATGATACTTCTATCCCACTTCCCTCACTCAAGAGTGACTCGAAGCGGCTCAACAACATGATTAAAAACAACAATAAAACAATTTAAGTACCCCCCCCCATCAATAGCCCAATTAAAAAACCCATTTTAAAACCATCTAAAAATATCCCTTCCCTCCCACCACAGTTAAAAGAGCTGTCAGGACAGAAACCCATATAGGCTAAATGAGCCAGCGGGACTGGGAAGTTGATGCATCCATGCCCCATGCCTGCTGGCATAGCCATGTTTTCAGTTGTTTTCTAAAGGGGAGCAGCTCCATCTGGAGGCATAGTTTGAGTGGCAAGAGGTTCCAGAGGGCTGGGGCTGACATGGAGAAGGCCCTCCTCCTGGTCCCTGCAAGGTGGGCCTCTTTCACTGAGGGGACCATAACTGAGCCCCTCCGGTCTGCCCTCGTAGGACGGGTATGACGTCTAGGGGCGATGCGGTCTCTTAGGTATCCTGGCCCATTGCCATGAAGGGCTTTAAAGGCCAAAACCAGCACCTTGAATTGCACCCAGAGGCACACTGGCAGCTCCCGGAGCAGCGGTAAAGCACAGGCAAAATGCCCCCGTCCCACCACCACCTGGGCAGTCACATTTTGGACCAGCTGGAGCCTCCGAATGGTCATCAAGGGCAGCCCCATGTAGAGCGCATTACAATAATCCAATCTGGAGGTGACCAGGGTGTGAGTGACCATGAGCAAGGAGTCCCAGTCCAGGAGCGGGCATGATTGGTAGATGACGTGAAGCTGTGCAAAGGCCCTCCTAGCCACAGCCACCTGCTTTTCAAGCAGCAGCCATGAGTCCAGGAGGACCCCCAAGTTACGCACTGGGTCTGTCTGAGGCAAAGCTGCCCCATCCAGAACCAAAGCTGGTAACTCCCGGGATAACACAGGGCCCCGAACCCACAGCCACTCAGTCTTGCCAGGATTCAGCTGAAGCCCGTTGTCCTTCATCCAGACCCGAACAGCCTCCAGACACCTGGTTAGGACTTTGACCGCATCACTCAGGTCCCCACGGGCCGAGATGTACAGCTGGGTATCATCAGCATACTGATGATACCTCACCCTGTGGGAACGAATGATTTCACCCAGCGGTTTCATGTAGATATTAAACAATAGAGGTGAGAGTACCGAGCCCTGAGGGAGCAACCCACATGGGAGCAACCTACGGCTGGACAACCTACTCTCTAAAGACACCGACTGAGTCCGGCCCGTCAGAAATGGGAAAACCAGGACAACACAGTGCCCTGGGCCCCCAATCCTCGTAGTCGGCCCAGAAGGATACTGTGGTTGACAGTATCGAAAGCTGCTGAGAGGTAAAGAAGAGCAAGGACAGAGGGGTTGCTTCTGTCCCACTCCTGCCAGAGATCATCCAAGAGTGCGACTAATGCGGTCTCAGTACCATAACCGGGCCTGAAGCCTGACTGGGACAGGTCCAGATAATCCGTATCATCCAGAACCCCCTGGAGCTGTCGAGCCACTGTTTTTACCAACACCTTCCCCACGAAGGGAAGGTTGAAAATTGGTCTAAAATTAGAAATAACAGTAGGGTCGAGCGATGGCTTCTTCAGGAGAGGGCGTACCAGTGCATGTTTGAAAGCTGCTGGAAACACCACCTCTTGCAGAGAGGCATTCACCATTGCACCGACCCAACTGCCCGTTGTAGCCTTGGCTGCTCTAACCAGCCAGGCAGGGCAGTGATCTAATAAGCAAGTGGTATCACGCACAGCTCCAAGGAGCCTGTCCACTTCATCAGGGGCAACCGGATCAAACCGATCCCAGATAACATGGCTAGACTCTGCTCCAGCCCACTCCAGGCGATCAATTTCCATGTCAGGATTAAATTACGAATGGATGCAAGCAACTTTCTCTGTAAGATGGTCAGCAAAATTGTCATCAGAGCCCTGCCACCTGGGCCCTACCCCCTACCCCCACCCAGGAGGGATCTGGTAATCCAGAACAGGGCAGCTGGACGATTATCAGCAGAGGTGATGAGAGCGGTGAAGTAATGACGCTTCACCGCCCTCATCGCCACGAGGTAGGCTCTAATAGCGGCTCTAACTCATGTTTGGTTGCACTCACTCCGGGTCTTGACCCAATGGCGCTCTAGGCATCTCCTTACCCACTTCAGCTCCCCCAATTCTTCCATAAATCAGGGAGTTCTATGGGGTCTGCGGGCTGGGAGAGGCCACAACGGCGTGATTGTATCCAAGACCGACGTTGCCTCCTTCTCTCAGAGGGTGACCAAGGTCTCGGCCGAATCGTGCAGCCTGTCCAGAGGAAACAACCTCAGCTCCCTCTGGAATCTCTCGGAATCTATCAGTCGCCAGGGCCGGACCAATTTAACCAATCTCGCCACCCTACGGCGAAGCGTCGCTCCCAGGAAATCCAGTCGCCAGATAGTGATCTGACCATGGCACTGCTGTTATCTCTATATCCTGTAATTTCAGATCAATCGGCCACCGCTCCGAAAGGAAACCCAAGACAGGGGAGTGACCACTGCTCCTGGTGGGACCCTGAATTACTTGAGTCAGGCCCAAAGCTGCCATAGAAGCCGTTTACTCCCAAGCAGTCTCAGAGGCAGGTTCCAATGACGGCAAATTGAAGTTGCCCAGAACCATGAGCCTGGGCAGCTCAATTGCCAATACTGCGACCACCTCGAGCAAGTCGGGCAGGGAATCTACTAACCAGCAAGGGGGCAGGTACAGGAGTAGGATTCTCAACTGACCCTTAGGGCCGACCCGGAGGAGAAGCAGTTTACAACCCTGCACCTGTGGTGCAGTGACCCTGGTGACTCCTAGTGATTCACGGGCCACAATGGCGCCGGTGGCGCCCTTACCCTTACCCCTGGGCTGGTGCCACACTCCGAACCCAGCTGGACACAATTCAGATAGAGGGATACCGTCCTCAGGTGTCAGCCAGGTCTCAGTGATGCATGCCAGGTCGGCTTGCTCCCCTAAGATCGAATCACACACAAGGGGAGCCTTATTGCAAACCAACCTGGCATTCATCATCAGCTGCCTAAGGGAGGGGTCACTCTGGATCTGCTGACCAGGAACCCAAGAAAGAACCGGGGGGCTGGAGCAAGGGACAGATAGTAAGCAACGGTCCCTCATTCCCTGAGTGCAACCCGCCCCACAGTTCCCGCCATATCGCCCCATACCCATCACTACCGGAATGTGGGCCCCAGGAACCCCCAGGCCGGGTGCTCCCCCCATCTTTGGGCTCTGGCCTAGCCCTAAATACCCTCCCCCACCCTCCCATAAAACCTCTCCTGCTCCTAGGGGGGGCAAGACCCCCATCTCCCATTCGGGGGCAATTGCAGCGATGGAAGGGCCACATCCATCCATCCTCTCCACCTCATGGGTTTAAATTTTGCTAGTGACAGATGTATCGGCATCGGAGGCAAATACGTTGGCAAATACGGTATATATCGCCTCATAATGGACAGCCTGAGGCTTGACTGACACATCTTCCATCTGAATAAGGATCTCTTCCAAAAGAGTACTCATGTTCGCTCTGGACTCAGGCTCTCTCTCTCTCTCTGTATACTGTACATGCTGTCATTCATCTGGTTTGAGCAGTTAGTGCTAGAATAAGTGATCTTTCACTGCCACAAATATATATTAAGGGGTACTGATTTCTTTTTCTAATGTGTGGCTAAAATATTAAATTACTCTAAAAGACTTACTTTTGTCAACAAGCCTTTAAAGGCTTATAAGATCAGGAGAACTGCATAGTGTTGGCCCTGGATTTATTATTTTTATCATTAACCTCCACTGTCTGCTGCTGATAGTGTTTATTGTGAATATTGTTATTGTTTTTAAAATTTGTGATTCCATCTGGTTTTGTTTCTTGTGTGGTTTTATTGGTTATTACTGTATGATTTTCATTCAGATAAGCACACCTGTGAGAGCTGAATGAAGTTAGGATCAGCAGATTTGTATCAATTTCAAATTCTGTACCTGTTGTTAGCCCAAAGCCAGTTTCCACCGGCTCCTCTTTCAGTGCATGTAATTGGCAAACTCCATTCTCTTCAGATTCCATGCGCATTGGCTTAGTTAAAAGATATTTTCTGGAAAAGATTGAGAATTATCAATTGAATATTTACAGTAGCCACCTATATATTCATTTATTCCATCTACGTCCCACATTTCTTCCAAGAGGTTTAGGGAGAAGATGTACATGAGTTCCCCCTCTATTTGCATGCCACCTTCAAAAGAATCTTGGGTAGTTTAGGATGAACGCTAGCAGCTGGGCCAAGGTCACACTGCGAGTATATTTGTCATGTGAGGGTTTAAACTGTGGGCTTTCAAGACCTCCTCAGAAATATAAACAACTAATTCACACTTTGTCTTATTCTAAAGGAGCTATAATTTCTGTGCACTGATCAATAGTGTTGCATCACTGGGGAACAATTTGTAACACAATTTCTGTTGAGTTCGATTTTTGAGCTGTTTCAGAGTTAAATTGACATGCTGATTTCAGAACTGTAGTCAGGTTTCTTCTACCACGTCAAGTTTTTTCTCTACACTTTATGTGAATGTGACCATTCTCCACGGGATGGAGCGTGGATCATAGGAAGCACTATTGCTCTCCTATTAGCTGAGAGCACCAGTAGAGGGACCCAACAGGCCCCCTCACTGGAGGGCTTGCAAAAAAAATAAAATGTAGGCTTACTCCCCCCTTACCCCCTCCTCTCTGTAGTCTTGAGGGTCAAAACATTTTTGTCTTTTTGCTGCTTGACTGTGTGTGTGTTTAAGGGGCCAAAACATTTTTTGTCTTCTCTCTCTCTCTCTCTCTCTCTGTGTGTGTGTGGGCTGCAGTAGCTCCAGTGGTTAAGAGGCTTGAACTCACTGAACTGGAAAGTCATCAGTTCGAGACCCGGCCACTGCACAACAGAATGAGCTCCTGCCTCTGTCACAGCTCCTGACAACCTAGCAGTTAGAAAGCAAGGAGGTAAATAAGGACCACTTAGGTGGGAAGGTAGACAACATTTTGTGCACTCTGGTGTCTAGCCAAGCCTGCCACATGTCCATGAAGATGCCTGCAAATGCAGACAAGTGCTGGCTCGTCGGCTATAAACATAGACGAGCAATGAACTTTAGAGTTGGATACGACTGGCCAACCTTTACCTTTACCTAAGGGAAAGATTCCTGATTGCTATTCAAAATTGCCACACCCACTAATGTGGCCACACCCACCAATTTGGCCACACCCACAAAATTTCCGTTATTTTCAAAACCAAAACTCGAAAGGTATGAGCGAGACGTTGCATGTTGCTCTGATATAGTGAAGCGCAATTGAAGATGATTCCGTTCATTATGGATTTGAGCACGAGGTTTGGGACTATCCAAAAAAGCTTCAGAGCTGTTAGCATCAAGACTGCACGAGAAAAAAATGCTTGAAAAAGGAGCTACGGTATCCTACTTTCGGTCAAGAGAACGTGCATTTCTGCAATACTTTCAAAGTGATGATGAATTTGTGTATTGCCATAACGTACATGCTTTAATGGAAGAGTTGGCAATTTCAGCCTATAACACAACTGAATGGCGATTGTTCATTGATAGCTCAAATCGCAGCTTGAAGTGTGTCCTCCTCCACAAAGGAAATTTATTTGGCGCATTACCAATAGGCTATTCAGTTTGTTTGCGTGAAGACTATGAAGACATAAGAGAGTCATTGATTTGTTGCAATATCACATGCACCAATGGATCATCTGTGTTGACCTTAAAATGGTCTTTTTCCTTGGCCAGCAATGCGGATATACCAAGTATCCCTGTATTTTGTGTATGTGGGACAGCAGAGCTCGTAAACAGCATTGAGTGCAGTCTAACTGGCTGCCAAGATCTGACCTGAAACCTGGTGATCCAAACATTTTACATCAGCCACTTGTCGACAGAAAGAATTATATTTCCACCTCTGTATATAAAATTTGGTCTCATGAAGCAATTTGTCAAAGCTTTGTCAATTGAAGGAGACTGTTTCAAGTATCTCATTTCGGCATTTCCTAGCCTGTCATTTTAAAAGATAAAGGCCGATGTATTTGTTTGATGGTCCACAGATTCGGTAGCTCCTTAAAGATGAGCATTTCATCGGAATGATGACAGAACTTCAAAATAATGGTTGGCATTCAAAAACATTGTCAAATATTTTCTTGGAAATACACGAGCACAGAATTACACTGAAATTGTCCAGAAACTCTTGGAGAGCTACAAAATACTTGGTTGCAACATGAGCATCAAATTGCATTTTTTACATAGCCATCTTGCTGACTTCCCAGAAAATTTTGGTGCAGTCAGTGATGAGCAGGTGGAGCGATTCCACCAAGATTTGAAGGTCATGGAGGCACGGTATCAAGGTAGATGGGATGTACATATGATGACTGACTATTGTTGGAGCATCAAGTGAGAATGTCCACAGATGAAACACTCCAGAAAAAGCTATAAGTGAAAATTTTTACCTTGATATATATGTTTACTGTTTGGTAAAAAAAAAAAGCCTTTGTTATTTGTATGAGCACAATTTAACTTGCAGTAACTATATACAGCCTTTGTATGAATAAAACTATTATTTGTGAACAGTATATTTGGTAAGTTTCCCCTTTATTTTCCTTTATATGCACATTTTTTATGACGTTTGAGACAAAGAGAGGGTATCCTGTAGTTTAAAAAGTTGACGTGATAGACAAAAACTGTGGTTAGTTTTGGATCCAGAGGCCAGAAGTTAGTCTAAAACAGGTCACAGATCTAAGACAACAAAATTGCTGTTCCCTTATCTGTTATCTCCTGTATGTCCTGCACTTCTCTCTCTCATATACAGAAGCATCTGATGTTTATATACAAAATATTTGCCAAACCAACTCTTAACTATGTAGGGTTGATATTTTTCTTTTTAAAAGAGATACAGAAGTTTCAGACTATTGCCAAGAATCTATGTGACCCACAAAAGAACAACTTGCACTCCTCCAATTAATGTTAAGTTCTGTTTCCCAATAAAATCACAGAAACATAGAATAACTGAGTTGGAAGGGGCCTTTTAGGTTATCAATGCAGGAATCCAAATCAAAGCAGATATGACAGACAGTTGTCCAATTCTCTCTTGAATACTTCCAGTGTTGGAGCGCTCACCACCTCTTGAGGCAGTAGTTTCTACTGTAATACTGCTCTCACCATTAAGATGTTTTTCCTAATATCCAGCCTATTGAGTGAATCAGTGGCACATCACTATTCAGAATCACAGAGGATTAGTAAAACAGGCAGATTATATGATTGCTCATTCATACTTTCAGTGTCATTTCTTCCTAACAGAATTCAATGAGACACAGAGACACATAAAAGTGACCATGCCTCTTTTAGCAATGTAAGAAGAATCTTCCTTAAGACTTATATTCCAAAAATTGGACTCAAAGAGATCTGCTTGTTACAACTGAAAACAGCCTTACAGACTGCAAGCATTTTTTACTTTGTTTTGCTTTACCAGTGACTTAAGATTCACAACCAAATCAAGTACTTTAAATTATCATCTATTTCCAATGGAAGGGAGCAATACCTAACTAGAGTGCTAACATGGAAAGCAAAAGGATGCAGAAGTCCTTGCCATGCTAAAAGAAACTAAAGAAGTCCTTGTCATGCTAAATCCGCAACCAAATGGAAACAGAGTTTTCAAAGAAAATATATTTATGTAAATATTTTAATGCACACATGCCAGACACTCTGACCAAGACACACACACTCACACGCACACGTGTACATTTTCCCTACTGGTTTGTTTTGCTGTCCACCAGGAGCCAGGAATCCTCAGCCACTAGAAAGACAGACTTAAGGTTGATTGGTAGGGAGATTGTGTGAACTTGGCCTTCTAAGACATCTAGAACAGCAAGCTGGCTCCTGCAAAATAAAGTAGTGACAATTAAGATGAAGACAACTGCAAGAATTGGATATTTTCTGCCATGTGGTGGGACATGGGGAAAAATAATTAATTCTCACCCTTCCTCTTTGTAGAATACCAGCCAATTTTTGTGTGAAAATTCTTTACACATCTTGTGACTCTTCTAAAGAAACAAAGCAATATAAATTATCACCATACTCATTTCAAATTTCCAAGTTAAATTTGACTTGCATTTTATTTTATAAAGGCTTGATTTTGGAAAAGAAGGAATAATTCTGCAGTTTCAAAAGCAACAGCTGTAATCAATTTTACTGCTATCATCTTTACGCTACTATCACATGCCATGTCCTCTACATTTGCCTACGCATTTGCACACTGTTACAAATACATCTCTCTCTCTCTCATCTTGCTTTGTAGATAGATGAATCACCACAGCATGTAACAACATTTTCCAGCAGAGTGTGCTCTGCTTACACAAATCAGAAAAGATTGTCAATACCTCACAGCTATTTGACACAAACTGAGAACAACATTGGTACATTTCTAAAATGAAGCCACCCAATAACGATCCACTGAAAAGGAGCATAGTATGTATAAAGGTTTCCAAAGGGACAGGAATTACAGGTAAAATTGCAGTGTTAGTTACTGGGGAGGGAAATTGTCTTTAATACAGATGTGATGTTTAGGAACAGAAAGGATCGTCAAACATATTTTCTTGAGAACGAAACTACCAAAAATGTAACTGTGTATACACAAAAATTCTAAAAACATAGGCAAACAACTGGATTTTGACATACTTTAGAAAAGTAATAAATGTATTAAGATAGAAAATGTCCAACAGGAAGCATCTCCCTACCTTTTTCTGCCATCCATAAAGGCTAGGACAGAATCTGTTGTAACTACGCTACCCATGACCCATGTGTCTAATTTTGAATGGCTCATAGCTGGGACAGTGACGACTATGCTCACCACTTCCTCTTTGTTGCCCCACCAGGGTGTTCTTTTAGGAGCCTCTTGCACATCTGGTGACAGCAGAAGCCGATGCAAAGCGCCATTATTTGTGTCCAGCAACAAAACAACATTACTCTGCCAAAAAGAACATATAACTAGTTTATATCATCTTGCATAGCATATCAAGTTGCATAGCATCAGTGGTGGTCTCCAGCAGGTTCGCTCCAGATCACCAGAACCAGTAGCAGAAATTCTGGCTGGCTCCACCCATCCAAGTTTTAAAATAAAGTAGTCCTAATTTGGGTGCAATGCAGGGCTTTCTCCCTGGCCACACCCACCATACCACTCCCACAGAGTAGGTTGTAAAAAAAAAATGAATTCCACCAATGGGCAGGCATGACTAGATCACCCACCCAGCCATGCTCACAGAGTAGGCCATGCCCACAGTGTGCTATGCAGTGGTGGGCTCCAATTTTTTTTACTACCACACTGGAAAAGAGAAACAGAATCTAGTTTAGAATTTGGAGATTCCACTTTGCTGAAAAATACTGTTGAAGATTGTTTTAGAATTCACCATTGGATTTTTTCTTCCCCCTTGATTGAAAAGACTTAGAAACTGATGCCATCAGCTGTGGCGGCTTTTCATAACATAAACATGTCTAATTCCTCCATTGGAAGGTCACAAGGGTCTTTTGAGATTCCTTTCATCCTGAGGAAGCCTTTGAAAGGCAGTGGAACCAAGGGAAGTCTTTAATTTCTGAAAATTGTGTCTATTGGGATGATTTTCACCGGTGACAGTGTTTTCTGATATTAAAAACTCCTGTGGCCTATAGTGGGGTCAAGGAGAATTGGAAATTGTTAATTGATAAAAATCTGTTCTCGTCAGCCTCATGCAGCATAGCTTTACGCAACAGGATTTCAGCCAAAGTACCTATACCTCCCATCAGACTTCCACAGCTGATACCATGAATAAGTAAACATTTTAATTCTCATGCACTACATTGGGATGTTTTAACTCTGTGGTTGCACTTTTATTTTCTATTCTAAAATGTTCAATGAAGAACAGTTTCAAACAGTGTCTTCATATTTTAGACACTTGTCAAGTTTTGTACTGGGGTTCAATTTTTTTTCTGCCTAGAAACAAACAAAAATACTTGAAACAAAACACATACTAACAATTTTTGACACAGGTGTACTTTTAAAAAAATCAAAGCCACTGTAAAACATTAGGAAAAAATAAATGACTCATGTCATTTTTTAATGAACCATGTGTTAACATTGAAGTGATGTGCTTTGGTGTGCATTTAGAACAAACTGAAACTTATTCCGTTGACGGGATGTGTGCATGCTAGAATTCACTGGAATCAGAAAGTTGCCCACAATACAATAAATGTATATCTTGTTTTATTTCGCTTTTTTTATTTTATTTTATATTCAAATTTATATGCTGCCCAATCAGGTAAACCCGACTCTGGGCAGCTCACAACAAGTTAAAACACACATAAAACAGTACAACCAATTAAAACCAATTAAAACCCAACATATCCATCCACCCACCTACCCCATTCCTCTTAAAACCCACATAAACCCACATTAAAAAATGACAATTAAAAGAAATGGGGGCTTAATTTATAAGCCAGCAGGCAGGGGCCACTCTTCCATCTGGGCCCCACACCTGCCCTGCCAACCAGGTTTTTAGATCTTTTCTGAAAGGTAGCAGCTCCATCTGCTCCCGCAACTCTACAGGCAGGAGGTTCCACAAGGCCGGTGCGGACACGGAAAAGGCCCTCCTTCGTGTGCCAGAGAGACGAACCCCTCTGGCAGATGGAACAATCAGGGAGCCCCTCCGATCCGCTCTGGTTGGACGGGCGGACACTCTTGGGACGATGCGGTCTCTAAGGTATCCTGGCCCACTACCATGAAGGGCTTTAAAGGTCAAAACTAGCACCTTGAACTGCACTCGGAGGCAAACTGGTAGCCAGTGCAGCTCCCGAAGTAATGGTGAGGCACGAGCATAATGCCAGTGCCCCATCACCACCCAGGCTGCCGCATTCTGGACCAACTGCAGCCTCCGAATGGTTGACAAGGGCAGCCCCATGTAGAGCGCATTGCTTGTATCCTGCCTTGTATTTTCTGCTCTGGGGGTCTGAATGGAATACAAATGATTCTGCACAGACAAATATACAGCGTTTGTATATTGTGCAACAAACAAAATCCTCATCTGGGTTAGAAAATTCCCCAGAACTCACACAACAGAATTATGTTTATCCTGGTGCATGAGGGTAAAAAAAAGACTCATTCCACTTAAATATCACAGTCCTACCAAATTGTGCAATTATAGTTTGAATCCAACTCAATCCCAAGAAATGAATTTATATTGCTCAAATATCACATACACTATTTATATTAAAGTACTTCCATAAGAAAATAACTTAAAGGTCAGTATGGGGGGGGAATGTCTTCTGGCACATTTCCTCATGCATTATTGTAACCGAAGTAATGTAAGTGATAAGGTTTTTCAACCATCCCAAACATACAAAGGGCAGTTGTGCTCTTTCACTTAGTGCTAAGTTTACAAGGTCAGCTGGCAGTATAACAAGATTTTCTTCTCCACCCTTTTAGATGTTAATGGTTTCCATCTGTACCAAATGACTGGTGACATATTGCTTTGCAGATAAAAATAGAATTTTTGCGTCATTGGTGAATACTTCCAGTTACAGCTTTGGCAGTTCCTCAAGTGGGCTGGGAAGAGAAGCTTCTGCTTGTGTTCTGTTTCTGTTCTGTTTATTTTTTACTGGGAGAAAAGAAACCTTTGGGTGACCTCATGTCCCCAGTGTCCTAAATCCAAATATTCCACAGATGCAATGACCATTATTTTGAGGTGCTTTTATTTTATTTTTAGCTACTGCAAAGCTTCCCTTTTCTTGCTGCAGTTTGTCTCTCAGCCAGGATTTTCCTCCCTTAGAAGAACTTTGTTCAAATAGGGGCAGACATTGCAATTCAGGGAAGAGGAAACTGATATCACTTTTCTTCTGGACTGTTCTGGGGAATGGGGCTTTTAATTTAAATTTAATTTAATTTAATTTAATTTAATTTAATTTAATTTAATTTAATTTAATTATCACATTTATATACCGCTCACTCGGCCAAAGCCAACTCAGGGCGGTTCACAATAAAAATTAAAAACACAAGTTAAAACAGTTAAAACAGTTAAAACTACCCACCCCCTAAAAACAAGGGCTGCAGGATCCAAAGGCGCCATGGGGAAGAGTTCTTCTACACCAACCACCCAATGGCGGTTACCCTTCCACCTGCACCCCACACTTGACCCGCCAGCCAGGTTTTAAGATCTTTTCTGAAAGGCAGCAATTCTGTCCGGAGACGTAGCTCTGTTGGCAGGAGGTTCCAGAGAGCCGGTGCAGACACGGAGAAGGCTCTCCTCCTTGTGCCAGAGAGGCGAGCCCCTCTGGCTGATGGAACAATTAGAGAGCCCCTCCGGTCCGCTCTGGTTGGACGGACAGATGTCCTCAGGGCGATGCGGTCTCTTAGGTAACCCGGCCCACTACCATATAGGGCTCTCTTTGCATTTTAAAATGCAAAGCAGGAAGAAATAGAAGAGCTACGATAGTTAAACAGAAATGCCCCCGTCCCCTTTTCCCCCCTCTTCCCTCCTCCTTAAATGCAGTAAAGCTTCCTTCTAAAATGACACCCTTGTTATGACCCATTCCCTAAGAACTGTACATTTTTAAAACTTGTGCTGTAGGTTAACTATACCTTTGTTTATAAGAAGACTGGACATAGACATTTATTTTCCATTCCCCTTTACTTTCTGCTCTAGCTATTTGGCATGTCCCCAAAGATACATGCATTACAAGCACAACAGGAACACAAAACAAGACTGGGAAATGCTTAATGATGAGCTCATGCCTTCCTTTTCCGTTTTTTTGTAGAAATTTTGCCAAAGGCAGACATTCAAAATGAAATGTTTAAATTGTATTCTTTATCTGACTGTTTACAATAATAATTATCCATACAGTGCTTTCAGTATATATCAAAGTGATTCTTCGCTTCTATAAGCTTCAAACGACTTTGATGCCTCTGTGAACATAAATAAAACATTTTAAAAAAATTATTTTCACGGAACAGAATAAAAATACTGATAGAAGAGACATACAATATAGACAAAAGTTTGTGTGTTTGACTATTTGGTAAGGCTGCCACCAAAAAAAGCAGCACTAGATATCCTCTGATTTGTTGTTTATCAGTTTGAAGCACGGGGGTGTTATGATGTCATGTGTTTTGTCTGCTTGCATCTGCCAGTAAAGTGGACTGTAATGGACTTATCTGTCAGAGTATGGTTTTGCACTATATGGACAGGAGGAGGGAAATTTGATGTAGGCGGCTGTTTTCCACAACGGCCCTCATTTGCTGTTAACAAATAATTCCAACTCAGAAAACCTAATGCTGCCTTAATTGAAAAACATGATTTGCATTCTGAAAGACAAGCATCTGGAACTGAAACAAAAGGTGAAACAATTAGCACAATTTATACTTCCAATTTATAGCCTGAAAAGGGAGGTTTGGAAGGAACTTGACAACTGTTCTTCCTCAAAATGCTCTTAATTGTTCAGCCCACAAAACAATAATATGTCTGATACCATCTTTGTGCCTTTAATCATTTAAAACATTTCAGACCCTGTCATTGTTATAATAAACCATTAAAGTAGATGCACACTAATACCAGTGAATAGTAAATACAAGGGGACTGAGACAAAGCACATCTAATGAAGTCACTGACACAAGCAAATTTTTAACTGGAGGTTTCCTGCATTTGTTTATTTATTTATTGCTTTTATATCCTGCCCATCTAGGATATTCCCCTACTCTGGTCATCATCTAGTGGTGTCCTTCTTTACCTAATGGTCAGCAGAACCAAGACTTTCTGCTAGATACCTCAATGGTTTTGGTATCTGGCTGCTGACTGGAAGTTGGAAAGTTGATTCCCCACTGAGCCTCCTTGACAGGGGTTTAATTCAAAAAAATGTGTTTGTGGAGGTGCATTTAGACGGTATTTCATGCACTTAAACCTTTTTTACTGCACTGGTCATCGACCACAATAAAGTTTGATTGATTGAAAGGGGTTGGATTCGATGATCCATAGGGTCCCTTCCAGCTCTGCAGTTTTAAGATGGTGGTAGTGGTAGTGATCATTACATCATCATCCTTCCCACTGCAGGCACTCTGTGATGCCAAAATCCTTTTCAGATGACATCCCTGAAAAGTTTTCAAGTGCTAGCGATATAAGAGATCACTGATTCTTGTAAAAGCAGCAGGGTCTAGTGGGAATACCTTTGATTTGTCACCTATACACTGTATCCATTTTCATGTTGTACATGAGGTTATAGTGGGTTGCCCTATTGATCACTTCTGCTGAGGTGCGGGATCCGCAAGCACAATTGGCATAAAACGGCCCCTGGCAAAGGTTACACCGGTTGAGGGAGGCTCCTGGTCACTGGCCTCTGCCAGTATGGAAATTGGGGAGCGGATTAATAATCATAGGATTGATTCATCCACATCTGACCTGACCGGCAGTTCTGCTGAGGGAAGCTAAATCGCTAACTCCTGTTAGACATTAGGCAATTACTCAGCCTTAGTGCAAATAGTGGCCATGTTTACTCTTGAGCAAGCCAGGAACAATGGTTTTCCCCTGTCAGTATTTGCCTTAGTTAATTAACTTCCCCAAGAGAAGTTCCCAATTAACCCGGGTAAATGGGTGATGTGATTTTCTGTCAGATGACGATTCTATCACACGTTGCCTTGAATTCCTATATATGATGATGCTTTTCCCTCAATAAACCACTGGTCTTCGCTCCATCTTGCCTCGTGTCGTTACTCGACCAGTCTCCTCCGGGACCTCAAGGGCCGCTTCACGGCCCCAATCCAACATCTGGTGACCCCGAGACATGATCCTACTCGTGAGTAAGCGATCTACACGGTCCGGTTCTACGCTAGAACCGTGTCCGATTCATCCCGGAGGACAGCGCGGCAGCTCTGGTCGGAAAGCATCCGGCCGGGGTGACAGCTACGCGGCGAGGCATTCCAGAGAGGCATCCTACGGCTTGCATCGCGGAAACGCGTTCCGCTCAGGGGCAGGCTGTGAACCCTGATTCCAGCCCAGAGGCCACCGAGGGCCCGTGGCAGCAGTCCACGCTCCGAGCTCCATCCCAGAGATTCGTCACGCTGAGACCTATTGCCTAAAAGGACGCGTCGAAATCGTCCCGAGAAGAAGCCCTTCTAAGGACCTGGCAGGTAATATGGGGACTTGTCCTCAGCGGCAACGTCCATCCGCTAACCAGAGAATTCACATAATGGAATTCAAGGCCCCGGCCAGGGTATATAACTTACGCCTTCACAGCGGGAAGTTAGCGGAACTCTTAGCGTACCTGGAGGCCAATTGTCCGCTTTATCCAAAAGCGGGCGTGCTTGACCTCACACTTTGGGATCGGATAGGAGCCTGCATTCGGCAAGCACCAAAAGCTCCAGACAGCGTAATTCGCACATGGAGCAAATGTAGGAAACTCTTAGTAGAGGATGACCCAGTCCGGATAGAGACCCAGAAACCCCCAGCGCAGTCAGAACCATCAGCCCCAAGGAGTCTCTATCCGTCATTTCAGCTTAAGCAGGGCAGTGTAGGGAGCATTCCCTCAGTGACAGCTGCAGACGTCACTGAAGGAATTCATGGCATGAGAGGCCCTGGCGCTTCTCTGACAGTTACAAGTTCCCTGCCAATTAAGAACTCCATTCAGCGCATGGGTGAGGAAGATCCATTCACGGGGAAATTGCCAGTGGCACAATTAGCTAGCGCCCAACTGCTGTGTTCAGCCTATCTGAAGGCAGACACACGTTCAGGCAGGGCTGCTCAGCGCCCACTGCTCACGGAAATCTGCATGGCCCCTGGCCACGCAGGGCTCCAGAGCAGACCCATTACCACACTCAGGCGCAGAGCAGTGCCAAAACCCCAAGGCGCCTGCTTCCAGTGTGGTAAAATGAGACACCTTAGAAGAAAATGCCAATCTAGACCAGGCAGATCTTCAAAAGGTTGTCCGGATCTTAATACCAAATGGCCACGCTGGCACTGGAGCGTGAAGCAGCACCGAGATCCGAGAATCTGGCCCAGCTAGAAAGGAGGCAGCCATCGCCCTGGCTATGCCAGAGGAACCATCCCAGCAATAGTACCCCGAGCTCTCCCAAGGCACAGGCAGAACCTACTTGTCTTGCCTTGGAGTAGCCCAGAGAAACTCACCCCTAAGTAGAAGCACCCAGATGGTTGTAAATAGCCAGCTGTGTATAAGTCATCTCCTCATGTGCAAGATAGAACACTGCAGATCAGGGGAGGAATGTGCGAATGCGTAAATAAATGTGTGTATGCGTGGTGCACCACTGAATGTATGACTGCAAGAACTGTGTATGATTGCAAAAGCCTTGTCTCTATGACCACAGTATGATTGAAAAAGTGTTCCTTGTGTGTAACTGCGTGGTAATGTCACTGTGAAATGTGTTAAACAGTTTGCACTCTGCTCATGGGCAGGAACTATTTAAGGTTTGAGAAAGCATGGTGAACAAGGCCCCTTTGCCTTGCCTGCTTAGCAGCTTAAGGGCAGCGAAAGCAGGAGGGGGGGGGGAATCCTGACCTGCAATAGGGCAGGGTGACCCCCCTTCTTCCCTTGAGACTTTTTTCTTTGTCGAGGGATTAAGTCACTCTTGGAAACCGGTTTTGCAATCCGTGCCACTCAGGAAAACAGATTTTTCTTTTCAGAAGCGCGATCTGAAAACAAAAATCACTTCTATGAGTTTTCCTCACTAAATCATAAACTATGGGGCCCCTCCCTACGTCTATGTTCCTCAAACCCCCATCTCTGTGTTTTAAGGTGTCTGAATGTCTCTTAGCGTCTTGAAGTCACGTATCTCACTAGGAGTGAGAGAATTGCATTGTCTTCGTGTGTGTACTGTGTTATCATCTTGTAACCTCGGTTCTCAACCCTTTAAAGTCAGGGGCCAAGTTTCGGGGCCTCAGGCAGCTCTGGAGGCCCGGACAGTCATCCTGCCCTTCCTTCGCCGCACAGCCCTTCTTGGCTTGGTGGAGGTAGTGGCAGGGCAACGTGGGCCGCATCTGGCCCACTTGCCCGCATCTGGCCGCGGGTTGAGAATCGTTCTAACTCTCCTTCATTCTCTTAGGAAAGATACTGTTCTGGTATGTTGACTTTAATCTGTGTAAAGTAACTCACTCATTGTACCCCTTTCACAGGAAAAAGCACGCAAACATCCTTGCGCTCTGTATATTCAGAAAATGCTTAATCGTTACCTTTTTGCAGGAACAAAACTCCTCTCCAGGCCTTAATAGTAACCAATTTATTCCCTTCTACAGCCTTAAATTCCTTCCTTTCACAGGGTCCAGAGTTAATTGCTGGTAGGGATTTCTTAACAGGAGGACCCGGTTGTCTTAATTATCTGACCTAATCTGATTTCGTTATGATAAGAGTTGTTGCATTCTCATTGTGCTAACTTCTGACTTGTGTTTCCTCCTTTCCTCCTTTCGCCAGTGGAACTCCCTGCTGGAAATGTTTAACTTGTGTGTCTTTTCATTTTTTGTGTATTATTTCCTTACAGCTGGCACGTCATAGTTGGCTTGTCTTTAATAAGTCTTAGGTCATTTTAAGTATGGCACCTGGCCCACAGCACCCTCTCTAGTGAGCAGACACATTTCACAAACTCCAGAGCACAGAGGAAGGATTAGTTCCTGAGCTCCTGAGAATGTGCAGAGTGCCACTCATTAGCCAGGACGGCCTAGGACCATTTTAAGAATGCAGTCAGGTCACACTTTCAATCAGATACAGGCATTTTCAGGCCACCCCTTCCTTCTTTTTGCTGCTAGTCTAAGCACAGGCAAAAGGCTAAGCCAGCATCTGGCACCCTTCTCACAGGAGCACAAGAATAGCTCCAGTAAAAGTGTGCACGCACGCCATGGGCGGATGTGTGCAGGGGGGCCTTCATGAGAAATGTACCCAAGGGAAGCCTGGCACGTCACACGCCAAGGTTTGCCACAAGACCCCAGACTCGTCTCGCTTCATACGCAGACAGTCACCTTGTGTGGATTAATGTTACTGGTTCCCCTTCGGGGAGCTAGGACAATTTTCACTTATGGGGGTCGCACATACTAGGTTCTTACTTGGCAAAAGGACCAAGCTTGGCGCACGCTCCTGACTCTTCCGCAAGCGGGCAGAGTTGGCAGCCGTGAACCTCGCTTTGCGCACCTTTGCCAAAGAACGCTTCAACATAATTACTGACAGCCAGTACAGGAATTTGCTTCACAGTCTACCGGGAGCATACATCACTCCCGCGATAGACAAAAATTTGCTGAGTCTGTTCCTCACAGCTCAATTTCACTTGCGAAACCGCACAGAAGCGCTCTATATTGCCCACATCCGAAGTCACCTGGTCCGATTTCCACGGGCAATAGCAGAGCGGATGCGGCCGCGAAGGAAATTCAGCAACGATCAGTTTTAGGTGTATTCACGACTCCAATTCAGAGTCATGCATTCTTTCATCAGAATGCCAAAGCACTTGCAACCTGCCACTTTCCCAAGCCCAAGGCATAGTCCGTTCCTGTCTGCATCGTGCAGGGGCACTGGGGGGGGGGGGCCTCGTGGGGGGTCAACCCACGAGGGACAGAGGCCATCCAGGTGTGGCAAATGGACGTCACACATGCCCCACATTTTGGCAAATGGCAGTACATGCACGTTTGCATTAATACCTTCCCACAGTTTGTTTGGGTAATAGCACAGAAGGGAGAAACGGCTCCCCATGTGGAGCAGCATCTCCTTTCCCACGGCCATGGGCAAACCTCGGCACATGAAGTCCGATGACGCCCCAGCTTATAGCTGGGGGCCACCTGGGATATTAAGCACACCTTTGGCGTTCCGTACAATCCGCAGGGGCAAGCGATTGTGGAACGGGCCTATCGGACGCTTGAGTCCTACATTGACAAACAAACAGAAAGGGGGGAACAACATCCCATAGTTGCACAGCAATTGCTATCCTATAAGTGCAAAAACTAACTAACTCTTTCAGAATTTTTATCTCCCAAACAAGTCTCTTCCCCATGCAGGTCCCAGAGGCCAGAATCAGGCCCGGATGCCAAGTTCGGCTATTGCATCCTGGATGTCATCAGCTGTCCATCTTCCTTTATGACTTACATCTCCAAAGACATTCTATGAACATTTTGCATACTCAGTGCTACTTCTAAGGACCATGCTTTTCCACAAAACAAGACTTTTCCAAGCTCAAGTTACACAAGAAACCCCACCAAGAAGGGAAGCCTCATCTTCAAGAAGCTGCTGAATGTTTTCTATTGCTATTATCTGTAGTTGCTCCTTATTTATACATGCCTTGTACAATGCTCCAGTTGGGATTTGCAAGGGACACTTGAATTTCTGTATACGTAGGGTCGTATATTGTTAATAACGGCCAGCTTCCACCAAAGGAAGCCAGACCGGCCCATGTTTGCACCGGCCCATTGCTTGGAAAGATTGAGCACCCGGTAGCCGGCTATCTCCAGCCATTGTAAGTTTCACACCTCCCCATAGGTGCTAGAAAGACATTTGCACAACACCAGAAGTTGCAGAAATAGCTTAGAATCACCTTAGGTCACAGTAAGAGATCAATGACACATCTCATTATCTTGCCTTGCTACAGAAAGCAGTCTGGATTCAGACCCACAGCTCTGAAAAACCAGGCAGCAGTCAGTATATTCAGCATGCCAGGCTTAGCCATAGGCAACGCTCGGAGAACTGGTCAATTGGCTTGCGCTTTTGCAAGAGCCATTAACCACACCTCCTCGGCAATAGCGCTGCTCAATCAGGAGCGGACAGAGCTTCGCCATGCCATACTGGATAATCAAGCAGCCATCGATTATCCCCTGTTGTTACATCATTTGGGTTGCGAGTCTGTCCATGGCATGTGTTGCTTTAATCTCACAGACAATACCCACAAGGTACAAAGCCAGCTCACGGACCTCCACACCCTAGTTAAGAACATCAAGGAGGATGCTTCATGGGATTCGTTGTGGTCATGGTTCCCATGGGGATGGCTTCAGACGACACTCAAAGTGATTGTGGGGGTGATAATACTGGGCACAACAGTGTGTTGTTTCATGCAATGTATTCCCTCACTGCTATCGAGATGTCCCCCATGGAGGGGACCCCGAAGCGTCATCCCCCCACACCAGCTGATGGCCCTCTTGCGCAGGGCCGTCTGTCAGGTCCAAAAATAACAGAAAAAGGGGGAGTGCGGGATCCGCGAGCACAATTGGCATAAAACGGCCCCTGGCAAAGGTTACACCGGTTGAGGGAGGCTCCTGGTCACTGGCCTCTGCCAGTATGGAAATTGGGGAGCGGATTAATAATCATAGGATTGATTCATCCACATCTGACCTGACCGGCAGTTCTGCTGAGGGAAGCTAAATCGCTAACTCCTGTTAGACATTAGGCAATTACTCACTTGCAAATGAGCCCAAGCCTTAGTGCAAATAGTGGCCATGTTTACTCTTGAGCAAGCCAGGAACAATGGTTTTCCCCTGTCAGTATTTGCCTTAGTTAATTAACTTCCCCAAGAGAAGTTCCCAATTAACCCGGGTAAATGGGTGATGTGATTTTCTGTCAGATGACGATTCTATCACACGTTGCCTTGAATTCCTATATATGATGATGCTTTTCCCTCAATAAACCACTGGTCTTCGCTCCATCTTGCCTCGTGTCGTTACTCGACCAGTCTCCTCCGGGACCTCAAGGGCCGCTTCACGGCCCCAATCCAACACTGAGGAATTAAAACCTTCAAACCGTGCCTCAGAGAAGCCTCAGACAAACAGCGGGATGCAGCGGTTTGGTGGGAACGCACTTCCCATCCAAACCTCGCCTCGGAGAAGCCTCGGACAAACAGCGGGATGCAGCGTTTTGGCTGGGAAGCACATTCCCAGTCAAACTGCACCCCAGAGAAGCCTCTGAGAAACAGCAAAACCAAGCAGATATGTGTGTGTGGGGGGGGCACTCTCCCAGTCCCCATAGAAGCAGTGGGGACTCCAGAAAACACAGCAAAACTGTCACAATCGTTGGTGCTGTGTCTGCCGCCTCCACAGTAAGTGATGTCTTGTGACTTCCAGCGGTGGGGGCAGGTGGCGCGGGGTGGAATTTCAGAGTTTAAAATGGCGGTAGTGCCATTTTAAACTCTAAAGACGCAAATAAACCTCTTACATAATTTTTTGTGTGTAAATCGGGACGGGACTTCTGCAAAAAACCTTACGCAAGTCGATTTTTACGTAAATCAATGCATATGTAAATCGGGTTTTTACTGTATTTGTGGCTTCAAATAAAAAAACATTACTGTGTGCACAAAACAAGGATCAATAATGAAGGCATGTTCTTAATGCATATATCAACTTCCAACCATTGAATAACCTCCCTCAAAAATTATTTATACGGAAAATGAATGCAAGCTAAATCCACATCAGTTTTATCAGAAAGATCCATACAATCTATCACCGCTCATGGCAATCCCTTAAAAATTTACCAAACTCACGCTTTTTAGTATTGTACATGTGTCAGAAATTGCCCCACCCAATCAAATATCTTCATGTCTTTTCATGGCCAGCTAATCAAGACATTCATAAATTTGTACATCAAAGGAAATACAGTATTTGAGAGTAAAATAAAGGAATCCAATTCCTGATAAACTACTAATCCAAAACAGGAAGTATTTTACCTGTTCTTCATGAAGAATAACTTGGCCATTTAATGGATTACCAAGAGGTGCCAGTCTCACAAAAGGTTGCCACATGCCACCAACTGTTCTTGGGAAGATATCATACAAGTCTACAAAGTATCCATTTTTACTAGACGTATTCATAAAATATAAGGACACAGGATTGCATGTAGCAACATAAAGAGAGTTTTCAGCTTCATTCTCTTAAAAAAAGAAGAAAACAAAATTTAGCTATTGTTAGATTTTCTGTGATTGTAAAACCACCTGCAGACTTTCGTGGATAATTACTTCACGCATGATTATCCAAAGGACTGTAAAAATGTGCTACAACACAATGAAGGGTTGGGCTGCAGGGAAGAGAACAAAATCCAGAAGCCAGCCGTCTTGTTCTTCCACTGGCAGGCAAAGACCTTCCTTTTTAGGCAGCTTTTTAACTGACTTGAACAAGTGGAGAATTATACAATGTTGCATTTACTGAATTTAATAGGCAATGGTCTATGGAGTCGCAAAGGGTCGTAATCGACTGTTCAACTGAACAACAACAAAGAGTTTCTGTTTTTGAATTCTGGGTTTAACATTATTATCTCTTTATTTGTTTTAATGCTATATTTTACATGAGTTTTATGGGCTTAAATGTTCAGTCTGACATTTTAGGCTCATAAATGAGCATCCCAAATGTGTTGGAACTATAGTGCAGATATATAGGATGTGGGGGAGAGGGGGACAAACATTCCTATTAATTAGGCGTTACTAACAAACATACTTCTCCTTGAAAGACAATTATGTATATTTTATATGCTTGCTCTGTGTGTGGATTATAAATAGCATCAGACAAAGAACTGGACCTGGAGGGCCTCATACGGCAGGATGTCATCCAGTGCCACCTTCTGGACTTGGTCTGCCAAGAAGGATTGGAACTGCCATATTACTTCCAAGACCAATCCCAAGGAGAAGACCCAGAAGAATACATGGTTGATGGCACTGAAAGCCACTGAGAAGTCCAGCAGAACCAACAGGGCCACATTCCTTATGTCCAATTCCTGGCATAGGACACCCAGGAACTCATAGAGCTGAGAAGCCATGGCAAACACCAATACCTTGCTCAAAAACGAGATGTTAGAGATTTGATGACAATTGTCCAATACAGTACAGCAAAATTCAAGGGAGTATTTTAACAGCTGTGTTGATACCGCCTCTTTCAGGCATGTTGGTTTCATGCCTTGCTGCAAGGAGGCATTCATCACTCTCCTCACCATTTGGCTAGTCTCCCCTCTGGTTGCTTTTATGAGCCAGGAAAGGTGAAGGCCTAGCACAGGGGTGGCCAACCTTGGTACTCCAGCTGTTCTTGGACTTCAATTCCCAGACACTCTGATCAGCAGGTATAATGACTTGGGCTTCTGGGAACTGAAGTCGAAGAACAGCTGGAGTACCAAAGCTGGCCACCCTGGCCTTTCCAAGTATCCAGACCACATACTCAGTTGGTTGCCAAACCTCCTAGCTATACCCATTTCCTAGATTTCTTGGGTCAATGGAAGACAATAGTTCCTTCCCTATAGTCCCCCTCCCCCAAACCCCATAGGCCTTGTTTTTGACCAGGATAGTCTTTGCTAGGAGGGCATTGAGGTGGTGAATTCATTAACAGCTAGGAGGGCATTGACGTGGTGAATTCATTAACAAGAAAAAAATGCAGATCATTAAAATACCAGCCTTCTGCCAGATGTATAGCTGCCTTGTTATGTCCAGTTTGATCCAAAGAACTATTGTGGTCAAATAGCAGTAAATCAATGTCCAGTATGTTGACAAAATTAAGGGCTGGGAGGGGAAGCAAAGGTAAATACTGTGAAATTTTAAAGACTAAAGGCATATCAAAGATGCATTGTGAATTTGTCCATCACCCACACTTGGTGATGACCCTCATGTATGGCAAGATACACAAATGCAGATAATATAGTATGAGTACCCCTTGTGTCTGAAGAAGTGGGTTTTCGTCCATGAAAGCACATAATGAAACAGATTTGTAGTCTTTTAAGCCCTGTAATATTTTGTCCTGTTTGTCAATCATTTTTTCTTTGTTTTACCCCTTTACTTTTGCCAACATGCTGAGGCATGGCTCCTTCTTGAGAAAGTGTCCCTACTTTGCTTCATGATTAGAAGCCACACACAGGTTAACCCAGACAATAGTGTTTTTGTTTCTTCAGTGCATGTACCTGGCCTTGGCTAAATTATATCAATTTAGAAGTGGACACTGTCCTACAAAAGGCTAAAACAGATGAGTGCATTGCATTTTTCAGAGTGATCAGACAGTTATTCCACTCTTAGTAATCAATCTATCATACATGCTTTGCCAAAACTTGACATCTTCCATGCGCATAGAAGCTATTTGACATTTCATCATGTATATTTGTCCAAACACAGCTTGAAATGTAAGAAAGAAGGATGAGGTTGCATATCCTTTTTTCTTCTGCACTGAAGCATACCAGGCGAGAACGAAATGAAGCAATGGCCAAACGGTGCAATAAAGCAATAGGAAACGAGGATGCCGTTTGAGGCAATGTATAATGTTGATAATTGTATTTCAATGAAACAAGGAAAAAGTTCAATCACTCAAAATCTTATGAATTCTCTCAGAGCAAAACCATAAGTAAAAAATTCCAACCAAGCAAGTCCAAAGCTTTCTAGATGCCCCTGGTATGCTTCAGCAATAGGAGACGAGGATACCGTTTGAGGCAATGTATAATGTTGATAATTGTATTTCAACGAAACAAGGAAAAAGTTCAATCACTCAAAATCTCATGAATTCTCTCAGAACAAAACCATAAGCGAAAAATTCAAACCAAGAAAGTCCATTACTAATGTTCATCCAAAAACGTCTGTTTATTATATTCATCAAAGCTGATCTGGTATTTACAAGTTTTTCACCAATTCTTCATCAGGATTTCCAAGGAATAATATATATATAGAAATGAAACATTGTTGTTGTTGTTGTTGTTCAGTCGCACAGTCGATTCCGACCCTTTGCGACCCCATGGACCATTTTCCTCCAGGAACCTCTGTCCTCCACCATTCTCCTCAGCCCACCAAGCTCTGTGCCCATTGTGTCCACAATACCATCTATCCATCTCATCTTTGGACGCCCCCTTCTTCTCTTGCCCTCAACCTTTCCCAGCATCAAGGCCTTCTCAAGTGAGTCCTCCCTTCTCATTTGATGTCCAAAGTACTTTAGCTTCATCTTCACTATTTGTCCCTCCAATGAACAGTCAGGATTGATTTCTTCCAGTATTGACCTATTTGTTCTCTTTGCTGTCCAAGGGACTCTCAGGACTCTCCTCCAACACCACATCTCAAAGGCATCTATTCTTCTGCGCTCAGCCTTCCTAATGGTCCTGCTCTCACACCCATACATTACCACTGGGAATACCATTGCTTTGACTATGCGAATTTTTGTTTTCAAGGTGATGTCTCTGCTTTTCACTATATTCCCCAGGTTTCTCATTGCTTGTCTCCCCATAATCAGTCGTCTTTTTATTTCATGGCTACAGTCGCCATCTGCAGTGATCTTAGATTCCAGGAAAGTAAAATCTGTCACTGCTTCTACTTCTTCCCCATATATTTTCTAGGGACTGATCGGACCTGTTGCCATTATCTTGGTTTTCTTGATATTGAGTCTCAAGCCAGCTTTTGCACTCTCCTCCTTCAATCCAATTAAGAGGTTCTTTAGGTCTTCCTCACTTTCTGCCATTAGGGTGGTATCGTCTGCATATCTCAAATTGTTGATGTTTCTCCCAGCAATTTTGATCCCATATTGTGATTCCTCCATCCCTGCATTGCGCATTATGTGCTCTGTGTATAGACTGAATAAGCAGGGTGATAAAATGCAGCCGTGTCTTACTCCTTTTCCTATTCCAAACCACTCTGTCATTCCGTGTTCTGTCCTAACTGTTGCTTCTTGGTTCGTGTACAGATTTCTCATGAGGCATATGAGGTGTTCTGGTATTCCCATCTCTTTAATTACTTGCCACATTTTGTTGTGGTCCACACAGTCAAAAGCCTTGGTGTAGTCAATAAAACAAAAGTAGACTTGTTTCTGGTATTCTTTTGTTTTCTCCATGATCCAACGTATGTTGGCAATGTGGTCTCTAGTCCCCCTGCCTCTTCTGAAACCGGCCTGCACCTCTGGTAGTTCTCTCTCCACATGTTGTTGAAGTCTATCCTGTATTATCTTGAGCATCACCTTGCTGGCATGTGGGATGAGTGTAATTGTTCGGTAATTTGAGCATTCTTTGGCATTGCCTTTTTTTGGGGATTGGAACGTACACTGATCTTTTCCAATCCTGTGGCCACTGTTTTGTTTTCCAAATTTGCTGGCATATTGAATGCAGTAGTTTGATTCCATCATCTTTTAGGGCTTTGAAAAATTCAACTGGGATGCCATCATTTCCACTAGCTTTATTGTTTGCAGTGCTTTTTAGGGCCTTTCTGACTTCACTCTCCAGAATGTCTGGTTCAAGTTCAAATTTCTCATTATTGTTATTATCAGGAGTGTTGAGGTCCTTTTTGTAGAGTTCCTCTTGCCATCTTTTTTTGATCTCTTCTGCTTCAGCTAACTCTTTTCCATCTTTGTCCCTTATCATGTTCATTTTTGCTTTAAATGTTCCCTTGATTTCCCCATTTTTTTTTAAAAGCTCTAGTCCTGCCTCTTTTGTTGTTTTCCCCCATTTCTTTGCACTGTTCGTTCAGGTATTTTTCCTTATCTCTCCTTGCTTTTCTTTGAAATTCTGTATTCAGGTGGTTGTATTTTTTCCTTTCTCCTTGGACTTTTGCATTCCTTCTTTCCTCTGCTATTTTAAGAGCCTCATCAGACAACCACTTTGCTTTCTTATGCTTCTTTTCTTTTGGTATGGTTTCTCTTGCTGCCTCCTGCATGATGTCCCGCGTCTCTGTCCACAATTCTTCTGGTACTCTGTCTATCAGGTACAGGACATTAAATCTGTTCATGACCTCCACCGTGTATTCTTTAGGGATGTTGTGTATGTCATATCTGTCTGGTCGAAATGTTTTCCCCATTTTCTTTAGTCTAAGCCTGAATTTTGTGATCAGTAGGTTGTGATCTGAGCCACAATCTGCTCCAGGTCTTTTTTTTGCTGACTGAATGGAGGTTCTCCATCTTTGACTGCAGAGTATGTAATCAATCTGACTTTGATGCTGGCCATCTGGTGATGTCCATGTGTAAAGTAGTCTCTTGTGTTGCTGGAAGAAGGTGTTTGCTATGATTAGTGCATTCTCTTGGCAGAACTCTATCAATCTTTGCCCTGCTTCATTCTGTGTTCCAAGACCGAACTTGCCTGTTATTCCATTTACTTTTTGATTTCCTACTTTGGCATTCCAATCTCCTAAGATAATGTGGACATCATTTCTTGGTGTCTGTTCTATGAGGTGTTGTAGGTCCTCATAGAACTGGTCAACTGTGGCTTCATCTGCATAGTCGGTGCATAGACTTGGATTACAGTGATATTGAAAGGTTTGCCTTGGATTCTGACTGACATCATTCTATCATTTTTGATATTGTATCCCATTACTGCTTTCCTCACTCTTTTGTTGACAATTATGGCTACTCCGTTTTTTCTGAGGTTTTCTTGCCCACAGTAGTAGATATGATGGTTTCCAGAGCTGAATTCACCCATCCCTGTCCATTTTAATTCACTGATGCCCAGGATGTCAATGCTTATTCTTTCCATCTCGTTTTTAACCACTTCCAGTTTTCCTTGATTCATAGACCTCACATTCCATGTCCCTATGCAGTATTGTTCCCTGCAACACTGTATTTCTCCTTCCCCTTTCGTATCCCTCCCCCTTTTCAGATCTGCTGTGCTGAGCATCCCCTTGTTTTGCCTTTTGTTTTGGTCCATAGGGTTCTCTTGGCAAACTTTGTGGCGTGCCTACGCCAGTCTTTTCCCATCACACATGTTATCACAGTTTAAACAGTTTTAAAACAAAGTATTATCATGCACAATATCACAGTTTATCACATAGTATCAAAGTAAAAGTTGAACTAATTAATGAAAGGGAAAGAAAAAGTCCACTATATCAAGTTTCTATGTAAGTCAGTTTCTTGTACAGTCACTATGTCAGTTGCCATAAGCCATCTATGTTTAGTCAACTATATTATTTCAGTTCGATTACTTATCCTTTGCATGCACGCAGCAGCTCTTGCCTCCCTTCGGCTGCATGGAGTTGGTCAAAGGCGCTGGCTCGGGCCTCGCTGTGATAGTGGTTGTGGATGATATCTCCTGGGGGTGGTCGGGGGTCTCCTGAGGTGTCCTTCTCTCTGGCCCCAGGTCTTTGGATGGGGAGGGAGGGGCAAGATCCTTTACTCACCTCCCCCGTGGGCCTCTCTGGATGGAATGGGCAGTAGAGCTGGGCCTTCCTGATTCCTTTTCTTCCTCTCCAGGCCCAGGTCTTTGGATGGGGAGGGAGGGGCAAGATCCTTTACTCACCTCCCCCGTGGGCCTCCCTGGATGGAATGGGCAGTAGAGCTGGGCCTTCCTGAAGCCTTTTCTTCTTCTCCAGGCCCAGGTCTTTGGATGGGGAGGGAGGGGCAAGATCCTTTACTCACCTCCCCCGTGGGCCTCTCTGGATGGAATGGGCAGTAGAGCTGGGCCTTCCTGAAGCCTTTTCTTCCTCTCCAGGCCCAGGTCTTTGGATGGGGAGGGAGGGGCAAGATCCTTTACTCACCTCCCCTGTGGGCATCTCTGGATGGAATGGGCAGTAGAGCTGGGCCTTCCTGATTCCTTTTCTTCCTCTCCAGGCCCAGGTCTTTGGATGGGGAGGGAGGGGCAAGAGGGGCAAAGATGTAAGTTCCATATAATGAGCATGTAATACTTGACACCTAATCCGGGGGAGGAGCCTGGAAGAGAGCTGACAAGACATTTGTTGTTGTTGTTCAGTCGCACAGTCGGTTCCGACCCTTTGCGACCCTATGGACCATTGCTCTCCAGGCGCCTCTGTCCTCCACCATCCCCCTCAGCCCTCCCAGCTCTGTGCCCATTGTGTCTACAATGCCATCTAGCCATCTCATCCTTGGCCTCCCCCTTCTTCTTTTGCCTTCCACCTTTCCCAACATCAATGCCTTCTCAAGTGAATCCTCCCTTCTCATTTGATGTCCAAAGTATTTTAGCTTCATCTTTACTATTTGGCCTTCCAGTGAGCAATCCGGGTTAATTTCTTCTAAGATTGACCTATTTGTTCTCCTCGCTGTCCAGGGCACTCTCAAAACCCTCCTCCAACACCACATTTCAAAGGCATCTATTCTTCTGCGTTCAGCCTTCCTAATTGTCCAGCTCTCACATCCATACATTACTACTGGGAAAACCATTGCTTTGACTATTCTAATTTTTGTTTTCAGTGTGATGTCTCTGCTTTTCACTATGTTCCCCAGGTTTCTCATTGCTTGTCTCCCAAGAATCAGTCGCCTTTTTATTTCATGGCTACAATCCCCATCTGCAGTGATCTTTGATCCTAAGAAAGTAAAATCTGTCACTGCTTCTACTTCTTCCCCGTCTATTTTCCAGGAACTGATGGGGCCTGTTGCCATTATCTTGGTTTTCTTGATATTGAGTCTCAGGCCAGCTTTTGCACTCTCCTCCTTCAGCCCAATCAAAAGATTCTTTAGGTCTTCCTCACTTTCTGCCATTAGGGTGGTATCGTCTGCATATATCAGATTATTGATGTTTCTCCCAGCGATTTTAATCCCATATTGTGATTCCTCCATCCCTGCACTGCGCATTATGTGCTCTGGGTATAGGTTGAATAAGCATGGTGACAAAATGCAGCCTTGTCTTACTCCTTTTCCTATTCCAAACCACTCTGTCATTCCATGTTCTGTCCTAACTGTTGCTTCTTGGTTCATGTACAGATTTCTCAGGAGGCATATGAGGTGCTCTGGTATTCCCATCTCTTTAATTACTTGCCACATCTTGTTGTGGTCCACACAGTGAAATGCCTTAGTGTAGTCAATAAAACAAAAGTAAACTTGTTTCTGGTATTCCTTTGTTTTCTCCATGATCCAGCGTATGTTGGCAATGTGGTCTCTAGTCCCCCTGCCTCTTCTGAAACCTGCCTGCACCTCTGGTAATTCTCTTTCCACATGCTGCTGAAGTCTATCATGTATTATCTTGAGCATCACTTTACTGGCGTGTGGGATGAGCGCGATTGTTCGATAATTTGAACATTCTTTGGCATTGCCCTTTTTTGGGATTGGGACGTATACTGATCTTTTCCAATCCTGTGGCCATTGTTTTGTTTTCCAAATCTGCTGGCATATTGAATGCAGTAATTTGACGCCGTCGTCTTTTAGCGCTTTGAAAAATTCAACTGGGATACCATCATCTCCACTAGCTTTGTTGTTTGCAGTGCTCTTTAGGGCTTTTATGACTTCGCTCTCCAGGATGTCTGGCTCAATTTCTACTTCTTCCTCATTGTGATTGTCAGGAGTGTTGAGGTCCTTTTTGTAGAGTTGCTCTGTGTACTCTTTCCATCTTTTCTTAATCTCTTCTGCATCAGCTAGCTCCTTTCCTTCTTTGTCCCTTATCATGGTCATTTTTGCTTTAAATGTTCCCTTAATTTCCCCGATTTTTTTGAAAAGATCTCTGGTTCTGCCTCTTTTGTTGTTTTCCTCCATTTCTCTGCACTGTTCTTTTAGGTAGTTTTCCTTATCTCTCCTTGCTTTTCTTTGAAATTCTGTGTTCAAATGATTGTAGTTTTTCCTTTCTCCTTTGACTTTTGCGTTCCTTCTTTCCTCTGCTATTTTAAGAGCCTCATCAGACAACCACTTTGCTTTCTTACTCTTCTTTTCTTTTGGTATGGTTTTCTTTGCTGCTTCCTGCATGATGTCCCTCATCTCTGTCCATAATTCTTCTGGCACTCTATCTATTGAGTCTAAGCCATTGAATCTGTTCATCACCTCCACCGCGTATTCTTTAGGGATGCTGTCTAGGTGATATCTTTCTGGTCTCCGTGTTTTCCTTATTTTCTTTAGTCTAAGCCTGAATTTTGCGATCAATAGGTTGTGATCTGAGCCACAGTCTGCTCCAGGTCTTGTTTTTGCTGACTGTATGGAGGTTCTCCATCTTTGGCTGCAGAGTATGTAGTCAATCTGGTTTCGGTGTTGGCCATCTGGTGATGTCCATGTGTAGAGTCGCCTCTTGTGTTGCTGGAAGAGAGTGTTTGCTATGACCAGTGCGTTCTCTTGGCAGAACTCTATCAATCTTTGCCCTGCTTCATTCTGTACTCCCAGACCAAATTTGCCTGTTATTCCCTCCACTTTTTGATTTCCTACTTTGGCATTCCAGTCTCCTAATATAATTTGGACATCATTTCTTGGTGTCTGTTCTATGAGGTGTTGTAAGTCCTCATAGAACTGGTCCATTGTGGCTTCATCTGCGCCAGTTGTTGGTGCGTATATTTGGATCACAGTGACATTGAAAGGTTTTCCTTGAAATCTAACTGACATCATTCTGTCATTTTTGAGATTGTATCCCATTACTGCTTTTCTCACTCTTTTATTGACAATTATGGCTACTCCATTTCTTCTAAGGTTTTCTTGTCCACAGTAGTAGATATGATGGTTTCCAGAGCTGAATTCACCCCTCCCTGTCCATTTGAGCTCACTGATGCCCAAGATGTCAATGCTTATTCTTTCCATCTCGTTTTTTACCACTTCCAGTTTACCTTGGTTCATTGATCTCACATTCCATGTCCCTATGCAGTATTGCTCCTTACAACATTGCATTTCCCCTCCCCCTTCCTGTCCCTCCCCTTCCTCCACTCTGTGGTGTTAAGCATCCTGTATCACCTAGCCTGCCCCTTTGTTTGCCCCTTTGTTTTGCCTTTTGTTTTGGTCAATAGGGTTCTCTTGGCAAGCTTTGTGGCGTGGTTGCCGGTGTCTACGCCATTTTCCTCTCCTCATACATTTTATCACAGTTTTAAAAGTTTAAAAACATTTAAGACAACATATTATCATGCATATTATCACACTTTAAAGCACAGTCTCTATGTCAGTTTCTATGTTTAGTCAGTATAAAGTCTCTATGTCATTTGCTATATTAGGTCTTCTACATTTACATATCTGCTACTTATCCTTTGCCTGGAGCTCTGGCACTCCTCCTCCTTCTCACCCCCGGCTGGGGATGGGGTGGTTGTCCGGCGGCGGCGGTGGCAGGCCCCTTTGCCGCTCGCCCTGGCTCTCCTCCTCCTCTTCACCCCCGGCTGGGGTGGTTGTCCGGCGGCGGCGGCGGCAGGCCCCTTTGCCGCTCGCCCCGGCTCTCCTCCTCCTTCTTCTCCCCCGGCTGGGGATGGGGTGGCTGTCCGGCGGCGGCAGCGGCAGGCCCCTTTGCCGCTCGCCCCGGCTCTCCTCCTCCTTCTTCTCCCCCTGCTGGGGATGGGGTGGCTGTCCGGCGGCGGCGGCGGCGGCAGGGCCCTTTGCCGCTCGCCCCGGCTCTCCTCCTCCTCTTCACCCCCGGCTGGGGTGGTTGTCCGGCGGCGGCGGCGGCGGCGGCAGGCCCCTTTGCCGCTCGCCCCGGCTCTCCTCCTCCTTCTTCTCCCCCGGCTGGGGATGGGGTGGCTGTCCGGCGGCGGCGGCGGCAGGCCCCTTTGCCGCTCGCCCCGGCTCTCCTCCTCCTCTTCACCCCCGGCTGGGGTGGTTGTCCGGCGGCGGCGGCGGCAGGCCCCTTTGCCGCTCGCCCCGGCTCTCCTCCTCCTTCTCACCCCCGGCTGGGGATGGGGTGGCTGTCCGGCGGCGGGCCCCTTTGCCGCTCGCCCCGGCTCTCCTCCTCCTCTTCACCCCCGGCTGGGGTGGTTGTCCGCCGGCGGCGGCGGCAGGCCCCTTTGCCGCTCGCCCCGGCTCTCCTCCTCCTTCTTCTCCCCCGGCTGGGGATGGGGTGGCTGTCCGGCGGCGCCGGCGGCAGGCCCCTTTGCCGCTCGCCCCGGCTCTCCTCCTCCTTCTTCTCCCCCGGCTGGGGATGGGGTGGCTGTCTGGCGGCGGCGGCGGCAGGCCCCTTTGCCGCTCGCCCCGGCTCTCCTCCTCCTCTTCACCCCCGGCTGGGGTGGTTGTCCAAGAGACAAGACATTCCCTCATGCTTTTCCTGAGTCTCCACTATTATGAAATGTAAGATTGGACTTTAAAATGGTTAAAAAACCCTATAATAACTCAACAACTGCATCTCTAATCTGCAAGTGTGTTGATGTAGTATAATCACAGGCTCGCTGGATGATTTATGAAAGAATGTTATTGTTAGCTTTTCCAGCTGCTCTGTAGGGGGGAGGGGCTGGTGTTGTGAAGTAGAAAGAAAGAGAGTAGAGGAAAACAGAAGAAAGCTTATGATATGAATAGCCTTTTGATGAAAGTTTGCGGTGTTGGCGATAAATAATTGGACAGTAATTTGTTGGAGGCTGTTTGAAGTTTCTGAAAAGAAGTTTGAAAAGAAGTGAAAGATATTTGGACTCTTCCTTTCTAACTGAGGAAGCCAGCTGGAGCTTGTTGCCTCGAGAGCTCTTTGCTGTCTGCTCTCCATATTTACAGGCTGGATCTTTTGCTATATTTTGGCTTTATTATTGAAGATTTGGAAGAATTGGGTGAACTGGATTCCTGTGAATTGGTTTATAACTTGTGAACTGTTTTCATGACCCTTTGTGATAAGATTTATTGGGCTTATTTATTTTCTGTTGATAATTACAATCTTCTGTTGGTGAAGCTTATATGAGTGATGAACATGGCTGTTCTAAGAGAGAGACTTTCACATTTGAATAATTGGGAGAACCAGAAACTATTAGAGACTTAAGAAAAAGGAGTTGGATTGAATTAATAAAGAGACATTGCTTCTGATTTCCACAAGGCTCAACATCCATTTAAAGATATAGCTGCTGACTCAAGGAGAAAGGACTGTAAATAAGTGTTATTAACCTCAATGATTCCAGGTGCAAATGAAAAAGAAGGGAGAAAAGCGTGAGACAGTAACAGATAAAGTTTACCAATGAATGGTTTTGCAAGAAGCTGTTGAGAGAAAGACAGGGATGGCAAAATCACAATTTACAGAAGAGTTTTCCTTACTGGATTTGAAGGACTTATTTCTGAATAAATTGGAGGAGGTTAAAGAAGAAATCAAGGAGGTTAAAGAGGACTTAAGTGGAGAAATTAAGGCCTTGGATGGAACTATTAAGGGGTTAGCAACAAAGACACAGAATATTGAAGCAGAGGTTAATGTTGAAACAGGAAAATAAAATCCATAACAACTTTAAGCGAATGATTAAAATGCAAGATGAGTTTAGGAAAAGAAATTTGAGGGTGACATTTTCCCCAGAAAAAAAAAGATTAACAGCAAATAAGTGCAAATCTTATTGAGAGAATGATTCCACCATTAGTTCCTATCTGATTCAAAGAGACTACCCTCACAGTATAATCAATCGTTCTCACAATAAGATTACTTCTACCCCTAGATCGCAATTATTTGCAAGTAAACAACTGCGACAAGATGTATCGAGATTACATTTTTTACTGCAGTATTCTCCCTATAATGAGACATTGGCATGTTCTGGATGAGATTCCGGGGTGTGTTAATAAACCTTGTGTAGGTTTTAGAAGGACCCACTCCTTCCATAACATACAGGTTTTACCCACACCTTAAAGTGTTTTACAAATTGTAACTCAAGTAACGTGATTTACATGTGGGTTTGCCTTTGCAACAAATGCTACATTGGGAAAACAAGTAGACCCTTGAAAACGTGAATTTCTGAACATAGATTTCTGATTAGGGGTCAAGTATTACATGCTTGAGTTACCTTTGGTAACTCATTATATAGAGAAAGCACATTCTGAGAATAAACTCCAATTTGTAGCACTGGAAGTAGTTTCTTCAAGACGCTATGAAAGAGTTAATGTAGAATATATGTGACTTGTCATCATATATTATTTTTATATTCATAAGTTCAACATTATGGAACCCAATGGTTTAAATTACGAGTTTGATCTGTCGTGTTTTTTGTAAATAGGTCACTAGTCATTGCTAACACATGTAACAACCCTGGTAGGATATAAAAACTCCCAAGAGACTCGGGTTAATTTAATGTTTTGAGCACGGAAAGACGAATACGCTACATGAGAGGCTCTTGATGTGAATTATTGAGTTATTTAACTAAGTACAGTAGTATGATGAATTCACGCATTATGATGCACTATATTGTCATTATGTTAGAAGATTTAATAACAGTTGACTTACATCTTTTATGGCAGAATGCATACTTCCAATGTATTTAGGTTCTCCTTTAGTATGTCACGATATTTAAAACTGTATATTTAGGTCTTAGGACCATTTTCAAGTATAATAATATGAGTATAATATTATTAGTTAATGTTTCATTTCTATATATATATTATTCTTTAGAAATCCTGATGAAGAATTGGTGAAAAACTTGTTAATACCGGATCAGCTTTGATGAATATAATAAACAGACGTTTTTGGATGAACATTAGTAATGGACTTTCTTGGTTTGAATTTTTCGCTTATGGTTTTGCTCTGAGAGAATTCATGAGATTTTGAGTGATTGAACTTTTCCCTTGTTTCGTTGAAATACAATTATCAACATTATACATTGCCTCAAACGGTATCCTTGTTTCCTATTGCTGAAGCATACCAGGGGCATCTAGAAAGCTTTTGCGTACAACAAAGAAACACTCATGAAATACATCTACAGCAAAAAAATATAGGTTTTTTTTTAGATTCTGCTTCAGTGACAAGCAAAATAATTTATATTAAATGTTTAAATTTATATCAAATACTGTATTTGAGACTTCAAGCAGT
This sequence comes from Bradypodion ventrale, assembly GCA_035047345.1. NCBI lineage: Eukaryota > Metazoa > Chordata > Lepidosauria > Squamata > Chamaeleonidae > Bradypodion > Bradypodion ventrale. The sequence continues at coordinate 180,850,433 of JAWDJE010000003.1, forward strand.
TTCTCATGCATACTTGCTCACTAGAAAGCAAAAAGGAGTACTCTACCTTGTGCCACAGCAATGTCACACACTAAATTCATTTCATTCAAAGGCAGTGACCAAAAGGCTACTTCTTCTGTAAAACTCAGAGATCTGGCTTCATGCCTCTCCAGTAGAAATTCCTGCACATTTAAGTACATTGGGCCCTAAAAGAAAGTGATATCAAGTAAGATGAAAGCAGAATTTGTTAATGTTCTTCACAGACAAATCCATTAAGATGAATATTGGCAAAGCAATGTTTGTTTTTCTGCAAGGCAGCACAACCACCACATGTAATATGGTCATGTATTGTGGAATTCTGCTATTCTAAACAAAGCGGCTCTCCTCTTTAGACTTGTATACAATTACTGATAGCGATGAAAGTACGGCCGGGTCCTACAATCACCCGGATGACAAGTCACATATATTTATAAGAGAACTGGCTGGATAGCTTAATGGTCCTGTATCTGGCTGTTGTGCCAGAGGTTAGGATTTCCCACCATGCCTTCCAGGAGAAGACCCAGCCTGTGTGCTCTTGGGCAAGTAGCACGGTCCCAGAGTGCCCCCAGAAGAAGGAAACAGTAAAGCACTTTGAGTAATTATTACCCGGAAAACCTCAAAAGTCAGAACTGACTTGATGGCACATAATAATGACTTTGATGATTATATTTACAAAGACGGAGAGCACTTACAAGAAAAGATTAAAACAGTGTCGCAGTCTACCTGTTAATCTCCTTTTCACCTCTTCCTTTTCTCTCCTAGTTGTAGTTTTCAAAGCAGCATCCATGTTAAGTCTATGCAGCCATATCAGAGAAGAAACAAAAGTAAAATACTGTACCTCAATAAGACAAAAATGATGTGGTACCTTAAAAACTGCTATATTTTAATGTGAGCTTTTATGAATCAAATATATTTGATCCATGAAAGCTCACATTAAAATATAGCTATTAATCTTTAAAGTGCCATAATATTTTCATCTTCTTTAATTTTCTGTTTTTTTTACTTTACTTTCTTGTCTGATATGCCTTTTCTTACATTTCCCTAAGGAGTACACATGCTGTAATTTGTCTAAAAAACAAGATTTGATTCTGGTCTTCAGGAGTATGGTCAATGTTTTTGAGACCAGTTTGGGTACAATATCTATGCCCCTGTTATGGCCACTGTTATGTGCTGTACAAAGTCCAGAAAATCCAATCCAATCCAGAATTGGAGCCGCCCTGAGTTGAGTTTCCTGACTGGGCGGCATACAAGTGTGAGAAGTAAATTAAATTTAAATTAAATTAAATTAAAATGAACGAATGAGTAAGCAAGCAAGCAAGCAAGCAAGCAAGCAAGCAATTAAATAGCATGCTTCATCAGCACTGTTTCTGAGAAGAGCTTTCACTGAGTAGGGGAGATAGCATTTGCACAGGGCCCACAGGGAGAATGGAGCAAACACTATGTATACTGTAGTGCATAATATTATTTTTAAACTCTGTTTATATCATTTATACCACTTACAACAAAATATAAAGAAAAGTTGGTCACCACAGAAATGAGATGTCTGCGGAAGGCTGCTGGAATGAACCAAACTACATACAGAGACAACAAATAAAACCATTTGGAGAGAATGTCTTGGAATTCCATACCATACAAGACATATGTGAAAAGAGAAGGACAAAGACCACGAGGTAGACCCAGAGGAACATGAAGAGATAGCATCAAAGAAATATTACAAGAATACCAAATACTGTAACACTGATGGAGGCCGCTAAAAGTGCCAGAACAAGAACCCTACATCTCCCTCAACACCCAATGGGGTAAAAGAGGAAGCAAAGAAGAAGAAATAAGAAGCAGATCTCTTGTGATAAGTTGGGGACAAGTTCTTGGGAAATCCATATACAAGTTCTCAGGAAATCCATATACAAGTTCTCATTCAGTGATAAAACTCATTGATGACCTTGGGGTCATCATCCTCTCTAAGTCTGACCTACTTCACAGGGTTGTTCTGAAGACAAAGAGGAGAGGAGAGGCATGGATGCCATCTTGGGCTCATCAGAGGAAAAGCACAATATTGATGTAAGTAATAACAGCAACAATAATAGTAATGATTTAACACTATTTTAACTTGTATACTATATTTTCCCTTTATTTTCTTTTGTTCTTCTTCACCAACATTACAAAATATTGCCTCTGATTTATCCTAATTTACTTTTAATCCTGTCATTTCCTCAAATTCACCGAGATGTATCTGAATCCGTTCCATTACCTTTATGGGGTTTTTCATTATAATCATCGTATTGTCTGCATTTAGGCTTATTTTTATACCTTCTATTCCCTCATTTTTTTTATCTTCCCTTATAGACATCGCTAATAATTCCATGGCCATTACAAATAATATCGGAGACAAAGGACATCCTTGCCTAGTTCCTGTTTCAAGTCTTACATCCTCCGTAAATACCTCGTTCACTCTCACTCTAATTACACCTTTTTGATATAACTGATCAATTAAATTTATAAATTTCATGCCAAATCCATACTTTCTTATAATTTGTTTAATTGTAGCCCATTGAAGAGAATCAAAGGCTTTAAAAAAATCCAAAGATAGCAATCCAATCTTTTCCTTATTTTGATCCACTATATCCATCAAATCCACCACTCTCCTTGTAAGATCTGCCATGTACCTACCCTTCAAAAATCCAGCTTGATCTTTATCTATATAATCTTTCATAAATTCATTTAGTCTATTTGTCAATATTGCAGTAAAAATTTTAGCATCTTGGTTTATTAATGAAATTGATCTATAAGAGTCTACCTTCTCTAGATCTTTTCCCGGTTTAGGGATCAAAACAATTGCTGATCTGTACCATGAAGTCGGTAATGGTCCCCCTTTTAATATGTAATTAAACAGCTTTAAGAGCCTCGGGATTACCAGCTCTTTAAATTCCTTATAGAACTCTGTGGAAAATCCATCCTCTCCTGGAGATTTATTCATTTTCAGTTCCTATATAACCTCTTTGATTTCCTTCTCCGTTATTGCAGCTTCCATTCTGTCCCTATGTTTTGACTTATTTTAACCCCTTTTTTCCTTTTCAAATATTTCTTTAACTTTTCTAATTTTCTTTCTTTCTCAGAATATAACTCTTGATAAAACTCCTTTATTGTTATAACTTTTTCTTTTGTCTTGTTACATCTCGTTCCTTGTTCATTTATCAAAACACCAATTTCCCTTTTACTTTTCTTTTGCCGCTCTCGCTAATAATTTTGAATTTTTATTACTATATTCAAAATACTCTCTCTTTAAATATATCAAATCCCTTTTAACTTTTTCTATATCTTTACTTATCAGATCTTTCTTTAGTCTTTGCATATTATCAAAAATTATCTTCTCTCCTGTTTTTATAAATTCTTCTTGAAGCTGCTTAATTTCATTTTAATTTTTTTCTTGATTACTCCTTAATTGTTTGTTTCTTGGGAATAAATATTTCGAATAAAATTGAGGACCTAAAGAAACTGAATTATGATAAACAAAGAGTGGAAATTAAAGAGAAAATAAAACAATATAACAAGCTGAATTTGTCTTGGTTTGGTAGGATTGCATTATGGAAGATGAAGCTATTGCCAAAAATAAATTTTTTGTTTGATGTCCAATTTAAGGAAAAAGATATAATGACTTTTCAGAATATGTTAAACACTTATTGTAATGGAGGGAAAAGACCAAGAGTCTCATAGAGTTTATGGTATTTATCACAAAAAGAAGTTGGATTGTAGTCTTCCAAATATTAAAAATTATTGTAGAGCATTCCAATTAAAAAAGACGGAGGTGATTTGGGAGGAGATTGAGATAAAATAATTACAACAATTTGATAATGCAATGTTTTGGGGAAAGGAGGTAAAAATAAAGACAAAAAATAAGATGACAAAAGCAGTGTTAAATGTTTGGGAAAATATAAAAAAATGTTTGCACCAGATGTATCTCCGATTATGGATATGGAAGATGTTTCCTGTAAAAATTGATAGAAGAATAAGGGATATAGTTTTTAGAAATGATGTGTTCCTGCTAAAATATTGGATAAGGATGTGTGATAAAACTGAACAAAGGGCTGAAATATTTAAATAGATGAAGTTGAATTGGTTACAAGTAATTTTGGTAAATAAATGGAATTTAAAATATGGAGAAGAGTCTAGTTTAGAGAGAAGTAAAACAGAATTTGAGGAAATAATTTGTAAAATAAGGAAAGGGGAAATGGTGATAAAAGGACTAGTAAGCAAGATATAAATTTTTTTGAATAAGGATGAAAACCCACAAAATACAATGAGAACAATATGGGAACAGGATTTAAATATAAGAATTTCTGAAACAAATTGGAAAAATAAATGGAAGAGAAGAGTTATGAGAATTTTATCAGTTAGACTAAAAGAACATAATTATAAAATATTGTGGAGGTGGTACTTGACCCCGATCAAATTATATCAAATGGATAATACTAAAACAAAGAACTGTTGGAGATGTAAAAGTATCCTCGGGACATATGAGCATATGTGGTGGAGCTGTAAAGTGACAAGTGTTTTTTGGAAACAAATAGAAAAGGAGATAGTAGAAATTTTGAAATTGGATCTAAAATTGGGGTCAAGTACCGCCCTATTGACAGAAAGTGATAATTTGAATATATGTACAAATAAAAAAGAATTATTTTCTATAATGATAACTGTGGCAAGACAATGTATAGCAAGAAATTGGAAAAATGATTTGGTTTTAAAAACGGAAGAATGGTATAAAGAAATGTGGGAAACTGCATTAAGTGATAAACTGACATGTGAATTGAATATAAAGAAAGGTATAACAAAAGAGAACAAGTTTTGGGAAATATGGAGACCGTTTGTGGAATATGTATTAGTAGAGGATAAAGCAGATAAACCAGTACCACATTATATGTTTGGAGAGATTAGAATTGTTTAAAACTGCGGTCCTCAAAGCTTGTAAATATCACTGGGTAATGTTATGATTATTTCCTATTGTTTATTAAATTGATTATGGCTCGTTCATATAAGAATAAGATTATAGATAATTATAAGGAAATAATATAAATATAAATATACATTTATAAGTGGCAAGTAGTATAAAGGTTGTTTATGAAAAGATGTATTTTATAAAGATGAATGGATTTAAAAAAAATAAGGAGCATGAGGAACGTTGTTTATGTAATGATGGATTATGTTAGAATAAGTAATTACATTGTAGTTTTCTTTTTCTTTCTTTTGAAATGTACTGCGTCTTATATTTTTTCTTGTAATGTTTATTTTATTTTTGTTTATTCTATGAAAATTAATAAAAAATAATTTTAAAAAAACAATAATAGTAATGATATTCTACCAAGCATTTCTGATCTTTGGCTTGCCTCCCCTCTTCTGGTTGCTCTTCTAATTTGTGTATGATATCACTACCTGTCTCGATACCTTGGGATTTGGTAGGCTGTAACCATTAATTACTTCTAAAATGCAACAGGATCTTATAAAGCTGCCAAACAATGCATGTTATGCTTTTAGAAAATCTCACAGACCTTTACATCTATGTGATGTGTTTCTGTTGGGCACAAAAGTTTTCGCCGTGCATTACCGAACTGATCAACTCTCCAGTAACCCATACATTTTGGATCTGGCAAAGGCAACCTGCACAGAAAAACATCACTATTATTAATCTGCTCTTTTGAAGTAGCACACGATCTAACAATACATTTCATTATTTCATTTCTTTCAGTTGACAATACTGTACTTTCTTGTTTCCCTGTGGACATAAGCTTAACCTGCTGCAGCAGTCTTAAAATCACAACAACAAATTGCAAGAATGAATTCCGCTCACAAAACATGTTCTAACATGGGGGGGGGGGGGGGGGGGGATAGTCTGACAAGCAAATAGTTTATGCAACATAAACTATATTCAATCTGGACACATACAATAATAATTTAGGTGATAAATTCCCACAAGTCTGAATTTACAAGTAACCAGGAACTAGATTTCTATAAAATACAAATGCAAACACATAATGTAATATTATATTTGAATGCCAGGTCTCTTGGGGGTTAGAGATTTAGGTGGTTTGAAGAGATCAGGAAGAGATTAGATTAAAATGGTTGCAATAATTTCCCATGCACAATAACAGTTTTCAACAGCACTCTTAATTGAAATCAACTTAAATGAAACACTTACTGGATTTACACCAGTGGAAATGCTGAGAATATTTGCTATCTCTCAGAGAGGGCATCAAATCACTGTGGGCTTTGAAACAGAGATGAGCACTGAACCCTAGAGTTGGATACGACTGGCTTTCAAGCAAGGGAAACCTTTACCTTTACTAAGTTGTCTGAGCACATTTTCATCTTGATTGTGACATATTAAAATTGACAACACACCATAGATTGGTTAATACAGTTAAAATGTTTCAAGTATGCCTGTCAATTCCCACAAAATCATGAGACAAAACAATACCATCTCAAAATTGTACAGCAGAAGTCCTTTTCCAAGGTTGTTTATTGAGAATGTGTGAGGGAGTGTTGAAAAATATTGTTTTTTATCATTACTTTGGTAAACAGGATGAAAACCCTGTCATTGCCGGTCCCAAGCCGGATGAGAAAAGGAGGAAGGTTAGTTGCCAGGTTAGCACCCTGGACCCATAAAACTTTATTGCTGAAGAAGCAATGAGGAGCCTCATTGGCTGATATAATGTAGTGGTGTAGATGAGTGCTGTGAAGCATGAGAAGGAGCTACTACTACTAAACAGGATGACTCATTTGTTGTTGTTTAGTCACACAGTTGGCTCCGACTCTTTGTGACCCCATGGACCATTGCTCTCCAGGCACCCCTGTCCTCCACCATCCTCCTCAGTCCACACAGCCCCATGCCCATTGTGTCTACAATACCATCCAGCCATCTCATCTTCGGCTGTCCCCTTCTTCTTTTGCCCTCCACCTTCCCCAGCATCAAGGCTTTCTCAAGTGAATCACCTCTTCTCATTTGATGTCCAAAATACTTTAGCTTCATTTTTGTTATTTGTCCTTCTAATGAGCAGTCAGGGCTAATCTCTTCTAATATTGACCTATTTGTTCTCCTCGCTGTCCAGGGGACTCTCAAAACTCTCCTCCATAGAATCACTGAGTTGGAAGGTGTTTTTTAGGCCATCAGATCCAACCCTCTGCTCAAAGCAGATACAACATAGTTATCAGGAAATATATAACCTAGTTAACAGGATTCTCTAACTAGGATACCTTTGGTCATATGCATCCAGACTTTAAAATGGGAATTTTTTAGGAATCTGAAATGTCTCACTCCTTGCTCCCTCTGTGCTTCTAGCCACATTTCAAGATGTTCTAGACCAGTGGTTTCAACCTTTTTTTGGCCATGCCCCACCTAAGCATCTCTAAAATCCTGATGCCCCACCCCCATGACATATAATTCTGATTATCAAAAAGCGAACCTCTAGTCACATGAGAGAAGCCTAAAAATTCATTAATTGTTAATAACTCATTCTAATTCAATTGCCCCCCTTGGTGGGCCGTAGGCCACACATTGGGAACCATGGTTCTAGAGTCTCATTTCTAGAGTTTCGTTTCCTAAAGGCATCAAGTGTGCTTCCAAGGAATTTAGTCCTTTTCCACTGCCCTATCACGTTTCAGATATCAAGCTTCCTTGTTACTATAAAGAGGGAAACTATGTTTTACTGGAACAGTTTAGTTCAGTGTTTCCCAACCTTTGGTTTTACCATACTATTAAACGTAAGATACCTTTTAACACCTAATCAAAAAGGGCCTTCTGTTCTTTTTGTTACACTACTAGATTAATATAGCTAGAGACTGCATACCCAAGTCAAAATGGTGTGACTGTCACTTTATAATTAAATTAGACAAGCATAAAAGTTTCTTCTTCTTTACTTCCTCTTTTACCACTTCAGGTATTGAGGGGAAAGGTTGTCTTTTAATAAGGATAATCCCTAAATCTCTCTTATTAGAGAGGTATGTTGGAAAGAAGAAAATGAGGAATTACTTATTTCTCAACTTGAAACCTGAATGAACAAGTAGGCATCTCCAGGACTCAGGCAAAGGACCAACTGTTTGAGCAAACAAGATTAAGCTGTAGGTTTTTTTGATCCAACAGAAAGGCCTTTATCAACTTAGGCAACTGTGAATAGGCACAAGAATGGATAAGGGTTTAATTTAAAGTTGTCATAGCCTTCTATGAACAACAAACATCATGCATCTGGTTGCCATATGGACCCAAAGGATTGTCCAGACTTTGTTAAGATGTTCAAATAAGCGAAGACAGTGGGATGCAGAGTACAATAATCTTACAAAAATTGGATATCACTGTCTAGCCATGACAGTGCAGATGGTAACACAGGCTAAGGTACATGAAGCTGGAGTTCTTGGATTCCAGTATGTCCTCTATCTTGAGATACCTGCGATGGCAGAATCTCCCCATGTTAAAAATCATTCACATACAGTATCAGTAAATAGTTCCTTTTAAGCTGTAGCTGAAGTAACTGACTCCAAAGCATAATCAAAGGATGTTAACCTTTTCAAATTGGCCATTGCTGTTTATAACATTACTGTATCGGCCTTCACCCCTATATACACAAATCAAGGGTAGCCATTGTTGCCAGCACGCTTCAATATTCATTTGATACTTTTTCACCTCTGCCTGGGCTTAGAACTAGAGCAAAGAAGAATCTGTAATAAGCACACAAGTTTCAACAATCAGAGGTTTATTAAAGTTAGTTACCTATTCTAGTAATTCTCCTTCTCCGAGTCAAAAGGAAAATTAAAATAAGAAGACCAAAATCTATGTGCATGACTCAAATAAGCAGACCTCTTGCAAATATTCTGACATGCACCAAACCTCAAAAGGTAAAGGAGAGTTGATGGTGATAGCACCTGTCATGATCGTGACATTCAAATTTAAATTTAGGAAGATGCGTCTCTGCTGAAGGATCATCATATGCAATGCCCTCAAGCATCTCCTCTTGTACTGGTGTTGTTCCAAACCATTGTGAGCATGTGCATGCAAGCAGAATACAACTCAAGCTGACCTTAGCAATATTCTATGCTGTAACTGCACCATCTGCCCATGTGGGTCTAATGATAAAAACTAGACAGAGGTGCCTTGACAACAATGGTTTATGCTTCAGCTAGAAAAAAAAAAACACACACACACACACACACACACACAGAGCCAGGAATATGACAACCTAGGCACAAGGTACATAATCACACACACTCTGCCTTGCAGCTATGTGTAACATACAACAAAAGGTATGAACACACTGCCTCAGTATGTACATATTTACCAACTAATCAAGTGTGGTTCAGAGTTCTAACAATAAAAGGATTAACCAGATATCTAGGGGAAAGGTGGTGAAAGAAGAATGAGGTTTGAGGCAAAATGCCAAACCAATCAAGATAAATTGATTTATGAGGTTCAGGTATTCACTGGAAATTATACCAGCCTGGTCTATCTTTATTTTTCATTCAGATTGACTAATTTCACGAGTAGAGGAAGTTACAGCTATCACGCCAGCACTGGCTCTAGTTGTTCCAAACAAATCCATGTTGTTTTTATTTATGTTATTTATTTATTTAAAATAGCATTTATCAAATAAAGATCAGATGGCTTAAAACAGTATACCAAATACCTCACTGAATAAGGTTATCAAAGAATAAAATGCTTTGGTAAAATTTTGTATACATTTAAGCATTTGGAACAACAGCAACAAGTTTAAAATCAGACTGTTCAACTCTAAAGGAGGAAAGAACAGACTAGGCTATCAGATGAAAATGTTTTCAGAACATGATATATTGCTTAGCATGCAGAGCAATATTACTTTATGATGTTTTTCTATCCAGTAGCTCAGTGGTCAGCAAACTTGGCTCTCCAGGTGTTCTTGGACTTAATTCCCAGAAGCCCAAGTCTTCTGGGAATTACATAAGAAGAGCCTTGCTGGAACAGGCCACATCCCATCCAGTCCAGCATTTTGTCTCACACAGTGGCTCACCATTTCCTTCAGGGTATTCCCAAGGAGATGCCTTCACCTGCTTAGGATTCCCTGGAAATGGCATTGAGAGATATCCTGCCTATCTTTCCAACCCTTAAGTATCCATAATTATAGCGATTGATACCCTTGTCTTCCATGAACTTGTCTAATCCTTTTTTAAAGCTGTCAAGACTGACAGCTGTCAACACTTCTTCTGGCAGGGAGTTCCATAGACCACTAATCCTCTGGGTGAAAAAGTACTTTCTCTTATTTGTTTGAGAACTAGTACCCAAAAGTTTCATCGAATGTCCCCTAGTTCTAGTGTTGTGTGATAGGGAAAACAGTTTTCCCTTATCTACTTTGTCCACACCGTGCATGATCAAGTCTTCTGGGAATTGAAGTCCAGGAACGTCTGGAGAGCCATGTTTGAGGAACCCCGCAATAGCCTGTAATGCATATGCTAATCAAAATGCCAGATCAATATTAACTAACTAACAACACTATGCTACTAGTTGTACGTAGTCTGAAACAAGTGACTGTGAAGAAAGATTTTGAGATTCTCTGGCAATATAAATGATCTGTGGAGGTATCTACTGCCCATGCCCTCTCTACAGCTAAAATAGGGATGGTATTGTGTGTAAACATCTGATACCTTTGGCTGTGTTACAGATCTTTGCACATTGAGTACAAACATCTGAATAGGGCTTGAGTGTTCAATTGAATATACAGTACTCACAATGCTTCTGCAACTAGGAAACTTGAAGCATAGAAGCATTATCAAAACAGAAAAGGAGGCCAACTCGTAGAACAGAGTTCTGAAATCCATTGATTATGATGGCTTGATATTAGAGAGTGGCTGAATATTCCATTGTAAATTTTTAGGTAAATCATACTTCCCATCCCAAATTTTCCACATAATTTTAGTTGTGTGCAAAATTGGTTGCTTGTTGACACAACAAGAAAAACAGTGTTTCATTTTGGTTATCATCACACTGGTGTAATATTCTCTCCCACTGGAAGCAACTGGCTTTTATGAACATATTCCTCTCAATACTAAGTAACTTTGCATGGGTAATGACACTTCCCTGTCTAACTAAGGTCTACAGTAAAGCTCAAAGGTATTACCATTCACACTTTTTGGCCAGAAGGTAAAAATTAGGCAGAATGTCTTAAAACTGAGAAAATTATTTCCCCACCTGCTGATAAACTACTCTGCTTATTCACCAGCCAGTTGGTGAAACTGCAGTCCAAGAAGGTTCTCCCTGGATCCTCGAGAGGGTAATTTATATTTTGTTTTATTCCGCAAAATATAAATTCCAACTAAACTTTCTTCCAAGAGGTTAGGACCAAATCTTTTCCAACAGCCCTTCCTTTGTGGGATGTCTCCATATAACTGTTATCTTCTGAACAGTTCCATATCCCCACTGTCTCTTATATATGAGTCAAATCATATCCTCCAGGCACTGTCAAGATTCATGTAAAATTGACTAAGGACCTAGCTTTCTGTTTTGAAGTTGTGATTCATCATCTTGCCTTCAGGTTAATACCCCAGAATCTACCCAAATGACTGGAACATGTTCAGATTCCTGAATTTTAGGACATTTCTGTCACCTTCAGAGATCTGAATGGAGAAGCACAAAGGCTGATTGTCTTCCAAAAAGGGTATTTAAATGACACAATTTCATCCTACATTAAAAAGAAAATAGGAGGAGGAAGTCAAACATGACATGAGTTTCAGAGATCAACTGTCACCCCTGATATCATCATGACTATTCAATGGCATACTGGTAATGGATGGGTCTATGTTATAACAGTACTATGGTAGCATTTTATCTTGAAGCTTTATTCTTTGCAGAATGCTCTTACAATTTTTGTAAGCTATTGTTTTCAAAAGAACTACAGTATGTGACACAGAAACAAGTAAGTAATTGATGTATACACAGTCTACTCTCTGCAACTGAGCCACAAAGCATTAAATTCCTCAGGCATCAAGATGACAACTTAAGGCAGTTAGACTGCTGAGTTTTTCCATTTTCAAAATGTCCCTGCAAGTTGTCGGGCACAATCATGATTTAGACATTGACTGAGATATCTAGTTAGAGGAAGAAATTGTGCTCTTTCTGCTTAGCAGATCTTAACAACCACAAATAGCAACTGAATAAAAATTGATTTGTGTAACCCTATCATATTTCACATAATAAAGGGAAATATTTGTTTCACTATAAAAGGCTTTTGAGAAGGGTTTAATGATTAGACCATTTATAAGAAAATTTACTGTTCAGAAAACAAGAGGGTACATATTTCATAGTAATCAAATAACCGTATATAACAGTGATGTCAAACCTTGGCACTCCAAGTGTTCTTGGACTTCAATTACCTGAAGCCCAAGTGAGAACTCCTACTAATTAGGGCTTCTAGAAATTGAAGTTTAAGAACACCTGGAGGGCCAAGGTTCACCATCACTGGCCTATAAGCAGTTTGTTTATTTATTTATTTATTTATCTATCATATTTCTATTGCCGCTTCCTCACCGGGGTGACTCTGGGCGGCTTACACACTAACAATAAAACTTTACAAGACATTTAACACATTTAAAAAGTAGACTTGTTAAGTTAAAAATTATTTTTTAAAATTAAAAATTCTTAAAAAGTTCTGAAACCTAGATGAGCCAAGCTATGGTGGCTGTCCGTCCAGTCGCCCCCCACACCTGCTGCGCCAGCCAGGTCTTGAGGCTCTTACGGAAAGGGAAAAGCTCTGCCTGAAGACGGAGATCGGTTGGCAGGAGGTTCCACAGGGCCGCGGCGGACACAGAGAAGGCTCTCCTTCTTGTGCTAGAGAGGTGAGCCTCTCTAGCAGATATAACTATAAGAGAGCTCCTCCGGACCGCTCTCATGGGGTGGGCAGTTGATTGAAGACAGTAAACTAGATGAATATAAACACTTTTTCAGTTTGTTGTTTTGAAAATAATTTATTTTGAGAAAGCAGCCAGTACATGTCTTATTAATGATTATCAGTGTCTTAAAATGTATGGAGATACTTGCTTTTTATTTATGATTATTAATACCCTACCTCACTTCCCTATTTTGAAAGATCTGTGAAAGATAGAAGGCTAACTTACTTTCCACACTAATATTTTTTCCATTTTGCCACTAAATTTGAAAATAAATGGTAGAAAAATAATTCAATGGATAGAAATAGAGAAAAAATGAACAAATATTTCCCTTTATTTGATTATATTAGATAAAAAGTTCACAATTTATACAGAATGGCATATATGGTAAACATATGTCAACTGCACTATACAAATACATAATGCAAATAATACAGTGGAACCTTGGTTAACAAACAGCTTGGTTAACATAAATATTGCATAACAAAAGGAAATCCATAAAAAATAGTGGATTGGTTTACGGATTTTTTTGGAATGGATTAATTGATTTTCAGTGCATTCCTATGGGAAACCACATTTTGGTTAATGTAGTTTGGTTTTTAATGCATTCCTACAGGAAATTGCATTCAATGGATTCCTATGGGACATTCAGTTAAAGTAATTTTCACTGTAAGAAACGTACCAAAGAACGCATTAATTACGTTAACCGAGGTTCCACTATACTGTAACCTATTGGAAGATAACAGCAAAATAATTTGTTTCAAACATGCCACCTTGGTCTTAAACAGCAGCAATATAAAATATATGCCAGGCTTACTCCTTAGCCAGCTGTATATTGTTGGGTTTTGCTCCAATTGGTATTCCATGTTTATGCAAAGTCCTAATTAAAATCTCATGCATTTCATTGTTGTAGGAGTCAAAATCAAAAACATTTCGAACAACATTTGCAAGTCCTTCTGTTGGAAATTTCTGCAGAGAAAGAAAAAGAAAATATAAGCAGCCACACAAAATACCTGTGCCCTCAAGTACAGAGCGCAAGAAACAAAGCTTCACAGGTGTTCTTTTTCTTTTGAATATTCTTGCCAGAAATGGAGTTTGAGTCTGGACTCCCTGTTTTTCAGTGTGACTTTCATGAAGTTTCGGCAGAAAAGGCATGATTTGACTTGGTGTGTCTCCCCTAAGCAGTGGAGACACTTTGAGTGACTGTCCTTGAAGGGTATCTTGTTACAGTCAGTAAACTTCTTGAAGGGGGCTGTAGAGGACATAAAATGTAGGCCCAAAATGGCCACTGCAGCAAAACTCTAACTACAGGGAAATGCGTAATCCATTTAAAAGGCAAATTTTTAAAAAACTAACTATATACAAGAAAGACATACATGGAGGTAAAACTATCTACACTAACTTTCAAAAATTATTTATTAAAGCAGCAAGGTGTCATGACTCAGATGAAGCTGACACGTAACAAGCTTTAGAGTCTGTTACTAGCCCTGACTTGCCTCCACTTGATCATGAGCTGTCAGATTTGACAGTTTCTGACCCAGCAATTGCTGAGTCAGCATCTGACAGCAATGATTCTGAACCCTTGACCTCGTGACGTAGACTTCACCAGCGCAAGGAGTTGCACCTGTGTTGCAGGTCAGTGAAGGAGCGCTTACAGAGACGAGTTCCAGCTGAGTACTTAACCGCGAGTGCTCTTAAAGAGCTCACGTTGAAGACTCTAGCTTGTCGGTTCAACTTCGATGCTGCCCAGACACTCTGCTTGATTCCTTGCTTACCTTAAGCAACTTTCTGAATTGCTACCTTGCCCAACTTTGAACCCGTTTCTGAACTTGACTATGCTTTTGGACTTCCCTTCAGACTAGAAAACAGCTTGACTGGTAAACAAACTTTGGCTTTCTCAACTCCACTATTCAGACTTCCCTCGAAACTCTTGCAAGACTCTGTCCCTCCCTCTCTCCCTGTGCAGTGCTGCTTGGCAGCTCCCCCGCCAGGGTGGGCTTGCACACAAAGTTTCTCTAGCACTACCAAAGGTCAGCATGTTGCGGAAGTAAAAGAAGAACTGGGGATAGCTGGCCAGGATAGATTAATAAGAGCAGGAAGGTAGAGATTTCGATTTCAGTCCAGCTTTAGCATGTCCTGGAGTACTGCGCAGGCGGGGAATAAATCCATATGTGTGGATTCACAGGAACTACAAATAAGAACTTGGCATTCAAATGAGCCAAAATTATTTTTGTCCTCAAACTAGTCCTGAGTTGAGAAACAGAAGGAATCAAAGCAGCCAGCTGTGTCCCAGAAAATCTATAGTTGTGTTGGTACTGCTTGTTCTATGATCTTAGGGTGAATTATGTTTTTAAGCTGCTGCATTGTACACCATGCTGACTTAGACATGAAACAAAGCAGATGGCTTTTGCTTTTTTGCTACATGGGTTTAGCAGAGGGGCCAAAGATTAAGGAATCAGGAGACTAAGATCAGATTCATAGATGTGTGAGCTCCACCTCCTGAAACACTGGTATATACTGTTAATTGAACAGGGCCATAGCCTAAACATGGCCTGTTCCCCTAGACCTGGCAGAAAATGAATTTAGACCACCCAGCCCTAATATACTTCAGAGAACAAGCTCAGGAGTGCACTTACAAAAATTGATATTAAATATGATCAAAGGACACGTTTTAAACTAATAAAATCACTTAACGTGTAATTTTATGGAGAAACACAAACAAAGAATTTAAAAATAATGTCAAATATAACTCAAGAAGTCTCAATCACCTTTCAAAATAAACTTCGCATTGGAAGGACTTCACATCCTTCTTTAATATCTTTTTAACAGACAATAATTAATCCATTTAAATAATAGTCATTTGACTATTGATTTAATATCTTCAAAGATATATGTATGGTCTAAAAAATTTGTTTTTCTTCCCTAGAAAGGATTATTTTTGTCATAAAATCTCTAAGGGAAAAGCTGTAGCAAATGTTATAAAAATAGTTTTATATTCAATGAACCTGTTCCACATGAATATTGGGCCTATGCAAAAAGCCAGACAAGTGGCTGACCTGTGGACACTGGTCAGTGGTGAGTTGGAAAAACAACAACTGAACATGCAATAGATGATTACCTGCATGGGGTGGATAAATAGAATATGGACTATAAGAGTATTGTTTGTTCACTATTACCAACCCCTACACACTTTTACTTATGTTTTTGAAAGTCTAGCTTATCTAGAATAAAGAGTTTCATTATATTTCCCATATCAGGAAGGACAAGCTTCACTAGAAAGGTATAGCATCCATGTGTGGACAGAGTACTCTGGAATAAACAAAATTGTATTTCCCAACTTCTGTCTCTCTCACACAGCGCCATGTGCAAGTTTTTAATCTTCCTTTCTACTTCCCCTCTCTTTTGGTTCATGTAACACTAGAGAACAGGTAGCACATATATAGGCTTCCTATCCCCTACAATGGCCTAATGTGGTATTTGTGCCACCATTTTTAAAAAGATATTGGAAGACAGTAAGATTATGTCTTTTAGGGATACTTATAAGTACAAAAACGGTAAATACAAAGGGGTAAATTGTTTTCTTTATAGGAAAGAGAGGGTAATGGGCACATATCTAGAAAAAGGGCTTGTTGAAGGTTGATTGAAATACAAAAATAGCTTGCCCTACTAATTTCAAGGACTACTTAAAGTATTTAGAAACTACTTATAGATGCAAACATTTCATGCTTTACAAAATTCAGCCTACTTTTAAAAAGGTTTCCAGAAGTCAATTATCATTATTTATCCACATTTAAGTATCAACTCTATCAGTGAATTCACCAACATCAGGAATAATTATACTATACCTGCAAATGCTTGACTATATTCACTACTTCTCTAGTTGAATACGGATAATTGATAATTCCTTGGTCAGCTAAGCTTCTGAGCTCTCCAAAAGCAGCCACAAGTTTCTGCAGAACTGGTTCAGGAACCTCAGGCCCATATTGCCGAAGCATTGCAAGTTCTGAGTTTGGTTTAGGATTATCAACTGCATGGCAGCTAAAAATATCTCCTGAAAAAAAACAAGAAAGGAAAAGAAACAATTGTATAAAGATAGTGAGATATAATGACTACAGCTGGGAGGATTCTAAAATATATGATGTTCTGTTGCTGATTATCATTTTACTGCATATCAGTTACTCATGCCATAATTTAGGAGGGTGAGGAGGAATCTTTTTGCTTACTACAAGAAGCAGCCAGTGACGATTACTGGAGTAGTCAAAGAAGTATCTGTGTTCTTCTGTGCAAGCGACAAAATAAAAAATAAGAAAAAAGGACAAAACAATGTGGTATCTTAAACCAAGTATATTTCAGTGTGAGGCTTTGTGGATACATCTACTTCTTTAGAAATATGCAAATACACACAACCACAGGTGATATGCAGCAAGGGTGCCCAAACATTTTGCACCAAGGGCCTGACCACGGCCCCTGGAACAGCTGAGTGGGTTTGACCATGCCCCACAGAAGCAGGCGTGTTTACACATGCGTGTCTGCAATCACTTCCAGGTGTGACATGGGCCCGTTTGGGCATTGGCATACACGTCCCCACACACTTCTGGGAATGGGGCAGGCCTGATGAATTGGGCACCCATTATATTCAGAGTGGGCACAGGAAATGGATTAACAACGTGACAATAACTTGGTAGAGTGTCTACACTGTCATTTGACTAATGACCCAGCCAGTAGCAGTCAGGCTCCTAAGCTGCTCTGAATGACACAGGATCCGTTTTAAAAACTGAGATTGGCAAACTAATTTACACAAGTGGCAATCATTTATTCTCCCCAAAATGTATGATGGTCAAACATTACTCTCTCAAAACGGCGTGGTGTTGAATTCTTGTGATTTGACCGGGTTTAATCGTGAGAACAAATTCTCCAATGCACTGATCAATAACACAGGTTATTCATTCCCTATGGTGGTGAAAATGTCCTGTTCTTTGACCATCCTGGACCATCCTGAAACAATGATCTAGGAACATTTCCTTCTTGCTATTGTAAGGATACAGAAATAGGTTGCACTTATCTATCATCGTGTACAGTAATACCTCGTACAACGTCCGCTTTGTGCAATGTCCAAATCGGATAATGTCCAGCTATTTTGAGAAAAACATTGTATCGGACAACAACGACCTTTAGACATTATGCGATGTATCATTTTTCTGCGCTCCCTGCCCGCAGCGGGTGGATGTCGGAAACAGCGTGGATGGGTCCCCCGACCTTACTAGAGGCAGCCGGCTTTTTTTGTGTGTTATCCAATGCATGCACTGTACAACGTCCAAACTTGTGGAACCAAACTTGTAGAACCAAGTTTGGACGTTGTGCAAGGTATTACTGTAAATGTCTTTGAATAGGGCTAGTGCAGCATAGTGTGACAGTGTGGTGAAGGATGATGGATTTTGTCATTGTGTGCCATATGCTGTATGCTTGTGTGAAACTGTTAATAAAGAGAACTGCTGGGAGAAGGAGATGGAGAAGATGGAGAGGAGGGGAGAGAAGACTCCAAAGTACCAGCTAGCCCACCACAAATCTCGTCTCTTCATTCTGCTGGTCAGAATACCATGTAGTAGGTCACTACATCTGGTGCCCTCAATGAGGGGCTTCGACCTAACCCGAGGCTTCACAGCTTGGTTAACTCACTACATCCGTGCCAGGGTTTCAGACACGTCAAATCATCAATCTTGGATCTCAGTTAGTTGTTTTCCTCCTTTTCCCCTTTCTTCTCTCTTGTTAAGCATCGGTAACTTTCTCTCCCCCACTCAGCAAAAACATCAGGCTGAGTTGCAATTCCTTCTAAAACAAACTGGTCACAATATACCAGACAAAGCAAATTTTCAATTATTAATTCAAATACAACAATCATGCTCTTGGTATCCTCAAAAAAGCAGTGCAAAACTTGCTGATTGGGAACGGATTGGCCATAAGCTGCATGGAGAACCTCATTTCACCTTCCCAATTCTTCAGACTTGGTTCTTATGCAGAGATGCCATTGAAAAACAAAAAAAACAAAAATCCCTTCATAGTCCCCCTGATGGGATCTATCCCCATGTGGGATCTATCTGTATCCTCCACTGTCAATGCATGAGGAGCCAATTCAGCCAACACCTGATGCTCCCCCGGATCCAGGATTTGGCATTTCTCAGCTTCATGTCACTACCATTTCCATCTTTCTCCACCTTTCTCCCTGCACAGATACCCATGCAGCAAATGATCGCTAAAGCTTCTAATAACATGCAAGTGATCGAGGACTTTGATGGCTGTGAGCTCTGTACTCTGCATGACTGGCCAAATGCCAGGAGCTATTCAGCTGAGTTATGAACCTGCCCCATTTCACTTTTACAAAGAACTGGAGAAGAGCGAGGTTGATCATGGTGTAGCCAACACCAATGCCAAAATACAAATGGATAGATACATTTCTGTTCAGTGCACAGTGGCAGCTCCTGCTGCCTGTGCTAAAAATCCTGATTCCAGAACACCTTCCATTATGTTTCTGCAACTTCAGCTTTTGAACAGCAGAAGAGTGTATCTTTTTGCTGTTCATGTTTGCAGCCACTTCCTTTTCCACAAACAATTTGAACTTTGTAGGACAGAGGCCCAAAACGTAATTTCAAAATGCAATCACTGTGCTATGGCAGCTTCCTTTTTTTCCTCCTTCACAATTAATCTTCAAAACTTTAAGTCTAAAGATTTATGGTCATTGGATACGGTGCAGAGTAACACCCGTTTGGCAAACAATTAAAAAGAAAAGAGGACTCCTCCCACTGATACTCAGAATACATTGTCTTGGTCATTGGTACATGATACAGACTAACTGACAACATCCAAAAAGGATGAGCTATGTTTTGTGTTTTTCTTTACAGCACCGGTGTGGATTTCGGCTTGTGGTATTAAAATTAGCACCCGCTGAGTGCCAAGAAGAGTTGGCAACAAATGCCTCAAAACCAGTTTCTGAGTTTGCCTGAGCTGGGTGATTAAGCAGCAGACTGAATTTGCCAAAAGAACTTTTCTGTTTTTGCCTCTTCTGAATGCTACTGACCTGATTCGCTTATTTCACTATTGCTGAAGACAAACACTAAAAAAAAAACAGACTTTTTTTTTAAAAAAAAACCTGAACTCTTTGCAAAAACAGGTTAGTTTCCATTTAGTCGGAAACATCTGAACTTAAGATGATCTCCCTTTATTTTGCCTTCAGCCTGCAAGTCTGCAGCGTGCACGTTCTAAGTCTGGAATGCATTGTTCTGCTTAGTATTATTAATGTAGTCATTGCTTGCTGTTAGTCAGAATAGTAATGTTTAGCCAGAATAACTTGCAATTATTTTTAATCGAGATAGAAATGCATAGTTTAATTGTGTTGAGCGGGAAATGTCTTGATGAAATGAAAATCAATCATTCTGCCATTTTTGGGAATCAAGCTAGCTTCTAATTCGGTTGACAGGACATGTCTTCCCGAAAATCTTGCTAGTTCTTAGTAGCTCATATAAATCTTACAAGTGCAAGGATAATTTTGAGGATGCTAGCTTTGCTCTGATGTAGGCAATCATATACTGCTTAAAAAAAAGGGCACACAAAAATAAGGCATCCCACGATCTGAACTACTGTATTCTATTGTTGTTCACATACTGTAGCCGAATGTGCTGACAACAAAATCACAAAGAACTTAACAATGGGAATCAAATTCATCAACCCATGGAGGTCTGGATTTGGAGTTACACTCACAGTGACAGTTGAAGAAAACCCCACAGGCTGATCCAATTGTGATGTAATGTCCTTAAATCAAGTCTAAATGAGGCTCAGTAGTGTGTGTGGCTTCCACATGCCTGTATGACCTTCCTACAATGCCTGGGCATGCTCCTGATGAGATGGCGGATGGTCTCCTGAGGGATCTCATCCCACACCTGGACTAAAGCAACCCCCAACTCCTGGACAGTCTGTGGTGCAACGTGGCGGCGGTGGATGGAGCGAGACATGATGTCCCAGATGTGCTCAATCGGATTCAGGTCTGGGGAACGGGGGGCCAGTCAATAGCATCAATGCCTTCGTCTTGCAGGAACCGCTGACACACTCCAGCCACATGAGGTCTAGCATTGTAGTGCATTAGGAGGAACCCAGGGCCAACCGCACCAGCATATGGTCTCACAAGGGGTCTGAGGATCTCATCTCGGTACCTAATGGCAGTCAGGCTACCTCCCGCGAGCACATGGAGGGCTGTGTGGCCCTCCAGGGAAATGCCACCCCACACCATTACTGACCCACCGCCAAACTGGTCATGCTGGAGGATGTTGCAGGCAGCATAAAGTTCTCTACTGTGTCTCCATACCCTGACACATCTGTCACATGTACTCAGTGTGAACCTGCTTTCATCTGTGAACAGCACAGGGTGCCAGTGGCGAAACTGCCAATCTTGGTGTTCTCTGGCAAATGCCAAACATCTTGCACGGTGTTGGGCTGTGAGCACAACCCCCACCTGTGGTCGTCGGGCCCTCATACCACCCTCATGGAGTCTGTTCCTGACCGTTTGAGCAGACACATGCACATTGGTGGCCCGCTGAAGGTCATTTTCAGGTCTCTGGCAGTGCTCCACCTGTTCCTCCTTGCACAAAGGCGGAGGTAGTGGTCCTGCTGAAGGTTGTTGTCCTACGTCCTCCTCCACGTCTCCTGATGTACTGGCCTGTCTTCTGGTAGCGCCTCCATGCTCTGGACACAACGCTGGCTGACACAGCAAACCTTCATGCCACAGCTCGCATTGATGTGCTGTCCTGGATGAGCTGCACTATCTGAGCCACTTGTGTGGGTTGTAGGCTCCATCTCATGCTACCACTAGAGTGAAGGCACCACCAGCGTTCAACAGTGACCAAACCATCAGCCAGAAAGCAAAGGAACTGAGAAGTGGTCTGTGGTCACCTCCTGCTGAACCACACCTTTATTGGGGATGCCTTGCTAATTGCCTCTGATGTCCACCTGTTGTCTCTTCCATTTGCACGACAGCATGTGGAATTGATTGTCAATCGGTGTTGCTACCAGAGTGGACAGTTTGATTTCACAGAAGTGTGATTGACTTGGGGTTACATTGTGTTGTTTAGGTGTTCCCTTCATTTTTTGGAGCAGCATATATTTTTATTGCATCATAGTTGGAATATGTTATTGCATTCAGTGTATACTCTCATTTTAAAATAAGGAAAGGCAAAATGTTGCATTCTTGTGATTTGACCAGGTTTAATCATGAGAACAAATACTCCGATGGGCTGATCAATAACACAGGTTGTTCATTCCCTATGATGGTGAAAATGTCCTGTTCTTTGACCATCTTGGACCATCCTGAAACAATGATCTAGGAACATTTCCTTCTTGCTATTGTAAGGATACAGAAATAGGTTGCATTCATCTATCATCCATTGTGTAAATGTCTATTTGAATAGGGCTAGTGCAGCAAAGCATGGCAGTGTGGTGAAGGATGATGGATCATGTCTCTTCTTTCACTCTTTGCAACACTTTCTTCCAGGCCTAAAATAAATCAATGGACAATTTCCCCACCTAAATAACACATGAACAAATTATCGATAGCAAACCGAGCAGATTTAAACATGAACTAAAATGCTGAACAAATAAACTATAAAGCAGCTTCCTTCCTTTAGCTCTCTTCCATCAACAGGATCAGTATAATATCTGACTGTCATTTTGCAAGCCAAGGCCAGCAGTATACAGATTTTTATCAAGTGCTTTGCTTACCTAGTGTTCCAAAGAAGTCATTGCCCAAGAAAGGAAATCCAGGTCTATTTGCTAGAACAATCATCCGAAAATCTGGATGAATTGCTACAACATTTTCTCTCCCATTCACACTGCCAGAATCTAAAAAGAAAAAAGAATTCAAATTATAATTTTACCATGCATAATTGACAATTCAAAAAAAATTTTGGTTGAAAGATGGTAAAGAGCTATACTGCGCAAGACCATAAACTTGTGCTCTGCAGGGTCTGATGAATTAGACACTCGCTGTGAATGTCTTAATGTGGTGAGATACAGAATCTACCTTATTTACTGGTCTGCCGATTACTGCCAAAAGCATTTCCAGTCAGTCACAGGAAGGATAGCCTGCCTGCCTAATAAATATGTCCACATAACTCCCACAAAACTCCCGGCGTACTTCAGTTACAATGCACAGAAGGAACATCCAGGCTAAGACTATTTTATGGGTGAGATGTTTACACATGAAAGGACGAGATGTTTCTTTAAAATTAAAGGCTTTCCTTTAATGCAGAATGCACTGGAGTCACCTTTTCATTGTTATTTAAAATATACTATGGACCACACGTGCCATCAAGCGTTGAATATTCATCACCTCTCGAGTGATTTGTTGTATGTCTCTTCTCCTTCTGAGGGGAAGGAAGGCTCTCCCTTGGATGGTGTCTACAGCTGTTCCTATGAACTCTATAGTTTGATAGGGCTCCATTATGTGAGATTTACCTTGAGCCCAAGGTTCGACAACAGGGATAGAATGCACTGGATGTCTCAATGTGATTGTCCTTGTGAGTGGGACATGATAAGCCAGTTGTCTCTATAAGGGTAGATTTGTATACCCATAGTTCTGAGTTAGGCTGTAACTGGCACCATGCATTTAGTGAAAACGCATCGCACTATGCAGAGACCAAATGGCAGAAGGTTGTACTCGAACGCACTTCCATCGAGCATGAAGTGCAAAACCCAACAACGTTGTTCCATTATGGCAATGTGCGTTGGTGAGAACAATGGTAGCAAACCATGCCCTGTGATGCAGGAGGGACAGGATTGTTTGCAAAGTGACCATACGGAATTTTCTTGTATCAATTAAACTGTTCAGGGTCCTCAAATCGAGGATAGGTCTTAATCCTCCCATACTTGGGAGTAAAACCTCTGTGGATTCCTGAACTGGGGACCTTCCCTATGGCTCCTTTGTGTAACAGAGTGGTAAGATTGGAGTGAATATGGTACGCCTCAGTCTGCCTTCTGGTGGAAATTCTATGAACTCTATGGCATATCCTTTCAGAACTGGTGCCAAAGTGAAAGGGTTTGAGCTGACTCCATGATCGCTGCTGCCGGTGTAAATGTGCAAATCTGTAAAGGCAGATTCTTGGCTGGTAAAATAACGTCCACTGCCACAAGTGAAGTTTGAATCCAGAGGCCCTATTTTTATGAGTAGCCTTGTTAAAGTTCTTGTAAATTTGGCAGGTTTGTGTCTGGTGTTTCTCTCCCAGACAGTATAAGCAGAGGAAATGCCTGTCCTTAAGGGGACTCTTATTGTTGCATGCCTGGCAAAGTTTGAACGGAGTGGAGGAGGCCATAAAATGGCCAACTTCCTAACTAACTAATCGAACCATAAACAGTATAAACAAATTCTCCTTCTTCCGTGTCTAGGCCAAAAAACAACAACAAGAAATACAACTACAGCTAACTATTCCGTACTATTTTAAATGCAAGCGAACGTTATACAAGACTTAGTAAAGCAGAGAATAATTACAACATGAAGCAACAGCAAAAAAAGAAACTAAAGGGGGAATTAGGGTGGAATCACAGACGTAAAACAGGAAGGGAAGAGTTTTCAAAATTCTAAAGAGCTCTAGAAGATTCCGACTGTTTCACGCATGTGTGAAGTTAACCATTAGTGTGTATTCACAGGGACCACAAAGAAGAACTAATCGAGTCTTTTGCATGTAAATTCATTTTTTCTAATCATGAATCTTCTAATATACTTAATCTGAGGCACTTAGAAGTCTTTTCTGAAAGACTGTTAACAGGGTCCATAAATTTACAAATTAAACAGCCAAAAGACTACTATAAGTGACATTTAAAATC
Source organism: Bradypodion ventrale (assembly GCA_035047345.1). Taxonomy (NCBI): domain Eukaryota; kingdom Metazoa; phylum Chordata; class Lepidosauria; order Squamata; family Chamaeleonidae; genus Bradypodion; species Bradypodion ventrale. The sequence continues at coordinate 180,875,204 of JAWDJE010000003.1, forward strand.
TTTATTTCCTGAGGAAACACCACTATCTTGATATACTGTACTGTATATTGATATCTGTGTTATCTAGGGAGCTACCATCTTTGGTCTTGGATGGGGCGCTTCTACCCCAGACAGACCCGGTGCGCAACTTGGGGGTCCTCCTGGACTCACAACTACTGCTTGAAGAGCAGGTGGGAGCCGTGGCCAGGAGGGCTTTTGCCCAACTTCGGGTGATTCACCAATTGCGCCCACTCCTGGACCGGGACTCCTTACTCATGATCACACATGCTCTGGTCACCTCTAGACTAGATTATTGCAATGCACTCTACATGGGGCTGCCCTTGATGACCATTCAGAGGCTGCAGTTGGTCCAGAATGCGGCTTCCCGAATAGTGATGGGCTGTGGGCATTATGCTCATGCCTCACCACTGCTTCGGGAGCTGCACTGGTTACCAATTTGCTTCCGGGTGCAATTCAAGGTGCTGGTCATTATCTTTAAAGCCCTACATGATACCTAAGAGACTGCGTCGCCCAAGAATGTCTGTCCGTCCAACCAGAGTGGACCAGAGGGACTCTCTACTTGTACCATCTGCTAGAGGGGCTCGTCTCTCTAGCACAAGGAGGGCCTTCTCTGTGTCCGCACTGGCCCTATGGAACCTCCTGCCAGTGGAACTAAGGCTGCAGATGGAATTGCTGCCCTTCAGGAAAGAACTGAGAACCAGGCTGATGGGGCAGGTGTGGGGTTCTGAAGGAGGGGTGACCGCCACCTGCTGGTTGGTTTAATAACAATGCAATTCTCTCTCTTTTTAATGTGTGCGGGTGGGATTTTTTTAATGGGGTTTATTCATTTTAATGGGGTTTAATATGTTTTTAGTGGGTTTTAACATTGTGAGCCACCCAGAGTCTTTGTGAGTTGGGTGGCTAGAGAAGTACGATAAATAAATAAATAAATTGATAAGATTGCTGCTGCCACAGCTGAATTCTCTTAAATACATTGGTAATATCTACTCAATATTTTAATGTTATTTAACAGATATGATTAAGAATCCAAAGGACTGTTTTGAATTTTAGGATATTTCTTGTAGCCTATGAGAATAACTATATTACTTGGTAAACAGTACATTAATTCTTATTGATTAATTCAATATTTTAAATAAAGGTCAACCACCCAAGAAACTGAGAGAGAAAGATGATGCTCTAAATCAAATGTACGCTGTGATCAGTAATGATGCTGTCCAATGTCAAAACTGTTTGCCTATGATATATCTGCTCTACACCAATACTTTGCACTGATCTTTAAAGACAACATTCTGGGATCAGAAAAAGATATTCCATGTTGTCCCCACTGTGTATTGCATATAAGCCTTGTTGGCAAGAATCCCATTATTTATATATGCCAGTCTAAGTCTAACAGTATAGATGTCAGAAAAGAGTTAAGCAATCAATGCTTGTATTCCTTGTTGCACACCAGATGTGTGATTTGGGACATAATAAGGAAGACAAGTATGGATTTCTTTGCTGCTGAAATTTACACCAATGGATTTATGCTAGCATTTGTACATAATAGGATTGAAACCACTATATTAAATAGAAACTACTCACAGAAACATTGCTGTTTATTGAAAACCAAGGCTTCTCTTGTGCCTCTTTATTAAAAAGAAGTCTAGTACCCTGAAGAATTAAGTTTAATCTACACATCTGCTAAATGAAACAGTTATGTATTTATTAATTCAATAAGCACAGGTGCTGTGGTAGCCTTTGTGACTACTTACCAGCTACAAGATGCCTTCCATCTGATAGAATCATTTCTCCACTTTCTACTAATGTTTTTAAAATGCAAGTAACATTTGTCGGTGCCTTGTCTGCCTCATCAATAACTAGAATATGCCCTTTTTTTACAGCTTTCACCTGGAAAAAGAAATAATAATAATAATAATAATAATAATAATAATAATAATAATAATAATAATAATAATAATAATAATAATAATAATAATAATCTTTGTGCATGTCTAAGCAACACAATGTACCCTGACACATACTGACTGAAGCTGCAACTATACTGGCAAGCCAAATTTGCTGCAGCTTGATTCACAGCTGATTTTACACTTCTATTCACATGGAGAGTGTGGGTTGTTTCAGTGCCAATTTTCACACTTGTTTTTTAATCAAATTTATTGATGCCACAGTCCACCTTCCTTTGATCCCAGCCTCTGATTATCTCCCTCTCTATTTTTATGTTTGAAGTGGTAGCTGTGTTAGTCTGTGCAAGCATATCTAAGAGTAAACAGAACAGAAAAAAAGACAAAAAATGTTGTGCTACCTTAAAGACTAACTCCTATATTTAAATGTGAGCTTTCGTGTACCAAGTCTACTTCATCGTTTTTATGGTTAATCGTAAAGCCACTGGGATGTTTAAACTGTTGCACAGTTTTAGGGGAAACTAGCAGATTTCCAAAGTTCTCCATAATGTAGAAACACATACATACACATCATGGAAACTTAACAGTTTGGTGTTCACTGGAGTTGTTTCTATTTCATATTTAGTTTTATCTTTTTTATCTAGTCTGTATATATGTGAGCTAATGCTAGACTAATATTGCAGTAACAAGGTAATCTAGTGCCAAACACATTCGTTTGTCTTAATGCTATGGGACAACTAGGGAGAAAGATTGCACGGGTTGGTGCTTCCACTTTCCAAAACATCATGCCCAATTTGGAAAATGAAACAATTAGTCACATGGGGAAAATGTTTTAATTGCTTTGGCTTGAAAAAAGTAGAAGCTTCTAGTAGCAAGGAAAAATCCTGTACTTCAGAAGCAAAAGGATCTGGGCTGATTTGCACTGGCCTTTATACCATGCGATCAGCTTTTAAAAATCTGCATGCATCTCTTTTACACCCTCAGCAAATCCCCTACTATTTACCTCCGTAGTCACAGATTTAAGATGTTATAGGACTCTCACATTTTAGGTACAGGTCTCCCCACCATATCCAGAGGGGTTTCAAATGTCTCTAGCATTCTCCATGAGAACTACCAAAATATCTGCCTCTGTTCCCTGTAAACATTACATTGCAGACAGTGGCCTCTAGGGATTTGTATTGAATATTTTTAGATCAATAGATAACTGCAACTGTGAATACACTAATACCTCATACAACGTCTAAATTTGGTTCCACAAGTTAGGAGGTTGTATGAATTCTGACTTTGCATGAGGCATGCAAAATCCTATCCGCGATGCCTCATACAATGTCCAAATTATTGCCACTGATGCTTTGTATAACGTCGTTCCCCTGGTGAGAGCAGGGAGGCGGGGGCTAAAGGCTGGCCCCAGCTGTGAGGCGGCCAGAGAAGCAACCGAGGGGGAATCCCCCAAAATATCCAAGCAGCCCCGAGTACCCTCGTCCGAGGACAGGAGGAATGGTGCGAGGAGGAGGAATGGCGCTTCCAGGGCGGCGGCGAAAGACCCAACGAGTCTCCTCCTCTTCGGGCACTGGTCACTTCTCTTGCTCCCGCCGGCGAGTCTCGCTCCCACCTACCCGCTCTCAACCAAGGGTCGCTTCCCTGGCGAGAGCAGGGAAGTGATCGAGACTCCGGCGTGGCTGGTCTTCTTATGTGCCACACTGCCCGCCTCACAGCTAAGGCCAGTCTCGCTTCCCTTCCCTGCTCTCGCCAGGGAAGCGTCCCTTGAAGACTGGCTTCAGCTGTGAGGCGGGCAGCGTGGCGCATAAGAAGATCAGTCACGCCGGAGTCTCGATCACTTACCCGCTCTCGCCAGGGAAGCGTCCCTTGGTGTGAGCGGGGAAGGGAAGCGAGACTCTTATGCGCCACACTGCCTGCCTCACAGCTGAAGCCAGTCTCGCTTCCCTTTCCCGCTCTCACCAGGGAAGCGACCCTTGGTTGAGAGCGGGTAGGTGGGAGCAAGACTCGCTGGTGGGAGCAAGAGAAGCGACCAGTGGCCGAAGAGGAGGAGACTCGTCGGGTCTCCCGCCGCCACCCCGGAAGCGCCATTCCTCCTCCTTGCCCCATTCCTCCTGTCCTCGGGCGAGGGTGCTTGGGGCCGCTTGGATATATTGGGGGATTCCCCCATGGTCGCTTCTCTGGCCGCCTCACAGCTGGGGCCAGTTTTGCTCCCACTCGGCTCACAACCAAGGGAAGCGTCCGGTGGGTGTTGCGGTTTCTTTCTAATGTGAAAACCCTAATGCCTCATACAACGTCCGGCGACGGTGTATGAGGCATCTTTTTTCCAAGAATTGGGCGACGTTGTATGGATCCGACGTTCTATGAAGCGGACGTTGTATGAGGTATTACTGTACTGAACCCACAGATTGGGAGGTGACCTGTACTAAATGTGTTATTCACTGTATTAAATTCACTGGATGATGAAGGAACATAGTTACTGTGCTGGTAGTAAAGGCTCAGAAATCCACACAGAAAAAAGGATAGTGGATATAATGGTTGCAAATTTTAGTAATCTGAGTCTTGTTGCCACAAATTGCATAATCCTGTACTTTTTATTACTTACAATTGTTGTACAATAGTAATACAGTAAAACCCTGGCATACGACTGCTCTGGGTTATGTTTGCAGGTTACGACCTGACATTTAATTTTAAAAAAATCCCCAGTTTACGACTGGTTTTTGGGTTACGATTGTCCCCCACAGCCACAAAAGCAAGGGAGCACTCTCCCTACCTTTCCCATGCCAGTTGCGGACCTTATCCTACGACGACAACATCACCTCTGGAGTAGTAAAAAATACATTCTGAATTCAGGTAGGGAGGGGCATTTTGATTTTCTGAAATGGTTGTGTCAGCCATTTTGTGGTTCAGGACTACATCTCCCAGAAATCTTGTCAGTTCAAAATGGCCAACACAACCATTTCAGAAATCAAAATGGCTGCCCACCCCCTCCACCCGAATTCAGAATACATTGTTTACTGCTCTGGAGGTGCTGTTGTTGTTGTTAGATAAGGTCCCCAAATGGCATGGGGAAAGGTAGGGAGAGTGCTCCCTTGGTTTTGTGGGGGTGGGGGATGATCGCATCTGGCATTTTTGTGCTTTTTTGTATTTTTTTAAAAAAATTGTTCCAATCAGGACTTTTTAAAAATTTCCAATGGATTCCTATGGGAAAATGTGCTTTGGGTTACGTTTGCTTTGGGTTACGACGGAGGCTGTTGGAACGGACCTCCGTTGTAACCTGATGTTTTACTGTATGAAGAAAATTAAACAGCAGAATTTTTGTAAGATGTATTTTGAGGTATAAATGCTGTCCAAAATAAATGCTTCCTTTTATTGTTATAAGACAAGAGTTGTAACACAACATTTCCTGGACAAGTCAGTGAAGAATATATGAACTAACCTCTGATTGATATATGACAGTATATTAGGAAAGAAGGAAAGAAAAACATAAATAGTTCAGGATATATTAAAATGTCTAAATATGCATTAATCAGAAGTTACTTACTAGTGGAGAATCCTCATATATAATAAGGCCATCTTTAACAGAAGGCTGAAGTGTAAGACTCTGTACTGTGGTGTCTCTAAGAGAGCAAAAATACACAGGTTTTATAGAAAGTAATTCAACAAAATTAACATCATTTCTCCTTTGATCAAGGATCTAAGGTTGACAGCCGCACAGTGCATGAAAGTAGTTGATGATCCGATTCCATATACTCAACAGAAGTCTACCACGTGTATAATAAATGCTGCAGTGAAACCCCAGGAGGTGCCTTTCCGCAGGTGTTTTAATTTTAAGAAGGCCAAATAGGTGAATTTTCAAGAGCACAGGAATAAATGTGTGGATAAGATTCCTCTGCATCCATATAAATATCATGAATTTGTCCATCTCGTGAAAATAATATTACGGGAAAATATTCCAAAAGGATGCCACACTCAATACATCCAGGGCCTGAAGGACGACATCAAACCTCTGCTGGATACAAGTGAAACTTGGAAAATTAGAATATCGTGCAAATGTTCATTCATTTCACTTAAAAGGTGAAACAAATATATGAGATAGACTCACTACATGCAAAGCAAAATATGTCATGCCTTAATTCGTTATAATTGTGATGATCATGGCGTACAGCATACATGAGATTATGTGATGATTATGGGGTACATGAGATTGGAGGATTAGGGTTTTCATAAACTGTAAGCCATAAGCATCAATATTATAACAAAGTAAGGCTTGAACTATCTTGCTTTGCATGTAATGAGTCTATCTCATATAATTGTTTCACCTTTTAAGTGAATGAAGTGAATGAACATTTGCACAATATTCTAATTTTCCGAGTTTCACCTGTAGATATCAGGCACTCTACAACTAGGATCCTTTTCCGGAAGATACTGTTGAAGCTGGGGAAGAACTGATGCAAACTCTAGCTGAAAATCGGAAATCACATTGGTGCACATTAGTAGAGAATTTTGATATGAAGCAGAACAGTAGAAGAGCTTAGAACCTCCTTAAAAATTTAGGTGGAGAATTAACCCAGCCATAGCAAAACTATACTGGAGTAACAGCAGACCAAATAGCTAGCCAATTGCTGAAGAATGGAAAAACACAAGGCAAAAAGGTGTGGGAACAAGCCATTTGACCAGAGGAACAAGAGGGAGGATGACTTAATAGCCTCTTTGTGGCATCTGAATTGGAGGAAACTATAAACAGCATAAAACCGAATAAAGCAGCAGGTATTGATGACATAAGAACAGAAAAGATAAATCTGTTTTGTCCTCGCACTCTGGAATGGCTTCTGCAATTAACTTAGGTGACCTTAAGATTCCTAAATTGTGGAGACAGGCTAGAGTTGTTGCTTTATTGAAACCTGGCAAAGAACCAGATTACCGGAAAAACTACCGACCAGTGTCACTCCTTTGCCATCTTTATAAGGTACATGAATTGATGATTTACAATCGTATCCCTGAATTTATTGATGGAAAGATCATGAAGGAGCAAGCAGGCTTCATGCCAGCCAGCTCATCTTGTGGACAAATCCTTAACCTTACACGACACATTGAGGATGGCTTAGAAAGAAAGCTAATTACGAGAGTGGCTTTCATAACTGCAGCGTACAATATTGTCAATCATAGAGTTCTTCTTGGTAAAATAAATAATCTTACTAGAGATAACAAGCTTACTAGGGTCATTGGTTAGCTTCCTCCAGAACTGGAGATTCTATGTGACAATGAATGGAAAGAACAGCAGATCTGTAGTTTTGGAAGGAATTTAAAATTCTTTAAGCAAAAATAAGCTGTGTGACCCATGAATAAAATCGAACAAACGCAGGAGGAGGGCGATACCTTTTATAGGTCACTTTAAAAATCAAAACATTGCAAGCTTTCTAAACTTAAAGGTTACTTCATCAGGCACTTCATGGCATGCTGTTCAAGCCAGGTTCCTATTCTTAGGTGTTCCATGGGAAAATACTGTAAGCAGCAAATCGTATATTTTTACAATCTTCCTGTTTTTGGATTGTAAAAAGAAGTAGCAGCAGACGCTGAGAGAACTTAGCAAGAGAATGACCCTCAACATCCTCATAATGGACATGATCCTCATGTCCACTGGCTCAGATCCAGGAATAGCATTATGGCAAGAACAAACATTCTTGAGGGTACACAAGAGCAAAATTAAATTAGAAGTTGGAGGAAGGAGCTCACTAAACAAAGAATAACATTAAAGGAGGATACGGCTTAGGAACTTGACCAGCCCTACTTCACTTGGAGGATTCTGAATAGGCTGGGGGTTGGAGTGGCTAAATCTCAGACCAACATGCTCAAGTGGGGGCTGCTGGCAAACAACAACACACGCTGTGAATGTCTTAATGTGGTGAGATACAGAATCTACCTTATTTACTGGTCTGCCGATTACTGCCAAAAACATGTCGCGATGAGAGGACTTAGGTTTGGCCAATGACAAAGCCAAGAAAGTGACTTCATTTTGGCAATACTGGGACACGAAAGAAGAGGACTGGCACCCTGTCCCCTTCCGTATAAAGTACAGTACAAGATATTATCTTTAACATTCAAAGCCCTATAAGGTTTGGGACCTTAATATCTGTCATAGCGTCTCTCCCATAGAATATCAGCCCACATCACCTGTTCATCACAATCAGTGTAGTTTCAGGTGCTAACTCCAGGGGTGTCGAGAAAGGTTGTGACAAGGAGAGCCTTCTCGGTGGCAGCACCTATACTTTGGAATGCTTTACCGATGGAGCTGTGTCAGACCCCATCTCTGGACAGGTTTAAAAAAACAGCTGAAAACTTCGCTCTTTAAAGAAGAAGTTATGGCTATTCTCTCCATTGCCAATTAGTAACTAGTTTACCTTTAATTTTGTCAGCCTCGGACACCATCAGTTGGTATGGATTAATTGTTGTTGCTAGATATTAATTGTATGTCTATTGTTTTTAACTGTTGTACACTGCCCAGAGTGGTAAGATATCCCAGATGGGCAGCATATAAATTTAATAAACAAATAAAATGGTTCCTTCTTATGATATGCTGGGATTTGTAGTTTGCTAAGGGATGCATGATTCTCTACCAGAGAGTTCTAGTGCATTCCCCTAGAAGGTGCAACAGAGAATTCTAAGTTCCTTCCAAAACTACAGATCTCAGTATTCCATAGGGTGGAGCCATAGCAATTAAAGTGGAATCACACTGGCATAACTAATCTAGATATACTCCTAGAGTCCAGTCATGCTAGGATTAGGCTACAATGGAGAGAGAAAGGTCCAAACTCCCTATATTTTGTCATTGTGATACCAATATAAAAGGGATGGAAAAGTGCTGTCTGAATGGGACGTTGTATATGCAAGGGTATATTCTACGCCAAGAAACTGCCTTCTAATTACATAGAAAATTAATGACCTTCATTTCCCTTCTACTACTTTGAGTAACTTATATTGTCTATTCATGTTGCCTGTTACTCTAACATTAGAAACACATGCAGATATCACAACTAGCATTATGAATGTAAGTTCATAGTTTGCAAAATTTTGATGTTCCCTGAGTTTCATACACATGTTTGAAAAATCTAGCCTAACTGTTAGCAAGAGCCCAATAATGAAGTCATCAAAACAATTACATAGTATTTCTCACCTATGCAGTTGCAAGTATTCTCTCGGTCTATTTAACAGGTGAAGAAATCTGTCAACCACTTTGTTTTTCCCCACACCCTGAAAGACAGAGGCTGTTCTTTACTTTTAAATTAATATAACATAAGGTCAGTGGTGGGCTCCAAAAAAAATTACTACCACACTGTGGGCGTGGGATGGTGGGTGTGGCCAGGGGAAAGCCCAGGGTTGCACCCAAATTAGGACTTCTTTATTTCAAAACATGGATGGGCGGGGCTAGCCAGAATTTCTGCTACCGGTTCTGGCGAACTGGTGCAAACCTGCTGATGCCCACCAATGCATAAGGTGCTTTTCCTTACAATTCAGTATCCTTTATTAACTGATTAGTCATCTGACCATATCGGGTTAAAATGTGATAAAACACATTAGATAAAATATGAAAAACAGATTAAAATTAGAATGATACAATCACAATACGGTAAAATGAGACGTAAAATTTACTCAATAAAATTCATCACCTTTACATACAACCACTATCTGATCAATAAAACATCTTCTCTTTTGAATGACCCCAACTATAAACTTACAATCCCTCTTCCTGCCCAAGAGCCAACAAACATTAAAATGTTTTTATATTTCACTGTAGAAAGTGGCCCATGATACTCCATCTATGTGACATGTGATGGAGACATGCCCATTTATGATGCAACTTTCTCTTCACATTTTCTGCAGCTTGCCTTCTTTATTTGTATCAGATGATATGCATGTAGATGATATCCAACTTTTTCTTCTTTAGGAGTGCTGCTAAGGTCCTTTTAGTCTACTCCATTTTTATGGCGTTCAGTACTTTATTTACTTGGTCTTAGTCCTTTTATATGAATTAGCAATACAGTAGAACCCCATATAATGAAAAAACTCCATTCCATGGAGCTCTTCGCTATGCGTTTTTTTCCCGTTATGCGGTTCCCTATGGGAGATACCCCGCATAACGGAAAATATGTTTGTTAACAGGGGTTCCCATTGAGCGGGTATACCCCAGTTACCAAAAACTCCACATAACGAATGATTTTTTTTTTTTTTTGCTATGCGGGGTATCGCCCTTGCATAACGAACACTTCGTTATGCAAATTTTTCGCTATGTGATGCGTTCATTATGCGAGGTACCACTGTATATGAGATGCAGTTATTCACAGACTGTTGTTTTCCTTCTCTTATTTGTCAGTTGCTTTCAATTTACTTATAAAATAAAAGTGGTATATAAATTTTAAATAAAATAAACTCAGTGTGTCTTTTTAAAATGTGTATATCCAACAATAAAACTTAGCTCGCAACAAATGACAATAAAAACAAGATCTATACATTCTAACTATTAATTTGTTAACAGAATATGAAATAAAAGTAGGTCATTCTTATATTCTAGCAATTACATAACCCTCAGTTATTCTGTTGGTAGGGAAATAGTACATCAGATAATAAATAGCAAATATGACCTGACATTTAAGGCCATATGGTACAGCAGCTGTGGAGCTGAAAAACATTAAGAGGCTGATAGCTAAATAGGGTTGCCCAGTGCCAGCAGCCAATCTAAAAAGATCAGTACTCTGATCTTTAACCTATTTCTTGATAAGTCAAACTTACAAGTTCATTGTGACTTTCTGCTACATAAATATGTTTGAAATTATACTATTAGCAGAAATCAGCAGAAATACAGTATGTATGTGTATTTCTCTGCGGCAGATGGTTACATCCAACATCATTTGCTGAACAAGATTCCTTATCCATCATACTGACAAATAAGCCTCTAGGCCAAAATCTGGCCAAAATCATTGCTTCCAACAAAATATAGTCAACAAAAATAATAAACTAAACTAATGTAAAACAGAACATGTTATTGCAGAAAATCACTGTAATTTTTTCTTTCCCCTTTGAAAAAAGAGCGTGCAAGCAAGCTCATATGAATAAACCATGTGTAAAACTTGTGTGAATATGCTTTCAACAATTTCTCAAATATTAGAGCAGTTCTGTGTTTTCTCTACTAGAAGCCAGTTCCTTTTCATTACAGAATCATAATGTAAAGCACAACACAGCTGCCTTTTATGTTCTCTTCTAAAGCACAGCGCAATTTCAAAGTAACCATATTAAATAAATATCGAAAATAGAAAAAAGGATTATTCATGCCCTAAATAATCACTCACAATATTACTTTTACACTGCAGAACCAGAGACAAATCAATGTATCCAGGCCACATGTTACAGCAAATTTAGATTGCAATAAACAAACAAACAAATAAATGCATACTCTAGCATGAAAGGCTTGGGCATCCCTTACCTGGTTGCCAACTAGGAGAAGGTGCTCTCCAAGCAAAAAATCTTTCAGCATATCTTCCATCACCATCATATGCTAGAGAAAAATTAGAACTATTTAGTAGAACTTAAAAAGAGGTTAATAGTTATAAATGTACACTGAAGTATTTATTTTGCATTTCTCAACAAAGATGCTCCTGCCAACCTAGCAGTTTGAAAGCAAGAAATTGCAAATAGATAAATAGGGACCACCTCAGTGGGAAGGAACCAGCGCTCCGTGCACTCTGGTGTCTAGTCATGCCAGCCACATGACCACGAAAACGTCTGCAGAAGCAGACAGCGCTGGCTCTTTGGCTTTGAAACAGAGATGAGCACTGAACCCTAGAGTCAGATACGACTGGCTTTCGAGCAAGGGAAACCTTTACCTTTACCCAACAAAGATGTAGTTTTGTCACTTGATCCATAATTAACCGTATCATTTGGATTCATAAACAAACAAATCAGCCGTGTGTTCCATATACAAATGTAGAAGGTGATACCTTTTTTGGACCACTAAATAAAAAAATCACTGCGAGCTTTCGCGATTCAAGATCACTTCTTCAGGCATGCAAAGGTAGGGAAATCATCAATTAAAGTCCAAATGTATGTGGCATGGTGGTGTCTGCCAGGCTCTGTTCTTAAAAATAATTGTGAAATTTAGTGATCCAAAAAAGGTTATCGCCTTCTCCTTCTACATATCATTTGGAGAATCAGTAAAAATGTTTTCATTTATTGATATAATAACCTAAATTGAGAAGAATTTCACATCTGTCACTTGACCATGGCTACTGCTTCCTCAGTCTCAGTAATATGGGTTCAAGACAATAAGCTGAAATATGGAAAGTAAGCAGCTGATAGCATTAGAAGACACAGTGACTAGCAGACTCCAGTCTCTTGTTCCCCCTTGAACAAGTAAATCATGAACAAGTTGCTAGGTATAAACCAAGTTGATGGATGTGAAATAGTTCCTCGGTAAGTGAGAGGCAGCTCATAGTTGAGTTTCCTACTGTAGCCTGGTAAACACCCTTCAAAAACAGCACAACTCGGAAGTACAATGTTTAAGAATTAGAAGCACACAAGAACAAAGGGCCTATATAGTCTAGCACTCTATTCACAGTGGCCAAACATCAATCAAAGGGAAGCTCATAAGCATAGCATCAATGCATGCTGCCGTTCATGTTTTTCCAGCAACCAGTATTTAGAGGTACTGTACCTTCCTCTGATATACCATATATACTCAAGTATTAGCAGTTTTTTAGCCCCAAAAATGAGCCCCCAAAAGCGGACACGACTTATACTCAGGTCAATGACCACGAGGGTCCCAAGACCGTGCCGGATTGAGATGTAATTAATTTTACCATATTTTCATGTATTTTGATTATTGAAACTCACTAGCAGCTGCTGCATTTCCCAACCTTGTCTTATATGAGTCAATCTATTTTCCTGGGTTTTCAGGTCAAAATTAGGTATCTTGACATATTTGGGTCGGCTAATACTTGAGTATATATGGTAGTTCATAAGTTGGAAATGCACTATCCATGATTTGCAGTAATTGATAGTTGAATGCCCTTTTAAATTACATTAAAGCAATTAATAAGCCTTGTGATTATTAATTCCACAGTATAATTATGTTATGCAAAGAACAGAGATTTAAAGTGTTGTTACTTCTGTGAATAACATAATTATGGTTATGGCTCACACCTTCATACCGAAGAAAGCAACATTTTCTCATTTGGGGGCCAAAATGCCTTTGGGTGCATTTTATGTGGGGTTTTTGTTGGTTGTTGTTATTGTTGTTCAGTCGCAGTCGATTCTGACCCTTTGCGACCCTATGGACCATTGACCTCCAGGCACCTCTGTCCTCTACCATTCTCCTCAGCCCGCCCAGCTCTGTGCCCACTGCGTCCACAATACCATCTAGTCATCTCATCTTTGGCCGCCCCCTTTTTTCTTTTGCCCTCCATCTTTCCCAACATCAAGGCCTTCTCAAGTGAATCCTCATTTGATGTCCAAAATACTCTAGCTTCATCTTTACTATTTGACCTTCTAAGGAGCAGTCAGGGTTGATTTCTTCTAAGATTGACCTATTTGTTCTACTCACTGTCCAGGGGACTCTCAAAACTCTCCTCCAACACCTGCGCTCAGCTTTCCTAATGGTCCAACTCTCACAACCATACATTACCACTGGGAATGTCATTGCTTTGACTATCCAAATTTTTGTTTTCAATGTAATGTCTCTACTTTTCACTATGTTCCCCAGGTTTATTTATTTATTTATTAGATTTCTATCCCACCTCACTCAACACAACGTGTGACTCGAGGTGGCATACAGCATAAATATATTGTACAATACAAGTTCAGTACAGTTCATAACACAGTACAATTACAAGTAAGAAAATATTTCAGAGAAAAAAATACCAGACTATAAAGTTTTCACATTACAAAAGTTACAGCGCAAATACAAAAAATTACATGATAACACAGCCCAGGTGTTCCCTCCTTCCCCACGGCCAATGCCAGACCGGGGAAGGGTCTCAACAGCAGCAGCGGAGATGGCTCACGATACAATGAAAGCCGGTCGAACACACAATAGCCTTCCTTGGGCTGATGGAGTGGCCCCAGGGGAACAACTAGTCCTCAGGTGTGGCAGCAGCAGCAGTGGTGGTGCACCTGTCTCCCAACCCCAGAGCGATGGTGTGGCTCTGGGGAGAGACCAAGACTCGTTCGGTGTGCTTGGCGGCAACCCTCAGGGGCACCTGTCTCCCATCCCCAGAGCAATGGAGTGGGGAGAGACCAAGGTTACTCATAGCTTGCCTCCCAAGAATCAGTCGCCTTTTTATTTCATGGCTGCAATCCCCATCTGCAGTGATCTTTGATCCTAAGAAAGTAAAATCTGTCACTGCTTCTACTTCTTCCCCATCTATTTTCCAGGGACTGATAGGGCCTGTTGCCATTATCTTGGTTTTCTTCATATTGAGTCTCAATCCAGCTTTTGCACTCTCTTCTTTCAACCTAATCAGGAGCTTCTTTAGGTCTTCTTCACTTCTGCCATTAGGGTGGTATCATCTGCATATCTCAAATTGTTGATGTTTCTCCCAGCAATTTTGATCCCATATTGTGATTCCTCCATCCCTGCATTGCACGTTATGTGCTCTGTGTATAAGTTGAATAAGCAGGGTGATAAAATGCAGCCTTGTCTTACTCCTTTTTCTATTCCAAACCACTCTGTCATTCCGTATTCTGTCCTAACTGTTGCTTCTTGACTTATGGACAGATTTCTCATGAGGCCTATAGGGTGTTCTGGTATTCCCATCTCTTTAATTACTTGCCACACTTTGTTGTGGTCCACACAGTCAAAGGCTTTGGTGTAGTCAATAAGACAGAAGTAGACTTGTTACTGATATTCATTTGTTTTCTCCATGATCCAACGTATGTTGGCAATGTGGTCTCTAGTCCCCCTGCCTCTTCTGAATCCAGCCTGCACCTCTGGTAGTTCTCTCTCCACATGCTGCTGCAGTCTATCCTGTATTATCTTGAGCATCACCTTGCTAGCGTGTGGGATGAGCGCGATTGTTCGAGAATTTGAATATTCTTTAGCATTACCCTTTTTTGGGATTGGAACGTATACTGATCATTTCCAATCCTGTGGCCACTCTTTTGTTTTCCAAATCTGCTGGCATATAGAATGCAATAATTTGATTCCATCATCTTTTAGGGCTTTGAAAAATTCAACTGAGTAGTTTAAGATCTGATGTGGTAGAATTTAAGGGGCTTGTAAGTAAATTGTATAAGTTACTTAATTCAGATGATAATTCACAAGAATCTTTAAGGGCAGTTTGGGAGCAAGATCTAAATATAAAAATAAGTAAAGAAAATTGGAAAAGAATATGGGGTAGAAGGATCATGAAGACATTATCAGTGAGGGTTAAGGAGCATAATTTCAAAATGCTATGTAAATGGTATTTAACACCTATTCGCCTGCATCAAATGGATAAATCAAAATCGTCGAAATGCTGGAGATGTAAAAACGAGAGAGGTACCTACTCACATATGTGGTGGGACTGTAATTAGTTAAAACCATTCTGGTCAGCAGTTGAAAATGAAATAAAAGGTATGATTGATGTTAAATTCAATTTAAAGGCATGCATAGCATTGTTAACTGACGTAAAAGATTTATATTTTGATATATATAGGAAAGATATTTTTTCAGTCATGTTATCTACTGCAAGGCAGTGTATAGCTTGGAAATGGAAAGGCAAAAATGCTCCTGTAATTAAGGAATGGTATAAAGAGATGTGGGCAATGGCCTTAAATGATAAATTGACTTGGGAAATTAATTTAAAAAGAGGAATTGTTAAAGAGAATTTTTTTTTATTTTTGCAATTTGGAAAGCCTTTATAGAATATGCAACAGAGAAAGGAAACAAATGTGCGCCAGCAACCGACCAATTAACTTTCTGGAAACCAAATGTATAATTACAAATATTTTCAGCTTCCTCAACAAATGTAAATATCACCTGGGTATTATTTGTTGCTACAAAATGTAATAACCATTATAATATTGGTATAGAGTTATTGAGTGACTGATTATAGATGGATAAGATTGCAAAAATAATTAAAAAGTATTATATATGAATATTACTCTGGTTTCTCTTCAGATCGTATATGAATATTACACAACTATAAAAGTGTTAAAGATGAACTAATATATTTCAATTGTATAGCTAGTTTTAAAGATTTACAGGTATATCTACCAATATTTTGTACTTTCTAATGTTGTTGAGGTTTGTTATGTATTTTTTATTATTATTAGTTTTTCCATGTGTTTTCTTTGTGTGTATGTATTGTTGTATATTAATTTTGAATAAAAACTTATAAAAATAATAAAAAAGAAAAGAAAATTTCAACTTGGGTACCAGCTTTAAATCAAGAGAACTAAAAAGTAATACTCAAAACAAAAAATAATGGGCAGAGCTGAGTAAATAAGTAACAGGAACATTTTACATTTTTTTCCAAAAAATAGGGAATAATCACGCCTTTTTAAAAGCAATGTTCCAAACTCTGATGAAGATATAGTTTCTCTTGCCCATCTGGATGACTGCAGATACTGGAACAGGCAGTAATGAAAAATATTCCTACTCACTTTCTCTGTACCATGGATAACTTTCTATATGCATGTTGTGTGTCCTCACTTACTTTTTTCTAAGTTAAATCGCCTCCAGCTTAACTGCTCCTCATAATGTCCCCCTCTGGAACCCGGCTAGGTTTGACATCCCCCCGCCCATTCTCCAGCAACATATTTATTCTGTAATGAAAAAGAAAAGTCTGTGACACCAAGACTCTCCAGCAACGAAGTATAAGCAGAGTCTGAAGGTACTTAACAAAAGAGGAAGAGAGTCAAGAGCCCTCCTGCTCTGGCAGAAAAATGGCATGAGGTTTGAACACTCCCTCAACTACAAAAACATGTTTTTAAAAGGATTTTTAAAACATGCACTTTCTTCTGTTCTCCCCATCTGCCCCTACTTTTTCCATGTTTTCAGGTCAGTTACGTAATTATCAAATGTATAAATCTCTCAACTTTATCTTATTTTTACAGAACTAAACAATGCAATTTATGTCTAAAGATATAACATCACAGAAGCTCCTTTCATTTTTCCTTTCAAAGTGTAGTAGTTTGAAAAACAAGATCAGAAGATTATACAGATCTTGACAAGTAAAAATAGGTCATTTCAAGTAGGCCAGAGAATATGCAAAGGAACAGGAATTGCTAAGGAGCAAGCTTTCTCTTTCAACATTCTCTTTCACATCACCATCTGAAGGGGTGACACTCTACCTTTACCCCCAAAAGTACTCCCCCCCGCCCTTAGGAGAAACTGTTAGCCCTGGCCCCCGTCAGCTCCCGAAAGGGAGAGGCCGGGCTGTTTGCTCAGCTCAGGGTCCGTCCACAGGCAAAGACTGCAACACCAGTTTGGGCGCTTCCTGGCAGGAGCTGACATAAGTATCCCTGTCAGAGCCATCACACGTTTCCCCCTCCTCAAACCTCTTATCAGCCCCTGACCATCTGGGTTGCTCCTTCTGGCAGTTATTCAATGTGCATCTCCCGATATACTGAGGTATGCAACACCCCGTTCTCTGAGCCTATCTTCCTGTCAGTTTTGTCATGACCGTGCGATTGCGCTAGGTACGCACATGTTGAGGTTTCCTCAGGAATAAAAGGGAGGTCCGTGATCTGTCAGCATCACCTCCCCCATGACCTGACCTTGCGTGTGAGCGTGTGTTTTCTCATTGCTACAAGTGACATCACACCCAATGTGTGGCTCGAATCTACTGTGTGGCTCAAATCCATACTTCACTCCCATCATCCGGGGAAAGGACAGGTACGCACCAATTCATCCTACGGGATCATCTTCAGTGAGTATGGGTGCCTCTCTGACAGTTCCGCAGCAGGCGTTTGCTAAGGAACTAAGTTATATGTTGAGGAAGACAGGGAAAAGGGTACCCCCAGAGCAGATTAGGCACTTAGTGCAGTTCATCGGAGAGCTTTGTCTGTGGTATCCCGAGGCCGGCATGCTCAGGGTGACTGACTGGGTCAAGGTGGGGAAAACTTTATACAAAGAGCCAAGAGTGCCAGCGGAGATTTCAATAGCATAGCGACAGTGTAAGGAAGCTCTTGAGCAGGTTGGCGCTGAGGCGACCTGCAAACTTGCAGCCACAATGATCGTAACATCTGACCCCCCGCATTCGCATTGATGTGAACACAATTTCCGCAGATAGTGCCACCTGCCCCTATCATCATGCCCCCTTTGGCATCGGTTCCCGCCACGACTGCCATGCTTAGCTAGGGGAGCTCCAAAAGACAGAACCCCCGTAACAGGGAGAGCAGGAGCGCATTTCTAGCTATGGTAGAACAGGAGAGGGGAAAAGGCGAACTAAGTGCAGAGAATTGAATGAATTGTTGCAGGTTTGTCCCGTTTAGTACGGCACTGACACTCAGGGCAACGCAATGGTGAACTATGGCCCGATGTCCTACAAATTGCTATCCAAGATTCGGATAGCAATTAGGGACATGGGTCTGCAGAGCATGTTCGTCAGGGGTCTCCTTGAGACTCTTTTTCACAGCCATGTCCTTATGTGCCAAGATTGGAAAGACATGATGAGAATGATGCTCACGCCCAGCCAGTACCTTATTTGGGATAGCGAGTACCAGTTGGAAGCGCAGAAGAGAGGGGCACCGTCTGGCAGCGTGTACACCGCAGAACAGCTCTATGGCACTGGTGGATTCGCCACCATTGAGGCACAATGCGTTTTGCCACAAGCTACTCTGACAATAGCCAGTCAGTGTGCCTACAGAGCCTATCAGAAGTTACCAGCAAGTGGGAAGCCTGCGAAAAGCTAGACTAACATAAAGCAGGGTCCACAGGTGCCCTACATGGATTTCATAAATAGGTTGGAGGTAGCGATAAGACAACAGATAGACAAAGCTGAAGCCCAGGAAGAGCTCATGATTAAATTGGCTAAGGACAACGCAAATCAGGATTGCCGCAGGATGCTGCAGTCTTTGGGCCATCGCCCAGGCATCACCCTGATGGAAATGATCCGAGCTTGCTCAGATATTGGGACACAGACATACCAAATGGGGCTGCTGGCAGCCACGATACAACAAGTGGGATGCTCCGAAGGGAAGCCAGGACATTTCAAGAGGGACTGTTGGTCCAGGGGGCGGCGGCAGCAGTTATCCCACAAGAGCAGGAGATTGCCCTGTAAAGCCATCCAAGATTTGCCCAAAATGCAACAAGGGGTATCACTGGGCCAACCAATGCAGGAATGGACCGGGTTTGGGAAACTTCCGATCGGGCGCATCTCTGGCCCTGGTACAAACAGAGACTCAGTAAAAAAGAAATAGACAGTTTTCAACAACCCGGCCAAAACATGGGGGAGTGCAGGAATCGATCTGGTAGTTCAGGGAGACATCCAATTAGCTTTGCCGGAGCAGGTTTACCTGCCGAATCACAGAATGACAGCCCCTTTCCATTTGATGTCTTTGGACTTGTGCTTTCACGCTCAAGCGCGGGGAAGAGAGGGACCTTTATAGTCCTGGGAGTAATTGACTCGGACTATGAGGGAATTGTAAAAATGCAGATTTGGACCACAATTCCTCAAACGATCAAAAAGGGGGAGTCAGTGGCTCAACTGATTTTGCTCCCTTTTGTCCTGCCTGCAGGAGGTTTGAAGGCTAGGAGAGGTTCCGGGGTGGGGGTGGGGTGGGGTTGGATCCACAGACCGGCCCGAGATTAGAGATCTTGAAGAAGAGGCAGAGGAGATTTTAGCTATCACTAAAAACATTGGAAAGGAACGCCCTACATTGAAGGTATTCACTAATCATAGACTTTTTGTGGGATTGCTAGATACAGGGGCAGATGTGACAGTTATTTTGAAACATGAGTGGTCTCAAGCGTGGCCCTTACAAGAGGTGGACAAAGTCTGGGGGTGGGAGGAACACAAACTGCTTTTCAGAGCTTGTCTTGGATGACAGCCACTGCAGCAGATTCAAACACCCAAGCGTTAATTCGACCTCACGTACTCCCAGTGGGGAAGAGATTTGCTTTCTATGTTCTCTGCCGCCCTTAAGTTAGAATGAGACACACCGCTCTGCCTCTCAAGTGGGTACTCATGGAGCCACAGTGGGTAGAGCAATGGCCCATTGTGGCAGAAAAATTAGAAGCATTAAAGAAGCTAGTTCAGGAACAGCTGGAGGCAGGGCACATCGAACCTTCCACCTCACCATGGAACTCGCCTGTTTTTGTAATTAAGAAAAAGTCTGGCAAGTGGCGGATTTTGTATGATCTAAGAAATATCAATAAATGCATACAGCCCATGGGAGTGTTGCAGTGTGGCATACCGAATCCCAACATGATACCTAGAGATTGGGAGATTTTAGTCATAGATATGAAGGACTGTTTTTATACTATTCTGCTGAGTCCTCAGGACAAAGAGAAATTTGCATTTATGGTGCCAGTTGTCAACCACAAAGAGCCCACTCGCGGTTTCCATTGGAAAATGCTTCCACAAAGAATGCTCAACTTGCTGACTTTATGTCAAATTTATGCCCACAATGCCCTTCAAAAATTTAGGGAGACCCCCCCAGCCATATGTTATCATTATATGAATGATATTTTGGTTGGGGGGCCCAGGGTACCACCACAATGGATAGGAGAGTTGGAGGATTCGCTAAAGCCCTACGGGGTACTCATAGCCCCAGAGAAAGTCCAGAAGCAACAGCCTTATTTGTACCTTGGGCACAAACTGATGCATGAATATTCGGTCCCTACCATACCACGGTTAAAGATTGGGGATTTGATTACCTATGTTGAGCTCCAACAACTTTGGGGTACGCTGAATTGGGCTAGACCCTATTTCAAGCTATCCATGGAAACGCTCAGCGCTCTGTTTCACCTCTTACTCAAAGGGAGACAGCCCGCTGACCAAATACACCTTGATGCTGCCGCTCACGAAGCCATTAGGCACATTAATGCTGCTTTGGCCAAGATTTGGGTGGATCGGGTTCCAGAACCCAACCAGCCGCTCACTCTCTTTATTTTGGGCACCTCCAAGTCATATTTTGCAGTTTTGGGCACCAAGGGAGACAAGGATACTGCTTCGTTAGTTGAGTGGATCTATTTACCGCACACACCTGCTAGGAACATAATATCCCCTTCGGAAATGTTAGCTGAACTGATCCAAAAAGGGTGCATGAGGGCTAAGGATCTCTCTGGGTATGATGTTAAAGAAACAGTCCTTCTGATCAGCAAAGAGCAGGTCTTGCACCTTATGGCCACCGGAGACTCGCTTCCTATAGCTTTGACTAAGTACACAGGGGAAATAGGCTTTCACTACCCCAAACCAAGCGATTGATCTGTATGTAGACAGACGCTGTCACACTAGGAGCCATCCTTTCCGATCATCCTTTACACAACTCACTGACGGTCTTCACCGGTGGCAGTAAAACCCGGGGGGTGGTCACTTGGCAAACCCCAGAGAAATGGGAAATGAAGGTTACTATGCCGCAAAAGTCTGCCCAAAGAACCGAAGTTGCGGCGGTCATTTTAGTCCTTCAATTATTTCCCAAGCAGGACTTGAACATTATCACTGACAGCATGCATGTTAGGAATCCCGTTTATCAGTTGCGAGGAGCTTGTTACACCCGCTACTGACAATAACTTAATGGCTTTATTTCTCTCTCTGCAGCATTTGCTGCACCAGTGAGTGTGCAATTTGTACATTGCACACATTCACAGTCACCAAGGCCTACCCGGTTGGTTGTCGGAAGGTAACGATTGCGCAGATCAAGCGGTCAAAATTGCAGGGGGTCTGTTTGCCACACCTATACAAAGTCACGCTTTTTTACATCAGAATGCAAAAGCCTTAGCGAAACAATTCAATCTGCCTCTCACCCAGGCACAGCAAATTGTTCGCTCATGCCCGCAGTGCGCCGGAATGCACTGCGTGCCAGAATGGGGAGTAAATCCCCGTGGCCACAAGGCCAATCAACTTTGGCAAATGGACGTTACACATTACTCTGACTTTGGGAAATGGAAATATTTGCATTTCACAGTGGACACTTTCTCCCACTACGCATGGGCTACCACTCAAAAGGGAGAGACTGCGAAACATGTACAAAATCACCTGCTGGCCTGCATAGCTATAACGGGCAAACCAGAGGCCATAAAAATGGACAACGGCCCTTCATATGTCTCTGCGGCTGTAGCAAGCTTTTGCAAGGTCTGGGACATCAAATTAACCCATGGCATTCCTTACAATTCCACAGGGCAAGCTATCATGGAATGTACTAACCGTACTTTGAAATCTCTTTTAGAAAAACAGAAAAGGAGAGATGACACCAGCCGTACCCTTCCGGAATTCCAACAAAGACTATACACCGTTTTATTCACTTACAATCATTTAAATTTTACTTTTTCAGACTTTTCCCCTCAGAAACAGCATTTCCAGAGCACGGCGACACTCCTGCAGCCAGAGGTCTATTACCGCCAGATTAGACCCCATTTGGAAGGGTCCCATTAAATTAATCACCTGGGGAAGGGGTTATGCAGCTGTTCTCTCCCCTACAGGTCCGCTTTGGGTACCCGGCAGGTGCGTGAAACCAGCCTTAAGACGTCCTCATGGCGTGGCACCAACCCCTTCAGAACCTGATCCCGGAGTTCCAGCAGATGGGTGTCCAGCCCCAAGTCCAGCCCCAGCTGCCGAAGCAGAAGAAGCGCAAGGCCGCCAGGATAGCTCCAGCTGCCCCAGTGATGTGGGGTCAGATCAAACACCTTAGTGACCAGGCGACCGCCTCATTGCGAGACCAGGAAAAAGACCTTACACCTGAGAGCTTTACAGTAGCCATCATTGCCCAGCTCACTTACAACTCACTGCTCATTTTGGCATGCAGACTTCCAGTGGGGGAGGGGGTTGCACACTCATCAGAAATCAACCTCAATA
The DNA here is from genome assembly GCA_035047345.1 of Bradypodion ventrale. NCBI lineage: Eukaryota > Metazoa > Chordata > Lepidosauria > Squamata > Chamaeleonidae > Bradypodion > Bradypodion ventrale. The sequence goes on from JAWDJE010000003.1 coordinate 180,898,092, forward strand.
TGTGGGTATGACATGCACATTACATGCTTGACATTCATGGCCAGGACGCAATTTTGTTCTACGAGAATCCCGTCATCGTTTTAACCTTCTCCTTCATGCCCACTTTGATCAATGAACCTTCCATTGTGGTCTCTCAGTTAGTAAAGGTAAAGGTTTTCCTTGCTCAAAAGTCAGTCGTATCTGACTCTAGGGTACAGTGCTCATCTCTGTTTCAAAGCCAAAGAGCCAGCGCTGCCTCCTTCTGCAGATGTTTCCGTGGTCATGTGGCAGGCATGACTGGACACCGGAGGGCACAGAACACTGTTACCTTCCCACTGAAGTGGTCCCTATTTATCTACTTGCAATTTCTTGCTTTCGAACTGCTAGGTTGGCAGGAGCTGAGACAGAGACGGGAGCTCATTCCGTCCTGCAATATTCAGATGACTTGCCGCCTTCCAGTCAATGTCTTAGCTACTTGAGCCACTGCAGTCCCATCTCTCAGTTACAACATCTTAATCAGCCCAATAGTCTGTTTTCCCAACCGCCTCAACAACTGAATGATGTCAAATGGAGGTATATGAAATTCCGCGCATTTACCAAGGGCATGTGTTATTGTTGCTGGAACAGGGGAACATTGAGCCACAAGTGGGAGGATTGGAACAAAGCAAACAGGATCTTGCATAAGGTTGGGAATTATTCCGGGTGCTCTGACAATTTTTGGCTGTGGGGAGGGTTTAATAGTTCTTACAGGGACTCCTTCAACTTGGCCAACTCAACATGGAAAGAGATCTATGATTTCTCCCCATTGTATTCTCCTGATTACACAGGTTTTGGAGATATTTGTTCCGGGTGGCAGTTGCGGGACCCCAACTTATGGTTTTTCTTCAATGGTATTGCTACTAATTACCATCCCAGTGCCTATCAATGTGCAGGATTAGGCTACCTGACCTTCCTGGTGCAGGTAGAGGAGCCTGGGGTTCACCTTTCTCACTTCGCTGGCGTCGAGCAATTGCAGGGCCATTAGGGCCGCAGTGCTCGGACGAGGTTGTCACCGATGCTCAAGTGACAGTTCCTCCTCCGGCGGGAGGGCTGTCGTGGCAGCAGTGACCGGAGTTCTAACTCTGGGCGCCTATCCAGGAATCATCGCGCAAGAGAACCGCAGATCCATTCTTGGTCTCGCTTGCCAATTAGAGAAGTCCATAAATGCCACCGGAAGGATAGTTAGGGATTTGCAGACAGAGGAAGAAGAACTTAGCCAAATAATTATGCAGCATAGACTTGACTTGGATTATTTGCTTGCTAAACAGGGAGGTTTTTGCAGAGTGGTCAGGAGGAAGGGCTGTCAATTAAAATTTCACAATCTCAACAGAACAATTGAGGACGAACTTGGTAACCTTTAAAACATTTTGAAGAACAACATACACACTGGCAATTTATTATCGTCTCTATGGGATGCCCTGTGGTCTTGGCTCCCATCCTCACTATAGATAGGACAAATAATACAATTCTTGGTCATTGCCATAGCCATCCTAATCATCGGTTGTTGCTGCCTGCAATGTTTGTTTGCCCTCAGTGCTTTCGAGGTGCATACCTGCCCTCAAACCAAAATACCACAGATCTCCTCGAGAGGATCTGCCCTACCTGTACAAGGCGCTGCGGCAGTACGCCCCTAATTAATAGAGAAAGGGGAGTTGAAGGGGTGACACTCTACCTTTACCCCCAAAAGTACCCCCCACCCTTAGGAGAAACCATAAGCCCTGGCCCCCCGTCAGCTCCCGAAAGGGAGAGGCCGGGCTGTTTGCTCAGCTCGGGGTCCACCCACAGGCAAAGACCGCAACACCCGTTTGGGCGCTTCTTGGCAGGAGCTGACGTAAGTGTATCCCTATCAGAGCCATCACACGTTTTCCCCTCCTCAAACCTCTTATCAGCCCCTGACCATCTTGGTTGCTCCTTCTTGCAGTTAATCAATGTGCATCCCCCGATATACTGATGTATGCAACACCCATTCTCTGAGCCTATCTTCCTGTCAGTTTTGTCACAACCGTGCGATTGCGCTATGTACGCATGTGTAGAGGTTTCCTTAGGAATAAAAGGGAGGTCCGCGATCTGTCAGCGTCGCCTCCCCCATGACCTGACCTTGCATGTGAGTGTGTGTTTTCTCATTGCTACAACCATCTTTGGATAACAATATATAACCCAATTTTGCTGTAAATGTAGAAATTCCCAAAGCTGACCTGAGTGTCTAAATCCCTCTGGAGTAAAAAAAACAAAAAACTTCCCAACACTGTGATAAACAAACATGTCATTGCAAATTCTTAAAGGATTACCCAACTGGATTTTTTTAAAAAAAGCTTATGAAGAAGAAAGGAACTAGGAACTTTCAGGGAAGACTAGCAGAAAGGAGACAAAAATCTGATGAAGATGTTCACTATTCAACAGACTTTCACATTAAAATACTGTTACAGTGGAACCTCGGTTAACGTAATTAATGCGTTCTTACAGAGAAAATTACTGTAACCAAATTTCCCATAGGAATGCACTGAATGCAATTTCCCATAGGAATGCATTGAAAACAAAAATACATAAACTGAAGGACGGTTTCCCATAGGAATGCATTGAAAACCAATTAATCCGTTCTGAAAAAAATTCCATAAACTGAGCGACTATTTTCTATGGATTTCCTTTTGTTATGCAAATGTTATGTTAACCAAGCCATTTGTTAACTGAGGTTCCACTGTAGTTCCAATTTTAATTAAGCACTTAAAGAATTTTTTTTTCCAATCAAAGAAGCAACCATATTAGTCTTTTGGAGCAAAACCGGCATAGAGTTTGTGGTACCTTTAAGACCAACAAATTTGATCTGTCACGATCATTTGCAGACATAGGCCATTTCTTTAGGCATGTGGGACACTATTCAATCCAACATATATGCACACTGCTTGTGGTTACTGTTAACCAGGTCCTACTTTTAGGGCACAGGTGTACACTGGGCAGAAAACATGTGGATTGGACTGGTTTACAGATATATGGCCTGTGGACTGGATTATCGGCCTGTGGAATGGCCTGAACATTGGAATGGGATTGAATAAATCTTTGGTTTGTTTCATAAACAGCATGATTGACTGTTTCCTCGTGGCAAAAAGGGTAGAAGGTTTCTCACAACCTGGATTTTTGCGCAATGGAATGAGCAAAAATAAATAGATTGATGCTGTGGCATCGAGGTACTGGCTGAACTGGAATACAAAAGAAATGTATGGCCAAGCTATGAAGCTGGATACTTTCAGTGGCTCCAGGCCCAAAGTGTACCCTGATAAGTTGCTATGGTCACATAATATACTGCAAGAGAAAAGGGAAACTGGAGGTCAGTGGAAGAATTGCTGCTTGGGAAAAGGAACTCAGACTTAGAGTCACATTCCTTCACACTCACATGCTTTGCAATTCATTTTTTCTCATGTAAGTTTGCTTTTGCAGATTTTGACTACTCTGGAGGCTTTGGGCCTTGGTTTGCTCTGATTACTCCTTCTGTGTAATTCTACACCTCCTTTACTGTCTTCTGTTATTACTTACACTTACTCTCTCTCACTCCGTCTCTTGCTCACACACAGACACTAATGAGTTCACTACATCATGTTAATTTTTCCTTCTAATTTTTCTGGATTCTCCTGGATCAATTTTCCTGCACATTCTCTTCAGTCTTCAGGAACCTGTTTAAGAATAAACTTGCCATTTCCTCTATTTTGCTTCATTCTATCTCATTCCCACAGCCATAACCAGTGTGTGGTTTGAATATCATACTTCATGTGTCTGAAGACATGGGCTATTTACATGAAAGCTTATGGCAAATAAAAAGTGTTAATCTTAAAGGTCAACAAGACTCTTTGTTGCTTTCACTTAAGTAATGTTTACTATAGTAATCAGCCACTTTCTCTAAAAATTAATACTTACCTGAATATTTTCATAGAATAGAACATCAGGCACTTTCATTTTCTCATATGGGTTATAAACTGGGACAGTAACAGTTCCAATTCGTAGGATTCCTGAGTTTATTTCACCTGAATATTTCACATATATTAAGAATTATACATTGATATAAAAGGCTATATAAGATGCAATGAAAACATTGAATTTAGTAAGGCTATTCACTCATATAAGCGCTACGGGGTGGGATATAAGTGTTATAGCTATAGATGTGGGTAGTACAACATATGACAAAGCTGATTATTAGGACCACTTGAATTACTTAGCTTAATACAGAAGCTAAATTAACAAGTTGTCTATTTTGGCTTTACATTAGCACTGGCTCAATGCCCCCTACATTTACTCTGGCAAAACAATTACAGGCCCCAACAATATAGCATACAATATCACAGACATGTTTACTTGCTCCTTTGCTAACGTGATTTATGACACCTTTTGCCAACAAGGTCCTTCTATGCTCTACATAAGGCAAACAGAACTGTCTCTGTGCAAAATAAGTAACAAACTTAAATGTGACATCAAAAATCACAGCACACAAAACCTTTTTCAGAATATTTCAAACTACCTGGACGCTCGCTGAATGACGTGTAGCTCTCAGGACTCAAACTACTTCTAGTCATCAAGTTCAGCATCTTAACCACTAAGCCACCGTCCACAGTCCCTTCCTAAGTCATTATCAAGTGTGAAATCCTTCACTGATTCCTGCAATTTGATACCTATATCTATGCTAATGCTACCTTGTAGACTTATAACTGAAACAATTCACAAGGCTAATCAATCGCAGTAGGTGTGCCTAATCTCAGCATGTTAAAAACCTCATGTTCAGTCCCCGGGATGAACTCTTTGCCTTTATGGAATTGCTGTGAGTCATGGCAGACAATACTGGATTGGCACGCCATGTGTATTTTTCATTCTGTTGCCTGATAAAACGTTTGCTTTATAACTAGGCAGGGGCAACTTTAGACACTGAAAACTAACTAGATGTTTCAGGCACCAAGAAAAATAAGAACATCAGTTCTTTTTCCAAGTACAGTAAAACCCCAATTTACGTAAAAAGTTAATTCCATAGCTTTTTACGTAATACAGTTTTTTTTATGTAAATCGATGCATTTCCATAGGGATACATTGAAAAAATAAAAAATGGTCCTGACTGGACCAAAAATAAACCAAAAAGTAATCAGCACAAAGGGAATGATGAAGCGATCTGCCTACCTTTTCCATGCTGCTGCTGCTTCCTTCTCAGTGGTTTGTCTGCCCAATGGGGGAGTGGGAACCGCCGTCAGCAATGCTGCTGTCCCCGTTGCTTTTACCGGCACTGGTAAAGTGTGTGTGTGTGGGGACATTTACTTAACCATGCTCCCTGTCCAAGGCCTCCCCGTCGCGCACTCCAGCCGGGAATGTGCGTCGGCGAAGACCACTCAGTTGCACTCTTTATCCAAGGTCCCCCCACGGCACGCTCTAGCTGGGAACACTCATAGGATGAAGAGCAGGATGGAGCGGTCCCAGCCAAAGCGCGCAGTGGAAAAACCTCTGACAAAGAGTGCAATTGAGTGGACATGGCCCCCGCTCCATCAGTGCCAGTAGAAGCAGCGAGGACTACAGAAAATGCTGCAAAACTGCCGCAATCATCGGTGCTGCCTCTGCTGCCTCCACGGTAAGTGATGTCTTGTGACTTCTAGGGTGGGGGCAGGTGGCGTGGGGTGGAATTTTTAATTCTAAAATGGTGTGGGGCCGCGATTTTAGAGTTAAAAATGGTGGCAGTGCCATTTTAGAATTACAAGATGCAAGTAAACAACTTATACAAAACAATTTATTTGCATAAAATGGGATGCATTTTCTGCAAAAAATCATTACGCAAGTCGATTTTTACATAAATTGATGCATACGTAAATCGGGGTTTTACTGTAGATGCCTATCACCCTGTAGGGGGAGGGTCTCCAAAATGTCCCATCAACAAATCTGATTTTTGGGGAACAGGATTAGGAATGTGTCTCTATCTGAGGAATTTACAGATCATAACCAGAGATGTTTACAGAGTTCAGCCTGGCCCTCCATTACACTGCTTATTTTTGTGCTTCATCTACATACTAAGCCACTACTACATTTATATTTGACATGATACGTGCCCTAGTACAACTTTTAAAAAGGTCAATTAGTGCCATTTTTAAACTGGACCAGTGCTTCTATCCCAGCTAGCCAGTGGCAGGAGACTTCCAAGCTACTGGCTGTGCTGGGATTTGGGCGTATCAGGCAGCAAAACCGGAGCCACTGGAGCTGTCCCTCAGCTGTCCTGTCTGTGCTGTGGAAACCTCTTGGCCCCTTTGGTGCTGGTGACACTGTTTTTGCCAAAGTGTGGGAAGTTTCAGCAGCTGGCAAGGCATGCCTCAACCCTGGCACTGTCAGTAGCAATGGGAAGCCTCCCAGCACTAGCCAGACTGTGCAGATTTGCATTAAAATACAGGATGCATCAAACAGGTGGTTTCATATTTGTTTTCAGATAGCCTGCAGTAAAAAAAAAAAAAAATGGAACATGAAGCTCCTGCCTTGGTAGGCCTGAGTGGAATATTAAACATCTGTATTCAACTATTATAGCAGTAAACCCTCAGAGTACAAGTGCTTTCACAGAAGTACACGATTCTGATTATGCATGAGGTGGTATCAGGACCAAACATTGCATCATGTCCAATTCAACTTTTGAAAAAGTTCACTTGAACAGAAAAGAGGAGCATATCAACTTACAACTATAGTCTTTCCCTTCCATTTGCTCTGTACTGCTGAGGTTTGTTTCAATTCCAGAATCCGACAGATTTTTATGTAAAGCAGATTTTGCCAAGTTGGGTAAAAATCTAGTGAAACAGGAAAAATATATTTTTTAAAATGTGTTTTTGCCTAAGTGTAAAAATTCAATCAATCACTTTATTACGTTCCACGACCAGCACAGTAAAACAAGATGTAAATATTTAAATGCTTAGAATGTAATTAAAATATGTTATTTAAAAACATATCTAGGTAAAATATTTAAAATTTAAATGTTTAAAATGTAGTTAAATGTATTATTTAAAAAAACCATTAAAATAAATATAATGTTAGAGAGAGTAGACACTTTTGGGATACCTTCCACTGTTTTCCATCCAAGCACAAATATCCAGAATACAAAATATGGTTACAGTTTTTAATAGCCAAGCAGGGGGTACTCATAAAGAGCCTCCTCGGAGATTGTGGTATTTCTGAACCACAACCGGACATACCCCAAGCAAAAGCAACCTGGAGCTGCCGGCTAATCTTTTTCACACTGGGTCAGGCGAAATAAACTGCAGAATAAACTCACCCAAAGGTGGCTCAGGCAAAATGCTAATTAAGTTGTGATCCACCCAGCGAGTGCACTAAGCCCTATGGGTTGGTATATAAGTGTAATTCCTTTAGCTTCATTTTGGCAGTTTCACGTCTGGCCGAGACATGGAAGGAGAAGAATAGTTAAGCAAAGCTTCTTCGTATGATACTGCAAACATCTTTATTTACAGTTTGCAAAGGAAGATTTGAGTTTGTCATTGCATTTTTGGAGAAGAATTCAGAGAGATGGGAAAGAAACTGTCCTTTTCCTCTTTCCCCTATAAGGGATCTGAAGCAAACTGGCTGGAACTGGAATCCTGAGGAACAGCACACCGGATAGCTGAGGACATACTGCCACATGCATTTATGTGTGCACACTTTTTAGTAAGTATCATTTATACTTGCAGAAATGCAAAAAGCTCTCATAAGACTATCTGTTCTATTTTAAAGCAATAACAATCCATCCTACTCTGCATAATGTCTGTAATTCTGTTATAGTTGTTCTGTAATCCAAAGTGGGAAAAGAATTAAACACATGTTTAACAATTCAAAAGTGAAATTTTCTGTCCCAAAATCTCAAATTAAATGAAAAACTATTCATTAAAAAAATTACCTTGAAAGACAAGCTTTATTGACAGCATGGTAGAGACTTTCATTTGGATAATGGGATAATCGCCGACAAATTCTCAATAGCTGCCGTGTAGACAAAGATGATGCTAGTGACTGTGCCTGTCCAAATAAAATTAATTCATTTCAGTTTTTCTCAGGAGAAAGTGTTCATATGAGCAAATGGAGTGTGAGTTTTAACAGTAACATTTTACATTTCCAACATTAGTTGTAATCAATCAGAATCCCTTCTTACCTGCAACTTGAAATCAAAGTTTGCAAGTAAGAAGCAAATTTTCTGGTTAGCATTAATAGTGGAGAAATGTTATTGCCCGTATGCTGTTCTAAAACTGTTGTGGCCGTTAAAAGAAATTTCACTACAGATAGGGAAAGGAGAAGATCTGGAAGGATAGAGTGCATGCCTTCACTGCTTGTTTCGAATTCTTAAATACACTGAAAAATATCCAAATGGTTATACCCCTGGTGGTGAACCTGTGGCACGCGTGCCAGAAGTGGCACGCAGAGGCCTTTCTTCTGGCACATGGGCAATTGAGGGGAAGCCCCGCCATGCCCAGCCGGTGCCACTTCCCCACCACCCTCTCCCTCTGTCAAAAGGGATGTGAGGGGAGGGTGAAATCCCGGCCAGGAGGCTGCAGCTGGGTTTGGGGAGGTGGGGAGCACTCATGGGGGATGAGGAAGCCCCACAGGGGGAGGCCTCCCTGGAGGTGGGGAGCACTCATGGGGGGTTGGGAGCACTTGTGAGGGGTGGGGAGGCCCTGTGGGGGGGTGGGGGTAGGGAGCACTCATGGGGGTGGGGAGCATGCATGGGGTGAGTAACACTCATGGAGGAGGCTACATGGGGTGGAGAGCACTCACGGGGGCTTAAGGAACACTCATGAGGGGTTGGGGAGGACCCATAAGGGGGTGGAAAGTATTTGTGGGGGTGGAGAGCACTTACGGGGGAGGCCCTGCAGGGGGAGCACTCATGGGGGTAGGGAGCACCCACAGGGGGGTGGGGAGCACCTGCGGTGGTACCAGTGCTCCTCGAGCAGTGTGCGTGTGCATGCACCCACATGACTTCACTGGATGCACACCGGTGACAAAACATGGATGTGTGGGCACTCGTGGTGCCTGCCCACATGCTGTCTCCTCCTCCTTGGGCACTTGGTCTCTAAAACGTTCACCATCACTGGGTTATACCCTTATTGGGTCAGCATTAAAGGTCCATTAACATGTCTAGTATTGGCCAAGACCAGATACAGTATTAAACATCAGAAAATGTTTAAGACCACAAATGCAGTTTGGTCTGCAGTGTCTTAGTCTCCCACAATAGATAGATATACACACTAGTTTAATTTGTAGTTTTGCAAAGAGACACATGTTTGGAATTTCTTGGTAATGAAGAAGAGCCACTGTTCCCTTATTATTTGGTTGATTATTCAATCCATTATTTGGTTGGTATCACTTACTCCAGACTCTAAATTACACATTTCTACCTTTCTGGCCCTGGGGAAACTCCTGAGGAAGGTGATGAATGGGTGCAAGGACGAAACCCCGACCGCTGGGAAGCGAGTCTTGCATTTAAAATATTGTTAGCCTGTGGCTAGGAGTCCCTTCTGCCCTCCGGGCGGTGGCCCGACAGGAACATGATCCGACGGGAAGCTGCGGGACCACGCCAGCCGGGGGTGAGGAGGACCGGGCAGGCGGCGGGAGGGGTCGCGATCCTCCACCGCCGCCATCGCGAGGAGGCTACCCGCGGAAAGGAACAGCCGCGGGACCACCCCAGCCGGGGGTGAGGAGGACCGGGCAGGCGGCGGGAGGGGTCGCGATCCTCCACCGCCGCCACCACGAGGAGGCTACCGGCGGCCAGGAGCAGCCGCGGGACCACGCCAGCCGGGGGTGAGGAGGACCGGGCAGGCGGTGGGAGGGGTTGCGATCCTCCACCGCCGCCACCACGAGGAGGCTACCGGCGGCCAGGAGCAGCCGCGGGACCACGCCAGCCGGGGGTGAGGAGGACCGGGCAGGCGGCGGGAGGGGTCGCGATCCTCCACCGCCGCCATCGCGAGGAGGCTACCCGCGGACAGGAACAGCCGCGGGACCACCCCAGCCGGGGGTGAGGAGGACCGGGCAGGCGGCGGGAGGGGTCGCGATCCTCCACCGCGGCCACCACGAGGAGGCTACCCGCGGCCAGGAGCAGCCGCGGGACCACCACAGCCGGGGGTGAGGAGGACCGGGCAGGCGGCGGGAGGGGTCGCGATCCTCCACCGCCGCCACCACGAGGAGGCTACCGGCGGCCAGGAGCAGCCGCGGGACCACGCCAGCCGGGGGTGAGGAGGACCGGGCAGGCGGCGGGAGGGGTCGCGATCCTCCACCGCCGCCACCACGAGGAGGCTACCGGCGGCCAGGAGCAGCCGCGGGACCACGCCAGCCGGGGGTGAGGAGGACCGGGCAGGCGGCGGGAGGGGTTGCGATCCTCCACCGCCGCCACCACGAGGAGGCTACCGGCGGCCAGGAGCAGCCGCGGGACCACGCCAGCCGGGGGTGAGGAGGACCGGGCAGGCGGCGGGAGGGGTCGCGATCCTCCACCGCCGCCATCGCGAGGAGGCTACCCGCGGACAGGAGCAGCCGCGAGACCACCCCAGCCGGGGGTGAGGAAGACCAAGCAGGTGGAGGGAAAAGTCACCATCCACCACTGCCGCCAGAGGCAGAGGAAGAGGAACAGCTGACCCACAGGGGAAAACATCCACTGCTCGCCACTGCGATGTCCCTGGAGCAAGGGGCCCAGAGACAACAACCCCACCTGGGGACTGAGGACACAAGGATAAGTAGCTGATGTGAAAAATGTAGCTGACTTAATATAGCAACTGACATAGAGACTTTACACTGACTTAATATAGCAATTAACATAGAGACTGTGTTTTAGAGTGTGATAATTATGCATGATAATATGTTGTTTAAACTGTTTTAAACTTTTAAAACTGTGATATGATGTATGATGCGAGGAAAAAAATGGCGTAGAAACTGGCAAACCACGCCACAAAGCTTGCCAAGAGAACCCTATGGACCAAAACAAAAGGCAAAACAAAGGGGCAGGCTAGGTGATACAGGATGCTTAACACCACAGAGGGGAGAAAGGGGAGGGACAGGAAGGAGGGAGGAGGAATGCAATGTTGCAAGGAGCAATACTGCATAGGGACATGGAATGTGAGATCAATGAACCAAGGTAAACTAGAAGTGGTAAAAATGAGATGGAAAGAATAAACATTGACATCTTGGGAATCAGTGAGCTAAAATGGACAGGGATGGGCGAATTCAGCTCTGGAAACCATCACATCTACTACTGTGGACAAGAAAACCTTAGAAGACATGGAGTAGCCATAATTGTCAATAAAAGAGTGAGAAGAGCAGTAATGGGATACAACCTCAAAAATGACAGAATGATGTCAGTAAGATTTCAGGGCAAACCCTTCAATGTTACTGTGATCCAAATATACGCACCAACCACGGGTGCAGATGAAGTCACAGTGGACCAGTTCTATGAGGACTTACAACACCTCATAGAACAAACACCAAGAAATGATGTCCAAATTATTTTAGGAGACTGGAATGCCAAAGTAGGCAATCAAAAAGTGGAGGGAATAACAGGCAAGTTCGGTCTTGGAGCACAGAATGAAGCAGGGCAAAGATTGATAGAGTTCTGCCAAGAGAACGCACTGGTCATAGCAAACACTCTCTTCCAGCAACACAAGAGGCGACTTTACACATGGACATCACCAGATGGCCAACACCGAAACCAGATTGATTACATACTCTGCAGTCAAAGATGGAGAACCTCCATACAGTCAGCAAAAACAAGACCTGGAGCAGACTGTGGCTCAGATCACAACCTACTGATTGCAAAATTCAGGCTTAGACTAAAGAAAATAGGGAAAACAAAGAGACCAGACAGATATCACCTAGATAGCATCCCTAAAGAATACACGGTGGAGGTGATGAACAGATTCAATGGCTTAGACTCAATAGATAGAGTGCCAGAAGAATTATGGACAGAGATGAGGGACATCATGCAGGAAGCAGCAAAGAAAACCATACCAAAAGAAAAGAAGAATAAGAAAGCAAAGTGGTTGTCTGATGAGGCTCTTAAAATAGCAGAGGAAAGAAGGAATGCAAAAGTCAAAGGAGAAAGAAAAAAATACAATCTTTTGAACACTGAATTTCAAAGAAAAGCAAGGAGAGATAAGGAAAACTACCTAAAAGAACAGTGCAAAGAAATGGAGGAAAACAACAAAAGAGGCAGAACCAGAGACCTTTTCAAAAAAAATCCAGGAAATCAAGGGAACATTTAAAGCAAAAATGAACATGATAAGGGACAAAGACGGAAAGGAGCTAGCTGATGCAGAAGAAATTAAGAAAAGATGGAAAGAGTACACAGAGGAACTCTACAAAAAGGAACTCAACACTCCTGATAGTCACAATGATGAAGAAATTGAACCTGAGCCAGACATCCTGGAGAGTGAAGTCAGAAAGGCCCTAAAGAGCACTGCAAACAACAAAGCTAGTGGAGATGATGGCATCCCAGTTGAATTTTTCAAAGCTCTAGGAGATGATGGCATCAAATTACTGCATTCAATATGCCAGCAGATTTGGAAAACAAAACAGTGGCCACAGGACTGGAAAAGATCAGTATATGTTCCAATCCCAAAAAAGGGCAATGCCAAAGAATGCTCAAATTATCGAACAATTGCGCTCATCCCACATGCCAGCAAGGTGATGCTCAAGATAATACAGGATAGACTTCAGCAGCATGTGGAAAGAGAACTACCAGAGGTGCAGGCCGGTTTCAGAAGAGGCAGGGGGACTAGAGACCACATTGCCAACATACGCTGGATCATGGAGAAAACAAAGGAATACCAGAAACAAGTTTACTTTTGCTTTATTGACTACACTAAGGCATTTGATTGTGTGGATCACAACAAGATGTGGCAAGTGATTAAAGAGATGGGAATACCAGAGCATCTCATATGTCTCCTGAGAAATCTGTACATGAACCAAGAAGCAACAGTTAGGACAGAACACGGAATGACAGAGTGGTTTGGAATAGGAAAAGGAGTAAGACAAGGCTGCATTTTGTCACCCTGCTTATTCAACTTATACACAGAGCACATAATGCGCAAGGCAGGGATGGAGGAATCACAATATGGGATCAAAATTGCTGGGAGAAACATCAACAATCTGAGATATGCAGACGACACCACCTTAATGGCAGAAAGTGAGGAAGACCTAAAGAATCTCCTGATCGGTCTGAAGGAAGAGAGTGCAAAAGCTGGCTTGAGACTCAATATCAAGAAAACCAAGATAATGGCAACAGGCCCGATCAGTTCCTGGAAAATAGATGGGGAAGAAGTAGAAGCAGTGACAGATTTTACATTCTTAGGATCTAAGATCTCTGCAGATGGAGATTGCAGCCATGAAATAAAAAGGCGACTGATTCTTGGGAGACAAGCCATGAGAAACCTGGGGAACATAGTGAAAAGCAGAGACATCACCTTGAAAACAAAAATTAGAATAGTCAAAGCAATGGTATTCCCAGTGGTAATGTACGGATGTGAGAGCTGGACAATTAGGAAAGCTGAACGCAGAAGAATAGATGCCTTTGAAATGTGGTGCTGGAGGAGAGTTTTGAGGGTACCCTGGACAGCGAGGAGAACAAATAGGTCAATCTTAGAAGAAATCAACACTGACTGCTCATTGGAAGGTCAAATAGTAAAGATGAGGCTAAAGTACTTTGGGCATCAAATGAGAAGGGAGGATTCACTTGAGAAGGCCGTGATGTTGGGAAAGGTGGAGGGCAAAAGAAGAAGGGGGAGGCCAAGGATGAGATGGATAGATGGTATTGTAGACACAGTGGGCACAGAACTGGGAGGACTGAGGGGGATGGTGGAGGACAGAGGCGCCTGGAGAACGATGGTCCATAGGGTCGCAAAGGGTCGGAATCGACTGTGCGACTGAACAACAACAAAACCTTTAGTCATTGGTATATTTTCTAGAAAGTATCACTTGAAACAGATCTCTTCTACAAGGAAGACACTTATTGCCTCAACTTGTTCAGAAGTAACTTTCATTTCCTCCAGAGGTGCAGATGCAAACAAAACACTGCAATTGCAACAAGTGAAAACAAACATGCATACCATCACCTTGCTACTTCTAACACAAAAAGACTTAAACAAATGCAACTTCTGGATGTGACATTCAACTTTAAGACAAGTCTCATTTAACAGTAGTAACAATTTAGTCATTTATTTAATATTTTAGCAACTAGGTTTATGCTCCATTATCAACAATTTACACAAGGGTGCTCAAGTGGCTAAGACGCTGACTGGGAGGCGGAAGGTCAGCAGTTCGATTCCCGAATAGTGCAGGACAAAATGAGCTCCCGTCTTTGTCCCAGCTCCTGCCAACCGAGCAGTTCAAAAGCAAGAAATTGCAAGTAGATAAATAGGGACAAATTTGGAGAGAAGGTAACAGTGTTCCGTGCATGCCTGCCACATGACCACAGAAATGTCTGCAGGAGCAGACAATGCTGGATCTTCGGCTTTGAAACAGAGATGAGCACTGAACCCAGGAGTAGGATACGAATGGCTTTCGAGCAAGGGAAACTTTTACCTTTACCTTTACTATTCATGTGAAATCCTGTTGGAAGAACCAGCTACATTCTCTTCCCTACACTGTGTGAGCCATCATATACTGTATAACTAAGGCATTCATTTCAACTCAAGCCCATGTAAGCTATTTTTATCTTTCTCTGCAGATGCCCTGTCAGTATTCATCCTTAGGAACCTCTCCTTGATCTCAACTATCTCTAGAAACGTACATTAGTATGTCTCTAATGCATTCCTACATCCTGGAACTGACAGCCCTGCCATGGAACACCGGCCTACCTTCCCCATCTCAGCCTCTGAAGAGGGTGTCCGGAGGCCACCGGTTGTGCATCAGCCCCACACGCAGGCAAAGAAGGCCAAATCTACATGCCCCAGCAACCCCTGCGCCATGCCCCAACCAATCAGAGAGGCTGGCACGAGCGCAAGAGAGGTGGGGCACGGACCACGCACCCACACAGGGCAGAGAGGTGGTTGGCAGGCATACGTGCACGCGCGTGCGGAGGGCAGACAGCCAGTGGAGGGGGAAAATCTCCCCCCACTCCCGCCTCAGATGCTGCCCGTCAGTGAAAGGAAACGAGGCTTCGTTCCCCCTCACTGATGAATCACGGTGTTGTCTATGAGGCCAGAGTGGTGGGGGCGAATCACATCCCCAATCCAGCCTCAATGACACCACAGGTGCTGCCCATCAATGAAGGGAAACGAGGCTTCGTTCCCCTACACTGACGAGCCACGCTGCTGTCTATGTTGCCGGTGTGGAGGAGGGAAATCCCCTCTCACCCCCGCCTCATAGACACTACTGGTGATGCCCATCAGTGAAAGGAAACGAAACTACGTTCCCCTTCACTGACGTGCCTCGGACGCTTCCTCTGTGTGTGTGTGTGTGTGTGTGTGTGTGTGTGTGTGTGTGTGTGTGTGTGTGTGTGTGTGTATGCATGTGCACATGCATGCGTAAGAGAGAGAGAGACAGAGAGAGCGGGAGAGCAAGGGAGAGAAAGAAAGAAAGAGAGACATGGAGAGATAAAACAAGAAACAAATAGAAAGAGACACAAAGAGAGAGAAAAAGGGAGAGGGGGGAAACAAAGCAAGAATGAAACAGAGAGAGAGGAAGAAACAGAGACAGACACAGAGAGTCAAAGAATGAGAGGGGGAGGAGGTGGGCCACAGCCTCCCCAAACCCCACCCGGCAAAGTCTCAGCCGGAGATGGACAGCCAGAGCACACAAAAGTTCGGTTTCACTTACCAATGATAACTTTCGTTCTTCGAGTGTATAGTTTGTGAATACACACTATTGGGTTATGCGCCTGCACAGAACACTGATTGGAGGCTTAAAAGCTTATTGGTCAAAAGTTTTGGCGGTAAGACCAACCACCGTACCGCCCACCCTTAGGCGCTAGTCCACCATTTTACCTCAGTTCCATACTTAAGCATAAGCACAGGATAAAATAATTGATCTCATCCGTGCAGCTCAAGAGGGGAGGCAGGGTGGGTAGTGTGTATTCACAAACTATACACTCGAAGAACGAAAGTTATCACTGGTAAGTGAAACTGAACTTTCTCCTTCATATAGTTTGTGAATCCTCACTATTGGGAGATTAGCAAGATCACACTTACTTGGTCGGTGGGCAGTCGGATGAGATGATCCCACGATGAGTATGATGGTCAGGTAGGATGGACCGTCAAGGGCGAGGCGCCCAGAGTCCTCTGGCAAGGACGACACAACCAAGTCTGGTGTCCACAGTGGCTCTGGTGTCCACCCTGTAATGTTGGACAAATGTGGAAGGTCTGGACCAGGTGGCAGCCTTAAAGATGTCCTCAAGCGGGGTGCCCTCCAAAAAGGCAGTGGATGTGGCAACCGCTCTAGTAGAATGCGCCCTGACATGCGGCGGAGGTGGCAATGAGGTAGACTCGTAGGCCAGGTAGATGGTAGATGTAATCCATTTGGAGAACCTCTGGGCAGAGATGGGTTCACCCTTGGACTTTCCTCCATATGCAACAAATAGACGTTGTGACTTCCTGAACTCCCTTGTCCTGCTGGTGTAAAACAATTAAGCTCGTTTCACATCCAGCGTGTGCCAAGTCTTTTCTTGGGCGTTGGTGGGGTTCTGGAAGAAGGTTGGCAATGAGATAGTCTGCGCCATATGAAACTGGGAGACTACCTTAGGTAGGAAGGTGATATCCGTGTGGATCACCACGCGGTCATTGAAAAACTGAAGAAACGGTGCGTCTGCCCGCAGAGCAACCAGTTCACCAGCTCGTCGAGCAGACATGATAGCCACCAGAAATGCAGTCTTCCACGTGAGGAGACAAACATCCGCAGTAGCCATAGGCTCGAAAGGAGTCCTGGTGAGCGCATTCAGAACGGCAGACAAAGACCATTGTGCTGTCGGAGTCTTAACCAGAGGAAAAGCGTTTCGCAATCCCTTGAGGAAACGCTTTACCGTCTAGTCACGAAAGGCACCAGACGCAGGCGAACCAGCTGGAGAGTGAGCCACCACCGCTGCCAGATGGACCCGAATGGAGGTAATGCTAAGGCCAAACTCCGCCAAATGGAGGAGGTAGGCCATGACGTCCTGCTGTCCCATCTGTGGAGGGTACGTCTGCTGTGATTCCAGGAAGGCACAAAAACGCCTGTATTTGGAGGCGTAGGACTTCCTTGTGGAGGGACGCCGTGCTAACTCCAAGATCCTGGACAGTCTGGGGTTATCCTCGAGGCGATGAGGTGGAGGCTGGGCAGGTCCGAATGGTGGAGCTGGCCGTGCTCCATTTGGAGAAGAGTCGGCGAGTCCAGTAGCGTGCGATGCTGCGACGACATGTGCAACAGTAGAGGAAACCACGGCTGACGAGGCCACGCTGGAGCGTTGGTCCGGTGCTGGTACATCCTGGTGAGGACCTTCTGAACCAGAGGAAATGGGGGAAAGGCATAGAGGTAGTCCTGATCCCACCATTTCATGAAGGCATCTCCCTCGGAGTTCAGTCCGATGCCTGCCCTGGAACAGTACCTGTGGCATTTCCTGTTGGATTCCGATGCAAATAGGTCGATGCTCGGAGTCCCCCACGCCCTGCAAAGGGACTGAAACACCTCGTCGTCCAGCTCCCACTCGTGGGTCATCAAGGTGAGGCGGCTGAGGTAGTCGGCCAGGAAATTCAGCTTACCCTGAATGTGTACTCCAATTGGAATGTGTCTTTCCAGGCACCACTCCCAAAGTTGTACCGCAAGATAAAGCAGGGTGGTGGATCTCGTCCCTCCTTGCTTGTTCAAGTATGCCACTGCCGTGGTAATGTCTGAGGCCAGTTGCACCACATTGCCGGTGAGCAGAGCCTCAAAGGAACGTAAGGCCTTCCAAATGGCCAGCAGCTCCAAATAGTTGATATGGTGCACCATCTCGTGAGGAGACTATACGTTGTTGACCGTCAGAGTCCCGCAAGCAGCCCCCCAGCCGAGGTTGCTTGCATCCATCAGGACCTGCAACAATGGTTGCAGGGGGTAAAAGTTCTTCCCCGTGGCCACATTGAGAGGTGTCGTCCACCACACCAGCTGGTCCACCAGTTCTGGAGATGGAATCAACCGTTTGGACTGGCTCTCCGTGAGCGGGTCAAACTCGTGGAGGAGCCATGACTGCAGGGACCGGAACTTTAACTTGGCGTGAGGAATCACCGCCGTCGTTGAGGCCATCAGGCCTAGTAGTCTCTGTGCCTTTTTTGCCCTGATAAATGGCTTGTTCCTGAATTCGCTTACCCCTTGTGCGATGTCCAGTAAGCGTTTCTGGGGGGCGAAAGCCCTGGTAGCTAGCGAGTCGAGTACCGCTCCAATGTACTCGACGCGCTGAGAAGGAGTCAACTGCGACTTGGCAAAGTTGATTCTGAGGCCAAGACTCTCCATGAGGTGAACCGTGAACTCTGTGTCTCGAATGGAAGATAAGCTGGTGGGAGAGACGATCAACTAGTCGTTGATGTAAGGGAAGACCCTGATCCCCTTCTGACGGAGGAAGGCAGCCACCGGAGCCATGCACTTGGTGAAGACTCTCAGCGCTGTAGCCAGACCGAACGGTAGGCATCGATACTGGTACACAGAGTTTCCCATTCTGAACTGGAGGAACCATCTGTGTTCCTCGAGGATGCTGACGTGGAAGTCCCCCTTGTTGATGAGAGGGAGGACGGTCTGGAGGGTCACCATCCGGAACTTCCTGGTGTGGATGCACTTGTTTAAGCGGCGCAGGTCCAGAATTGGCCGAAGCCCTCTGTCTTTCTTCTGAACCATGAAGTACCTCGAGTAGAAACCGTTGTCCCAATCGGTCGGTGTTACCCGCTCGATGGCTCCCTTGGACAGAAGAGTTGATATTTCTTCTTCCAAATGGGGGGACGAGGTGGTGAAACGGTGTTTTCCTACCCGAGGCATCCGTACGAACTCAATGGCGTAACCAGCGGATAAGATCTTCAAGACCCACCGGTCGTTCGTGACGCCGGACCACACCTGGAGGAAGTTCTGGAGGGGGAGGTATGGAAGGTGGAGTGAGAGAGTCTTGGCCTTCGTGACTTCAAACCCGGGACTTGGATTTTGCATCAGTCCACTTGCCCTGTCCGTATGGTTGGTAACGAGGCTTGTGTTGGCACCTCTGTTTATAGAAATTGGCCCTGGGCTGGTCGGCGGAGCCACCCTATTGCTGGGGGTTCCCCCGATAACTTTGGGTAAAGGGCTGGAACCGTGGCTTGGTAGGCTGAGACGGCGTGGCGAGCCTCAGGAACTTAGCCGTCGAATTCGTCTGTCGCAGTTCGTTAAGCACCTTATCGGTGTCTTGTCTGAACAGGCCTTGTCCATCGAATGGAAACTCTTCGATGAGCTTCTTAATGGCATCATCGAGAGAGGTGCCCCTGAGCCAAGCGTGGCGACGGAGCAAAATGGCAGAGGACATGTCCTTGGCCGAATAATCATTAATGTGCCTGGCAGTCCGCATCTGTTGCTCTGCCAGACAGTCTCCCTCCGCAGCCAGAGAGTCAAATCCGTTCTGGACGTCGGCAGGCAGTTTCGCAGCAAGGGTCTTCACTTGCTCCCAGAGATGGGACTGGTAGAGGCCCATGGCCGCTGAGTAGTTCGCAGCCCTCAGGAAGAGAGAACTGGTGGCATAAAACTTGCGGCCCACCGCATCCAGCTTCTTCCCTTCCGGAGTCGAAGGTACCGGAAAACCGCCGACGGCCGTTTTATGCTGGAAGGCCTTAACCACCAAAGAGTTCGGCAAAAGGTGTGCCTGAAGAAACTCGACGTTCTCGTCCAAGACTCTATACATTCCGTCGAGCCTGGACGAAATGGAGTGAGACAACACTGGCTTCTTCCATGTTGCCTTCGCTGACGTCAACATGGAAGGAAGCATGGTGATGTGTACCAGGCGAATCGCCTTTTTGTCCAGCTTGGCGGTCATTTGGTCCTTGCCCTCCAGCGGCTGTTGGTCCACCTTCAGATTCAGAGCGGTACCCAAATGGGTGAGCATCGCCGTGAGGGAGCGTTGATCCTCACCACGCGGTGGGTCAACCGCGCCAATTGGCTGGTCTGCCGTCTTGTCGGCATCGACGTCTCCCTCCTCCTCCTCCGAAGATGTGCTGGAATCATCTGAGGATGAGGGAGGAATCCTGGAGTCCACGTCGGGACTGCGCCAGTACGGCCTGGGCAGGTCGACAGGCTGGGAGCTCACCGCATCGACGTCTGGACCACACCAAGATGATATGGGTGGGCCAACGGAGGAAACGCTCGACCCTCGAGAGGGCGGCAGAGCGGCAGCAGGGCCAGCATCCCTGGGGCTTGCGGTGGTTGGTACCGGTGGTTGGTACCGGAGCCGCAGAGGCCGCAGGGATGTGGCCTTAAACTGTTGGGTGAACGACTTCGCCATGGCCTCAAACATGCCCTTGAAGAAGTCCAACTGGGTCGCATCCACTGCAGACGGCTGGGACGAAACAGTGGCAGGCGAAACGGTGGCCAGTATGATAGGAGACAAAACGGTGGCCGGAATAGTGGTTGGCGGTTCGTCTATCGTTGGAGTTCTAGGCCTCGGAGAGACAGAAGCCTGCCTCGTGGGGGGACGAGAAGGCGAACACCCCGAAGGGCAGGCCAGCCGCCACCCCCTTGAGGGGGGAAACGGTGACCGGAGCGAAGTTGTTAACTGAGTCCACAAGAAAGAAGAAACAGCACTGGGGTAGCAATCCTGTCCGGAGGACAGGATTGCCTGAAAAAATTCCAAAGTTCATTGAAGACTTTTCCTTAGAAAAGACGAAAAAATTGAGGAAGCTCTCAACGATCATCCTGCTGCTGAGGCAGAAAGAAGAGAACTGAGGTAAAATGGCAGACTAGCCACCCTCAGGGTGGGTGGTACAGTGGGCGGTCTTACCGCCAAAACTTTTGACCAATAAGCTTTTAAGCCCCGATCAGTGTTCTGCGCAGGCGCATAACTCAATAGTGGGGATTCACAAACTCGGAAGGTAAAGTCAGCGAGGAAGAGGGGAGCCCTGCTGTCTCCCCGGCCCGGGTAGAGTCCGTCCTGGACGAAGGACGGGCAATTCTGCTAGTGACTTCTAATATGGAAGCCTCTGAAATTTTGCAGTTTTTGAAAAGTACATCTGTCAAGAGCACCATGTTTCAGGCTCATATCTATCATTATATTTCAGCAAATAATGTAGACAGAGAACTCTCTACATAAAGCTCTATATTTGTTTTGCAAGACTGATTTTATTTTGGCAATAAATGAACAATATACAGTACAGTGTTTCTAAGCTGTCATCATCATATAACTATTTTGTCTTAAACAAAGAGATAAACGTAACCAATAGCAGAGTCAATCAATTTAATACATTCTCTGTTTAATCTCATTCCATTTTTGTCCTCTTTTCCACCAGGGCAGTTTTAATAAATAGCTAAGTAAAGTCAAGAACTTATTATTTGAAAACTTTAAAGCTGCCTACTCACTATGCCACACTAAACTTCTAACTGTCCTGATCGCTGCAAATAAGTGATCTAACTATGACTCTGCATGCTTTCATAGGGAATTAATGTTAAAAACATTCCTCAGATATTGGTTAGGTGGCCTCTAAGAATGAACAGAAATAAAGTTGCTTCCTAATATCCCACTGCTCCAGCACAGTTTGCGGCAATGGAAATGTTCTAGCCAAAGAAACACAGTGAAGAACAAGCTAACAGACAATTGAAATGAGAATTGTTTGACTCACAGTAGGATCATTTGTCTCACGAAGTTTGTGTGTTAATTTCAAAAGCTGCTCCACTGCAGCGCTAGGCACATTTGGAACCTGAATTAAAATTAAAATAATACATATGACTAGAATTCTACATACAAAAAAGTAAACTCATTCTTCAAATGCTAATTCTTATGTGGCAAAATCCTCACCACATCCACACTAGAAAGTTTATGAGCAAACGGAAAAGCCCATGATATACAGAAGCACACAAACATGCTCCTTTTAATGTATTTGTATCTTTTCTAGTGCATTCCTAGGATGCTTTATAATTACCAAAGTATCATCAGCATAAAGACTTATCTTATTCCCTAATATTCCTTCAATATCCTTATTCTCTCTTATAATATTTGCTAATAATTCCATCACCATAATAAACAAAATTGGCACACAATAGGCACTCTTTGTTTTAAAAGCTCTCAAGAGAAACCTCCAGGAATAGGTCTAAAAAGAAGCAACCATGTTCAGTACACACAAAAGACTGAATGCCTACTGGTGGGGTAAAATGGATACCCATAGGAAAGAAAGAGAAAGAATGCAATATATTGGGGAAAGAGACGAGTAAAACACCATCTATTTCACAAGGTAGCATCTTGTGTTCTACTTGGAACAAAGGGAAATATATATACAGTAATACCTCATACAAAGTCCCCTTCATACAACATCAAATTCATACAACATCGCCTAATTTCTTGAAAAAAGTTACCTCATACAAAGTCACTCGACTTTGTATGAGGCATTGGGGGTTTTCCCAGGTTGCATTGTGCCTGGGCAGTATAAAAGACAGGACATATGTGTGCATTGCTCTTGTGGGTTTTGCACAAGGCAAAGAGTGTTTAGGAGTAGTTTTGAGCGTGATTTTGGATTTTTTTGAATTTTTCATCAGAATTTTTAGAAGCATTCCTGGGCATTCTTCAGGTTCTTGGACAATCAGGGTTGTTTGACATGTTTTTGTAATGTATTTAGCCTTTAGACAATGATTTCTTAAAGTTCTGTCAGTTTCCTGTCTGTTTCCTTGACTTTGCCCTGAAGTCTGAGCTGTTACAGTACAATGTATCTCTATGGAAACAACGTTGTATGAGGCATCGCGGCAAGGATTTAGATGTTGTATGAGGCATCACAGCTAGGATTTTGCATGCCTCATACAAAGTCCAAATCCGTATAAAGTCCAAACTTGTGGAACCAAGTTTGGACGTTGTATGAGGTATCACTGTATATTCAGCATTATTCAAGCAAGTACCAAATCTTTTAATTCCCCAGACCTTAGAAAACCCTTTTAAAAATTCTGGAGAGAGAACCAGACATGAGCACTGAACATTGGAACAGCCCTACAGTATATTTTTTCCACATCTGTGCCTCACAGTATTGAGATTGGAAAGTGCTGATCAAACTATTGGTTGTGATAAGACACTCAGTCCCCAAACTGTATTCTTTTCTGTACCACTGTGACTTCCTTAAAGGGACAACTTGGGGAAAAATATACTGCATTGTGCAGACATGCAGTTTGTATCTCCGTCTCTCTCCAAATTTATACAACATCAAATTCATACAACATCGCCTAATTTCTTGAAAAAAGTTACCTCATACAAAGTCACTCGACTTTGTATGAGGCATTGGGGGTTTTCCCAGGTTGCATTGTGCCTGGGCAGTATAAAAGACAGGACATATGTGTGCATTGCTCTTGTGGGTTTTGCACAAGGCAAAGAGTGTTTAGGAGTAGTTTTGAGCGTGATTTTGGATTTTTTTGAATTTTTCATCAGAATTTTTAGAAGCATTCCTGGGCATTCTTCAGGTTCTTGGACAATCAGGGTTGTTTGACATGTTTTTGTAATGTATTTAGCCTTTAGACAATGATTTCTTAAAGTTCTGTCAGTTTCCTGTCTGTTTCCTTGACTTTGCCCTGAAGTCTGAGCTGTTACAGTACAATGTATCTCTATGGAAACAACGTTGTATGAGGCATCGCGGCAAGGATTTAGATGTTGTATGAGGCATCACAGCTAGGATTTTGCATGCCTCATACAAAGTCCAAATCCGTATAAAGTCCAAACTTGTGGAACCAAGTTTGGACGTTGTATGAGGTATCACTGTATATTCAGCATTATTCAAGCAAGTACCAAATCTTTTAATTCCCCAGACCTTAGAAAACCCTTTTAAAAATTCTGGAGAGAGAACCAGACATGAGCACTGAACATTGGAACAGCCCTACAGTATATTTTTTCCACATCTGTGCCTCACAGTATTGAGATTGGAAAGTGCTGATCAAACTATTGGTTGTGATAAGACACTCAGTCCCCAAACTGTATTCTTTTCTGTACCACTGTGACTTCCTTAAAGGGACAACTTGGGGAAAAATATACTGCATTGTGCAGACATGCAGTTTGTATCTCCGTCTCTCTCCAAATTTAAGCTACCAACAAAGCTTAGGTTTGGTTCACCCCAGAAGAGTTCTACTTTGATTCAGGAGACTCCCAAATCTCATAGAATCAGCCAGTTTTGCTTAAGATTTTGCCAAATCTAAAGCAACTTCCTTATTTCACCAAGCAACAAGGCAAAACTTTGCCAACACTTACCATTTCTTTTATAACTTTAACTTCTTCACTCTTGCTGAGAGGCTTCATGTAATGGAAAAGGAACAAAGTTAAAAGTTCTGGGCCCAACCACTGCTGAGTGGTGCTTCCTATAACAGGAGGTTCTGCTAAAGCGATTATTCTGAAGGAACAGTGGATAGGAAAAATCAACCTGCAAGAAAATAATTAGTTTTAGCTGTCTCAGGTAGCCAAGTCCTGGTAAACCCCTAAATGGAGTCTAAAAGTTTACATTGTTTTTATGGTTTCATTCATGGCACACTTCATGTGTCTGAATTACTCTGTTGACAGACCACACAATGACTTCATTAAAGCAATCATTTCTCTGTTAAGTAAGTACAGTTAAAGATCTAAATGGCATGTAGGCATCTCACCCCTTCAATAAACCATTCAAGTCTTCATTTAGCTATAGTTTCTCATTCCCCCAACCAAATGCTTCAGAATAAGCCAGAATATTAAAGCTACTTCAGTCTATGGTGTCATATACTGATTTATCCTGACATTCCTTGCACTATTTTCCTATACAATATGAACTAAGAAGCTATAGTTAACCGACAACTTCCTGCTTGCTCTCTGGTTCACTCTAAAGTTTATACCTTATCTTGGGGCACAGTGGCAAGCAGAAGAGGAAATATAAGTTACACAGAATTGGTTGGCAGGCCCGTTTAGCAGTTACCCAAATCAAACATTTCACAGTAGACTGCCTATTAAAAACTCTTAGATCAGAGCTCTTAGCATGATATAAGTTATTTTTAGCTGATAGTCGCAAAGCTTTAGAACTAATTCCTGCCAAGGGATAGTGTTTGAAATAATCACGTGAAATGGGAACCAATTAATATGTAACAGTTCAGAAAGTAGAAAAACCAGCAAAGCCTAGAAAATGTCAGCTAGGCTAAAGAGAAAGAACTCTTTCTAGAGAGTAGAAAATATTTATCATTAAAATTTCCACTTTTTTGCACTTCCATTTTTATAACTAAATAGGACCTCTAACACTTTCTCAATTCAACGCAATTCAGCAATCTAAAAGTACAGTAATAGCAGTAAAAATGCTGTTGATAAAGTATTTATGAGCCACTGTTATACAGATCAGATGGCCTCAATAATAATAATAATAATAATAATAATAATAATAATAATAATAATAATAATAATAATAATAATAATAATAATAATAATAATAATAATAATAATAACAACAACAAACAACAACAACTTTTTATTTATATCCCGTTTCCCTCAGCCCGGAGGCGACCCGAAGCGGCAAACAACAACAAAAACAATACAATTAATACCAATATACAAAATAAATACATACACAATATACACAAAATCCAAAAAATTCAAAAAGAGCAGTAAATACAATTACAGTACAATACAATAGCATATCAGGGTACAACAATCAACCTGACAGTGGCAATAAATAATAAAAGTCCTCCATCCCTCACATCCCCACAGTCCCTTCAGAGCTCAATGTCCTTACTGAACCCCCGAAGCTCAACGTCTTTACAGAGCCCGCAGTGCTCCCAATTCCCCATCATCCGACCAAGCTGAGGGGAAGGAGCGTGGGGCCTCGGTACTGAAGGTCGCCCACAGCTATTCACCCGGCACAGCTGTTCTCCATCTCCCCTCGAGGCCCGACTGGCCGAGAGGAGAGTCCGGGGCCGAGAGGAGGCTGGCTCCGAAACACCTGAGACGGCGGTGGCGAGGCTGGCGATGTTGGGCCGTCTCGGGGCTCGGCTGCCTTTTTAACCCCCCCCCCCCCCCCGGGCTGGGAGGCGGCAGGCCCTGAAACAACTGAGGCGGCGGCAGCGAGGCTGGCGATGTTGGGCTGTCTCGGGGCTCGGCTGCCTTTTTCACCCCTCCCGGGCTGGGAGGGGGCTGGCCCCGAAATATCTTCTGAGCCACAGTTAATTTGTTAATGATTAAAGGAAACATATGACACCTCAATATTATGGGGGAAACCTTTCTTAAATTAATTACTTTATACTTCATGAGAATTACTTCATACATCACATGGTAATAAATGTACGTTTATATACCATATATATGGAATGTGGCCGTACGTGCGCGGAATGCGTACTCACACCCCTGGAGCCTATCTGTTAATACCCCGCACACACCTACTTCTTATCCCCGAGATCAGCACCGCAAGGGTCCGGGGGCTGAGAGTGGGGCCTATGCCCCACAAATACGAAAAAAGCATAGGTTACAAGTCCCAGTATCCTCCGCGGCACGCCTCAGCTAATCTGGCATGAGGACCCAAGTGCGCGCATCCCACAGCCTTCGCGCACCACGTCAACCGCTGCCAAGCCAGCATGCCATGCCTTCCTCAGCCCGGAGGACACAGCGAGAGAACCCGTGGACCCGGGCCCGAGCACTCTCGCCCCACCCACACAACCCAAGTCTGCCCACTGGCACAGCACAGGTGCTGCCCGTCAGAGAAAGGAAACGAGGATGTGTTCCCCTTCACCGACGGGCCACGGTGTTGTCTATGGGGCCGGAGTGGATGGGGGAAATCCCCCCTCACTCCAGCCTCAATGACAGCACAGGAGCTGCCCAACAGTGAAAGGAAACGAGGCTGTGTTCCTCTTCACTGACAGGCCACAGTGTTGTCTATGGGGCCGGAGTGGAGGGGGAAAATCCTCCCTCACTCCCGCCTCATAGACACCACAGGCCCTGAGGCCCAGTGACACGTGCCCCATGCCCCCTGGAAGGGAACCCCCGGTTTCAAAGCCCAAGAACCAACACTAAATGCTTCTGCAGATGTATCTATGGTCATGTGGCAGGCATGAGCTACCCACTAAAGTGGTTCCTATTTATTTTAGTGAAGATGGAGTTGAAGTATTTTGGACATCAAATGAGAAGGGAGGACTCACTAGAGAAGGCCTTGATGCTGGGAAATGTGGAGGGCAAAAGAAAAAGGGGACGGCCAATGATGAGATGGCTAGATGGTATTGTGGACACAATGGGCACAGGGCTGGGTGGGCTGAGGAGGATGGTGGAGGATAGAGGTACTTGGAGGGCAATGGTCCATGGGGTCGCAAAGACTCGGAGCCGACTGTGCGACTGAACAACAAATTTCTCAAAAAAAAAAAAACCTCGCAAGGCACCGGGTCTGTGTGTGTCTCGCGGTGAGCCTACAGGGTGGAGGACAGGCCAGCTAAACCCCTGCGACTACCAAGGCACACAATGTGCGTGTGCCACGGGTTAACACCCCCCCCAAAAAAAAACATTTCGAAGACGGGCACCTCTGCTAGTATGTGTGTGTGTGTGTGTGTTCGCCACACACTAGCAAGGGTACCCGGATTTCATACCAGGTGGTCGGGGGGGAGGGTGTTGGGTGAGCTACAGGGGTGTTTGTGGCCTCCTCCCGCTCCACTCCTGGTGTCCTGCGTGCCTTTCGCCGCCGCTGTGGCTGGGTGTGGGTGGTTCCCCTGGAGGCCTGAACACGGTTGCGGCCAGTGTGGTTTGGGCTGGAGCTGGGGCGGCGCACGCATCCCTTCCTCTCTGTGTGTCTCTGTCTGTCTGTCTCTTTCTGTCTCACTCTATCTGTTTCTCTCTCTCTGTCAGTCACAGAAACACACATACACAGAGAGAGGGTGGAGTGGGACTTACAGGATTGGCTCCAAGGGTGTTTGAAGGCCTGCCGGACACATACGTTACATCTCTTCCTTATAGGTTAAGAAGATCATCTCAGGAATTTCAGGACCTTTCCCTATCTGTCATTCACACTCAACCAATCACAGTCCAACATGCAAATCAGCTCTTTCCAACATTCTATTTTCAGGCCTTGTTGTTAAACTGCCGTTTTTTTCCCCAAGGCACCTTGGGAGTTGTAGTTCCCATTACTTTCCCCATTTTGTGGGGTGCAGGCCCCACTCTCAGCCTCCGGACCCTCGCGGGGCTGATCTCAGTGGCATTAGGTAGGTGCGTATGAAGCATTACAGGATAGGCTCCAGGCATGGGGGAGCCTTTCCCGGACACGTACCTTACATCTCTTCTTTATAGGTTAAGAGAGAGAGAGAGAGAATACACTGCATCAGTGGTAGTCTTAGACTGTCGAATAGCTCTGAGGTTTACGTATCTAGTTTTGGAGCCAGAGTTTGGGAATTTGATTCTCCATTGTGCTTTCTCAATAGCGGCTGGACTCAGTGATCCACAGGGCCCCTTCCATCTCTGCAGTTCTAACATTATTATCATTAATATTAAACAGATTTTTTTCTTTCACTTTCACTGCCCTCTACAAAACAAGGGAAGTGATTGATTTGCAAATATCCAGAAGAGGCTCGCTTTATTAAGTTACTTCTCAATATTGACAAACTGATACTGGAACAACCTAGGTGACTGCACCTCAAGAAAATGTGTTTATTTGGACTGATCCTTAATCATCCAAATAAAGGATAAACTCAAACCACAGACTGACCTGGGATGGATCAGTCTGCATTAGGGATTTGGAACATTCTAAAATTGTTATGCAATCATTTTTAGAGTCATCTCAACCATTTCAGCAGGAAGCTACATGTAGCTTCTAAGTCTCTCTATCACTCATACAAAAACAACCATGAACCATGACACAAATTAATAATCAGCTTACCTTTGCTGTAGTTTCTCATCTGAGAGTTGTAGTTCTTCTTTTAATTTTTGATACCTATCTTCCCTGAGCAATCTGGTGCCATCATAAAGGGTAGTGTCTCTATCTTGAATTAACCTGGATTAAATTTACCAAAGAAGATTTTACTTACACTAGGCTTTTTTGTTCTCATAATGATATTTAGTTAATTAGGAAAACATTTTTTTGCCCAACATTCACTGCTTTTTGGAACTAAAGAAAGAACCTACCTCATTTACTGAAATATATACAGTACATATAAAAAATTTATCCAGCATGGCTGAGTTAAGACTTTTATCTCAATTACAATGTAACTTCTGAGTCTTGAAAATAATACTGAGGTTTAGAAGAAGCATTTAGCCTTTAAAGATGACTAAGGAAAGGGTCTTACCTGTAATTGTGGTTCTTCAAAAGCTCAAGTGCATTGCTCTATATTTGAACACTCTACCTGCACAAGGTAAACTTTGGACACTTCCGGAACTAGATTGTAAGTAAGCATATTAAGGAACGTGGCCTCTACTTCCCACTCAGTGCCTTAACTGACCATTCCAACAGCTTCTATTTAAAGAAGCACCATGTACTAGACTGCATGAAGACCACACCAAAAACATCTAGATAAGGAAGAGGCTATGTTTGCTTCTTAAAGCATGCACTAGCAGAGGTACCCGGTGTTGCCCGGGTGGGGCCCAACCCAGGCCAAGGAGAGACCCAGGCCCATTCCCCCCCCAGCCTGCACCCCTGCTGCCTTACCATTTTGTCCGCTGTCATCACCCTCATGATGGTGCTGGTGCTGGCGGCCTAGGCCTCGCCGGGTACCGCATTGCCGCTGCCGGCCCTGATGCCAGACAGGCCTGGAGGCAGCTCCAGGGGCTGCTCCACACAGTGCCGGGCTGCATAGACATCACAGCCTGGTGCCCGGGCAAGCCAGACTGAGGGCCAGTGGCCTCCGGCGGCCTCTCCAGCGACTACAGTCAGGAGGCAGCCATTACAGCCCAGCTCCCCCATCATCCCAAGGGTTGCCTCAGGTAGAAGGGAGGATCCATTTTGGGGGACCGGGCAGAGGACGGGGCTGGATTGCCGCCTTCCACAGCCGCGAGGACTGAGGAAGGTGGTGGCCCGGTCCTATCCTCTGCCCGCCCTCCAGCTGTGGGTTCTCCCTTCCCCCCGAGGCACACTTCAGGAATGCGGGGAAACCAGGCCGCATTGGCCGCCCGCCGACAGTAATCGCAGGGGACGTAACACCCGTAATGGCCGCCTGGAATGCCGGGTGGCTTTGGCGCATGCACAGAATTTCGCACATGTGCTGCAGCCAGGAACATCAGGGAGGATTAGGCACGTGCGTGGATTTTCACGCATGCGCAGTCACCTCCCCTGGTTGTTTCTGGCGGCTGATGGGGGCCTTTGCAGCCTGTTTTTGGGGGGGAAAAGCCTAGCAGGGGCGAAAAAGCCTAGCAGGGGCGATTATGATGTCATCGCCAGAGCTCAACCAATCCCTGGCTAACTGGGTCTAGGGCTCCATGACATCATCATCATCATCATCATCACCATCATTATTATTCCCCCATCCAGTTGCCACGGCAACCCAGTCAATAATGATGATGATGATGATGATGACGATGATGATGTCATGGAGCCCCAGACCTGGGGATTGGTTGAACTCTGGCAATGACATCACAATCACCCCTGGTTGGCTTTTTCCCCTTGCTTTTTCTCCTGCCAGTGGTGGCATCCCCTTTGGCAAAGGGGTGGAGCCCTGTGATGTCACGGAGCCCCAGACCTGGTCAGCTGGGGATTTGTTGAGCTTTGGCGATGACATCACAATCCCCCCGGTTGGCTTTTTCCCCTTGCATTTTCTCCTGTTGGTGGGGGTGTCCCCTTTGCGGATCAATTTTGGTGGCGTACCCCTCCCCATGGGACTTGTGACTCCCGCAGTGACCGTCTCTCCAGCCCAAGGTATGTATGTGCCGAGTTTCAGCGCGGTCGGTGCATGGATGTGGATTTGTATAAGCAACTCACACCAGGACACCTTGGTTTTAGATATATAGATAAGTTATATGTTATTAATAAACTGGCTTCCTTAAGTGGATGGAAAAGAAGATTTTAATCAAAGGGAATTGAAGATGTGGATCAATGTCCACAATGGTGCAGATATACATCCTACATACAGTATGTATCAATTGTCCAAATTTTTTTTTTGTAAAATGCAGCTCCTTTAGAAGCATAAAATCATGTTTAAAATTTCCTCAGATCAAACAACAATTTGAAACTTTGGAGCAAGCATTCTAGAGGCAATTGAAACATTTAAAACATTCTGCACACACTCACATCAACCTCCTATGTTCACTCCAAAGTGGTTTTTAAAATATGCATATTTTTGTTGCAAATAAGAAAAATAGCAGGTTATTAATTACTGCAAGACTCTAAATTTATTAATGCCATCTAGGTAGGTATTTTATTAATGTTTATCATTTATTTTAATTTTGTTTGGATTGTTCTTGGTTTTTTTATATTACTGTTCTTTTATTGCTTTAAGCCACCCAGAGTGCACCAATTGCACCAATTGGGGTCGGGTATTAACCTTAAAGCAACAATTTAGAGACATACTAGCTGATTGCCCAGCCTTGTCAGGCAGGTATTGATTTTGTGTTGGTGGTGGGGTGGTTTTTTTTGGGTGGCATAATTGGGAAGCGAGGATTCACTTGAGTAAGCCTTGATGCTGGGGGAGGTTGAGGGCAAAGGAAGAAGGGGATGGCCAAAGACACGGCAAGGGCGAGAGGCAGGTATCCATCAGGGGAGGTGCTTTCCCTGGCGTATCCCTGCCTGGTGCCTTTGCATTTCCCCCTCCACTGTTTCAAAGACAGCCCTCAAAACAGCAGAGGAGGAATGGCAAGGGCGAGAGGCAGGTATCAATCAGGGGAGGTGCCTTCCCTGGTGGATCCCTGCCTGGTGCCTTTGCATTTTCCCCTCTGCTGTTTCGAGGGCTGTCTTCAAAACAGCGGAGGGGAAATGGCAGGGTGAGAGATAGGTATCCGTCAGGGGAGGTGCTTTCCCTGGCAGATCCCTGCCTGGCCCCTTTGCATTTCCTGCTCCGCTGTTTCGAGGGCCGTCTTCGAAACAGTGGAGGGGAAATGGCAGGGTGAGAGGCAGGTATCCATCAGGGGATGTGCCTTCCCAGGTGGATCCCTGCCTTGGCCTTTGCATCTCCCCCTCCACCATTTCGTGGGCTGTCAACGAAACAGCGGAGGGGAAAATGCACAGGCGGCAGCCAGTGATCCGCCAGGAAGTGTATCTTCCCTGACTGATACCTGCCTCTTGCCCTGCCATTTGCCCTCCGCTGTTTCGTTGACAGCTTTTGAAATAGCAGAGGGGGGACGCAAAGGCGCCAGGCAGGGATCTACCAGGGTAGGCACCTCCCCTGACGGATACCTGCCTCTTGCCCTTGCCATTCTCCCTCTGCTGTTTCAGGTGGCGTGGCTGAGGGCGGAAGGGGTGGCAGGGCAGAGGCAAGGCAGAGGCAGTGCCTACAGTGGCGCCTCGCCCGGCCGCATCAGGTCCTCAGTTGTGGTGCACGTGCATGCGAAGCGGCCATTGACTTCAGTGTTCACGCGCTGGCTGTCCTGCCTCCTCCGTGCTCTGGCCGTCCTGACTGATTCGCTGTGGCGTGCCACGGAGGACGCTGGGACTTGGTAGATTTTTTTGTTGGCATTTGTGGGGCGCAGAACCCACTCTCATTCTCCGGACCCTTGTGGTGATGATATCAGGGAAGTAAGGTAAGTGTGAACAGCGCATTACGGGATAGGCTGGACAGGTGTGGAAACGCATTCCGCACACGCACTACCTCACCCCTTTTTTTTATAAGTATAGATAATATAAGTGTCGTGATCTGGCCCTGTCAGATTTCACTTTTCTGCTCCTTTCAGTCAGGCCTCTCTGTGGCCATCTTTTTCTGACAATTTCAGGCTTGTCCAGGCATGTTCAGCCAGGCAACTTGAAGATCTGTCTTTTTAGTAACCTCTCTGAATCCCTGAAAGGAGGGGCAGGAGTGTCCAGTTTGTACTATATTAACCTCTCTGTGTTAGCTACAACTGAGCTTCTGTACAAAGGTAACCTCTGTCCCCCCCCCCCTTCCAGAGGAGAAAGGAGGTGGTCACACTTCCAGCAGCTTCTAGGAAGTCTCCAAATAAGGGGGTTCCTGTGAAGTAATGCTTTTCTATAGCCAATAAACAGAAACTCCACCTAGAGGGCAGGTGTGCCCTAATCTGATTGGATATTCTTATTAGATGGGAGGATAATTTTGATAGGATACCCTTATCAAGATAGGAGTGTCCCTTCTTTCCATAGGATGCTCTTATCTTGACCAAACCTCTAAGGAGGGGTTTCTTCCCTATAAAAGACTAGCAGAGGTTGCCCGGCGTTGCCGGGCTGTTTTAAATTGTGTTGTAATGGTTTTTTTTTAATGTATGTAAAAAAAAGGTTAGTCTGTAATTTTTTTTAATTTTTTTTATTTATGCACAATTTTTTAATGTTTTCATTTGTTAAATAGATTGTATTGCCGGGCTGTTATAAACTGCGATCAGTTTTTTTTCCGGGGTTTTTTGTGGATTAAAAAAAGAACAAAGGATGATATATATTTTTCAAATTGTTTTATTTAACCAAATAATATTTTATTTTGTGGGTTTTTTTTTAAATAGTTGTACCGTATGTAATAACTTTAAAAATGTGAAAGTACATGTTTTTTACATTCAATGTTTTTAAACTGTGTTTAGATGTTTTGGGTTTTTTATTTGAGTTAACACTCAACACAGGATGTTATAAATCTTTTTATTTTATTTTATTTTGACATATGTTTGTGATTTGTGTAAAATTGTGATTTTTTTTGTTATGTTTTTGACTTGTTTTTACTCTTGTGGCCTCTAGGTGGGGCTGTTGAGTCTTTTTGAGTTGTTTTTACTATTCTGCCCTGCAGGTGGGGCTGCTAGGGGTTCTGTTTTACTTTCACTGTTTTTTCTCTCCTGGCCTCTGGGTGGGGCTTCTTCCGGTAAGTAGTCTCTTTGTTTCTTCATTTCTGTTCCGGTCGTCGTGGAGGGAGGACGTGCTGGTGAGCTGTCTTGTTTTCTTTCTTCTGGGGTTTTTCTTTTGTTTTGATTTTGTGGTGGTGGGCTGGGAGGTGTTTCTGTTTGTTCTTTTTTGTTTTGGTTTAGTTTTAGGTTTGTTTAATTGGTTTGGTTATTTCTGGTTTTGTTTAATTTTTCTTATATTGTTGTTTATTTTTGTAATTAGTTGTTGTTTATTTATGTACTTTGTGTTTTTTTGTGTTGTAGTTAGGTGTTTTGTTTGTGGTTTTGTGCCACTGTGGATGTTTTTGTTTGTGTATTTTGTGGTTTATTTTTTTTGTTAGGTAGGTCGGGGGAGAAGGAGGAGGCAGATGTTTCTCTCTTCTCTGTCTCCTTTTTCTCCCGGCTTACCTAACTGGAGATCGGTCGGCAGCAATCCGTAAGGGATGGGGCTCTTCTTTGCAGATTGCTGGCTGTTGTTTTTGTATTCGGAAATACAAAGGCATCAGCCAGTCATCCGCCAGGGAGGGCGCTTCCCCTGACGAACTGCTGCCTGTTTTGGGGGGTTTTTTCCACCCCGGATAAACTTTCCTTGAGGCCGGCGGTGGTCTCGCGGTGTCTTCGGCGGGGTAGCGTGGAGGAGAGGGAGTCTCTCTTCTCCCCATTGCTCCGGGAAAGAAGGACAGCAGCTGTCTCACAGTGGCATTTTGTGGCTTTTGGTTTTGTGTGGCTGTAAAGCGCTGAGTCTGGCTGCTGGGGACTTGTGCTCCCGTTGCTTTTTGTAAGTTTATTTTTCGCGTGCCGGCTTTTTCAGCGTTCTGCGCACTCAGGGTGCGCAGGACGCTGGGACTTGTAGTTTTGCGTTTGTGGTTTGCGTTCTTGCAGCGGTTTTTTTTCCTGCGGCTCGATTTCAATTGGCCGCGACGCGTTTCCCAATGTTCTTTTTCAGCGCGGCTCTCAGCCTGATTGGCTGTGGCATGGTGCGGCGCAAAGAACATTGGGAATTGAAGTCCTTTTTCTTTGTTTGCGTTCGTGGGGCTCTTGCCCCACTGGCGCATTTCTCAACCCGACAGTTACCTCCGGACCTGGTTCGGGCGAGTGCAGGAGGCTCGGTACGGGCTAGTGTGGCCGGTTGCGGGAGCCTTTGTATAGATAGAGCCCACTGGCTCAGCAGTCAGTCGGGATGGGGAAAGAAGAAGGAGTTGTTCCTGATTGTTATCTGAACACCAGATGGGCCCTTTGTGGGGCGAAGCTGGAAAATAGAATGGATTTCACATGGAATGGACTTTGAAAATATTCCGATTGGAACATCTCAACACTTAGACATTCTTCTGGAAATGGGACTTGCTACTCTATCTTAAGGAAACATAAAATAAAATCTATCTTGGACTTTGAATTGGAATTGGCATTATTTGCTCCCTGAGGCCTACACTCTGCCGGTAAGACTTTCAGCACTTTTTGCTGAACAGCAGTACTCTGAGCCTCTCTGACTAGTGCATTGCTGGCAGAGGCTTTTTGCATGTGCATGTTCCCTTTTGAAGAAAGGGAGGAGGTGGAATTGGAGTTAACTTGCTCTGAGAGCCTGCCGGATTGGCAGAAAGCTGTCCTCCCAGAGGAGGAAGAAGGGGGCGAGGGTGTGTGAATAAGTGGTTGCATTCCCGCCTCCACGACAGAAGGATTCTATTAAAGTAAGAAGAAACTGAAAAATGTTCCACTGGTAATGGTAAAACAATCTTTTCATTCTTAAAGAATAAATGCCCTTATCTAAGATCATGGAAGGTTTTGAAGAGAAGAAAAACTAAACTTTCTTTTCATATCATAAATATTCCCACAAGGAACTC
This sequence comes from Bradypodion ventrale, assembly GCA_035047345.1. NCBI lineage: Eukaryota > Metazoa > Chordata > Lepidosauria > Squamata > Chamaeleonidae > Bradypodion > Bradypodion ventrale. The sequence continues at coordinate 180,933,966 of JAWDJE010000003.1, forward strand.
CATGATTTTGGAATGTCATAGGGGCTGAGAACCTGCGATGTGCTAGACCAGATAAACTGTCAGAAAAATTTCCCTAATATTTTGTATTTCTTGATATAAGATTATTCTTAAAATGATCACATAAACAACATAGCAAATATGCTTGTCATGTAAATTCTTTTGCACCTTCACGCTTGCACCAAAAGAGTGGGGTATAATGTACACAAACAAGCAAATAAAAATAATTCTATATTTCTATTGGTTTTAATGCTGCTATCCAATGCCAACAACAAACGTTAAGCCTAATTTTACACTTTTACTTTTAATCAGTGTAGACTTCATAAAATAAACTATGTATGGTGTTTGTCAAAAGGTTTGCCCTTGTGTGGGTAATTTAAAGAGATGGGCAGACAGGGATTACAAGGAAGGGGGCTTTTAACTCTTAGCTCCGTCTAAGGTTCTGATTAGAACTATGAGCCCCACTCCTACTATTTGTACTGTGTAAAAACTATACACCAGTAGCTTGGAAAAACATCACAATTCCACAAATCATTAATAAAAGTGGTGATCCAACATGAGTGTTGTTTTACTGCAGCCCTACAGATTTTCTGGCGTGCTCAAGGTGAAGCCTCTGGCGATTACACAATTACCCTCAAAGGAAACACAGCCTTTACAACTATTCCACAGTCCTGTACTATTGCTATAGTTGTGCTGACCTTTGGAGGACAGTCAGAGTGCCTGGATTGATACGGTGAATGCCATCAAGAATAACAAGCTTCCCCTCAAGGGCAGCTGTAACAAGTGGAGAAGGTCTCCAGGAAGTGTCCCCATTAGGGAGAGTATATCTTTGCTGCAGCAGGTCTCGAGCAGTCATATCCTATGAATAACAAGTACAGAATAACAAGTACAGAAGCCATTAAAGTTAGCTTCAGTGATATATTTATATATAAGACGAATGATACGTTTATGTAAAAAATTAACATAACAGATCTATAAGCATGCTAGCTTTCTGTTGGAAGAGCCACAAATTGTACTTGGTTTGCCATTTTGTCTCTTTAAGTGGGCAACTATGCAAACTATTCAATATTCCCTGTGCAGAACAAAAACCAGGGAGGGTCTCTTTGAGAAGGAAGCACACTAGAACCTGTTTCATGGCCACCAGTCCCACCTATAAGCAACACAGTCAACTGACCTCCACCAGAATGATGGCCAAGGATTCAAAGAACAAGTAGTGGAATGAACTCTTTTAATAGTCTTGTCTATCTCCTCAGGCTTCACCAAGAGAAATACCTGGCAAAGCAGGTGTGAGGCACCTCTAGGAGTCGGAGTAATTATATGTTAATGGGAAAGATAGGGACCATCTCTCCTACTCTCCTGCTGATAACATCCAGCTCAAACCATATCCGAGTGTCTTTATCCTCAAAACACCTAGCAAATGTGTCACAGCTGCCACAGAGAGTTTAGCATACCCAGAATGCAGGTTTCAGCCAAGTACATGCTTCTTATTCTGTGTCTAGGCCACACATGAACCTGCCAAAATGAAGGCACCTTTTGGTGAGTTCATTCTGCAGTTCCTTTTGCACTACCTTGTGTAAGAAAGATTAGCCGTTACCAGAGTACGCCTTATTGTGGTTCAAAAATACCACAATTCTCAAGGAGGCTCTTTCTGTGTACCCCCAAATACTTGTTTACAATCCTCAATCAGATAACAACATGATAATACAATGGTAGTCATGAAATAATCGTGCTTCTCTGTCATCAATGCCACGATACATGATTCTGTGCTCACAACCAGCCAAATCTGCAATGTGATTTTTGCCACCTACAGTGTACTTGTCAACAGTTTACCACCCCAATAAGAATTGGGTCAACAATAACAGATATGAATGACCATCAAATCCAACTTTCTGACCAAAAGCAAGACATGTCACTCAAGCATCCACCACAATGTCCCTATAACTTTCAAGTGTTAGGATATAAATAAATTACCTGATACAGCATAAGAGGTTCTGTGTTATACCCAAGTGTAGATGCAAATTCCTTAGAAATAACTGTTTTCCCACAGCCCTAGGATGGAAAGAGAGGAAAATGGCTTGAAAGAGTGCTGCAAATATTTTTTCAATCTTAACAATTTCCCCATCATTTTTTAACTGGCAAATTACAAAAGTCATTCTGTGAAAATAGGCAGGATTTTTTTTTTACCAAGTGCTATACATCTGTGTTTATTTCAATAGAAGACTACAGTGGAACCCCGGATAACAACAAAACTTGGTTCCCCAAGTCACGTCGTTAACTGGATTTTGTCGTTATCCAGTCAGCCCCCAGAAAAAGACAAAAAAAAGGCTTCCTATGGAGATTACCTGGATAACGTTGTTTCCACTGAAATGCTGCTAGAAAGCAAAGCAGCGGGGGAAACCCCTTCATCAGCTGCAGTTTTTTGACTTCCAGCAGCATCCGTGCAGGTGAGGGGGGGGGGGTCAGAAACAGCCCGGATGGCCTCCATGGAGCCGAACAGAAATTCACCACGGAATTTTTTTTCACCCATTTCTGCTTCTCTGCCACCGCGGGTGCCTCTGTTAGGCTCCGGGGAGGCGATCCGGGCTGGTTCTGACCTCCCCCAACCTTCCCCCGCGCTGCTCCAAGCCAAAAACTGCAGCCAACGATGGAGTTTCCCCCGGTATTTTGGCTTGGCGTAGCACGGGGGGGGGCTCGGGGGAGGTTAGAAACAGCCCGGGTCACCTCCCCAGAGCCTAACAGAGGCACCTAGACTGCCTCTGCCCACCCCTACAAAAAGGACGACATGGTCTCCTACCTGTTCACGCTGGTTGGAGATGAAAAAATTCCATCTTCGGGTTCCTGTATCCAGCTCTCCACCTACCCAGGAGTATCTGGAAGACTGGGAGGACCTATTCTGCACTGTTCCTGCCTCCCTAGCACCTCCCTGGCCCGCCCAACAGCTGAGAAAAGTTGCGGCCACCATCTTATTTTTTTATTTCTCAAAAACAAGATGGCGGCCACAACTTTTCTCAGCTGTTGGACAGGCCAGGGAGATGCTAGGAAGGTGGAAACAACATGGGATGGGTCCTCCCAACCTCCCAGACACTCCTGCGTAAGCGGAGAGCCGGACACAGGGACCTGAAGATGGCGATTTTTTTTGTCTCCAACCAGTGTGAATAGGTAGGAAACCAAACACGATGCACCCGGATAATGATGTAATGTCGTTGTCCGGGAGATGACTTTTCAGAAAAAAACGTGTCATTGTCCAAAATCGACGTTATCACAACGCTTCGTTATCCGGGGTTCCACTGTATAAGACTGCTATATGTAGTTACATAAGGCACTTACTTTTTCTCCAACCAAACAGATATCTTTAATCATATGGGACTGCATCATTTCTGCCAACAGTTGTTCATGACTGGAAGTCTTTATGAAGCTTTCTGTCCCAGAACATAAATCTATGGGTTTAGTACCAGCAGGAACCTACAAGATAATAAAAACATTAAAGTTTTCTGAGCTAAAGTTCACCGAGCTAACCACATAAATTCATTCTTGTTCAAGCATACTTCTAGACAATTAATTTAACATTACTGGTAAATAATACAAATAAAACTTATATGATGAAATATGAATTAAACCACATCTAATTTTCTATCAATAGCTCAATCTGAAATGTTCTCATTGGTTGCATTCACATGTAACACTAAAACCATGGTTTGGCACTGCAAAGGGAGCTACTGTGAGCCTTGGGTGCATCCTACAGCCACTTCCCTTTCTGCTCTAATATAGTTATGAGAAGTTCAAAAGTTTTCATGTCTATTTTATATAAGTCTAAGATAAGTAAGAATGTGTTGTGATGACCAATCTGGAGAAACTGTGATTGACTTGAATTAATTTTCTTGAAAAGAGGCTACTTCAAACCATAGCAGTTACTGGTGCATTTTAGCAAGAAGGCTTCTTTCAATAAACAATACTTCAAATTAGTCACAGTTCAGATGTAACCAGTTTGAATTTAATAGTAACTTGTTGCAACTTGCAAAACAATGTGTAGGAATGCAGGGGATGTACATAAACTTAATCCTTTCTGTGACTAATGACTGGTTTAGAGTTATGTAAAAACCACAGAAATGTGGCTTCTAAATATGTTTTAGGTTCTATTCCACATTTTATTTTTGAGGCCATAAATAAACACTGGGGGAAACTCCAACTTATTTGGATTTAGATTATCTATAGGACAGTCTTATTTTGTATGAATGCAAGTAAAATGCATCTCTGGTTCAGTATCCTAGCTTACTGAGATATAATAAATTGCTTAGTCTTTTATGCCAAATTATCAGGTACAGTAAAAAACATAAAGTAAACTATAAGATAGTTGTATAATCGCAGCAACTCTTTCCTTCCCCTAGTCAAACCTTTAAATAATTACCTGAAATGTCACAATTTTATCAGCAATTTGAACTGTTACATCAGCCTTCAAAGTGTTGTCATCCTTCTTTTTCACATTCATTACTTTTGTTGGTAAATAAGATCTTCCTGAATCCTGTAGCTCAAATCGCTAGGGAATGAAGAATAATTTATATACTTAAATTAAAGGAAAAATATAGTCACAACTAATCTTTTGTATTTAAATTTAAGAAAGCACTTTCCTTTCTTTAGTAGTTAAAATGCATTTCTGCATACATTCCTGGACTGCTCATCCTTCCCCAGGATTAGGTGACTTTACACCAGTGTTTCCCAAAGTGTGGCCCACGCCCAACAAGGAGACTTCAATTCCCAGAAGCCTAAGTTAGTATATTGGCTGATCAGTGCTTTGGTGAATTCATTTAGGCTTCTGGGAATTGAAGTCCAAAGGTTGTGAAACATTGCTTTACACCAACATCCTAGGACCATGATGGTGAACCTTGGCACCCCAGATGTTCTTGGACTTCAATTCCCAGAAGCCCAAGTCAGCACTCCTGCTGATCAGGGCTTCTGGGAATTGAAGTCCAAGAAAATCTCAAGAGCAAAGTTTGAGGAACCTTAAGAATAAAGCTGTGATGGCGAACCTTGGCATTCCAGGTGTTCTTGGACTTCAATTCCCAGAAGCCCAAGTTAGCACTCCTGCTGATCAGGACTTCTGGGAATTGAAGTTCAAGAACAGCTGTAGTGCCAAGGTTCACCATCACGGTCCTAGGATCATGAGGACTGCCTTTTAGAGGCTCTCTCTTCCCCAACATTATTACCCTGAGTACCTTGGACAAATGGTGTAAGGATAACAAAGCCCATTATCCCACTACCATAGGACTTGTTCCACCTGACAGAGACCTACATACTGTACTTCTTTCCACCTCTTCCTGTCTCCTAACCAATAAGACTGCACATTCATTCTTCATCTTCTTCATTTCCATTCCCACAGTATGAAATTGTTACAAATTCCAAGAGGTCAGGAAGCTGCACCTGGCTTGAAGATCAAATTCCAAGACTTTCTTCACCCCCACTCAGGAAGCAAAGAAACATCAACAACCATTTTAAAACTCCACAAAATAAAGGCCCCTTTCCATTTCAGTACAAACGGCAGCATACAAGTTACTGTTGTTAGGGCTAAAAAAGGCTCTTGGTTAACATAGCACTGGTAAAATCTAAGTGGTTCAGTTTGGGAGCAAGTTTCATATTTCAGTCTAGAAATGGGGAGGGGGGGATGCTAATGCTTACCGCTCTGGACCACTCCTAATTTCCTCATCATAAGTAAGCAATAAGCTGGCTGAAGTCTGCATCAATCCTAACAATATTCCTAGAAAAAGGTCGCGATCCTCCTCCTCCTCCGCCGCCGCCGCCGCGAGGAGGCTGCCTGCGGCCAGGAGCAGCCGCAAGACCACCCCAGCCGGGGGTGAGGAAGACCAGGCAGGCGGCGTGAGAGGTCGTGATCCTCCACCGCCGCCACCGCGAGGAAGCTGCCCGCGGCCAGGAGCAGCCGCGAGACCACCCCAGCCAGGGGTGAGGAAGACCAGGCAGGCGGCAGGAGAGGTCGCGATCCTCCTCCGCCGCCACCACGAGGAGGCTGCCCGCGGCCAGGAGCAGCCGCGAGACCACCCCAGCCGGGGGTGAGGACGACCAGGCAGGCGGCGGGAAAAGTCACCATCCACCACCGCCGCCAGAGGCAGAGGAAGAGGAACAGCTGACCCATGGGGGAAAACATCCACTGCTCGCCACTGCGATGTCCCTGGAGCAAGGGGCCCAGAGACAACAACCCCACCTGGGGAGTGAGGACACAAGGATAAGTAGCTGATGTGAAAAATGTAGCTGAATTAATATAGCAACTGACATAGAGACTTTACACTGACTTAATATAGCAATTAACATAGAGACTGTGTTTTAGAGTGTGATAATTATGCATGATAATATGTTGTTTAAACTGTTTTAAACTTTTAAAACTGTGATATGATGTATGATGCGAGAAAAAAAATGGCGTAGAAACCGGCAAACCACGCCACAAAGCTTGCCAAGAGAACCCTATTGACCAAAACAAAAGGCAAAACAAAGGAGCAGGCTAGGTGATACAGGATGCTTAACACCACAGAGTGGAGGAAGGGGAGGGACAGGAAGGAGGGAGGAGGAATGCAATGTTGTAAGGAGCAATACTGCATAGGGACATGGAATGTGAGATCAATGAACCAAGGTAAACTAGAAGTGGTAAAAAATGAGATGGAAAGAATAAGCATTGACATCTTGGGAATCAGTGAGCTAAAATGGACAGGGATGGGCGAATTCAGCTCTGGAAACCATCACATCTACTATTGTGGACAAGAAAACCTTAGAAGACATGGAGTAGCCATAATTGTCAATAAAAGAGTGAGAACAGCAGTAATGGGATACAACCTCAAAAATGACAAAATGATGTCAGTAAGATTTCAGGGCAAACCCTTCAATGTTACTGTGATCCAAATATACGCACCAACCACGGGTGCAGATGAAGCCACAGTGGACCAGTTCTATGAGGACTTACAACACCTCATAGAACAAACACCAAGAAATGATGTCCAAATTATTTTAGGAGACTGGAATGCCAAAGTAGGCAATCAAAAAGTGGAGAGAATAACAGGCAAGTTCGGTCTTGGAACACAGAATGAAGCAGGGCAAAGATTGCTAGAGTTCTGCCAAGAGAACGCACTGGTCATAGCAAACACCCTCTTCCAGCAACACAAGAGGCGACTTTACACATGGACATCACCAGATGGCCAACACCGAAACCAGATTGACTACATACTCTGTAGTCAAAGATGGAGAACCTCCATACAGTCAGCAAAAACAAGACCTGGAGCAGACTGTGGCTCAGATAACAACCTACAAATTCAGGCTTAGACTAAAGAAAATAGGGAAAACAAAGAGACCAGACAGATATCACCTAGACAGCATCCCTAAAGAATACACGGTGGAGGTGATGAACAGATTCAATGGCTTAGACTCAATAGATAGAGTGCCAGAAGAATTATGGACAGAGATGAGGGACATCATGCAGGAAGCAGTAAAGAAAACCATACCAAAAGAAAAGAAAAGTAAGAAAGCAAAGTGGTTGTCTGATGAGGCTCTTAAAATAGCAGAGGAAAGAAGGAACGCAAAAGTCAAAGGAGAAAGGAAAAAATACAATCTTTTGAACACAGAATTTCAAAGAAAAGCAAGGAGATATAAGGAAAACTACCTAAAAGAACAGTGCAAAGAAATGGAGGAAAACAACAAAAGAGGCAGAACCAGAGACCTTTTCAAAAAAATCCAGGAAATCAAGGGAACATTTAAAGCAAAAATGAACATGATAAGGGACAAAGACGGAAAGGAGCTAGCTGATGCAGAAGAAATTAAGAAAAGATGGAAAGAGTACACAGAGGAACTCTACAAAAAGGAACTCCACACTCCTGATAGTCACAATGATGAAGAATTTGAACCTGAGCCAGACAACCTGGAGAGTGAAGTCAGAAAGGCCCTAAAGAGCACTGCAAACAACAAAGCTAGTGGAGATGATGGTATCCCAGTTGAATTTTTCAAAGCTCTAAAAGATGATGGCATCAAATTACTGCATTCAATATGCCAGCAGATTTGGAAAACAAAACAGTGGCCACAGGACTGGAAAAGATCAGTATATGTTCCAATCCCAAAAAAGGGCAATGCCAAAGAATGCTCAAATTATCGAACAATTGCGCTCATCCCACACGCCAGCAAGGTGATGCTCAAGATAATACAGGATAGACTTCAGCAGCATGTGGAAAGAGAATTACCAGAGGTGCAGGCTGGTTTCAGAAGAGGCAGGGGGACTAGAGACCACATTGCCAACATACGTTGGATCATGGGGAAAACAAAGGAATACCAGAAACAAGTTTACTTTTGCTTTATTGAGTACACTAAGGCATTTGATTGTGTGGATCACAACAAGATGTGGCAAGTGATTAAAGAGATGGGAATACCAGAGCATCTCATATGCCTCCTGAGAAATCCGTACATGAACCAAGAAGCAACAGTTAGGACAGAACACGGAATGACAGAGTGGTTTGGAATAGGAAAAGGAGTAAGATAAGGCTGCATTTTGTCACCCTGCTTATTCAACTTATACACAGAGCACATAATGCACAATGCAGGGATGGAGGAATCACAATATGGGATCAAAATTGCTGGGAGAAACATCAACAATCTGAGATATGCAGACGACACCACCTTAATGGCAGAAAGTGAGGAAGACCTAAAGAATCTCTTGATCGGTTTGAAGAAAGAGAGTGCAAAAGCTGGCTTGAGACTCAATATCAAGAAAACCAAGATAATGGCAACAGGCCCGATCAGTTCCTGGAAAATAGATGGGGAAGAAGTAGAAGCAGTGACAGATTTTACATTCTTAGGATCTAAGATCACTGCAGATGGGGATTGCAGCCATGAAATAAAAAGGCGACTGATTCTTGGGAGACAAGCCATGAGAAACCTGGGGAACATAGTGAAAAGTAGAGACATCACCTTGAAAACAAAAATTAGAATAGTCAAAGCAATGGTATTCCCAGTGGTAATGTACGGATGTGAGAGCTGGACAATTAGGAAAGCTGAACCCAGAAGAATAGATGCCTTTGAAATGTGGTGTTGGAGGAGAGTTTTGAGGGTACCCTGGACAGCGAGGAGAACAAATAGGTCAATCTTAGAAGAAATCAACACTGACTGCTCATTGGAAGGTCAAATAGTAAAGATGAGGCTAAAGTACTTTGGGCATCAAATGAGAAGGGAGGATTCACTTGAGAAGGCCGTGATGTTGGGAAAGGTGGAGGGCAAAAGAAGAAGGGGGAGGCCAAGGATGAGATGGATAGATGGTATTGTAGACACAATGGGCACAGAACTGGGATGACTGAGGGGGATGGTGGAGGACAGAGGTGCCTGGAGAACGATGGTCCATAGGGTCGCAAAGGGTCGGAATCGACTGTGCGACTGAACAACAACAAAAGAAAAATGTATAAGCATTCAATAAATACTTACTTTTAAAGCATCTTCTACAGCTGTCTTGCCTTCTTTCCCCAAAAGGACATCATATGGATAAAGCCACTTGATTATATGGTGAACCGACATCATAGGAAAGGAGTTCTTCGTTGGGGAAGAACAATATATATATATATATATCAAGAATCCTTCACTGAAGCAACAACTTCAAGACTTTCTCTTTTCCTTAACTGCTCTTGAAAATGTTTATTTATACTTACTTCCTATAACACATACTGAGCTCTAAACCAGCAATTTTAGTACAGTATTTATAATTTCTTTATTTTTATCATTCACACTTTGGCTTTCTAAAAAAAAAAAAAATCCAGTAATTTTGAAGTTTTTCCCTTCATTAAAAATATCTGAAAGTTACCCTTTGAAATATTGGCATAAGCTTATATTTTTGCTACCACACCAGCACAAATCTTACTATATTCCATCCTAGCATTTACTTGCTGGGAAAAAAATAAAACAGTATCTAAATGATTGAACTAAGACCCCGCACCATTTACCTTCTATATGTTAACATCACAGCTGAAATATCATAATATTCTAAAAGCTTTAGAGAGCTCCTAATGTTCAAGTTTACGTAGTTAGCTCTTATAAAATGAACTATGCATAAACAAAAGACCTAAACTTCATCCCCCTGAAAAATAATTATCTCTTTTAAAAGTAAAAAAAAATTCATATTCAGTATCAATACAGCATAGCATGTATAAGGTAACAATTAGGATACTTGGATTCTACTTAAAAGCTGCAAAATTTGCTTCGTTTCAATGCCTTATACCTTGGAGTCATTATTCAGCGAGGAGTCCGCGCATTGGTAGACAGCTCTGCGATGACATTATGCACATGCAAATGGACATGAGATATCAAGTCTATTTGCATGCGGTTTTTTAGCCATCTGGATATCACATCACTCACTATCTAGGCAGACCATGACGTGTGCCCCCCACTTTCACCTGGCCCAAGGGATCTGACAGAGGACGCTTTGGAGAGTTTTAGTCCTGGCCTTTCAATGAGGTGTACTTAATTTACCACCCAAATACCCAGAAAATGATTTTTTATATTTTTTTAAAAATGGAGAATCCACTATTGTTTTTCCTTTCCCGGAACCTTTAAGAGAGTACAGTAATACCTCATACAACGTCCGCTTTATACAACGTCGGAGCCATGCAACGTCGCCCAATTCTTGGGGAAAAGGTGCCTCATACAACGTCGCCGGACGTTGTATGAGGCATAAGGTCCCCCAGCATGGCAAAAGACTCTGAAGTTGGCTGCCGCTGCCTCCTCGCCTCAGCCCTCTTCCCCGGCGGGAGTTTGGACTTGCAGCACTGCTTTTTAGCCCTGCTCTGGGACCACCACCCCCAGCCTCGCCGCGGCGGCGGTGGATGATTTTCCCCGCCGCCCAGCCGGGGGGTGAGGAGGAGGACCAGCTGAACAGCAGGCAAAGCTATCCACCGCCGCCGCCGCGAGGCCACCGGAGCCAGGGGCAGCCCGGAGACCACCACCCCCAGCCTCGCGGTGGTGGATGATTTTCCCTGCCGCTCAGCCATTCCTCCTCCTCCTCCTCACCACCACCCCCAGCCAGGGGGTGAGGAGGAGGAGGACGACGACCAGCTGAACAGCGAGGAAAGCCCATCGGCCGCCGCAAGGCCACCGGAGCCAGGGGCCGCCTGGAGACCACCACCCCCAGCCTCGAGGCGGCGGCGGTGGATGGCTCGTGGTGGCGGCGGTGGATGGGTTTCCCCACCGCTCAGCCATTCCTCCTCCTCCTCACCACCACCACCCCCAGCCTAGGGGGTGAGGAGGAGGAGGAGGAATGGCTGAGCGGCAGGGAAAATCATTCACCACCACTGCCGTGAGGCGGAGGGTGGTGGTCTCCGGGCGGCCCCTGGCTCCGGTGGCCTCGCGGCGGCAGTGGTACATGGCTTTCACCACTGCTCAGCTGGTCCTCCTCCTCCTCACACACACACCGGCTGCGAGACAGGGAGCCTCTCGCAGCGACGGCGTCCTCCTCACTTTTCTGCTCTCTGGGCAGGCCAGCCCGGAGAGCGAAGTCAGCTGCAGGGGGGGGGGGGGGCGCAGCGTCTCTTACAATGTACAGTATCTCTATGGGAATGACGTTATACAAAGCATTGGTGGCAATAATTTGGACGTTGTATGAGGCATCACGGCTAGGATTTTGCATGCCTCATACAAAGTCAGAATTCACACACCGTCCTAACTTGTGGAACCAAGTTTGGACGTAGTATGAGGTATCAGTGTACTAAGTATATGTCAAAACCATCTCAGAACCTGGTAGAAACCTTTAGTCCCTTCATTCCATCTATTTTTCATCTCAAGACTATAATCAGATGAAACTCCACATCACTATCAACCATTTTTAATTCACCCTACCCCCACCCCCACTGCTACCAAAGACGCCGAAAGCGTCTGTAGAATCCAAGTAACAGTTAAATACAGATTTCAACATCTGTCTTTTGACAGGTTACTTGAGATTGACAAGATCTACCTAGTGGAATCCATTGGAATACTGCGGAAGTCTGCGGATACGACATTTTCCTAAGGCCCAAAAATACCATAAGCATTAAGATTTTTTCTTCCTGCTGAGCTCAGCCATACCATTTCATCATATCAACAACCAAGTGCACATGAACAACATTCTCCTTTTCATTCAATTTTTCACTGCATGCAAACAGACCTACCAGGATCTGTACAGCAGATGACAAGCTGTCTAAAGGAAAGTCAGGGAGACCCAATGCAGAAGATTCTTGGGTGCAGAGTGTGGTTGCAAAGGACAAAAGCTGTGAAATTCTAGAAATAAATAATCAAACAGCAATTTCAATTGAATTGTTTCTTCTTAAACCCAAAATGCTCATTAAAGTAAGGACAGCCAAAGCAATAATCTTAAGGGCATCAACAGTTCATGGGTATTCACACACATTCACACACTTAGGTATGATCTGCAGAATATATAAGACTAGCATATTTGTGCCCGGCCCTGCCGGGCAGTTTTTATGTGTGTGTTTTTGGTTAGGGGTGTTTTGGGTGGTGGTGTTTTGAATTTGTGGTTTTTGACTTTATTTATTTGATTTTATTTATTTTTCATTTTGCTTTTGTACATATTTCTTGACTTGTTTTTACTTTTCTGGCCTCTGGGTGGGGCTGTTATTAAGAGCACTGCGATTTTCTTTCTTTGTTCAGTTTAGTTCCGGAGGCATGTGTTTGGTAAGTGCTCTTGATTGTTTATTGTTTTTATTTTGTTTTGATTTTGTGGTGTTGGGTTGGGAGGGTTTAAGTAGAGAGTTTCTACTTAAACCCCCCAAAGTGTTTCTTGATTGTTTATTCTGTTTTTATTTTGTTTTGATTTTGTGGTGTTGGGCTGGGGGGGGATGGTAAGTAGAGAATTTCTACTTAAACCCCCCAAAGTGTTTTGGCTTGTTTGTTGTTTGTTTGTTTGTATTGTGGGTTTTAGATGTATTTAAGTGTTTTAATTATTTCTGGTTGTTATTTTTTATTTTTTCCATATTTATTTGTTTAATTTGTGATATTATTGTATGTTGAGTTAGGTATTTTTGTGTTGTAGATAGGTGTTTTTAGTGTGCTTTTATGGTTTTTTGTTAGCCTTTCGTATTTTGGGTTTTTTGTTGATTTTGTTGTTTATATTTTTGTTGTTTAATGGGTTTATTTTAATTATTTGTTTATTTATTTGTGTTTCATTAATTTTGGTGCTTGGCATTTTGGGTAACTGTTTCGTTTTGTTGTTGTTGTGTTTTGTTGTGTGAAGAACGGCCTATCTGTCATTTCCTCTTTTCCCCATTGCTGCTTCGAAATTAGGTTTCGAGGCAACGATGGGGAAAAGGAAGAGCCGGCAGTCAGCTCGCTCTTCGTCCGGTAAGGTTCGTTAGGTAGGTCAGGTGAAAAGAAGGGAGAGAAGAACTATCTGCTTCACGATGGTTCTCTCCTCTCTGTCTCCTTTTTCCCTGGCTTACCTAATGGGAGATCGGCAGGCAACTATCCGTAAGGGGTGGTGCTCTTCCTTGTGGATTGCTGGCTGCTGCTTTTCTATTACCACCGCTGTTTCGTGCTACTTCTCGAAATAGCGGTGTGCGTAGTACAAAGGCAACATCCAGTCATTCACCAGGGAGTGTCATTACCTTGAGGCAGGGTAGCGGAGAGGAGAGGGAGTCCCTCTTTTGCTCTGGGAAAGAATGCCGGCGGTTGTCTCATTGTGTTTTTTTGCGGGTTTTTGTTTGCGAGGCCATGAGGTGCTGCGTCCGCCTGCGGCGGCCTTGTGCTCCCATTGCATGAGGCATATTTTATTTTATTTTTCGCACGCCGCCTTTCCCAACGTTCTGTTTGCTTTCGCCTGTCGGCCTGATTGGCTGAGGGGTGGCGTGGCGCGGAGGATGTTGGTAATTGAAGTTGTTTTGTACTGTTTGCGTTCGTGGGGCTGTTGCCCCACTACCGACTGCGGGACCCTTGCGGCGCTGTGCGGGCCGGGCAAAGGCGAGTGCAGGCGGCTCGGTACAGGAGAGTATGGACAGGTGCAGGAGCCTTTGTTACATTCCAACGGTTAACGTCCTTCCTTATAAGTAAAGATAAAAACTTTTCTACTATTTTGGAATCATGCATCCAGCTCATTAGGAGATAATTGCTGACTTCAGAAGCACAGATACTAAACATTCTGGGTCCCTAGCCTGCTTTGCACTGTTTAGTGAATTAGTTTAAATCTGAAGGCAATACTATGAAGATAGTGTTGGGCATCAGTCGGTTCGCCCCGGTCTGTGCGGCCCGGTAGTAGACCTGGCTGGCCATGCCCCCTCCCCACCCCACCCCACCCTCCTCTTCCCGGGAGAGCGGCAACAGCATCAGCTCTTCCTCCTCCTCCTCCTCCAGCGGCTGCTGCCACCTCCTTAAGAGGCTGCGGGTGCCGCTCGGGTGGTGGTGGAGGAGGCGGTATGTGTGGCTGGGGGGAGGGTAGGGGGCGCTCACGCTGCGCCACCCAGAGCAGCTTGACCCCCCTCCCACCGCTCCTTCCAGCAGCAGCAGCAGCAGCACTAGCAGCAGCAGCAGCAGCAGCAGCAGCAGCAGCAGCAGCAGCAGCAGCAACAGCAACAGCAGCAGCAGAGCTTTTGCGATGCCTGGACCTAGTCCTGCAGGAAGAGAACTTCCTGCAGGATGTCTGTCTGGGAATTGTGAGAGTTGCGATGCTTGCGCCATGCTGCCTGGACACCCTGCTGCTGCCGCCGCCAGGGGAAGGGAAGAGCTAGTCCTGGCGGCATTGGTCCAGGCGGCGCAGCGCAAGCTCTTCCCTAAGTTAAGTTCCCTTCCCCCAACAGTGGGATGTCCAGGCAGAGTTGCACTGTTTGGGTCTGTTCGGGTCTGGATGGGGGACAATGGGCTTCAGCTGAATCCTGGCAAGACTGAGTGGCTTTGGGTGCGAGGTCCCGTGTTATCCCGGGAGCTACCATCTTTGGTCTTGGCTGGGACATTTTTGCCACAGTCAGATCCGGTGCGCAAATTGGGGGTCATCCTGGACTCGCGGTTACTGCTCAAAGAGCAAGTGGCAGCCGTGGCTAGGAGGGCCTTTGCACAGCTTCGTGTCATTTACCAATTGCGCCTGCTCCTGGACCAAGACTCCTTGCTCACGGTCACTCATGCTCTGGTCACCTCCAGATTGGATTATTGTAATGTGCTCTACATGGAGCTGCCCTTGGTGACCATTCGGAGGCTTCAGCTGGTCCAGAATGCGGCTGCCCAGGTTGTGACGGGATGCCGGCGTTATGTTCGCGCCTCACCACTGGTTGCCGGTGTGCCTTCAGGTGCAATTCAAGGTGCTGGTTTTGACCTTTAAAGCCCTTCATGGCATTGGACCAGGCTACTTAAGAGACCGTGTCGCCACAAGGAATTTAGCCCATCTTACTAGGGCAGACAGGAGAGGCTCTGTGGAGGTCCCATCAGTGAAAGAAGTACATCTTATTGGGACCAGGAGGAGAGCCTTTTCTGTGTCTGCCCCAGCCCTGTGGAACCTCTTACCACCTGAGTTGTGTCTCCAGATGGAACTACTCCCCTTTAGAAAGATGCTGAAGACATGGCTCTTTCAGCAGGTTTGGGGCACGCTTGACTCCACTAGTCAAGCCCGTTGGCTGATTTAGCCTATGTGAGGGGCTGCCCCCCATCTTGGTTATTCTGTTTTAAAGTGGGGAGGGTGGGGAGGGTTGTTTTTTTAATGATGATTTGTTTGTTTGCGTTTTAATGCTGGTTTTAGCTGGGGTTGTTGGGTGTTGTTTTAGCTGTTGTTGTTAAACTGTTTTATATGTAATTTTTACTTATTGTATTTTCTCCCTCTTCCCTTTCCCTTTTTGTTAGCCGCCCTGAGTGGTGTACCCACCAGGAGGGCGGGATATAAATGCGCTAAATAAATAAATAAAATAAATCCTGCAGGAAGTTCTCTTCCTGCAGGACTAGGTCTGGGCATCACGAAAGTTCTGTTGCTGCTGCTGCTAGAAGGAGCGGTGGGAGGGGGGGCCAAGCTGCTCTGGGCAGCGTGGCGTGAGCTCTCCCTCCCCTCCCCCAGCCGCACATGCCGCCTCCTCCACCACCACCCGAGTGGCACCCGCAGCCTCTTAAGGAGGCAGCAGCAGCCGCTGGAGGAGAAGGAAGAGCCGATGCTGCTCTCCTGGGAGGAGGTGGGCGGGAGGCAGCAGCAGCAGCAGGCACTGGAGGAGGAAGGGAAAGCCGTCACGTGAGCACTCCTTCCTCCCCCCCGTGGGCCCAGGAGTCAAGGAGGAAGGAGCAGCCCGACATGGCGCCTTCTGGGTAAGTCTGTGAAGCTCCCTAAACAGCAGTTAAGTCTTTAAGGTGCCACAACATTTTTGTGTTTTTGTTTTGTTTACCTCCTAATCTGTTTGCACAGAATAAAACTTTAGAATTGGTAGCCATTTTATTCTGTGCAAGCATATCTGAGAGTAAACAAAAAAAAATGTTGTGGCACCTTAAAAACTCACTGCTGCTTCAAAGTAGACTGCAGCTGGCCCAGGAAGCTCCACGGTAAAACAAGAGATAACCACTGAACCCTAGAGTTGGATATGACTGGCTTTCAAGCAAGGGATACTTTTACCTTGCTCGAAAGCCAGCCGTATCCCACGCTAGGGGTCAGGTTGTTCATCTCTGTTTCAAAGCCGAAGAGCCAGCGCAGTGTGCTTTTGCAGACGTTTCCATGGTCACGTGGCAGGCATGACTAGACACTGGACCACATAGAATGCTGTTTACCTTCCCACCAAAGTGGTCCCTATTTATCCACTTGCAATTTCTTACTTTCGAACTGCTAGGTTGGCAGGAACTGGGACAGAGACGGAAGCTCACTCCAACGTCCAGCACTAGGGTCTCCAACTGCTGACCTGCCACCTTCCAGTCAGAGCCTTAGCCAACTGATGCAGAGATTATTAGCACCCTCTGTCCACTGAAGGGCTACCATGGACTGCCTTCCATTTGTCTTCTACATCACAGCATGACACCCATGACACTGATCCAGTCCAAGATTCACTTTCTGATCCTGAACCCTTTTGGCACACAAACTCCTTATCAGCCCCAGAGCAGTATTGATGAAGCTTCCGCCCTTCATCAAGATGGAATCAAGTAGGATTTAATCCACTTGTGGACCTTCACCCTTCCATGTGGACTTCATCACCCACCACCCAAGGCCACTAGACCTCAGGTTTGTCAGGTTGGCTAACCGTCGCCTGACAATCGGTGTTGAGTTGTTGGCAATATGGTCTGCTCTATTACCATAGCAGGATAAACCTGTCCAGACAGACATCTACTACACAAATGAATATCAATAAGCTCTGGGTTGCTAAATTCAGTGAGGCCAAAAAGTATAGGTTTCATTTTTAAACTTATGCACTTCCGCATGTCACTCAAATTCAAGGAAAATTTGAGCTATTCTTTCAGAACAAGCAGGAGGATCTGAACCTAGTATATGTGACATCTTCCATATATACTAGGAATTTCAGTAATGGGTGATTATTCTAGTTTTACTCACTAAAAGGTTTTCTCACCCTTTTCTCATTCCAAAGACTTCAGTTTAAATACAACATAATTTACCCTAATTCATACCACAACTTTCTGGTGATGTGGAATGGTCATTTAATTTAAAAGATGGCCTAACAGGCAGATAAACTGTTTACATTAACCACATGATGAATCAGTTCTTGCCAAGTCTGACACTACCAGAATGATTAGGGGACTGGAACACCTTCCTTACCATCTGAGGCTGCAACGGTTGGGCCTCTTCACTCTTGAACGACGGCGTCTAAGAGCTGACCTGATTGAAGTTTATAAAATCATGCACGGTGTGGACAAATTAGATAAGGAAAAACTGTTTTTCCTATCGCATAACACTAGAACTAGGGGGCACTCCATGAAACTTGTGGGTGCTAGTTCTCAAACAAATAAGCGAAAGTACTTTTTCATCCAGAGGATCACTGGTCTATGGAACTCCCTGCCAGAAGAAGTGGTGACAGCTGTCAGTCTTGACAGCTTTAAGAAAGGATTAGACAAGTTCATGGATGACAAGGGTATCAATGGCTATAATTATGGATACCTAAGAACAACCTCCAGGTTGGAGAGATAGGCAGGATATCTCTCAATGCCATTTCCAGGGAATCCTAAGCAGGTGAAGGCATCTGCTTGGGAATAATACCCTGAAGCAAATGGTGAGCCACTGTGTGAGACAGAATGCTGGACTGGATGGGCTGTGGCCTGTTCCAGCAAGGCTGTTCTTATGTTCTTACCTCTGTACAGTTTTATTATTTCTATTTACCTCTCCGTTGAAATAGCAGGTCCAGCCATATATAATAAAGAAAGGTGGTCCTAAAATAAAATACATCACACATCAGGCTATAATGCTTATTGTGGAAGTCTCGTTCTATTCTAAAACCAGCTCAAACAAGTTGATTCTTAGCACACTGCTGACTCAAATTGTTTAAATATCGCAATCAGTTCTTTATACTAAAGTACAGTACTTAGCATAAAAATCCAGAATGTCTAACTTCTAGTATATTGTTTTTTGGCAGCGACCACTTTCATTTAAATAATTAACTGGCAAAAATGTGATATGTAAACTCAGCCTGTGACAATAGTTGAAAGCTAAAATTTTGTAATTTCCAAATGTAGAAGAGGGTTTTTTTTTTAAAACTTAAATTTCCTTCTTGCATAACACAGGAGATTTGCAACATTACTTACCTTAAAGGGTAGGTAATAAATATCTCTAGCTTGAAATCTAGAGCGAAGTGGTGGATCTAGTGGATTACCAAAATATCGTGGGACAGGAAGGCCCAGTGCAATCACTCTGAAGTTTTCACTAACTCTAACAATCCTCCATGCATCCAATTCTGCTTTATCATGTTCCTAATTAAAAGTAAACATATAATTACAATTCAGCAACCACTTTAGAAAAACTACAACTATATGGAAAAATTAAGATTATACAGATTGCCAAATGAAGAGTTATTGAACTAGATAACTAAGGCTTACAACATAAATTGTACACTGACTGTATAGGTCTATCTCAGTACTAATGTCAATACAGTATTACAAAAATATCAACATGATTTTAGCGCTGTAAGAGTGCTAAAATAATCTAGTCAAATGAGTACATCTTTACTGCATTTATTCACAATGAAGCCCAAAATATTCAAGAGGAAAGATCCTTTTAAAAGAATAAAAAAATGCACCTACTGCATTTCCCCCAAAATAAGACCTAACTGGAAAATAAGCCCTAGCATGATTTTCCAGGATGCTCATAATATAAGGCCTATTAATATAAGACCCGGTTTTATTTTCGTGAAAATATGGTACATAACCATAAGGAGTCCCATCTACCTGTACACAGTGTAGATGCAGCCAACTTTATGGATTTCCTCTTACATGTTTTAAGCTCTGCCATGAATGTACAATGCAAACACATTATTGGTTCAACTCTTCAGTAACATTTGAAGCTATTCTAATTTGCACAGCATCAGAGAACTGAAAAACATACAAGCCATTTTAGGATTCTGTTAAACACAGGCTTTTCCTTCCTAGCATGCTGGTAATATGGCTCCAGTTCTAGGGAAAAGACAGCATATACATAAAATAAATATTTCTAGGTCCTAAATAATGGGTGGCATAGGTGCCAGTTACATATTTGCAAATGGAAAAAGATATAAACGTAAACATATACGCTACAGTACTATTATGTTATTTGAAGGGAGTGCTTATAAAACCACTGTCTGAATATAAGCAAGAGAAATTAGTTTTGCAACCATTTGCAATAGGGGGTCAGGCTTTGCAGCAAATTTGAATAACAGGGAATTTTGTCAGTTGAAAAAATGTACAATGTTACAATTCTGCTAGGCTGGTCAATTATTGTGTGCCTGTGATCTGATGTGTGTATCAATTGATGCCAAAATGCCTCACTCTTATGGTCTGATGAAGTAGACTTGGTCCATGAAAGCTCATATTTAAATACTGGAGTTAGTCTTTAAGGTGCCACAACATTTTTGTCTTTTTTTTTTTGCTGTTCTGTTTTGTTTACTCTCAGATATGAATATTAGGAGTATTCTTACA
Organism: Bradypodion ventrale; assembly: GCA_035047345.1. Lineage (NCBI taxonomy): Eukaryota > Metazoa > Chordata > Lepidosauria > Squamata > Chamaeleonidae > Bradypodion > Bradypodion ventrale. Next base: position 180,954,036 of record JAWDJE010000003.1, read on the forward strand.
AACCTAAAATTAACTTCAGTGCAAATACTGAACCAGGGATATGATGTTTATCTTCAATAAACTCCTGTTGATCTTTATCCAGAGAATTATAGCATAACTGACTTGGAAGGGGCCTATGAGCCCATTGAGTCCAAACCCCTGCTCAATTCAGGAATCCAAATCAAAGCCGATATGACAGGTGGTTGTCCAATTCTCTCTTGAATGCCTCCAGCACTGGAGCACTCGTCACCTCCCAAGATAACTGGTTCCGTTCCCATACTGCTCTAAGAGCTAAGGTGTTTTTCCTGATATTTAGCCTATATCTGGATTCCTGTATTTTCAGATTGTTATTGCACATCCTATACTCTGGGATGATGGAGAACAGATCCTTCCCTTCCTCTTTATGCTTATCTTTCAGATATTTGAAGAGTGCTATCATAGCCCTTCTCAGTCTCCTTTTCTCAAGGCTAAACATGCCCAGTTCCTTCCGTCTTTTCTCATATGGCTTGGTTTCCAGTCTGATCATCCTTGCTGCCCTTCTCTGAACCTGCTCTAATTTGTTTGCATCTTTCTTAAAGTGTGGTGCCCAGAATTGGACACAGTACTCTGGATGTGGTCTAATTAGTGCTGGATAAATGGAGAATAATATCTCATGGGTTCTGGAGACTATGCTTCTGTTAATGCAGCCTAAAAAAGCATTGGCTTTTTGCCACCACATTGCACTTTCAAAAGGTAACTTTTGTGACTTGCAGGAAAACGCCCTGATCTAGCCCCTACAAAACACATAATGAAAATATCCTAACCTGACAGCTTAAAAGATAGACTGGGTTTGATGGCTGAGTAACTGCATTTCTCCATATGCAAGCCATGTTAAGCGTCTATAGCAGTGTTTCCCAACATGGGGCCTACACCCAACAGGGGGTCTTCAATTCCCAGAAGCCTAAGTCAGTACATTGGCTGATCAATGCTTTGGCGAATTCACTTAGGCTTCTGGGAATTGAAGTCCAAAAACCAAAGGTTGGGAAATACTGGTCTATAGCAATAGCAATTCCACTTCTATATCACCCCATAGCGTTTAGTGCCTCTCTGGGCGGTTTACAGGTAATTAGCATTTTGCTCCCAACATGCTGGGTACTCATTTTACCGCTCTTGGAAGGATGGAAAGCTGAGTCAACCATGATCCCAGTCAGGATCAAACTCACAATGTTTTGGCTGCAGTACAGTAGTTTAAGCACTGCGCCACCAGGGCTCTTATAAGTGTCATCAGTGCACTGACACATAAAGATGATATGCCTATGTAGAAGCCCACCCAGAAACCTCCTGAACTGAGATTTTGTCTTTTCAGTTCCAAATCAGTCTGGACTGGCAACATGAAAGGGCTTTATAGAAGCTAAAGGCATACCGGCAAACAGCACTTTTGGTTTTTTATTTCAGGCTCTGAAGTACGACAGCTTACAGTATATACGTCTGTTCTTGTGCTACAATTTAAAAAAAGAACAGCCTGGTTTTCTATGTCTGGAGGCGAGAATAATGTTTTCACTTCACTTGTCTTATCGACACCTTGGCACAACATGCAAGCTTTAACTTTGTGATCTTCTCCCAAGCAAGCACAAAAGAGAAAGAGAAAGCTTTTAGAAGGGTACCTTCAGGATGACAAGCAAACCCACAAAAAGGAATTAAAAAACAGAACATTGCAATAAAGAGAGTGCTGTCTTGTTTCAGTAAGAGGTTTGGTGACACATGGATCCTTTACAGCTGCACAAGAACAGAAGAAAAGAAAACCAAGAGGAATAGAGGGAGTGGGGGAATGAAATAACCTTGGGGAAAAAGCATTAAAAAGAACAAATAGGAAGGCTTCTTTCATGGAGGACAGAAGGTAACTGATAAAAAAAACTGTTGGGTTCCTTAAGGCATGTACAATGAGGCGCAGGATCCCCATTAGATGCTCAATTTATAAAGGTGAAACTCAGAAAATTAGAATATCATGCAAATGTTCATTCAGTTCAGTAATGCAACTTAAAAGGTGAAATAAATATATGAGATAGACTCACTACATGCAAAGCGAGATAATTCAAGCCTTATAAAGGTAAAGGTAAAGGTTTCCCTTGCTTGAAAGCCAGTCGTATCCAACTCTAGGGTTCAGTGCTCATCTGTTTCAAAGCCGAAGAGCCAGCGCTGTCTGCTTCTGCAGACGTTTCCGTGGTCATGTGGCAGGCATGACTAGACACCGGAACGCTGTTACCTTCCCACCAAAGTGGTCCCTATTTATCTACTTGCAATTTCTTGCTGGGACAAAGATGGGAGCTCATTCCATCCTGCAGTACTCGGGAATTACTTTGTTATAATATTGATGCTTATGGTTTATAGTTTATGAAAACCCCAACGCCCAATCTCATGTACCCCATAATCATCACACAATATCTTGTACGCTGTACACCATGATCATCACAATTATAATGAATTAAGGCATGACATCTCTCGCTTTGCATGTAGTGAGTCTAGCTCATATATTTGTTTCACCTTTTAAGTGAAATGAATGAACATTTGCACGATATTATAATTTTCCAAATTTCACTTGTATGTACGTTTTTAACAGAAGAACTGATCTTGAACAGGGGAAAATATTACAAGTATTACGCAGTGTTGTAAGAACTAGTATAACAGACTAGAAAAGTTACCAATACATTGCAGGAGAGATTTTGTTTAAACTATGTACAGTAGTTTTGAAATAATCTGGATTAAGCTTCATCTCTGGGAGTGCAGGTTTTAAAGCAGTAGTTTATCAGCTAAGAATTTAGTTGATCAACTGTTGGGACTCATGTTTCATCAATAAAAGCAAATTTTACACTGCAGGTCAATGAATTAAAGCCATACTTTAAAGCTGTTTTGTTTCCAGTATAATTACCACACATAATTTTAAAACCCAAATTATATTTGACAGATTTAATGAATTCTATAGAACCTAGGCATTTTAGAACTAAATGAAAGGAAGGAGTATAAACGTCTTATACTGTTTTAATTTTATCTTTCATTTGATTACATCTATGCCCTTGCTCATCTATGATTCTAACTATCTCTTTTTTAGTTTTCTTCTCCATAATCGCCCTCACCAGCATTTTATTACTAAATTCAAAGTAATCTCTTCTTAAATAAATCAAATTCCTCTGGACCTTTTCTATTTCTTTTGTATGTAATTCTTTTTTCAAAGCTAAAATCGCATTCATAACCTTCTTCTCCCTAGATTCATTGTATTTCTTTTCCAATTCTTTAATCCAATACATCATTTGTTTTCTGAACGCATATCAAAGCAACAGGATTTCAACCCATATGAAAATAAGCAATCATGTATGTATTAGGTAAGACACAAAATATTTACAAAATCTTTGCATAAGACTTGGTATACAAAATCTGAGGGTACATTTCCACAAAACAAGAAATGGTCGGAACTCCACTCTTGTTTTAGTAAAACCTCTTTTTGGGTCATGGGGTGAGTGGGTAAAATAGGGTGCTGTTAGGCTTTGAACCATTTGCTCAAGAAAAGTTACCATTTCTTTTCCTGGCTGAGTCTTAAGGAGATGAGAGGGATGTAGCAGGCATCCAGGAGCCACAAGAATAGGAAAGAGACTATATGACATTTGTGTATCATACGAATCCACAACATGCCTTGATTAGTATTATCCTGGCATTCATGGGCAAACCAAACCTCAATTCATGGAAAAACATGTGCAAACCAAAGAAATCAAGAACTTTGTTACAAATCTACCACTTAAAGACGTCTGATGGACTTAAGACACAGACAGAAAGACAGACAGATCAAGGACTCTGAAAATGTTTATTCAGATCCATTAATCAATTCAAAACAAGATAATATATTCTTTTTTAACCAACAGAAAAATGCATTCCCTTTACCTTCAGCAATTTGTCGTAACATTCTGCTGACATCAGGAAACGGCCATCTTCCAGCTGCATTTCCCTGTTCTCCAACAAATTGTTCAACACTGGCAAGACATTCCGTTCGGCTTTCTCCAAGCCTTCTAAAATCAGGATTCTCCCTTCTATGGCTGCACGTACTGCACACTATAAATCAAAACAAATTTAGCATTAGAAATAGAAACACTTGTAGTGCACAAAATTCAATTGACCTTTTTACTTTTTCAACTTACCAACATTCGCCCAGCCACCAAATAAAGAACAAAGGAAGAATAGAATCAGTGAGTAAAGAGTGAGTGTGAACAGTAACTCAAGTGTGCCTGTATAGAATTGAAACAGAAAACTAAGTTTACAGCAACTGGTAACTACCAGTAAATCTGGGAGGACTTGATTTGCTTGAATTGCTACGGGGAAAAATCAGAACATCTGATGCTTCCTTATACTGAGCCTCAACACTACTCCATCTCATTCAGTACATTTCATGGATGAGATAGTCCCTGCTCTACCTAGAGAGGGTAAAGGGTTGAACTGTCATCTTTTGCACGTAAAGTACATAAGAACATAAGAACAGCCTTGCTGGAACAGGCCACAGTCCATCCAGTCCAGCATTCTGTCTCACACAGTGGCTCACCATTTCTTTCAGGGTATTCCCAAGCAGATGCCTTCATCTGCTTAGGATTCCCTGGAAATGGCATTGAGAGATATCTTGCCTATCTCTCTAACCCTGAGGTTGTCCTTAAGTATCCATAATTATAGCCATTGATACTCTTGTCCTCCATGAACTTGTCTAATCCTTTCTTAAAGCTGTCAAGACTGACAGCTGTCACCACTTCTTCTGGCAGGGAGTTCCATAGACCAGTAATCCTCTGGGTGAAAAAGTACTTTCTCTTATTTGTTTGAGAACTAGTACCCAAAAGTTTCATGGAGTATCCCCTAGTTCTAGTGTTATGCGATAGGGAAAACAGTTTTTCCTTATCTACTTTGTCCACACCGTGCATGATTTTATAAACTTCAATCAGGTCACCTCTTAGACGTCGTCGTTCAAGAGTGAAGAGGCCCAACCGTTGCAGCCTCAGATGGTAAGGAAGGTGTTCCAGTCCCCTAATCATTCTGGTTGCCCTCCTCTGCACTTTTTCCAGCTCCATAATATCCTTCTGGAGGTATGGCGACCATAACTGTACACAGTATTCCAGATGGGGCCTCACCATAGATTTATAAAGAGGCAAAATGACACTTGCTGACTTGTTTTCTATACCCTTCCTAATGATCCCTAGCATTGAGTTTGCTTTTTTCACTGCTGAGGCACACTGGGTTGACACCTTCATTGAGTTGTCCACCAGGACACCAAGGTCCCTTTCCTGGTTTGTCACAGAGAGTTCAGACCCCATCAGTTTATAAATGTAATTGGGGTTCTTTGCCCCAACATGCATCACTCTGCACTTACTGATGTTGAAGCTCATTTGCCACTGTTTTGCCAACTCCCCCAGTGTCAAGAGATCCCTCTGGAGCTCCTCACAATCTCTCACAGTTTTCACTACCCTGCATAATTTAGTGTCGTCAGCAAATTTGGCTACCTTGCTTTTTACTCCTACCTCTAGATCATTTATGAAGAGGTTGAAAAGCAGGGGTCCCAGTACTGAACCTTGGGGGACCCCACTCTTTACTTCTCTCCACTTGGAGAAGTGTCCATTTAGTGCTACCCTCTGTTTCCTGTCCCTTAGCCAGTTGCTGATCCAGAACAAGACCTGTTCCTTTATTCCATGACTGGTAAGTTTATTCAAGAGCCTTTGGTGTGGGACCTTGTCAAAAGCCTTCTGAAAGTCCAGATAAACAATGTCAACTGGATCCCCCTTATCCACATGCTTGTTAACACTCTCAAGAAATTCCAACAGATTAGTGAGGCATGATTTGCCCTTGTAAAAGCCATGTTGGCTCTCCTTTAGCAGCGCCTTCTCTTCTATGTGCCTATTAATTCTATCTTTTAGGATGGTTTCCATCACTTTACCTGGGACACATGTCAAACTGACAGGTCGGTAATTTTCTGGATCACCCCTGGATCCTTTTTTGAAAATTGGTGTTACATTTGCTACCTTCCAGTCATCAGGCTAGGAGATCAGCAATTTCATCTTTAAGTTCCCTGAGAACTCGTGGATGGATGCCATCTGGTCCTGGTGATTTGTTAGTGTTTAGTTTAACAAGACATGCAAGGACCTCCTCCCTTGTTATTTCTATCTGGCTTAATTGTTTGGTTTCCCTCCCTACGAAGATAGGCTCTGTTTTGGGCATGTGGTCTCTGTCTTCTTCAGTGAATACTGAAGCAAAGAATTCATTGAGTCTCTCTGCAATCTCTGTTTCCTCTTTAATAACCCCTTGCCTTCCATTGTCATCTAATGGTCCAATGGCCTTCCTAGTTGGGTTCTTACTTCTAATGTACTTAAAGAAGTCTTTGTTATTTCTCTGAGTATTTTTAGCTATACGCTCCTCAAAGTCTTGCTTTGCTTTCCTGATTGTTGCCTTGCATTTGTTCTGCCAGAATTTATGTTTCTGCCTGCTGTCCTCATTCGGACAAGCCTTCCATCTTCTAAATGAGCTTTTCTTGCTCTTGATCACTTCCCGAACAGCTCCTGTAAGCCACATCGGAGTCCTCTTGGACCTGGCAGTGCCCTTTTTCCTTTTGGGTATGCATTCCAATTGGGCCTCTGTTATTGTTTTTGTAAAAAGCCTCCATGCCTCTTGGAGTGTTTGGACTCTCTCAATTTTCCCTTTAAGCTTCTTTTTTACTAGTTTCCTCATCTTTGGGAAATTTCCTTTTTGAAAATTTAAGGTCTCTGTGTTAGATTTTATCAGTGACTTGCGGTCTATGATCAAGTTAAACATAATTGAGTTGTGGTCACTGTTCCCTATTGGATCAGTCACATTAACATCTTGCACCAGATTCTGAGTATTACTCAGGATCAAGTCAAGGATTCTTGTACCTCTAGTTGGGTCTTCAACCATCTGTCCCAGGGAACAATCATTTAGCATATCTAGGAACTTTATCTCTTTATCATGTGCTGAACAACAGTTCACCCAGTCTATGTGAGGGTAATTGAAGTCCCCCATTATAACCAGGCTTCCCTTCTTGGATGCCTCCTTTACAACATTCTCCAACTGCCAGTCTCCCTCAAGAGTTTGGGTTGGAGGCCGATAGTATATGCCTACTGTTAGACCATCCTTGTGGCCTGGTACTCTTACCCACAGAGCTTCTAATGGTGACTCCAAATCACCTAGATATTCCAATTCATACGATTTTATCACTTCTTTGACATACAAGGCTACACCCCCTCCCGTTTGCCCCTTCCTATCCTTCCTGTACAGTTTGTAGCCTGGGATAACTGTATCCCATTGGTTATCATCCGTCCACCAGGTTTCAGTGATACCAATAATATCAATATTCTTATCTATTGCTAAGTATTCCAGCTCCCCTATTTTGTTCCGGAGGCTTCTGGCATTTGTATACAAGCATTTATATATGCTTTCCTGATACAGTCTTTTGAGTGCACTGTGTGCACTCTACCAATGAGCAATGTCATTTCTTCCAACATTTATTGGGTCACTGAAAAGTTACAAATAAAGCAAGCTTCCCACATCTTCCAGAAATTTTCATCAGGCAATCATGACAGTCTGATTAGGAAGCTAAGTGTGACCTACATAGAACAGTGGACAGGTGAATACACAATTCACTACAGAATCATACTCAAAGAGTGGTTATTAATGTTTTCTTCTCTAACTGGAAAGAAGTAACAAGCGGAATGCTCAGTCTTGGGTCTGGTGCTCTTCAACATTTTTATTAATTAAGTGGAGGAGGAGGTGCAGGAAACCTTTATCAAATCCATGGATGACACGTACTTAGATGAAATAGCTACATGGCTATTTTTTTTCTGGTGATGACACATTGGATTGCAATAAGGTCAGCAATACCCAATGATAAATGCCAGAAACTCCAGTGATATTAGGCTTTGTTTTTTTCCAATTAACAGTTTTTACCACCTGACCAGTAAAAACCGAGGCTACTGAACATACTCACTTGATCAATGTAATAGGCAGTGCCTGATCGGATCTCTCTCCGTTGTTTGAGATCAGTTTCTGTTGTGTCTCTGGACAGTGAAATATACTCTACCTCCCGCTTGGTCAACTCCTGTAGAGTATGGCATATTATTAGGAGACATTCAGTTTATGAAAATTATCCAACAGAAAATTATCCATTACCACATCACTAAATGGTCCTCAAGCTAAATAGAATGTTTTATATTGAAGCCTAGTTTAGTGCTCTCCCTCAATCAGCATGGCTTTGTTTTCTCTCAAAATTACACCTGTTTTATTCCTAAAACAATCAACTCTAAATCACTGCATTCTTATCTGAGAAATAATTTGTGCTGTACTTCTCAACAATTATCATAAACATGCAGATATCATCCATTATTTTAGGAAATCAGTTTATTATTTCTGAGCATAGGTAAAGTAAAGGTCACCTTTGCTCAAAAGCCAGTTGTATCCAACTCTAGGGTTCGATGCTCATCTCCGTTTAAAGCCAAAGAGCCAGCGCTTATCTCCATTTGCAGATGTTTCTGCGGACATGTGGCAGGCATGCCTAGACACTGGAGTGCATGGAACTCTGTTTACCTTCCCGCCGAAGCGGTAGCTATTTATCTACTTGCTCTTTATTTCTTTTGAACTGGTAGGTTGGCAGGAGCTAGGAAAGACAATGGGAGCTCACTCCATCATGCATCACTCGGGTTTTGAACTGCTGACCTGTCAACCTTCTAGTCATCAAGTTCAGCATCTTAACCACTAAGTCACCACAGCCCCATTTCTAGTATATATGTGTGTAATTTAACATTGCTGGGCAGCTTTCCATTTCCATGCTGCCATTACCCTTGGTCAAAAACCACAAGCTTGTAGGAGACTAGATACAGTAATACCTCATACAAAGTCCGCTTTGTACAACATTGAATTCATACAACATCTCCTAATTCCTTGAAAAAAAGTTGCCTCATACAAAGTCGCTGAGACTTTGTATGAGGCATTGGGGGTTTTCCCAGGTTGCACTGTGCCTGGGCAGTATAAAAGGCAAGGTGCATGCATGCATTGCTCTTGTGGGTTTTGCACGAGGCGAAGAGTGTTTAGGAGTGGTTTTGAGCACGATTTTAATTGTTTGCTGTTGTTTGGATGATTAACACTGTGCTGCATGATGGGACATGTTGGCATCCATTTTGTCCTTGCTTCTATCCAGTAATTGTTTACAGTAGCTTGTACAAAATGGATGATCAGCCGCATGGCTGCAGATTAACACTGTGCTGCTTGATGGGACATGTTAACTTTTAAACCTGCACTTCATAAAGTTTTCAAAAGTTAAAAACTTGTTGTATGGTTTGTCCCCTAAAATCAGGGTTGTTTGACATGTTTTTGCAATGAATTTAGCCTTTAGACAATGATTTCTTAAAGTTCTGTCAGTTTCCTGTCTGTTGCCTTGACTTTGCACTGAAGTCTGTGCTGTTACAGTACAATGTATCTCTATGGAAACGACGCTGTACGAGGCATCGCGGCAAGGATTTGGACGTTGTATGAGGCATCACAGCTAGGATTTTGCATGCCTCATACAAAGTCCAAATCCGTATAAAGTCCAAACTTGTGGAACCAAGTTTGGACGTTGTATGAGGTATCACTGTATAGGAATCAGGTCCTGACTTCCGTTCCCTTTAAAGGCATAGTATGTTGAGTTCCCTTCTTCATGAAGGAAGAAGGAAAACAAATCTAGAACACTATTGTATCCTATAGGGATCATCCTTGCAGAGGTACTCCATCTATATTAGAATGGATAATACTCAGCTATTTGAATGATTCCATCATCATCATTACAAAATACTAAGGCCCTTGCACCAATACTTGTCAAACTGGTCATAGCACATTATATCACATATAAGTCAACAGAGTGTCTGCAATCGTACTACAAATCCCCAATGACTGTATCTGACAGGCTACAGGTAAGGTATAATCTGCAGGTACATGATGCAACAACTCTGGAAGCAAAGCATATCTGGTCAAGCCCCGTGTATAATATTCTAAACCCCATAAGAAAACCATGATATTATGCTGATTACAATGTGCTGTCAAGTTCATTCTGACTTTTGGGGGGACACATATTTTCAGTATGCGTCCCCAAAAGCTTACAAAGGCTTGCTCTTCTCCCAAAAGGCACAGTGAAGAATACAACTCCCATTCTCTGCCTCCACAGCCAAGTACCAAAACCACTGGGATACAAGGGTATCAAAATGCAATTACAAATGCTTGGTGCAATCAGCAAATGTTACACACTACTTATTCCATCAATAATAATTTCATTTAGCTCTTGGTTTGAACCAAGCTTTTCCACACTGGAAAAGAAATCTCAACCATCATCTTAGCACACATACCTGGTTACATCACAGGGGCTTCTGCTAGAAACTCAAGTAGATACCTTGAGAATATATGCTACATTTAGCTTAGATTGGTAAATATTTTTGTATAGAAATCTAAGAACTCTTAATGCTTGTCTCAGTTCTGCAGTGAAAATCAGGTATACTTAAAAAGCTTACCAAATACTGCATGGCAATAGACCGCCGAAGAGGCCCAGGGGGTCCGATAAGAAAGACATCTTGACCCAAAAGGTCTTTCTGCATGATCCATTTTAGGTGATGAATTACAGATTGAGCCAGAGAATCTGAAACTAAATTGGGGAGTGAGGAGAGAAAGGTAGATTGGAATTTGCTCTTATCCCACTCTAGATTTCTACATCTGAATTTTAGCATCATTCTATATGGGTCACCTTGGTTTTTTTGGTCTTAAAGTGAACATGGAGATTAATATTAAAACCAATACAGCTGTCACATCATGGATACATAAAAACAATGTTCTCGATCATCCCAAAGTGCAGGATGCGTAATAACGGGCTCAAACTAAAAGAAGCCAGATATAGGCTGAATATCAGGAAAAACTTCTTAATGGTTAGAGCAATATGACAGTGGAATCAAATGCCTTGAGAGGTGGTGAGCGCTACAACACTGGCAGCATTCAAGAGAGAGTTGGACAACCATCTGTCAGATCTGCTTTGACCTGGATTCCTGCATTGAACAGGGGGTTGGACTTGATGGCCTAAAAGGCCCCTGCCAACTCACTTATGCTATGATTCTAATGCAAGTCATTTTTGACTTCTGCAATTACAAGAGGTGCTCAAAGTGGTTACCATCAGCATCCAGACACTTTGGATTACGGCGAACTTCTGCTTGAGGAACATTGATCAAAGTGTCCGCTTGTATCGCTACACATGCCATTTCAATTCCTTCCTGAAGTACTGCCAGTGTAGCCAGTTTTATACCCCATCCTTTAAGGTCCCCCATAGGTAGAAGTCAAGAGGTGTTAAGTCATGAGATGTGGGGGAAACTCAACTGCACCTCTTTGTCCTATCCACTGTCCTAGCAAATTCCTTCTGCCATTTTGACTTTCCTGCCTGTTGCATTGTGACTCCAGCATTCATTCTTTCCAGCAAACGTCATACTATACATTGCTACTGTAATTCAATACCACTTTGGGGGGGGGGGACATACAGGTAGATAACAACTCTTAAAATGTGTATACATTTTTAGTACCCTCTGTATTTGCAAACTTGGACTCCGTGCTAATAGAATCAAAATCATAGAATAATTGAGTTGGAATAGTCCTTGAGTCCAACCCCCTGCTCAATGAGGAATCCCAATCAAAGCAAATATAACAGATGGCTGTTCAATTCTCTCTTGAATGCTTCCAGAGTTGGAGTGCTCACCACTGTTAGAGGTACAGTAGTTGGTTCCACTGTCATACTGTGAAGGAATAGCCCTAACCATTAACCATTAATAGCCCTACCTGGTCTGGATGTTGTGGAACAACAACCAGAAAAAGATTTGGTTTTTGGCTACAAGAGACAGGTGAAACTTAGAGAAGTTTTCCCAGGCCCCATATCTCCACACACCTTGAAGCAACAATGGCTTTAGGCCAGGCTTTGGGTGAAACGTGGTCGGGAGAATAGTTGAAAGTGTGTGTGGGGGGGGGGGAGGATCTTTCCTAGTTACAGTAAACTCAAAGGATTGACTCCCTGAGTTCGTTAAGCTTCAGACAAGAATTCTCTAACAATCCCAGACACAGAATGAGAAACAGTGTAATTTTCACTATTTGTATACAGTGTAATTGTACCACCTAGCCTCCCAGTTTGTAGAACAGCAGAAGCCTGTATGTTGAACAAACTGCAATTTGCAAACTAGCTTCAACAGTAATTCCATAGTGTCTAAGAAAAGTTTTCTTGCTACATAACCAAATGTTTCTGGTATATTTCAGACTAGTAAGTTTATCTAGTTCTATTTTCAGTTATAATGTGAAGAAGAAAAATTGGATGAGAGTTTAGAAATGCCTAAAATAGAAAGCAAAATAAACTGTCACACAAAACAGATTGTGTTACACAGCATTCAAAAACACTCCAAAGGTTGAGGGCTACAGTCCCCCTGAAAATGTGGACAATCAAATGCACTTTATCTATCTATCTATCTATCTATCTATCTATCTATCTATCTATCTATCTATCTATCTATCTATCTATCTATCTATCTATCTATCTATCTATCTATCTATCTAGATAGATAGATAGATAGATAGATAGATAGAGAGAGAGAGAGAGAGAGAGAGAGAGAGAGAGAGATCATTGTACATAGTATTTATTTAGTTCCCACGGAATTTCACTTTGTTGATTTAGAACAATGAGAATGTAGGAAGGCCTGTACATACAACTTGCAAAATACATCTGCCTGATCTCACAGTTTAACATTACTTGTGTTCAGATTAAAAGCTATCAAATACTGCATGGCTCATTTATGGAAGTCATGCAAAAGTAAAAGAACCCTACTCCACCCAGATTGTCATTCTATCTGTCAGAGTTTTTTCTGTTCGTCTTTTTCCTCAAATCTCTACTTTCTAGCAATTATTTTTTTTCCTAATAAACCACATTTTTTTTTAAAAAAAAATATGCATTATAAAGAAAGGCTATTATTTAATATTACAGAACAATATTCTCCAGTTTATATTATTCTGTGTGTATATATTCATATATAAAAGAGAGTTGTACTTGTATTTAGGTAAGGTGAGTGAAAGTAAGCAGGAAGAAAATTTCTACACAGGGCAGAAGAAAGATTTTGGCTGTAAGCAGGAAAATGTCCAGCTCTTCTAACTTCATAGCTATCAGAGACTAGAATAGAGGGCCTCCTGGACAGCAAAGAGGCAAGATTGATGGGAAAATCTCACAGACTAAGTTCAGCTTGTAGGACAAAGGTCCCCTCTTTTGCAATTTGCTTCACTGGACTGGTACATTAAAACTGAATTGAGAAGAACATATTTTCTTACTGTAATTCACTGGGACAAGTTCTGGATTTCTTGGAGTTTTGAGTTTGTATGACACATCTCCAATTGTAACAGTATCGCCTGAAAATAAATCATAAATTTGCCACTCATTATTGCCTGAAAATTACTCTATATTAAAGCAAGGCAATCACACTTATATTACAAATCTTAACATTACAGAGACGAGCCTACAGGCCGTGTGTTGCATAATCCTATTCTGTAGGGTGACAGTAAAATAGGTATCAATCAAATTTTACTACAGTCATAGACCAGTGCAAAATAAGTTACATAAGAAAATTACAGTAAAACCCCGGGTTACGATGGAGGTCCTTTCCAACAGCCTCCGTTGTAACCCGAGAAAATGTAACCCAAAACATCCATAGCGATGCATTGGAAAATAAAAAAATGGTCTTGAATTGATCATTGTAAGCCAAAATAAATACATTAAAAATTTGTAAACCGGAACAACATTCCCATAGGATTTGCCGTTGTAAACCAGAGCAAACTTAAACCGAGGCAGTTGTAACCCAGGGTTTTACTGTACAGTACTGCAGGACTGAAATTGTAAATAGATAAATAGGGACCACTTTGGTGGGAAGGTAACAGCGTTCCGTGCGCTCCGGTGTCTAGTCATGCCAGCCACATGACCACGGAAACGTCTGCAGAAGCAGACAGCGCTGGCTCTTTGGCTTTGAAACAGAGATGAGCACTGAACCCTGGCTTTCGAGCAAGGGAAACCTTTACTATGTCTAACACACACAATATAAGGCTTATGCTATGTCAAGGTATTTCATCAAAAGGCTTCTCGGCATTTTGGCTAAGATCAAGAGAAGTAATCATTGCTCATCTCTATAGTCAAAGAGCCAGCACTGTCTGTGTCTACAGATGTTTCCAAAGTCGTGTGGCAGGCATTACTAAACAACAAAGTACACAGGATAGTGTTACCTTTCCTGCTGAAGCAGTACCTGTTTATCTACTTGCAATTTCTTGCTTTCAAATTGCTAAGTTGGCAGGAGCTGGGACAGATGGTGGGCACTCACTCTGTCACGCAGCACTTTTGGTCTCGAACTGCTGACCTGCCAACCTTCTGGTCATCAAGCTAAGCATCTTAACCACTAAGCTGCCATGACCCTTGCTTGAAAGCCAGTCTCCCTTGCTTGAAAGCCAGTGGTATCCAACTCTAGGGTACGGTGGTCATCTCCACTTACAGACAGTGATGTCTGTGTCTGCAAATGTTTGGTAGGCATGACTAGGAACGCTGTTACATTCCCACTGAAGTGGTGCTTATTTATCTAGTCGCAATTTCTTGCTTTTGAACTACTAGCTTGGCAGGAGCTGAGACAGAGACAGGGGTTCACTCTGTTGTGTAGGACTCGGGTCTCGAACTGCTAACTTGCCGACTGTCAAGTTCATCATCTTAACTACTAAGCTACCACAGTCCCCTGTGGCCCTTGGTACTCCACAGTAAATCCATATAAATAGTGGCTGAAATCCAGTAATGTAAAGTTATGCTGTGTAAAGCAGTTAGCCTCATCAGTCATGGCAGTATTTTGCTAATTAAAAGCTTCCTGCCCTAACTGACTGCCAGGCTCTCTTAAATTCCCTTTAATCCAGAGGAAGCCTTTGGGTTAGAGGTGAGAGGTCTGAAAATCACTATTGCCAATCCCAGTGCCTACAGCAGAACTAAGGGTAGTCATTTTTAGGCTTCTTGCCCACATCTCACTGTCCCCAAAGGCTTCCCCAGGACTAAAGTGATCATATAGATACTAAGAGAGCAGGGTAGGAACCTTTTAATTACCAAAATATGGCTACGGCTGATGACCCTCATCTTTACATGGCATAATTTTATGTTACTATATGTTAGCCATTCTCTTTCTGATCCTTTCAATATACGGCTGCGCGAAGCCGTCCCTCCCCGCCCCCTGCCACCGGACGGGGAGGTTAAAAGGGCTCCCTGGCCGGGGAGGCCGAAGGACGCCGCAGCCGCCACGCGAAGCCGTCCCTCCCCGCCCCCTGCCACCGGGCGGGGAGGTTAAAAGGGCTCCCTGGCCGAGGGAGCCGAAGGACGCCGAAGGACGCCGCAGCCGCCGCGCGAAGCCGTCCCTCCCCGCCCCCTGCCACCGGGCGGGGAGGTTAAAAGGGCTCCCTGGCCGAGGGAGCCAAAGGACGCCGCAGCCGCCACGCAAAGCCGTCACTCCCCGCCCCCTGCCACCGGGCGGGGAGGTTAAAAGGGCTCCCTGGCCGAGGGAGCCGAAGGACGCCGCAGCCGCCGCGCGAAGCCGTCCCTCCCCACCCCCTGCCACCGGGCGGGGAGGTTAAAAGGGCTCCCTGGCCGAGGGAGCCGAAGGACGCCGCAGCCGCCGCGCGAAGCCGTCCCTCCCCGCCCCCTGCCACCGGGCGGGGAGGTTAAAAGGGCTCCCTGGCCGAGGGAGCCGAAGGACGCCGCAGCCGCTGCGCGAAGCCGTCCCTCCCCGCCCCCTGCCACCGGGCGGGGAGGTTAAAAGGGCTCCCTGGCCGAGGGAGCCGAAGGACGTCGAAGGACGCCGCAGCCGCCGCGCGAAGCCGTCCCTCCCCGCCCCCTGCAACCGGGCGGGGAGGTTAAAAGGGCTCCCTGGCCGAGGGAGCCGAAGGACGCACCACCTGGTCGGTGTTCCGGCCCCGCCCTCCACCCCTCGCCAGGACTTAAAAGGCGAGGGGGTCTGCCGGGCGAGTCCACCGCCGCAGCGCTCCCGGCCACGGTGGGGGCGAAGAGGCCCTCCGGCCACACCACCGGCCGGTGTTCCGGGCCCCGCCCTCCACCCTTCGCCAGGACTTAAAAGGCGAGGGGGTCTGCCGGGCGAATCCTCCACGTAGCGCTCCCGGCCCCGGTGGAGGTGAAGAGGCCTTCCAGCCATGCCACCGGCTGGCGTCCCAGGGCCCTGTCCCCCCCTTCATAAGACACTGGAGGCAGGGTTTTTCATGGGTGGCTTCAGGTGAATTGTTTTCTTTTTTCTGATGTGTGCTGATATTTTGTATTTTGTGGATTGTTTTGCTTAATATTGTAATTTGTATTATTGTACTTATGTGAAACACTGTATTGATTATTGTATTTTGAACACTGTATCTTGTATCGTATATGTAAACCCCTTGAGTTGTCCTGGGGTCATTTATATGTTGTTAGCCGCCCTGAGTCGGCCATGTGTTGAGTAGGGCGGGATACAAATTGAAGTATAAATAAATAAATAAAAATAAAAATACTGTATGCTTTTCATTAAATTTGTATGTTGTCAGCTCGTGACAATAATTATCAGGTTTTCATATTTATTATTTACAGGTATTAGTCATCTTTAGTATCAATCTTAATGTAGCAAAAATGAAATGAAGCAGAAATTATGGGAGGAAGTTGCAAGAAGCAACAGGCAACAATAGAACAAATGCTAAAAGGACTTTGATCAAAAACTAACACTGTTGGGCAAAGGAGGACAATCATGAGACTCTGACAAAGATTTACTGCCTGGTTAAGAGATAAGAAGTGCTAAAATCTATAGACAAAAAAAAGAATGATTAGGGCAAAGAGGAAAAGAGCAAGCCATTCTCAAAAAGAGCCAAGGTACAATTCAATTTCTTTAACAAAATATCAATAGTTTGCATGTTGCTCAGTACATAGGGAACATGTGCCCCCCCAACACTATTGGACTGAGTAAGGATAACAAAGCCCATTATCCCATATGACTCATTCCACTGGACAGAGACCAGTAAACCAGTATAAAACCTTTTGCTGCTTCAGAGTACATGTGGTTCTGCTCCAGGCTAGAGAAATCTATGATAGATTTCAGTCCTTGACTGTCTATGCTTACAAACCAGCCAGATCAGGTAGGAAATAGCAATGTAAATTAGGTAGCAATATGTAGCATTGCCAATAAAGGAACTGGAAATCTCCCACCATCTTACGCACTATACAAAAAGTATGTCTTCTGCTATAAATCAGGTTTTATTTAAAGGAAAAATAGATCAGAGTTCAGGATCACAAAAATAGAAAAGGAACATTTTTACATTTCCCCTTTCCTTGGATAAAATAATAAAGACAGTTACATGTGATAACTGAAAATGTTAAGTGGCAAAAATTATATGGAGAAGGAAATTTTGTTTCACACAATAGAGATATAGCACATGCAAGTACCTTTATTACACTCCCTATTTCACACCCAATTATGAGAGCACCACATTGTAGCTAGCTCAACCAGGCTGAAAATCCTATTGGCAGAACTGCTGAAAGCAATTTTCTGACATTAAAGCCTCCTCACTACCAGAGTTGTGCAACAGGATTTCAGCCCCAGTGTTTATATCCAGCTCTCCTCTCACTGGGCAACATGATGGGGAAGATTTGGTCTTTTTGGGCCCACTGCATTCCATTGCACTGCACGGGTTAATAAGTGAGATGATTACCATAAATGCTCCTCCTTGCATGTCCAACTCTCTGAGCTGCACTGCTTAAAAACAAAGAAAGGAAGAAATAGTTGCTACCACTTTTTCTTTAGGCTTTCTCATGGGATCGGTCTCCCCATTGAGGGAGACAAAAGCTGCCTTCTCATAATTTACAAACTCCCTCATCCCAATAACCAGGTTGTGCACTTCCCAGGGAGATTACTGGCTCTTGTAAAGGGGGGGCTTCCCCATTGTCCTTTAAGGTACTGATTATGAATCACCATTCCCTACTAGAAGCAGGTGCTACTCAATTGTTTCTCCTTCAAAATATGTGCTGCAGAACATATATAATGCTAAAGAACATCTACTGTCTGCATAATTTACCACTCCAACTGACAATTTGCCAGGGCACATCTTTATTTTTTAACTGGGTGCATGAGCAGACCAAAAAGTGTCTAAGTACTGTACCTTATCAATTAGTCACAGCAAGTTACACAAATCTTATACAGTTAACATTAGATTTCTGACCAGAAAGTAAAAAAGCAGCAATTAAAAATGGTAACCAAAGTGGATTAAGAGGATCAATTAGTCTCATTCAGCATGGTCAGTTATAAAGAGCTATGAGAGGACAAATCAGCCAACAGGCCAAAGATTTCAACAACAGAGTGAATAGCTGCAAGCATTGCTTGCAATGGCAATGACAAGAACTGCACAGCACATAACTACTTCTTCCATACAACTATCAAGGTATGGCAACTCTGTCACTCTTTTGGGTTATGTGTGCGTTCCTACAGACACAACAAACATGGAAATAGACAATTATCATCGTCATCACATTTGTACACTCACTATAAAGTACTCCTCAAGGTGAAAGGCAGAACTAAGAAGACTTAGAGAAAAAGCAAAAGAAGGATACTGTCAGGAGGGAATGGAGGTTCCAGTGTCTGTAGTGGAAATGGTAGAGCTTTACACCCTTCTCTCCAACGACTCTGTCTTTTTATCTCCTCTCCCCACAACCTATTTGGCTTCCCTCCCTACTAGGAAAGGTAAAGGTCACCCTTGCTCGAAAGCCAGTTGTATCCCACTCTTGGGTTCAGTGCTCATCTCTAAGACAGCGCAGCACAGTTAGCCAGCGCTATTGCAGACGTCTCCATGGACATGTGGCAGGCATGACTAGACACCGAAGGGCAGGAAACTCTGTTTACCTTCCCACCAAAGTGGTCACTATTCATCTACTTGCAATTTCTTGCTTTCGAACTGCTATGTTAGCAGGAGCTGGGACAAAGACGGGAGCGCATTCCATCTTGCAGTACTGTATTCGGGTATCGAACTGCTGACCTCCCGCTTTCCAGTCAGCGTCTTAGCCGCTTGAGCCACTGCAGTCCCTGGAGGAGGATGACTTTGCAATAAAAAAAAGGAAACGAGAAGGTAGGGGGAAAGGGAGGACAGGCGAAAGGGACGAGAAGGAGAGCTGAGCGCTGTTTAGGTACCCAAAAAGTCTTCCGTTACCTTCGGCTGTCCCAGCAACGTGCAACGCTCGGACATGATAGGGTAGCGGCTGACCGCCTTCCGTACCGACAGCCAGCCGGCCGCGCGCTGCCACTTGTTGCAGCAGAAGTCGGACCCGCCTGGCAGCCCCCGCCGCCCTGCAGGCACCACCCGCGCTGGGGAGACACACCACCCGCGACTGCATAGCCGCTTATGAGCAAAGGTTAAATTAGAAGAGGGCAGGGCACCAAGAGCCACGGGACGGGAAGCGTTACGGCAGAGCGCCGAGTCCGTCTGGAAACCGCACCCGCTGCTTTCGGGGCCGGGATGTGACAGAGCAGTGCGTGTGTGGGTGTGTTGTGTGAGTCCCTTTGGAGTCTGGACTCAATCATACTGGGAATCTGTTTGAAGTGGTAGCCGTGTTAGTCTGTGTAAGCATAACAGGGAGTAAACAAAACAAAATAAGCAAAAGCAAAAAAAAAAAAGACAAAAAGGCCATGCCTCTCAAGCACAACTCTGGAATTTACAGGACCTGCGCAGAACGTTTCTGCGTAGCTCACTTCTATGCATGCGTAGAAGGCTTCTATGCATCCCCTTCTGTACAGAAGCCTTCTACGCATGCGTAGAAAGGACCTGCGCAGAAGGGATGCGCAGTAACTCCTTTACCCCCCGCTGCCAAATTACGGGGTAGTGGCAGCTCCGGGCAGGAAATGGCAAAAATCGGTGCGAAAATACGGGAAATCCCGGCCAAGTATCCCTGTGATACTTGACAGGTATGAAAAAGGCTGTGGCACCTTAAAGCAGGGATTCTCAACTGCCAGCCTGCAGCACCATTTCATGTGCCACCCCCACCCCTGCCTCCGGCCTCCTCCACCATACCAGGAAGTACCATGTGGTGGAGGAAGGTCAAAATGGCCATCAGGCTTCAGCCACCAAAGCTGTCTGAGGGAGCATGATCGGGGCCCTGGCTTTAAAAGGTTGAGAAGTCCTGCCTTAAAGACTAACTGCTGTATTTAAACGCGAGCTTTCGTGGATCAAATCCACTTCATCAGACATAAGAGTGAGGCTTCCTAGCATCAATTTATACACATCGGGTACACAGGCCATACCTGTCAAGTATCCCGTATTGGCCGGGATTTCCCGTATTCTGGCGCTCGTTCCTCCCCTTTCCCGCCACCGCCCCGTATTTTGAACAGGGGGGGAAGGGGTTACTGAGCATGCACAGAACCCGTTTGCGCATGTGCAAATGAGTTCTGTTCGCGAGCACCCACGTATGCGCAGAAATTTCACGTATTTTGGGAGCCGCGCTTGACAGGTATGACACAGGCACACAATGATTGGCCAACCTAACAGAAAAATAACATTGTAACTTTTTACAACTGACTAATGGAAAATCCCTGGTTGTTATTCAAACTTGCTGCAAAGCCTGGTCCTATTGTAAACCAACAAACCAAGTGTTGTGTTTGAATACATTTTATGCTATAACGTTTGTGAAATAATTCGAATCAGTACGATCCTCCATTTTGTCTCCTTCTTCTTGGTCTTGAAATATCGCGGGACTGCGTTCCCGCCTAAACTATGAAGCTTGTACAGTCTTCACTCCGGTCTGATAACCTCCAAGTTACCCCACTCCCCTTCCTGTCGCTTCCCACCCAAATGTATCCATTTCTGAGTGTATATATTCAGCCCCGTGTTCTGACTGCCTAATAAAGTTGTTTGGCCTTGTTATGCTAGCTGCTTCGTATTTCTACCAGAACATCAAATTGGCGATGAAGGAGGTGGGATAATGGCATCCCATACACCTACCCTTGCTCCTTTCGACGTGACCGCTCCTGAGAAATGGGTCCTGTACGAGCGACAGTTCCGCCACACCATAGCGGCTCAGGACATCGTTAACGAGGACAAGAAGCGCTCCTGCTTCTTATCGCAGTGTGGCCTGGCCACCCTTGAGCTGTAGCCCAGGGACATTGACACCGTCCCGCTGACTGAGGTCCTGGCGGCTCTTCGGACACACTTTCAGCCGAAGGTGTCCATCTTCCCAGCCCGGGTGGCATTCCACAGACGGGATCAACGCCCCCGGGAGTTGGTAGCCGACTATGCCACTGCGCTGAGGTTGGCTGCCACTCCATGCCAGTGGGACAACCTGGAGGAGGCGTTGTGGGCCGGCATGTGAGATGAGGAGACTCAGCGGCGGCTTATGGTTAGGGACGTTCTGACCTTCAAGTCAGTCCTTCGGGAGGCATTGGCATCCGAGACTGCAAGGTTGGGCATCAAGTCTTTTAAGCACAGGCCTGCCACCTCCGGGAGTTCGGAGTCTGCTGTGCAGGCCCATCGCTGCTCTTCGCCCTACTCCTCTGTGTCTTCAGTGTTGCCGGCGTCTTCGTCCGGGTCCAGCGACGAGGATGGTGAGGTCCGGAAGGTCCGAAAGAAGATGTCGGACAAGCACACCACCGAGAGGGCCCATCGCAGATGCATCGGCTGTGGAGCGAGGCACGACCGCTGTCAGTGCCCCTTCAAAGACGCCGACTGCCATCACTGGGGCAAGAAGGGCCACATCGCCAAGATCTGCAGACAACACCAGAAGCAAGTCCCGGAGCAACCCAACCGACTGAGCCAGAAGGGAGCATATGCATCAAAGATTTCCACCAGGGAGCCATAAGTCTGCCGTGTTTCCATCATCTCCAACCATTTCTTTGTGGAGGTCCAGCTGCATGGTGTTCCGGTCAGGATGGAGGTTGATTCCGGTACGTCCTACTCCACCCTGCCCCAGAGAGAGTTCCTGAGAATTCCCCCAAAGCTTTGCCCAAAACTTCGGACTCTGAAGAAGTGCAGGGTTGCCTGATTCTGGTCCTGGGGGTGGGGAATTTCTCAGTTATATTCAAAAATATTAAAACAAGACTGCCCCTGGTAGTGGTCAAACGCGGCACAAACTGCTTACTTGGGATGCAGTGGTTTGAGCCACTAGGGATCAAACTGTCTGGCATCAACGCCGTCCACGCTGACGTCTGTAATGTGCACCCAGCAGTTTTTGAGAAAGGGCTAGGGAAATACAGGGCTCCCCCAGTGTCCTTCGATCTTGATCCAGCTGTGTGGCCAATCCGCCTCAAGCCTCACAGAGTGCCATTTGCTTTGAAGGACAAGATCAAGGCCCAACTGGACAAACTGGTGGGCCAGGGGATTTTGGTCCCGGTGGATTCCGCGGAGTGGGAGACCCCTATCATAATTGCAATCAAATCCAATGGGGAGGTAGGGATTTGTGCAGATTATAAATGCACCATCAACAAGGCCATCCAGCCTAATGCTTACCCGGTGCTGGTGGTTAGCCACTTATTGGCTGCTCTACATGGGGGCAAATGCTTTGCCAAATTGGATCTAGCACAGGCCTATCAGCAGCTATCTGTCACACCTGCTGCTGCTGCGGCCTAAACCATTGTTACACACAAGGGTGCCTTCAAAGTAACGCGCCTTCAGTTTGGGGTGAATGCAGCTCCGGGTATCTTTCAGTCACTTGTTGAACGCCTCCTAAAGGGTCTCCCTGGGGTCCTCCCATACTTTGATGACATCTTTATCACTGGTGGGAGCGAGTGCAAGCTCGCCGGCCAATTAGATCAGGTGTTACAGGTTTTTGAAAATGCGGGGTTATGAGAAGAGACAAGTGTGTTTTCCTTGCACGGGAAGTGGAATTTCTTGGGTTTAAGGTCACTCCTGAGGGAGTTAAACCCTCTAATTCAAAGGTTGCTACCATCCACAATGCCCCCGACCAACCACAAAGTCTGAGTTGGACTCCTTGCTAGGTCTACTGAACTTTTATCACTCCTTCTTGCCATGGAAGGTTTCCGTGGCAGAGCCGCTATACCAGTTGCTTAAAAAGGATGCAGTCTGGTGGTGGGGGCAGGCCCAGGATCGTGCGTTTCGTGAGTTGAAAGAGCTTCTTTCATCCGAAGCAGTCTTGACTCACTTCGATCCCAGGAAACCTGTGGTTCTTGTATGTGATGCTTCTCTGGTGGGGGTGGGGGTTGTCCTGTGTCATATCTTGGAAAATGGGAAGGAGGCCCAAGTTGCATTCTATTCAAGAACCCTATCTAAAACTGAGCGCAACTATGCCCAGACCGACAGGGAGGCTCTGGCCATAGTTGCTGGAACTAAGAAGTTCCACGACTTCCTCTACGGGAGGGAGTTTACTATCGTAATGGACCACGAGCACTTGCTGGGGATTTTTGTAACTTCCAAACAAACTCCCCAGATTCTTTCCCCCTGAATATTACATTGGCCCATTTTCTTGAACGCTTATCAGTACACCCTGGTGCACCGACCGGGTAAAGACATCAGTCACCCTGATGCGTTAGCACGATCACCACTGCCACACCTGGGAGAGGCGGATTGCGAAATTGAGCAGGATCTTCAGGTGCTGCTGATCGAGTCTCTCGACTCACCCCCCATAGTTCCATCTGACATTGCTAAGGCAACTGCATGGGACAAACTCCTGTCCCAGCTAATTTCCTGGGTTAAGAAAGGCTGGCCCACATCCCCTCTTGCTGAGGAGTTAAAAGTGTTCTTTAGGAGACGGTTCGAGTTTTCGCTCGAGAGAGGTTGCCTCCTTTGGGGCCAGAGGGTAGTCGTTCCTTCCATATGGGATGCAGTGGTTTGAGCCACTAGGGATCAAACTGTCTGGCATCAACGCCGTCCACGCTGACGTCTGTAATGTGCACCCAGCAGTTTTTGAGAAAGGGCTAGGGAAATACAGGGCTCCCCCAGTGTCCTTCGATCTTGATCTAAGGTGCTTAGGCTTCTACACATTAGCCACACTGGTATAGTGCATTCAAAGGCATTGGCCAGGAGTTTTTTCTGGTGGCCCCAAGTAGACCGTGACATTAAGCAATTGGTAGGCACTTGTCGTAGCTGCCAGAGTTCCCGACACGAGGAGTCTCGGCTTCCCACCAGGGAATGGGACATTGCCAGTGGCCCTTGGTCACAGATTCATGTCGACTTTGCAGGCCCTTTCCGGGGCACGTTTTTCCTACTGGTGGTCGACTCATTTTCCAAATGGCTGGAGGTAATTCCTATGCGTAGTACATCTTCTCCAGTCACTATCAAAAAGCTCCGGAGGTTGTTCAGTTGTTTTGGGTTGCTGGATGTACTCGTATCCGACAATGCCACAACGTTCACCTCTGCTGAACTTCAGGCATTCTTGGAAAGTGATGCCCAGTGTTGGGCATCAGCCGGTCTGCCCCAGTCCGAGCGGACTGGTAGTAGACCTGGCTGGCCATGCCCCCTCCCCACCCCACCCTGCCCACCTCTTCCTGGCAGAGCAGGAGACCCGATGGCATCGGCTTCGGCTTTTCTCCTCCTCCAGAGCAGCTGCTGCTGCCTCCTTAATAGGCTGTGTGTGCCGCTCGGGTGGTGGTGGAGGTGGCGGCGGCGTGTGCGCGCCTGGCCCTGGGGGAAGGGGAGGGGGAGCTGATGTCATGCCACCCAGAGCAGTTCGCTCGCCCCCACTCCCCTTGCCTCCTTCTAGCATCTAGCAGCAGCAACTTTCACGATGCCTGGACCTAGTCCTGCAGGAAGAGAACTTCCTGCAGGATATATTTCTGGGCATTGCAAGAGGTGTCTAGGCAGCATGGCACAAGCAGGGCAACTCTCGCAATGCTCAGAGTCAGAGAGACATCCTGCAGGAAGTTCTCTTCCTGCAGGACTAGGTCCAGGCATCGCGAAAGTTGTGCTGCTGCTGCTGTTGTGCAGCTAAAAGGAGGCAAGCGGAGCGGTGGCAGGGGTGGGTGAGCTGCCCTGGGTGGCATGACGTCAGCTCCCCCTCACCTTCCCCCAGGGCCAGGCGCGCACATGCCGCCACCTCCACCACCACCCGAGCGGCACCCGCAGCCTATTAAGGAGGCAGCAGCAGCTGCTATGGAGGAGGAGAAGGAAGGAAGAGCCCTCTAACAGATTTGATAGACATATGTTTTGAAAACAACTTTTTTAGGTTTGAACACTCTTATTTTTTGCAGACACAAGGAGTTTCTATGGGATCAAATTTTGCTCCCTCCATGGCCAATATATTTATGTGCAATTTTGACAATACTTTTATTTTAGACCCACACGTTAACCCGTTTTTCACCCACATTATATGTTACAAAAGATACATAGATGATTTATTTTTCATTTTTACAGATCACACAGTTATAGACAACTTTTGCTCATGGATCAATAGTCAACATAGCCAACTAAAATTTACACATACCATGAGCTTTCAATCTCTTGCATTTTTGGATCTGACTGTATTTATCGATCACGATAGACTACAAACCAGACTATACCGCAAGCCCACGGATCGGTTTGCATATTTACAGTACACTTCCTTCCATCCACGTCATCTGAAGGCAAACATACCATATAGCTTACTGTTGAGAGCCAAGAGAAATTCAACTCAAAATCAGGATTATAGACTAGCAGCCAGTAAAATATCTACTACCCTACGTAGGAGAGGATACCCTAAGAACATTATCAATACCGCCCGTTCCAAGGTTGATTTCATGCCAGAAGTACTTTGTTCCAGAGTGACACCACCACGCAACAGATAGAACAAGGGTTATTTTGGTCACTAGATTATACCCCTATGGCCAACCGCATCAAACGGATAATACTTAAACATTGGCACATTTTGGATTGCATCCCGGGGTGCCGCCAAAGACCTACTATAGGCTTTAGGAGAAGGCAGACCATTGCTAACCTGCTCTCTAGAGCGGATATTATCACTCCGGGTGGCACGTCTCCCGCAAACATCTCTGGACACTTTGCCTGTGGACACTGCAAATATTGTGTACACATGTGGTGTACTAAATATGTAAATTTGCCAAATAGCAACTTCACTCTTAGTCTCACCAGGTTTTCAAATTGTAACTCAAAAGATACCATCTATATGATAATTTGTTCCTGTCAGTTAGCTTATGTAGGACAATCGAGACGGCCTTTGAAGGTACGCCTGGGAGAGCATCTCTCCCGCATAAGGAATCGCGTGACCACTGCCCCTCTTGTCAATCACTTTCTTGATAAGAAGCATACATTGAAGGACATCAAGGTGGTCGTATTGGAAACTTTCACGCCAAATAAACATCAAATCACGGATGTAGAGCGCTTCCTCTTACAAAGAGAGGCATTCTACATCCACCGCTTTAATACTTTGGCGCCCCACGGGTTAAATACAGACTGGGAGCTCTCCGCATTCCTATAGTTCTGCTCCATTTCTTTAATGAGTGTTGAGACACAGACCTCTTTAAGTAGTACTGAAGGAGTCTATAGAAGGTCGAAAAAAAGCTTAACCCATCAGACACATATGTTTTTCATTAAGTCTGGATTATATAAGGAGTACTCTGCTGGAAGTTATTAACGCGTGCACACACAGAAAAGATACACAGAGGTGCTATACGCGCGATAAAAATCCCCTTTGAGGTACGTGATTGATTTGTTTCTTCTTTGTCTGTCGAATAATAGTAAAATAATTTTTGCAATATACGTAATATTCAACACTGCTTTTTATATGCTTCTTAGATAGACTTATATCTGTTTAGATAGTGGTATACTTTCATGTTTACGTTATGTTGTAGATACTTGAGAAAGTTACTCGAAATGTCCCGCTACCGGATGGACATCGGAAATCCGCCTACAACTGCTTGACGTGGCCCGCCGCACGAGTACCAGCCGTTGATATAACTTTTGTGGTTTCTTCCAAGGACTTTGTATTATTAACCGAAAATAGAATCTGAAGTTATTTACTGAAATACAGCAACAGCTGAGCCCGTTCACGGAGTGGTTATCATCGTGCGCACAGACGCATTAGGGTCACCAGACTTCGTTAGAATTACTATCTTGTTCATGCAGTGTTATTGATTGTATTAGTATCAGTTGTCCTGATTAGAGACATTGAGTTATGATTCTGTAAAATTGATATACTGCATCGTATTTGCACATGTATGCTTCCCGGAACTATAGACTTATACATTATATATCATTGTATCGGCACACGAGTCAGCATACAATTGGTTTTTTAATTTAAAGATACAGCTTATTTCTCAATGACTACGTGCTTTGGGAGTTTTTGTTCTTTGTTCTCCGTTTGTTCTTGTTAGCTGGAAGGCCAACATGACCGTTTGAGCTCCTGTCTCTGTCCCAGCTCCTGGCAACCGCAAGTTGATAAATAGGAACCACTTCGGTGGGAAAGGTAACAACATTCTGGTGTCTAGTCACGCCTGCCACATGTCCACAGAAACATCTACAAACAGACAGTGCTGACTCTTTGGCTATAAACAGATGAGCACTGAACCCTAGAGTCAGATACGACTGGCAGCTTTGGATCTAACAATAGGTAAAGGTAAAGGTTGCCCTTGCTCAAAAGCCAGTCGTATCTGACTCTGGGGTGCAGTGCTCATCTCCATTTACAGCCAAAGAGCCTGTGCTGTCTGTGTTTGCAGATGTTTTCATGGGCTATGTGGCAGGCATGACTAGATTGGCCACCCAGTCACATGCCCACAATTAGGCCACACCCACCAGTTAGGCCAATCCCACCAGTTAAGCCACGCCTATGGTGTAGTAAATTTTTTTTGTGCCCATCACTGAGCAGGCCCCTTTGATTGTATGGTTCATTTTCAGTGCTAAGGTTGTATAAACTTTAAGCTAACTTCTGGACTGAAAGGTTATGGTCTAATTTGACCCCAAATATGTTAAATCTTCAACTTCCCCGCCTGAAGACACATGATAATGCCAAGGAGTAGGAACCAAAAAGCCCTTTGTAAGCATCTTTGGGTTGTTAAGAGATAAAAAGGCTTGTAGAATGTTTTTCTAAAGAAGTGTTACCCATCCC
The DNA here is from genome assembly GCA_035047345.1 of Bradypodion ventrale. Taxonomy (NCBI): domain Eukaryota; kingdom Metazoa; phylum Chordata; class Lepidosauria; order Squamata; family Chamaeleonidae; genus Bradypodion; species Bradypodion ventrale. Next base: position 180,982,126 of record JAWDJE010000003.1, read on the forward strand.
TTTACCCAAACCCACGAACCATCCATCAGCTTTGTCACAGGTTTATGACAGAAAAGGAGAAAAAGGAGTAAAACTCCAGACGTGATGGTTCCAGGGACATCCGACTGGTACACTATCTCCCATCACCAGATGACGGAATGGTCTTTTAATCTTAAACCTCCTAGACCAGTGATGGGCAGTCTTGGCCCTCCAGCTGTTCTTGAACTTCAATTCCCAGAAACCCTGACCAGCTGGTGTGTTGACTTGGGCTTCTGGGAATCACTGTGACCTAGCCTCTTAGTTCCATTCCTGCTTAGTGACAGCCAAGAAACCTAAAAGAGCCAATCAGAGGATAGAAAAGTTATCAGAACTTTTGTAACCTTTAGGTCAAAATGAATATTAATTGTTTATTAGCCAGACACTCTTTGAGTTTGGGAGGGAGGTTTGGGGTGGGGGAAAGGAAGGGAAAATGTATAAAACCTGTAACTTTTCTTTGTATGGCTGCTGCATTCTTGACAAGTACACCGGCTTGTAAAGATGTATGCCAAGGGCTCCTTTAATATCGATAATAAATGAATAAAATTTGAAATAACTTTTCTCCTTGATTGCTTTATACCTCAATTGGATCATGAGAGTTTGAAAAAGCGGAGAAGAAGCTCTTCATGATTGGCTCATAAGTGGCAAGCAAGGTGAGTTAAACAGAACCCACCAACATCTGAAACTTTATCTAAGAGTATTGGAGTAAACTTTTGGGTATCTAAATAATTCATCTAGGCATAATTGGGTATAAGTGTCTAGAAACTAAATTTTCCATATTCAAACTTATTGGATATAAAGGTTTGAAAAAGGTGATCTTTTTAGGTACACAACAGTTAGTAGTAGTTGTGTGTGTGTGTGTTTTGTTTTGTTTTGTTTTGCCGTCGGTGGGTGGGTGGGTGGGGAGCACCTGTATTTTTTATCAATTTGTTTTCTCAGCTCATTGGGTAGATATTGCAGTTTAAGTAAATCCATTATTTATATTATGTACATTATTTGGGTTTCTGTCTTGTGGCTTCAAGCAGAGGACCAACAATGAGATATTATTTTGGTTGTTTTCTTCCAGAAGGTCATCCAGTAGGGTAACCAATGCTGTTTCAGTCCCATGTCAAAGTCTGAAGCCAGACTGGAGCAGATCGAGGTATTCATAACTCTCCAGGAATAAACTCAGCTGATCAGTCACCACCCTCTCTACCAGCTTGTCCAGAAAAGAGATATTGGTGACCAGTCGGTAGTTATTAAGATCATCAGGCACTTTAGTGTATGGGACCAAAGACAACGAACAGCCGAAAGGTTGGCTTAACACAGGTTTATTGCATGATGATCCAGGGGGAACATGAGGTAATGGCGGATGGGTAGCTCAATATATACATTGGCTATACATTTGAATGTGGCTCCTCGACAGTCTATTGGTTACTGTCCGCGTGACGTCACAGACGGTCACGCCCTTCTTGTCCAGGTGTAGGTGATGGCGGGAATCTTCCCGCGCTGTTGTTTGCTGGTGAGTCTGGGCCAGGAGAGCTTGAACGCTCGCTATTGCCACCAGGTGGTCATTAGCTCGCGTCCTATTGCAAGGGCTACAATTAAGCAGCTGCTGGTTATAATGTTACACAAGCATGGTTACATTGGATACACGTGAATGAATACATTGTAAAAGGTACAGTCATAGAACACAACATCCCTCCCCCCTAGGATGGGACGAAGTCCCTCAGCCAAGATGGCTTATTGCAAACGCGTTTGGGCCGCGATGTGGGCTGACTCGCCCCAGGGGCGCTACTGCTTCCTCGTTCCCTGGTCCCTTGTCCTGAAACGGGAGAGGGAGACTTGTTAGAGGCTTGCCGTGGTTTGGCGGTTTTGGGGGAAGGGAAAAACTCCATTGTGGGCAGACCGGGGACACTCGGGGCTAACGAAAAAACCCTCTTCTCGCTTGGACGGGTGGGGGACCACTCCGCAAAACTTCCCCGGTTCTGGAAATCAAAATCTAACTCTGTTGGGGTATCCGTATTTGTGGGGAGATCCCGCGGGATATCTATGGGATCGGTTTCCCTTCTCTCTGCTGACCGATCCCGCAAGATATCTATGAGGACAGATTCCCTTTCCTCCCCCCTTGGTGGGGACCCATGCCCCCCCTTTCCTCCCCCTTGGGCTGAACGGGTGGGGGAGAACCCTAACGCTGAGTCTTGCGTCCCGCGGTCCATGCCCTGTTCGCCGGGGATCCTGCGCCGGAGCTGGTCAGCGTGCCGCCTCCAGAGTAGACCTGTGCCGGTCTCGACGCGGTACGAGACGGGGCCGGTCTGCTCTAGGATGACGCCCGGTACCCAGGCCGGACTCACGCTGGCATAATTCCTGCAATACACGGGGGCACCCACGTCGAAACTCTTTGTGCCCTCTATCCCAATGTTCCTCTCCTTTTCCTCTACTCTCGTGGGGTCTAGCCTAGTTAGTATGGTGGTCAGCTTCCTGCGCATCAGCAGCTCTGCGGGGGAGTATTCTGACGCCAGGGGAGTCACTCGGTAGCCTAGCAGAAACTGGCACACTTGATGGTTTAGGTCCCCGGGCCCCATGCGCCGCAGCACGTCCTTGGTGGTGCGCACAAGGCGCTCTACTTGGCCGTTTGTGGCAGGGTGAAACGGAGCGGAGGTGATGTGCCGAATGGCGTTGATTTCCGTGAATGCCCTGAACTCAGAGGACGTGAAGCAACTTGCGTTGTCGCTTACGAGGGTGTCGGGTAAACCGAACGTGGAAAAGACCCTCCGCAAATGCTTTATGGTTGTGGCCGTGGACGTGCTTGTAACCGGAATGACCTCCAACCACTTGGAGAAGGCATCCACCACAAGGAGAAACAGCGTCCCACGAAACGGGCCAGCAAAGTCTACATGAATTCGGGACCACGGCCCCTTCGCCGCGTCCCACTCCTTGTGAGGCAGGCGGGCTTCTTCTGGCCTGGAACTTTGGCAGGGTTCACAAGTGCCGACCATATGCTCGATGTCGGCGTCTAGCTGGGGCCACCAGAAATAGCTCCGTGCCAGGGCTTTTGAGCGCACAATTCCAGGGTGACTGACGTGCAGGAGTTTGAGTACCCTCGGCCGTAAGGACGCCGGGATCACTACTCGCTGGCCCCACAGAAGGCACCCCCTCTCAAGGGACAACTCTAACTTCTTTCGGAAAAATGGGTCGAACTCCGCTGCCGGGGAGGACGCTGGCCACCCTTTCTGCACCCAGGAGCTAACCCTTGCTAAAATGTTGTCCTTTCCGGTCGCCTTGGCGATGTCGGCGGGCAGTATTGGGGGCGAGTCGAGGACTTCTATCATCAGTACCTGATGGTCTGGCTCCTGCCCGCCCACGTGGCTGTTCTCTTGGGGAAGGGGGGACCTCGATAGAGCGTCCGCATGGCTTATCTCCCTCCCGGGCCTGTACACTAACGCGTGCTGATACGCGTTGAGAAAAATGGCCCACCTAAGCATCCTAGGGGACAGGATCTGTGGCGTGGGCTTATCTGCAGTAAAAATGCCTAGCAGGGGCTTGTGATCGGTCACGATTGTGAAGGGGCGGCCATACAGGAAGTCGTGGAACTTTTTTGTTCCCGCAATTATCGCTAATGCTTCCCTGTCTGTCTGGGCGTAGTTTCTCTCCGCTTGGGACAGGGACCTGGAATAGAACGCTATCGGGGCCTCCCTTCCGTTTTCCAGCACGTGGCACAGCACCGCCCCCACCCCCACCGGGGATGCATCACAGATCAGGACCACTGGCCGCTTGGGGTTGAAATGGGTGAGGATGGCGTCAGACGCCAGAAGCTGCTTTAGCTCATTAAATGCCCTCTCTTGCTGGTCGCCCCACTTCCATGCCTCGTCCTTTTTGAGCAGCCTGTGCAACGGCTCGGCCACGGCTGCTTTCCGGGGAAAGAAGGAGTGATAAAAGTTCAGCAGTCCTAGGAACGACTGCAACTCGGGCTTGGAGGTGGGGCGAGGGGCTTGTTTGATGGCGGCTACCTTAGATTTGGACGGCCTTATTCCCTCAGGAGTGACACGGAACCCTAGGAATTCGACCTCGGTCGCGAAGAAGACGCATTTGTCTTTTCGCAGTCTCAACCCCGCCTTTTCGAAAGTTGCCAGGACCTTGCCCAACCTCTTTGCCAATTCGGCCCGACTCCCCCCCCGTTATCAATATGTCATCAAAATAAGGTAACACCCCCTCGAGCCCCTTCAGGAGGCGTTCCAGGCGCCGAGTTTACGCCGAATTGAAGGCGCGTCACCTGGAACGCCCCCTTATGGGTGACTATAGTTTGGGCAGCAGCGGCGGCTGGGGTCACCGAGAGCTGCTGGTAGGCTTGTGCTAAGTCGAGCTTAGCGAAACACTTCCCCCCATGTAACCTGGCCAGCAAATGGCTGACTACCGGCACCGGATACGCATTAGGGCGAATTGCCTTGTTGATGGTGCACTTGTAATCAGCGCATATGCGCACCTCTCCGTTGGCCTTTAGTGCTGTTACAATTGGAGTTTCCCACTCCGCAGAATCAACAGGAACAAGAATCCCCTGGCCCACCAATTTGTCCAGTTCCGCCTCTATTTTGTCCTTGAGCGCGAATGGCACCCGGCGCGGTTTGAGCCTTATAGGGCGGACCTCAGGGTCTAGGTCGAAGGCTACTGGGGGTCCCTTAAATTTCCCAAGTCCCTTTTTGAAGACTTCGGGGTGTGCGTCGCACACCTCCTGGATCGGGTCAGTCCCAACGACAACGGCATGCACCCCCCCAATGAACAAACCCAGGGGCTGGAACCATTGAGTCCCGAGGAGGCTGCAATTCCCCCCTTTAAGAACAACTAGGGGAAGAGTTGCGGTGTGTTTCTTGAATTGGACCTGAAACCTTCCAACCCCCAACACCGGAATGCAGTTCCCTTGCACGTCCCGTAGCGTGGACCTCAAAGCTTTGAGTTTGGGCCGCACGTGGGGGGCAATTCTCAGAAATTCCTTCTGGGGAATGATGGAGTATGAGGACCCCGAGTCAATCTCCATCCTAATGGGGCCCCCTTGTACTAGTACCTCAACAAAATAACGGTGGTGTCCTGCGGACACGCTGAACACCGGTGCGTCGTCCTCGCTGTCGTCGGCGATGCGGCCCACGCCGTCCCGCTTCCTCGTGGCTTGGGCGCCGTCCTTGGGTCCCGCCGCGCGGTCTCTCGAGCTCTTCCGGGCCTCTCGCCGTTTCCTGCAGACCTTGGCGATGTGCCCGTGGCGGCCGCAGTTGTGACACTCGGCCTTTCTGAAGGGGCATTTGGCGCGGTCGTGGTTCGCTCCGCAGCCGTCGCAACGCCGCCCTTCTTTCCGGACCTTCCGGACGTCCTCGTCGTCGCTGCTCTCCGCGGGCGACTTCGAAACTCGTCGGGCCGCGTGCACCAAAATGTGCACCGAAGCCTCTGCCCTGCCCGTCTTTGGCCGCCAGTCCTGGAGCTCCTGGACCACGGCCTTCGTAGCTTCCGTGGCTTGTGCCTCCTTTAGGACCTCCTGCAACGTGGGGGGTGGCTCGCGGTTCATCAATGTGCGCTGAGTTTCGGCATCGCTCAGGCCGCACAGCAAGCAGTCTCTTAGTGTGATTTCTACGTTCTCCCATTTGCATGGGCCGGCCGCCAGTCGCAGGGCCGCTGCGAAGTCAGCGACCGTCTCCCCGGGCACTTGGACTCGCCTCCAAAATGCGCTCCGAGCGGGGAACATCGCCGTCGAGGGCCGGAAGTACTCACGCAGCATGTGCATGAGCTCTTTCACCTTGAATTCGTTCGCCCTCCTCGGCGCGATCAGGTCCACCAAGACCCTCTTGGTGTCTGGCCCCAGCATCCGGGTGAAGATGGCCCTTTTCTTTGCCTCATCCGTGACTTCAGATTCCACCAGGGCTCCCTGGAAGTCCATCTCGAAGATGTCCCAGTCTGCCGGTCTCCTGATTTCGAAACCGGCGCATGTCTTGGTCCCGTGGGCAGCCATATCCCACCTTCGTCGCCAATTTAGTGTATGGGACCAAAGACAACGAACAGCCGAAAGGTTGGCTTAACACAGGTTTATTGCATGATGATCCAGGGGGAACATGAGGTAATGGCGGATGGGTAGCTCAATATATACAGTGGCTATACATTTGAATGTGGCTCCTCGACAGTCTATTGGTTACTGTCCGCGTGACGTCACAGACGGTCACGCCCTTCTTGTCCAGGTGTAGGTGATGGCGGGAATCTTCCCGCGCTGTTGTTTGCTGGTGAGTCTGGGCCAGGAGAGCTTGAACGCTCGCTATTGCCACCAGGTGGTCATTAGCTCGCGTCCTATTGCAAGGGCTACAATTAAGCAGCTGCTGGTTATAATGTTACACAAGCATGGTTACATTGGATACACGTGAATGAATACATTGTAAAAGGTACAGTCATAGAACACAACAGGCACCCAATTTTTTTTCCAGGACAGGGCAGATGATCGTCTCCTTCAAACATGCTGGTAAAACACCTTCCCACAAAAAATAATTGACAATCTCCTGGACCCATCCAAGAAAATCCTCCTTGTCAGATTTAATTAACCAAGACGGGCAAGGGTCAAGCAGAGAGGTAGTGGGCCTGCAGTTGGCAAGAATCCTGGAAAGTTCCTGTAATGTAACTTGCTGAAACTGATCCAGCAATAGTGGACCAGACAGTGCACTGGACATCTTCATCAGATTCACTGCATTAAATCTGACTACAATGATGTCATCTAGGAGGTTGTAAAAGGATTACAGTTTCACCAGAAAGAGTTCTGTCGTTTACATAGCCAGTGACATTGGTGACATAACTTGAGGATGAAATCCACATATTTAGATCCCTTGCCATGATAAAAACAGTACTTGATATAATGGGTTTTCCAGGACTGCCTCATTTGTGAGTTTTGGATGGTATGTTGTAGGTGCTTAGTTGAGGCTCATGCTTATTACTATTATACCCCACCATTCCCCTAAAAGGTAATGCTCAAGGCAGCTTACAAGCTGTTTAAAACAACAACAACAACAATAATAAATAATTTTTAATTTATACCCCGCACTTTCTCGGACGAAGCTGACTCAAGGCGGCAATACACCATTACATGCTGTCTGCACAGCAGACAGCAGCAGAAAAAAGCAAAATACAATAATGATAGAATAAAGAAAGAAAACTAGTACATAATACAAAATTTACAACAGCACGATCAATACAGCGCAAAAATATAATAAAGTCAATAGAAAGGTTCAAAGAGTCCAAGCCACAAATACAAGCCCGCACTCACGTCAAGCCCGAAACCCGGACAATCAAAGTCCTCAAGAGCATTGGCAAGCAGCAGGCACAGGGGGCTCCCATCCCCGGAGCGATGGCATGGCTCCCTGGAGAGCTTGGGCCATCTGTGCGGTGGCGGCTTTTCACCCCTTCCAGCCAGGCGTGGCTCGGAAGGGGGCGGTGACAAGCACAGGTGGCTCCCATCCCCGGAGTGATGGCGTGGCTCCGGGGAGAGCTTGGTACCTCCGTGCGGTGGCGGTGGCTTTTCACCCCTTCTAGCCAGGCGTGGCTCGGAAGTAGGGGGCAGCGGCGGCGGGCACAGGTGGCTCCCATCCCCGGAGCAATGGCATGGCTCCGGGGAGAACTTGGGACCTCCATGTGGCAGTGGCTATTTTTCTCCCCTTCCAGCCAGGCGTGGCTCGGAAGAGGGTGATGGCAGGCACAGGTGGCTCCCATCCCCGTAGCGATGACGTGGCTCCGGGGAGAGCTTGGCGGCGGCAGCGGCGGCTTGCAGTGGCAGCAACAGGGGCGAGGTGGGCCGGTCTTTATGGCCCCAAACCGCACCCCGCAGCTGCTCCGACTTCCCCTGCTGGGAAGGAGGTCATGGCAGCAGTGGCGGCAGCGGCAAGAGGTGCGAGGTGGGCTGGCCTTTATGGCCCCAAACCGCACCCCCCAGCTGCTCCAACTTCCCCAGCTGGGAAGGAGTCTTGCAGCTAGTCTGTTTGGATTTGGTCACATACAACTCTGAGGTGTCATTTCATTAGGTTTTGTAGTTCTTTTTTTTGTATTTAATAGTTGGGTCCTTGGCTAGAAGCATGACTTAATGTGGTGTCGAATAATTTATTTATTTATTCTATTTATAGACTGCCCATTTAGTGACATCCACTTCTCTGGACAATTTAGAAACAAAATTACCCCCCCCCCCCCATCCAATTACACAAAGCTATAAGCAAATCATAACTATAGATTAAAATTAAACAACAACAACAACTAGCATTTTCAGAAGTGCTGCCTGTCCCTCACGCAGGACCTACCAGGCAGGCAGAGCTCAGAAGCCTCAATGCGTGGATGAGGCGGTGGTGTCGAGAGGAGGGCTTCAGATTTGTCAGGAACTGGAGAACATTTTGGGACAAGCCAAATCTGTTCAGGAGGGATGGGTTGCATTTGAACCATGATGGGACCAGATTGCTGGCACTCAACATCAAAAAGGCTGCAGAGCAGCTTTTAAACTGCTAACTGGGGGAAAGCCGTCAGGAGCTGGGCAGCATCCGGTTCGGGAAAGTGTGTACTTGAGTAGTGAAGAGGATGCAAAAATTACTGAGCAGAGCAAGGAGCTAGTCACCAGCACTCTAGCAGAAGGATGCAAGAGGTAGTCTAACAATGCAACTGGACTCAAAAGACTGTATCAGGAAAGCATATATAAATGCTTGTATACAAATGCCAGAAGCCTCCGGAACAAAATAGGGGAGCTGGAATACTTAGCAATAGATAAGAATATTGATATTATTGGTATCACTGAAACCTGGTGGACGGATGATAACCAATGGGATACAGTTATCCCAGGCTACAAACTGTACAGGAAGGATAGGAAGGGGCAAACAGGAGGGGGTGTAGCCTTGTATGTCAAAGAAGTGATAAAATCGTATGAATTGGAATATCTAGGTGATTTGCAGTCACCATTAGAAGCTCTGTGGGTAAGAGTACCAGGCCACAAGGATGGTCTAACAGTAGGCATATACTATCGGCCTCCGACCCAAACTCTTGAGGGAGACTGGCAGTTGGAGAATGTTGTAAAGGAGGCATCCAAGAAGGGAAGCCTGGTTATAATGGGGGACTTCAATTACCCTCACATAGACTGGGTGAACTGTTGTTCAGCACATGATAAAGAGATAAAGTTCCTAGATGTGTTAAATGATTGTTCCCTGGGACAGATGGTTGAAGACCCAACTAGAGGTACAAGAATCCTTGACTTGATCCTGAGTAATACTCAGAATCTGGTGCAAGATGTTAATGTGACTGATCCAATAGGGAACAGTGACCACAACTCAATTATGTTTAACTTGATCATAGACTGCAAGTCACTGATAAAATCTAACACAGAGACCTTAAATTTTCAAAAAGGAAATTTCCCAAAGATGAGGAAACTAGTAAAAAAAGAAGCTGAAAGGGAAAATTGAGAGAGTCCAAACACTCCAAGAGGCATGGAGGCTGTTTACAAAAACAATAACAGAGGCCCAATTGGAATGCATACCCAAAAGGAAAAAGGGCACTGCCAGGTCCAAGAGGACTCTGGTGTGGCTTACAGGAGTTGTTCGGGAAGTGATCAAAAGCAAGAAAAGCTAATTTAGAAGATGAAAGGCTTGTCCGAATGAGAACAGCAGGCAGAAACATAAATTCTGGCAGAACAAATGCAAGGCAACAATCAGGAAAGCAAAGCAAGACTTTGAGGAGCGTATAGCTAAAAATACTCAGAGAAATAACAAAGACTTTTTAAAGTATATTAGAAGTAAGAACTCAACTAGGAAGGCCATTGGACCATTAGATGACAATGGAAAGCAAGGGGTTATTAAAGAGGAAACAGAGATTGCAGAGAGACTCAATGAATTCTTTGCTTCAGTATTCACTGAAGAAGACAGAGACCACATGCCCAATTACATTTATAAACTGATGGGGTCTGAACTCTCTGCGACAAACCAGGAAAGGGACCTTGGTGTCCTGGTGGACAACTCAATGAAGGTGTCAACCCAGTGTGCCTCAGCAGTGAAAAAACCAAACTCAATGCTAGGGATCATTAGGAAGGGTATAGAAAATAAGTCAGCAAGTATCATTTTGCCTCTTTATAAATCTATGGTGAGGCCCCATCTGGAATATTGTGTACAGTTCTGGTCGCCATACCTCCAGAAGGATATTATGGAGCTGGAAAAAGTGCAGAGGAGGACAACCAGAATGATTAGGGGACTGGAACACCTTCCTTACCATCTGAGGCTGCAACGGTTGGGCCTCTTCACTCTTGAACGACGACGTCTAAGAGGTGACCTGATTGACCTGATTGAAGTTTATAAAATCATGCACGGTGTGGACAAAGTAGATAAGGAAAAACTGTTTTCCCTATCGCATAACACTAGAACTAGGGGACACTCCATGAAACTTTTGGCTACTAGTTCTCAAACAAATAAGATAAAGTACTTTTTCACCCAGAGGATTACTAGTCTATGGAACTCCCTGCCAGAAGAAGTGGTGACAGCTGTCAGTCTTGACAGCTTTAAGAAAGGATTAGACAAGTTCATGGAGGACAAGGGTATCAATGGCTATAATTATGGATACTTAAGGACAACCTCCGGGTTGGAGAGATAGGCAGGATATCTCTCAATGCCATTTCCAGGGAATCCTAAGCAGGTGAAGGCATATGCTTGGGAATACCCTGAAGGAAATGTTGAGCCACTGTGTGAGACAGAATGCTGGACTGGATGGGCTGTGGCCTGTTCCAGCAAGGCTGTTCTTATGTTCTTATGTTCTAACTCTACTGGAGACTGTATATATACTCAGGCGTTACCTTAACAGCTCTTAGGGCTTGAACTGTTAATTTTATTATAGTCCTCGACTATGATGATGATGATGATGATGATGATGATGATGATAATAATAATAATACAGATGGCAAAGAACAAAGTAGCATCAACACTGGATCAAAAGGTTCTACTTGTGGAGTAGGACTTCAAAAGCTTCTTTAAATAGCTCTGCCAGCATCCTGTATGGGACACAATTTGTCCATGACAACAGCCGCTCATCTTCCTTGATGCTGCTGCTGGGGTTGTTCCTGAGGTTATGGATAGCCTCACCCTTTATCCAGCTGAGATACACGGTATATTACATCTTCTGCTGATTGTCTCAGGTAGGTGTGGTTGCCCCCCCCCCCCTCCATGTCTAGACAGGACATGAAACTGCCAAAATGAAACCACCTTTTGGTGATTTCTTTCTGCAGTTCCTTTTGTCTGACCCAGTGTAAGGAAGATTAGCCGGCACAAGGTGGCTGTTCCCTGGGTACGTCCGATTGTGGTTCAAAGTAGGCCCTCAGAAATGTGGAATTCCACTTTTCAGAACATAAAAAATGTATTAACTTTATGAAGTTTTCAAAATATATCCAGTAGATAAAACACTGTAAATTTGCTTACTTTAATTCATCATAATACTGTATTGTGCTGACCGGTTGAATACATAATGGTGAGTGTTTATATTAGACTATTCATTGGGGGAGGGGGGAGCACTTTACCTTCCTAATGGCTTCACCAGTTTTCAGTGGCTGAAACATTGTTAACAGAATGATCATTCGCTGTTTGGCACAAGTGGAAGATTGTATCAAGTATCTTGGGAAATGGGTGATTAGCAGGCATCCTAAAAAGAAACATTCCACACAGCCAGTGGTAGGCATCAGCAGGTTCTCACCAGTTCACCAAAACCGGAAGCAGAAATTCTGGCTGGCTCCGCCCATCCAAGTTTTGAAATAAAGTAGTCCTAAATCAAGTGCAACACAGCGCTTTCCCTCTGATCACACCCACCATACCACGCCCACAGTGTGGTAGTAAAAAATTTTTGGAGCCCACCACTGCATACAGCTATATTTTGTTAAGGTTTGTAACTGTAATGATCAAATGCATGGCTATAATGACAGATTCCTGTTTTACTATCCAAAAGGTAAATGTTACTTTTAGACAACTAGGCTTTTAGGATGTCTGTTATCTACCAATATTTAAATACCTTTCAAGCATTTCTTTTAAAAACAATCTTTCTAGGGAGAAACTGTATCACCATCAGTAAATTTGGATATAATAGTCATTGATTTATAAAAATCTAATGGCATTCAGTGCTGGGATTTCTGGTCAATTAATGGCTGACTGGAAGACCGGAGGCTTATCTGGTTAGCTACTAAGTGCTTGGAATTGCTTGACCTCCGGACCGTTTGCCCAATGATGTGTTCTGGAATTTTTAAAAGCCTGCAACTTAGTGAAAGGACGATGGGAGAGGGTCTTTGCTGCTGAACTGAAAGAGCATTGGCTGATGAGGAGTAGAGACAGGAGGAGAGGAAGCCAGTAGTATGTAGCCCAATGGTTGCTAACTGGATGGTTACCCTGATGACACACGTAGCCTCCACTCCCATTTAATGGGACTATTTACTCCGAAACAGTTGTGGCACCATTATTTAAAACTAACACTTTCAGCTGTTAATGATAATTGATTATTGTGATAATTCAATGATTTTATTGTTTCATTTGTTTTCAGAAATGCTTTTCAGCAGCACTGAGTGCTGTTTTTAAGTTGAAAAGTGGGATTGGAAACAAATAAACAGGCAGAATAGTCCTTCGTGTTGTATCATTTTGCCATGGTGAGCAGCTGTTACCTTATTGACCGGAAGTGGTTTTGAAGTTTTAAACATATTGTGAAGGTCTAACAGAAACTCTTACTTAGTGCCAGAGTCAGATCAAGCAACTAAAACTTCTTTCTGGGGAGTCCTCTAATAAGCTATAAATGTGCAACTTCCCTTTACACATACTCTTTTAGAACTGTGGGGAAACTAACATGGAAGTCTTTCAAGCACAGCTTCAGTTATAATTTTACCATACTATCCCTAAGCAAGCTAGCTCAGAGCTTAATTTTTAAGTCTTTTCCTATAACACAGAGCAGCTATTTCAGAAAGTCTAATTCTTTATCTAAAAGCCACCTCGTAATGGAACAGGCAGCCATCTAACTACTAGTCAACTCTGTCTATCCTAGCTACTACTGGAACTGTGCCTAGTGTGCCTTATAAATTAAGATCAATCACATTGCTAGTACTGTATCATAGTTTCCCCAGCTCTTGCCTAGGAGTTTGATCACAGCTGAAAACTAAACATGGTTTACCTAGCTGTTCTTCCCAGCCCTGCTTATTTATTTATTTATTTATTTTTCTGATTTGCCAGTATTTTTATTTGCTATAACAATAGCAGTTATCCTTATATACTGCCCCATAGCACTTAGTGCACTGTGGATGGTTCACAAGCCAATTAGTATTTTGTCCCCAACATGCTGGGTACTCATTTTACCAAACTCAGAAGGATGGACGGCTGAGTCAACCTATACATTTCAACCCCTTTAATGAACAGATTAATCAACTAGTCAGCTTCAGTTGATTAATACAACAGACAGAATCCTGCTGCATGACTCAGTTCCTGAGCTGATTTTAAGTAAGGGAAGGCTTCCTATTCTTCCTTTTCAGATTCCAAGGCTTCCTGGGGCTCATTTGCCCTAGGGAAGCCATTGGGAATTTCTGCACATAAGACGGAAAGGGGGAGCATAATAGAAAAAAATGTTGATTTTTGCATGAATTGCTGTCAGCCACCTTAGCCTACAAATGAATTGGGATGGGCATCTGAAATAAATTCTTCTAGAGAACAAACAAAATATGTTGCAACACTTAGGGCCGCTATCAGAAATTTCTGGGCCCCATACTGAGCAATCCTATTGCCCCCCCCCCCCCCCCACAGTAATGTCACAGTTATGGCCGGCAGCGGCAGGTGAAGGCATCTGCTGACCCTGTCAGCTCTGGGCCCTATATGGCAGTACTGGCAGTACTGACCTGATGGTGGCCCTGGCAACACTTAACAGAACTTGAGAGGCAAGCTATATAAGCAGGATATGATTCAGGGTAGTTTTCTGATTTCTAACAGAGCACAGCAGAATAAAGCTGGGACAGACCGCAGGGAGCAAGCGAAAAGGGAAGAGCAAACAGAAGTTTTACAAAGGAGAAGCAGTAAATAAGCTACTAATTCTCAAACAAATAAGAGAAAGTACTTTTTCACCCAGATGATCACTGGTCTATGGAACTCCCTGCCAGAAGAAGTGGTGACAGCTGTCAGCCTTTGACAGCTTTAAGAAAGGATTAGACAAGTTCATGGAGGACAAGGGTATCAATGGCTATAATTAGGGATACCTAAGGACAACCTCCTGGATGGAGTGATAGACAGGATATCTCTCAATGCCATTTCCAGGGAATCCTAAGCAGGTGAAGGCATCTGCTTGGGAATACCCTGAAGCAAATGGTGAGCCACTGTGTGAGACCGAATGCTTGACTGGATGGGCTGCGGCCTGTTCCAGCAAGGCTGTTCTTATGTCCTTCCTTACTTTCCCCTACTGAAGGAAAGAGACCAAAGAAAAGGGGAAAACTGAGGCAAAAAGGAGAATGACCTGTCCTAGATCAAGTGGCCTGGAATAACCTTTGAACTCCCAAATTCAATTCAGAAGCATCTTGTGCTCGGCCTAAAAGAAGGGAGTGGCTTCAGAGGAAGGGGGAGTGGCCTGATAAGTGCTGAGAGTTATAAGTAGCACCTGGAAGGATAGCACAGCCTTTTCTGTCCAGAGCATAGCATAGGAGTAAAGCTGAGACAGACTCTAGGGAGAGAGAGCAAGCAAATGCAGTAGTGGGCCTTAGCAGGTTTGCACCAGTTTGCCAGAACTGGTAGCAGAAATTCTGGCTGGCCTTGCCCATACAAGCTTTGAAATAAAGTAGTCCTAATTTTGGTGCAACACAGGGCTTTCCCCCTGGCCATGACAACCATACCATGGCCACAGTGGTAGTAAAATTTTTGGAGCCCACCACTGAATAAATGGTATATCTAAGAGGAACTATGAAGAAATCACATCACATTTTGAAGCTCTGGGAAGGAAACTCAGGACTATAGGGCCCAGAAAGCCTTCTCATCCATCCTACTAGAGCTTGGAAGAAGACTAGAATTGAAATAACATATGAAGGTGGTGAAGGGTCTAAATAACATGGGATACACTTCCTGGAAAATGGACAGCTGGCAAGAAATGAGTTGTACCTCACAAGAACTGGAAGAATGTGTTTGAACATAGCGTGAAGAAATTAATTAAGAGGGCTTTAAAATGAATTGGAAGAGGGAAGACGGTGTAAAATCAGAGGTAAAGAGTGATGAAGACATGTATAATAAGAGGAACAGACTAAGTACCCCTATTGGGGATTCATCAGCATCAGCATCAGCATCTCCGCACAAATGTAGAAAGGAAAGCAGGCCACAAATCACACAATCTCAGAAGTTGTTGTGTCTGAAGCTTTAAAGAGAAGGTCAACCAGCCATGAATTAGTCAAACAACTACAAAGTTCCTCCCCCCATAGCAAGGAACCCATTCTCCGTATATTTGAGGTGGCCCACAGGCCTGTTTAGGTCGGTCCACATATGTGGGGCTCTGGGGATTGGATACAGCATAGCCAGGATATATGAAGCTGCTATCTATTCCCCTGGTAAACCTAGTCTGGCTAGATTTTCTTGGAGGCCCCTGCGGTGTTCATGCTGCACTCATAGCACACGGAACGGTTTCCTCAGCGGAATCCATGATGTCTAACTCCAGGGGGCTTCCCAGGGAAGAGTTAGCTGACATTGAATCTGAGGGAACTGGCTGACTGAGGAAGTCAGGAACTCTTTTGAAATCTGGGGTCCCCCCCCCTCCTCAGAAGGATTTGGTGCAGGGGATTCACTAGACTCTGCTTCCATGGAGATGTTTCGCCCTACTACATGTGGATACATTTGATCCATGTGTCTCCTCCAAATTAACCCATTATCCACAAGCACCTTATACGATACTGGTCCTGTTTGTTCTAGGACCGCTACCCCCAACCAGGGAAGAGTTAGCTGACATTGAATCTGAGGGAACTGGCTGACTGAGGAAGTCAGGAACTCTTTCGAAATCTGGGGTCCCCCCCCTCTTCAGAAGGATTTGGTGCAGGGGATTCACTAGACTCTGCTTCCATGGAGATGTTTCGCCCTACTACATGTGGATACATTTGATCCATGTGTCTCCTCCAAATTAACCCATTATCCACAAACACCTTATACGATACTGGTCCTGTTTGTTCTAGGACCGCTACCCCCAACCATTAAGACCCTGGGGCATAATTCCAGCAGTGCACCACTTGGCCTACCAAAAACCCTTTGGAATTACACACATCTACATTCCGCCCTTTATCCTCTATGTGGTGCGGGTCTAAATGGTCAAAAACCATAGACAGGTGAAAAACATGAAGCCAAAGGAGTAATTCTGTGCATTAACAGAAATTGACATGATTGTAATTCCAAATAACCTGGGCCCATTTGCTTGAGAACCTCCTTAACCGTTCGAACCTGCCGTTCTATTTGTCCATTTGTAGCTGGGTGAAAAGGAGCGTTGGTTATGTGCCTGACCCCATTAAGAGTAAGGAAATCCTGAAATTCAACTGACATAAAAGTCGAAGCGTTGTTGGATACGACAACATCTTGTAACCCAAAAGTGCAGAACAACCTCCTTAGTTTGTGAATTGTGACAGCTGCAGATGTGTTCGAGACCTCCACTTCTAACCATTTAGAATAGGAATCAACAATTAATAGGAAAAGGGCACCTCGGAAAGGCACAGTGAAATCAATATGGAACCCTGACCAGGGGCTCTTCACCGTGTCCCATTCCCTGGTGGGCTGGTGGGTCTCTTCTGGCCTAGATGACTGGCATTCCCTGCAATGCCCCACCCAATCCTTGATGTCCGAATCGAGCCTGGGCCACCAGAAATAGCTCCTGGCAAGAGCCTTAGAGTGAACAATGCCAGGGTGACTTACGTGTAATGTATGTAGAACCTTGCCCTGAAGTACTGATGGGATAACCACTCTATCCCCCCACATCAAACACCACCTTTCCAGTGACAACTCATTCCTTTTAATGTAGTAAACCCGAAATTCGTCGGAGATCGGCAGGGACGGCCACCCTTTCTGAACCCAAGACATAACTTTGAGCAATAGGGGATCCTTCTTAGTAGCGGCCGCAATGTCCTCAATGGACACAGGTGGGGAATCCAAGACCTCAATCATAAGGACCTGCTGGTCTGAACTAATCTTTCCCACGGCCTCCACAGGAGACCGTGAAAGAGCATCTGCGTTAGAAATAGCGGCTCCCGGGCGGTGTAGTAACTTGAATTAATACGCTTGCAAGAACAATGCCCACTGTAGCATCCTCAAAGACAAAATATGTGGGGTGGGCCTATCGGGGGTGAAAATGCCCAGGAGTGGCTTGTGATCTGTGACAATCATAAATGGCTATCCATAAATGAAATCATGAAACTTCTTTGTTCCAGTGATAATAGCCAGAGCTTCCCTATCAATTTGAGCGTTCTGTATATTTTTTCCATTTCCGAAAGGGACCTTGAAAAGTAAGCAATTGGTGCCTCTCTCCCCTCCCCCAGATCATGACAGAGAACTGCCCCCACCCCGACTGGGGAAGCATCACAGACCAAAATCACGGGCTTACTGGGGTTGAAATGAGTAAGAAAAGCAGTAGAAGTGAGAAGCTTTTTAACCTCCTGAAAAACCCAATCTTGTGCAGACTCACAATGCCACACAGCCTGTTTCCTAAATAGGTAGTGCAAAGGTGCCGTTACGGTGGCCTTTTGAGGAAGAAATGAGTGGTAGAAATGAGTCCTAGGAGGGACTGCAACTCGCTTTTTGACATCAGACGCGGTGCGTCCAAAACAGCGGTGACTTTGGAGTCAGCTGGTTTAACACCCTCTGGGGTAACCTTGAAACCCAGGAGATCAATCTCCATAGCATAGAAACAGCATTTCTCTTTCTTCACTCTAAGACCCGCACCCTGAAACCACTCAAGCACCTTGCCTAGCTTGAGTGCAAGATCCCCCTATCTTTACCAGAGATCAAAACATCATCGAAATAGGGCAATAACCCAGGGAGACCTTTCAGTAGCCTTTCCACTAACCCTTGGAAGATACCCGGTGCCGCATTGACACCAAATTGGAGGCGATTAACCTTAAAGGCACCCATGTGAGTCATAATGGTTTGACAGAGAGCCGAAACAGGGGTAACAGGCATTTGCTGGTAAGCCTGAGCCAAATCCAATTTTGCAAAACACTGGCCCCCATGAAGCGAAGCCAGCAAGTGGCTGACCACCAGCCAGTTTAACACCCTCTGGGGTAACCTTGAAACCCAGGAAATCACCTTATTTATAGTACATTTGTAGTCTGCACAAATACGAATGTCCCTGTTGGACTTGATTGCAGTGACAATCGGAGTTTCCCATTCAGCCGAATCAAACGGTTCCAGGATGCCCTGCATCACCAGTCTATCAAGTTCGGCCTCAATACGGTCCTTGAGCGCAAAGGGCACCTGATGAGGCTTCATCCTAATGGGCACAACATTAGGGTCCAAATCGAAGTGGACTGGGGGCCCCTTGAAAGTAACCAACCCTGAGCGGAACACATCAGGAAATTTATCACAAGTAGATTGAATTGGGTCAACTTCAACCACATTAATGCCATAAAAGGCAATACCCAAGGGCTGAAACCACTGCGTACCCAGAAGATTGGCCTTACCAGTCTTGACCACAACCAGCAGAAGGCTCACAGAATGCCCCCAAAAACACACAAGGAAGGTGCCTATACCAAGCACAGGAATGCGACCATCTTGTACGTTACACAACCTAACCTTCAAGGCCCGCAGCTTTGGGCAGTCATTCGGGGAAGACGGTAGAACTCTTTTTGCATGATGATAGAAAACGAAGTCCCGAATCAATCTCCATGTTGAACGGGCACCCCTGGATGCGAACATCAACAAAGAACCTGTCCGAGACTGCCAAGACACTGGAATGGAGCCGTGATCGGCACAAATCTTGGAGATTGGTTGCTCCTTCCCTTGGCACATGTTGTCCTTGGAGGAACCCTCCACACCCTGGGGGCACTCTCTCGAAATGTGCCCCCGTTTTCCACATCGGTGGCACTCAGCATTCTTGAAAGGGCAATTGGAGTGGAGGTGACACCTTCCACAACCCTGGCATGGCGAGACGGTGTCTTTGGCAGTTGTCGACGCTGCTTTGCGATGTCCCTGGACCTGGCCGACATAGTCCCCTTCCTCCGAGCAGTCGGAAAATGTGGCCGGGCTGGAAGCACGATGCTTTTGAACAGCAGACCCCTTCTGGACAGGCGTGATGGGCTTTGCCTGGAGGAACTGGACCCCAGCATTCACAATCTCTGCAGCTTGAGCCTCCTCAAACACTGCCGCAAAAGTTGGGATGTCCCTTTTCATAAGGTGACACTTCATGGCCTCGTCCCTGATGCCCACAATGAGTCTGCCCCTAAGGGCAATATCTAAATTTTCCTATTGGCAAGGTATTGCGGCGTGACGAAGCGCAGCAACGTACTCAGCAATGGACTCACCAACCTTCTGGTCTCGTCTGTAGAAGGCCACACCAGCAGGAATTACAGCAATCTTGGGCTTAAAATTATCCCAGAGGACAGCCAAGATATCCCTGAGTGCGGTGTCCTTAAGAAGCCTTGGCATTAGAAGATCATTTAAGAGTTCGAGCGTGGCCAACCTGCATTGGTCAACCTTCTGAAAAACACAATAATTCTCGAACTGTGCCTCATACATTGTCCATTAATCAGGTCTCGAGATGTCGAACGGTCCGATCGAAATGAGGGTGGCAGCCGCCATTTCATCCCTCCTTCATCGCCAATATGTTGTGTCTGAAGCTTTAAAGAGAAGCTCAACCAGCCATGAATTAGTCAAACAACTACAAAGTTTATTGCAAGTGAAGAACAGCCCCGCGGGTGCAGGAAGACCAACTTATATACAGAATAAACAGTTACATTTACCCAGGCTTCCGAACAAGCGGGAAAGGATTGACGAATCAGCTATTGACATAGATCTAGGAAGTGCACTCTTTTGCAAGGCACCAATAACTTCATAACTAATGCTTACCAGTAGTAATGTATGGATGTGAGAGCTGGACAATTAGGAAGGCTGAATGCAGAAGAATAGATGCCTTTGAAATGTGGTGTTGGAGGGGGGTTTTGAGAGTCCCCTGGACAGCGAGGAGAACAAATAGGTCAATCTTAGAAGAAATTAACCCTGACTGCTCATTGGAAGGTCAAATAGTAAAGATGAAGCTAAAATACTTTGGACATCAAATGAGAAGGGAGGATTCACTTGAGAAGGCATTGATGTTGGGAAAGGTGGAGGGCAAAAGAAGAAGGGGGAGGCCAAGGATGAGATGGCTAGATGGTATTGTAGACACAATGGGCACAGAGCTGGGAGGGCTGAGGGGGATGGTGGAGGACAGAGGCGCCTGGAGAACAATGGTCCATAGGGCCGCAAAGGGTCGGAACCGACTGTGCGACTGAACAACAACAATGCTTATATACAACAGAAGGACAGTATTCAAATTAGATAATTACTTGGTCAATCATACCTGTCAAGCATCCCGTATTGGCTGGGATTTCCCGTAATTTAGCGCCACTTTTCCTCATTTCGCGCCCGGAGCTGCCACCATCCCGCAATTTGACGGTGGGGGGAAAGTAGTTACTGTGCATCCCCTTCTGCGCAGAACCCTTCTATGCATGTGCAGAACTCTTCTATGCATGCGCAGAAGGGTATGCGTAGAAGGCGTCTACGCATGTGTAGAAGGGACCTGTGCAGAACCGTTCTGTGCAGGTCCCGTATTGTCTGGAGCCACGCTTGACAGGTATGTGGTCAATATTCAAATTAGGTAAGTGATTTCATTTGTTCCCTTCATTTATACATAATGGTGTGTGCCTATTACATTACAGGTGGCTTTAAAAGATATGCATCTTGCTACGTCTCATTTTCTGTTAATTAGCTTTGATTATCCCCAGAAAACTTCCAAGATGTCCAGAACAGAAGACAATTTCTCCACTTTGTAAAGCAGCAAATAATAGTCCTAATCATATTACAGAGACTCTGAAGTTGCAGATCTGTTCCCTAATGCAATCAAGTCTGTTGCTGCATTGCTTAATTGGAAGCAGAGTGCCATACAAGCCATTTGCTCATAAATTACTTTCTCAACAAGGCTTCTCTTACTGCTGTAGAAAACACTTAACATGTAATGATCTCTTGCATAATGGCACAGTATTGCAGTATTTATTATCTACCAGCAATTTCTGTTGCTTCATATTTCAAATGGATGCATATTTTGTTTCAACTTGAAAATAAAGGTTTTGTGTATTTACATAGATTTTTAAGCCACATATTTCTGGATTCAAAAGAAAGATGCTATTGATACTGTTACTATCAAATATGGGAAAGCATGTTTGGAAGAATTCTTTGGAGCTGTTAATGGCAATGTATGCGATTGGAAGGTCAACTTCATCCCTTATCCAGAAATCCTTCAACACACCAACATGGATTTGTTTTTTAAAAACTATGCCTGGTCAATCAGGTAAGATAATCTTGAAATGGGAACATAAGAGTACAGTACCTGGAGACAGATACCTCCTAGCCATGTCCATATGGACTCAAAAGACACACCTAGTTTCTTACATATTTTTTTGTATTTTCTATGAGAAAAAAGGGTAGAAAGTATAATTTGGACCCACTGTCAACTATGTGAATGAAGCAGGATAATTGCACAATAAATGCTTCATCCTAAAGTACTTTTAATATTTCTCAAGTAGCATGTTACAAATAGCATTCATTCAAAGGCAATTATTTATTCATTTGGGCAAATCAGGGGGAGACAGTAAGACAGCCATAAATGTGCCTGCTTCTGGGGGCATGGTCCCGTCCTCTCAGCTGTCTGGGGACGTGGTCAGGCCCACAGCATAAAAAGGTTGGCCACCTCTGCTCTAACTGGTGTGACTATTCTAGCTGTAGGATCTTTGTCTTTTCTGGATTCGGTTTCAGCTTATTGGCCCTCATCCAGTCCACTATCAATAGTAGGAAGCGCTCAAGGATCTATACAGAAACACTTGCATATGGAGCAAAGGAGAGATAGAGGTGCATGTCAGCAGTGTACTGGTGACAATGAACCCCAAATCTTCGCAAGACTTCCCCCATCAATTTCACGGTGTCAAGATACATATACAGTACAGTGTTAAAATGATTAACAGCTGGAAAAAGTGCAGAGGAGGGTAACCAGAATGATTAGGGGACTGAATCACCTTCCTTACCATCTGAGGCCGCAACGGTTGGGCCTCTTCACTCTTGAACGATGGCGTCTAAGAGGTGACCTGATTGAAGTTTATAAAATCATGCACGGTGTGGACAAAGTAGATAAGGAAAAACTGTTTTCCCTATCACACAACACTAGAACTAGGGGGCCCTCCATGAAACATTTGGGTACTAGTTCTCAAACAAATAAGAGAAAGTACTGATCTATGGAACTCCCTGCCAGAAGAAGTGGTGACAGCTGTCAGTCTTGACAGCTTTAAGAAAGGATTAGACAAGTTCATGGAGGACAAGGGTATCAATGGCTATAATTATGGATACCTAAGAACAACCTCCGGGTTGGAGAGATAGGCAGGATATCTCTCAATGCCATTTCCAGGGAATCCTCAGCAGGTGAAGGCATCTGCTTGGGAATAATACCCTGAAGCAAATGGTGAGCCACTGTGTGAGACAGAATACTGGACTGGATGGGCTGTGGCCTGTTCCAGCAAGTCTGTTCTTATGTTCTTAATAGCAGTACTGTATAAAGAAAGAGGCAGTGAAAATGAAAAAGTTTTTTTAGAATTTAGTGCTTAACTGTAGTTAATTAGATTGTTGTAAACACAGATTAGCCAGCTGTCCAGATGAACAAGGTCACATAAAACATTTGTAGCTGACAAAAATATACATATTATCATGAAATTTGTAAACAGAAATGTGTGAGTGAATGAAAAAGGTTATTTTATCCTATAATGCAGTGTTCCACAACTTTTGGATTTTGGACTTCAATTCATTTCCCCAAAATATATAATTTTGCTATTTAGTGAATTTTGTATTATGTACTTATTTATTCTTTATATTGTCATTATTGTATCTATTTCACTTTTTTCTGCTGCTGTCTGCTGTGCAGAGAGCACGCATTAGTGTAAACCGCTTTGAGTCACCTTCGGGCCAAATAAAGTGGTATACAAATAAAAAGTGAAATGAAATGAAATACTGACTTAGACTTCTGGGTTGGGGAACACTACTATAATGTACCCTTTTGTAAACTTTCTGATGGCCCAACCTCTTGGTCTCATAGTGCATTGGGAAGAGAAGTGATTGACTCTTCATGTGCTGTAGATAAATAGTCAAAACAAATCACACTATTGTTTTGAAGAGCCCTGGTGGCACAGTGGTCAAACTGCTGTACTGCAGCCAAAATGATGTGAGTTTGATCCTAACCATGCTCAAGGTTGGCTCAGCCTTCCAAGGTCAGTAAAATGAGTATCCAGCATGGTGGGGGCAAAATGCTAATTATCTTGTGAACCACCTGTAAGGTTAAGCTTCAACACTTATCCCACTATCATAGGACTCATTCCACCCTCCAAAGAGCTTAGTGTACCCTTTGCGCTGCTTCAGAGTACCTGTGGTCCTGTTCTAGGCTAGAGAGATTTATGATAGATTTCAATCACTGATTGTTTGTGCTTACAAACAAGCCAGATCAGGAATGACATGCAGTGTGAATTAACTTAATGGTAGCATTACCAATAATGAAATAAAGGAAATGAATTTCTTCCCACCAGCTTAAGCTCTATAAGGAAAAATCACAACTTATTCTGGTTACAATCTGGTTTATTTAGGAGAACATAGTTAATGGTTGAGGATCAGCACAAAATAGGAAGAAGGAACATTTCTGTTGGCTCTCTTTCGCAGAATAAAACAAATAGAACATATCTAGCTATATTTCTTGCAGAGATTTGCTAACAGATTTGATGACATTTAGCTATGGTTTACTGCGGGTGGCTTAAGTGGTTAAGACACTGAACTCAAAGACTGGAAGGTCGGAGTTCAATTCCTGAGTCCTGCATGATGGAATGAGCTCCCATCTCTGTACCAGCTCCTGCCAACCTAGCAGTTCGAAAGCAAGAAATTGCAAGTAGATACAGGTAAATAGGAACCACTTCGGTAGGAAGGTAAACAGAGTTCTGTGCACTCCGGTGTTGAGGCATGCCTGCCACATGTCCATGGAAATATCTGCAGATGCAGACAGCGCTGGCTCTTTGGCTATAAACAGAGATGAGCACTGAACCATAGAGTTGGATACAACTGGCTTTCGAGCAAGGGCAACCATTACCTTACTCACCAGTATGCATTGTGCCAAAGCAAAAGTAAACCATGGCATAAATCTGATGTTTCTCTCCCACATTCCAATATAACAAACCCCTTTCCCCCCCTCATCCCTCCTCTTTCAGGGTTTTAACCAATTGAAGCACAGCATACAATGTCCATCATCTTAGTTCCGTTCCCACAGTATTCAGCCTGTTATGACTACATTGAAAGTAAACTAATCAGCATTACCTTGAAAGTCATTTGCCAGACTTCCCTAGCTTTGCCCAGGCAATTAAGAACTCAAAGAAACTACTTTACTCATTAAAAGCAAAGGCCCTATATTAATTCATTACACTTCTCAGAAAGTGCACTAAGCTCTATGGGGCAGTATATAAGTGTAATTGTGATTGCTATTGTTTTAATGGAGGTTTTCCAAATTCTGTCACTCCAAATACTTGAGCAGGAGTTCTCAGCCATTTAAAGCCATGGGCTGGGTCACACCTCCTCAGACAGTTGAGCAGGCCAGACTGGTGTTCCCCCACCATAAACGCTGCTGTAAAATGAGAATGTGGCTGTCGTAAATGTGTTTTTATGCATTTACGGCTGTTGTCATCGGCCGGGGGATGGAGAGCAGTTGTGGCCGCCATTCCCTAGGCTCTGCCTTCAGCCAGTGATAAAGGATGCTGTGGCTCTGATGCCAGAGGACCTCATCGCTTCCCCCTGGGCCCTTGCTATTGGCTGGGGGATGGAGAGTAGCTGTGCCTACCATTTCCAGGCTCCGCCTTCAGCCAGGGATAAAGGACGCTGTGACCCCAACACCGGAGGACCTCATCACTCCCCCTGGGCCCTTGCCATCACACGGGGGATGGAGAGCAGCTGTGGCCATCGTCGCCATTCTCCAGGCCCCGCCTGTGGCGTGGCATGATCTGTGTGGAGATGATGACTTTGTTGGCATGGACTTGAAATGTATGGACCATACCTGTTAAGTATCCTGTTTTCCCTGGGAAAACCCCTTATTTTTTACCCCTCTTCCCGTCCCCCCCCCATTTTATTAATTTCCCCGTAATATCCCTTATTTTTTTTAAAAAAAAATCCTCACAGGCGAAGCTGCAGTATGTTTTTCTGGCCACCAGAGGTAGCTGTGTGGCTTTTTGCTTGTGGAAGGGGAGAGAGAGAGAAGGTGGTGGGGGCATTCTGTAGTTTCTCTTTCATTTCCCCCTGCCACATGGCCATGGAGGCTTCGTTTTTGCTGCTGCTGTTCAGAGCCACCATGCTGGGACGGGAGTCTACTCTAGAGGCAAGCGATATTTCATATATGCAGGGACAAATCAGTGAGAGACTTCTCTCTCACTCTCATGCTTTATTGAGCTGTTTCTACCTTGCCTCCTGGCTGGAGGCTTCTGTTTCTGTTCTAGAGTTAACTTGGGAGGGGTGGGGTGGGGGATGGTGCTAATTTCCTTCCTTAAACTGGATCTGACATTCTCAGGTGTTGGTGCTTCAATTGGTTGCAGTGAGGAACAAATAGATTGGTTAATTTGGGGGAATTAATCCCTTGCTCCTCCACCCAAATTGGGGGGGGGGGGGGAGTGTCTAGCCATGTGCATGGCTAGTTCATTAAAGCTAAGCTGCTTACAAGCAGTTGGTAACCCTAGGGGGCTGGTTTACTATTATGCACTTTCTCTTGCTCTGGTTGTTTATGATATTGCATTTTAACTGTAATTCTTTATTGATATTTTTATATTGCTGTTATGTTATGTTATTATTGTACATATTTTTTGTATTGATTTACCTTGTATTACTGGATTATTATGTTGTTTATTGTATTGTTTGGATTTTGATATGTTGTTGTCGCCTTGGATCAGCTTTGGCCGAGAATGGCGGGGTATAAATTAAAATTGTATTGTATTGTATTTGCTTCCCAGGGAAATTTTTTAAATTAAAAATGAATAAGGTAAAGGTAAAGGTTTCCCTTGCTCGAAAGCCAGTCGTATCCGACTCTAGGGTTCATTGCTCATCTCTGTTTCAAAGCCAAAGAGCCAGCATTGTCTGCGTCTGCAGACATTTCCGTGGTTATGTGGCAGGCATGACTAGACACCAGAGCGCACAGAACACTGTTGCCTTCCCACCAAAGTGGTCCCTATTTATCTACTTGCAATTTCTTGCTTTCAAACTGCTAGGATGGCAGGAGCTGGGACAAAGACGGGAGCTCATTCCATCCTGCAGTAGTCGGGAATCGAACTGCTTACCTTCTGCCTCCCAGTCAGCATCTTAAGCCACTGAGTAAACAAGAAAGAAAACAAAACAAAAGTCCCCCAAGAAAATGGGGAAAGGGTTCTTTGGCCCACACAGCTTTGTGTCCATTGCATCTACAATACCATCTAGCCATCTTATTTTTGGCCACCCCCTTCTTTTGTCCTCCACCTTTCCCAGCATCAAGGCCTTCTCAAGTGAATCCTCTCTTCTCATTTGATGTCCAAAGAACTTTAGCATCATCTTTACTATTTGACCTTTAATGAGCAGTCATGGTTGATTTATTCTAGGATTGACGTATTTCTAACACCACATTTCAAAGGCATCTATTTTTCTGCACTCAGCTTTCCTAATGGTCCAGCTCTCACACCCATAAATTACCACCGGGAATGCCATTGCTTTGACTATGCAATTTTTTGTTTGCAAGGTGATGCCTCTACTTTTAACTATGTTCCCCAGGTTTCTCATAGCTTGTTTCACAAGCATCAGTCACCTTTTTATTTCACGGCTGCAATCACCATCTGCAGAGATCTTTGATCCTAAGAAAGTAAAATCTGCCAGTCGTATCCAACTCTAGGGTGCAGTGCTCATCTCCATTTACAGCCAAAGAGCCAGTGCTGTCTGTGTTTGCAGACATTTTCATGGCCATGTGGCAGGCATGACTAGAACCCAGCAAGTCACATGACTATATTTGGCCATGCCCACAAATTTTGCCACACCCACAGAGGGGTGTGGCCAAAATTTCCCTTATTTTCAAATCCAAAACTTGACAGGTATGGTATGGACTCTTAAATGAAGGATTTTTTTCCACTCTTGCAATGTTTTTTATGCTGTTTTATGATGACTTTGTGATGTTTACCTGTTCTGTGAGCCGTCCAGAGTCTATGAAGAGGGACATTAACCATTGGAATTTGGCATACACGCCCGCACCCGACCATACTGTCCTGTACCAAGCCCCTTACACTTGCGTTTTCACTGACCGACCATCGCCACAAAGGTCCAGCAGCCGCCACTGGGGCAGCCGCTCCACGAACGTGGCCAAAAAAATCAAACTACAATTTCCAGCATCCTCTGCGCCATGACCACTTCAGCCAATCAGGCTGAATGGCGTGAGTGTGTAGAACGTTGAAAAAGCAGTATGCAACAGTCAAAAAATATTTTAAAAATCCAAATAAAAAATAAATAAAATCAAATAAATCAAATAAATTCAAAAACCACAAATTCTAGTCACCATCACTCTAACCACCCCTAACAAACAACAACAACAACAACAACAACAACACCACACACACACACACACACACACACACACACACACACACACACACACACACACACACACACACACACACACACACAAACTGCCCGGCAAGGCCGGGCAAAATATGCTAGTTAAAGATATAATTAGTGGCCAGAAAAGATAGCCAAAGCCATACCTGTCAATCACTGCTCTGGAAAATATGGAACCTGCGTAAACGGTTCTGCGCAGGTCGCCTTCTACGCATGCGTAGGCTCCTACGCAAGCAGTGTAGCCTCCTACGCAAGTGGCGTAGCCTTCTTCACATGCGTAGAACGGGGCTACGCAAGCATAAAACCCTTCAACGCATGCATAGAAGGCTATGCCGCTTGCGTAGAAGGCAACCTGTGCAGAAGGGCTGAGCAGTACCTCCTTTCCCCCGCTGCCAAATTCCAGGGTTTCAGCAGCGCGGGGCAGGAAATGGCGCAAATCGGCGCCGAAAACCGTGAAATCCCGGCCAATCTGGGAAGGTTGACAGGTATGGCCAAAGCACAACATCATCACACAATAAAAGCAGCACATTTTGTTAAGCTCAGGTAGCTGGTTCTTTAAACACCAATACAGTATCATCATGCAGCATGCAGCAGCAGCAGCAGCAGGGACCAGCACATAATTCCTTCCATAGATTCAAACTAGCAAGGTTGAGTAAGAAAGTAGAAGTGTTTGTTTGTGCTCATAGTATGTTTAAGGCTAAGAAATGCTTTTTACTTTATTTATTTTTTACTTTTAAGAAATTATCATTTTAGGAAAATTATTTTCTTTCATATATTTTTAGTTTTTGGAATTAGATATTCTAAGACAGGAGTTCTCAACCTTTTAAAGCCAGGAGCTGGGTTACGCTTCTTCAGACAGCTTTGGCGGCCAGATAACAACAACAACAACAACAATGACAACAACAACAACAATAACAATAATAAAGTTTTATTTATATACGGCTTAATCTCAGCCCGAAGGCGACTCAAAGCAGTTCACAAATTTGGCATTCTGGATGACCATTTTACCTTTCCTCCACCACATGGCACTTCCTGGTGTGGTGGACGTGGGCTACATGAAATGGTGCTGCAGGCCACATTCGGCCCGTGGGCCACATGTTGGGAATCCCTGTTCTAAGATATACATTCTCTGTTTTTTCAATGTGACTTTTTAGGCTACAAACTCTTACACTTTTAGAAGACAAGTTAAACATTGTTTTTGGTATTATACTTTTATGTACAGTACTTATACTTCTGGCAAAAAGCAACAATGAGTTGAAATGACTTTTAAAGAAAGTAAAAGCAGAAAGTGCCAAAGCAAGTCTGCAGCTGAACACCAAGAAGACAGAAATCATGACTACAGAAGGACTACACAACTTTAATTGGTGACAATGAAGAAATCGAAAT
Source organism: Bradypodion ventrale (assembly GCA_035047345.1). Lineage (NCBI taxonomy): Eukaryota > Metazoa > Chordata > Lepidosauria > Squamata > Chamaeleonidae > Bradypodion > Bradypodion ventrale. The sequence goes on from JAWDJE010000003.1 coordinate 181,011,372, forward strand.
CGTGAAATAATTTTTTATACCTTGGTTCAATTATCAATGAAAATGGAGACTGTAGCCAAGAAATCAGAAGAAGCTTTTGACTTAGAAGGGCAGCAATGAAAAAATGAGAAAAGATGAAGAAGTGGATGGAAGTGTCATTGGGAACCAAGACCAAGATCATCCACAGTCTTGCATTTCCAATTACTATGTACAGTACAGCTGGACGGTAAAGAAAGGTAAAAGGGCGGGGGGGGGGGGGGAATGACTCATTTGAAATATGGTGCTGGAGGAGAACTTTGCAGATACCCTGGACTATCAGCAAGAGGGACATGTGGATCCTAGAACATATAAAACCGGAACTATTTCTGAAGGCGAAAAACAAAGAAGTTGAGGCTGTCCTACTTTGTGCTCAACATGAGAAAGCAAGATTCTCTGGAAAAAGATAATAATGCTGGGGAAAGTGGAAGGCTACAGAAAGAGAGGAAGACTAAATGTGAGATGGATTGGTTTTCTAACAGAAACCAGAGGCTTGAGTTGCCAAGAGCTGAGCAGGGCTTTTGCGGACATGGCATTTTAGAGATCTCTCATTCATAGAGTTGCCATAGTAGACAGATGACTTGATAGCATGTAACAAGTTTCTGGTCCTGACATATTCTGGCAAGCCAGTAGCTTTTCACACACTGCAGCAATGGTTTGATATTTTAATTTAATTTTAACATATTTTATCCTTTCATGTATTTTGAATTCTGCAACTTTACGTTTTACATGTGCCCACAGTTTTTCTTGGCTGTAAGATTTGGATATTTTCTGTGAAGTAATTTGGTGTTTATGCAACATAGAAACAATGCAGATAAATAAAGCTTATAAAAATACACAAGCTGATGTTGCCTGAAACTAATAGAATACAGAAATACTTTCACCTTTATACCCAGTGAATTTTGACATGATTGGGAATGATTGATTTTTTTTTTGTAACTTTGCTTGCTGTGAACAAAAACAAGCGTCTGAATTTTTTAGGTCAGTAAAAGTCTGTAAGGGTCTGGGGCAGAGGTGTTCAATGTTTTCCTGCCATGGGCCGGACCAAACAGGTGAGTGGGCCAGACACATGGTTCCCCCTGCAGTAAACACTGCCATAAAATGCATCCACAGCTGTTGTAAATGCATTAATGGTGTGTTTTTGGCTGTTTAGTGTATGAGAACCAAGACAAAGGAACAGCCGAAGGATTGGCTTAACACATCTTTATTGCATGAGTGGTCAGAGGGAACATGAGGTAATGGCGGACGAGCAGCTCAATATATACGGTGGTTATACATTTGAATGTGGCTCCACGACAGCCCATTGGCTACCGTTGGCGTGACGTCATTTTTGGTCACGCCCTTCTTATCCAGGTGAGGTAGTGGCGGGAATCTTCCCGCGCTGTCGTTCTTTGGTGAATTATGACCTGTGAGCTGGGCGCTCGCTATTGCCACCAGGTGGTCATTAGCTCGCGTCCTGATTGGAGCGGGTTACATTGATGTATAGGTTAAAGGCACAGTATGGAAAAACACAATGCATAGTATTGAAACACAACATCCCTCCCCCCTAGGATGAGACGAAGTCTCTCATCCAAGATGGTTTATTGCAAACGCGCTTTGGGCGTGTTGTGGTCTGGCTTGTCCCGGCTCCTTGTCCTGCAATGGGAGAGGGAGACTCGTTAGTGACTCGCCGCGGCTCAGCGGCTGTTGGGGAAGGGGCAGAAAAACCGGGGGCACTGGGGACTAACGAAAACCCCCGCTTCTCGCTTGGAAGGGTGGGGGACCACTCCTGAAAACCCCCCCGGTTCTGTAACTGAAAATCAGAATTATCCCCTAGGGTCACATTAGAAGGATTCCACAGGATATCTATGGGGACCGCTTCGGACTCCTTTCCCTCCCCCCTAGGTGGGGACCACCGGTCCCCCTCTCCTCCCCCTTGGGCTGAACGGGTTGGGGAGAACCCTAATGTTGAAGTCACTTCTGCGCCATCCGCGGGGCGGCCGTCCGGGACCCGGCGCCGGAGCTGGTCTGCGTGTCGCCGCCAGAGTAGACCCGTACTGGTCTCCACACAATATGACACGGGACCCGTCTGCCCAACGACGACGCCCGGGACCCAGGCTGGCCCCGCGCTAACGTAGTTCCTGCAATGCACCGGGGCACCCACTGCGAAACTCTTCGTGGCCGCTAGCCCAATGTTCCTCCCCGTGTCCTCCACCCTCGTCAGATCTAGCCTGGTCAGGATCGTTGTCAGCTTCCTACGCATTAAGAGCTCTGCGGGCGAGTACCCTGAAGCTAGGGGGGTCACCCTGTATCCTAGCAAGAACTGACACACTTGAAGGTTGAGATCCCCGGGACCCATGCGCCTCAGCGCGTCCTTGGTGGTGCGCACGAGGCGCTCCACCTGGCCGTTTGTTGCCGGGTGGAAAGGGGCGGAGGTGATGTGCCGAATGGCGTTGATCTCCGTGAACGCCCTGAACTCAGCGGACGTGAAACAACTAGCGTTATCGCTAATTAGGGTGTCGGGTATACCGAACGTGCTAAAGACCCTCCGCAGATGCTTCACCGTCGTTGCTGACGAGGTGCTCGTAACTGGAATTACCTCCAACCACTTGGAGTAAGCATCCACCACGAGGAGAAAAAGTGTCCCTCTAAATGGCCCCGCAAAGTCAACGTGCACCCGCGACCATGGCCCTTTTGCCGCGTCCCATTCCCTGTGCGGCAGACGCGCCTCTTCGGGCCGGGAGCATTGGCATCTCTTGCAAGCGCCCACCATGTGCTCGATGTCGGCATCTAATTGGGGCCACCAAAAATAGCTCCTGGCCAGAGCCTTGGAGCAAACAATCCCAGGGTGGCTGACGTGCAGCAGTTTGAGTACCCTAGATCTCAGGGAATCGGGGACCACCACCCGCTGGCCCCACAGAAGGCACCCCCTCTCTATGGATAACTCTAGCCTCTTCCTGAAGAACGGGGCGAACTCAGCCGCCGGGGAGGACGCAGGCCACCCTTTCTGCACCCAGGAGCTGACTAGAGCAAGTGTTTTGTCCTTGCCGGTCGCCTTAGCGATATCAGCGGGCACAATGGGGGGCGAATCTAGGACTTCGATCAGGAGCACTGGGCGGTCTCGCTCTTCCTCGGCCACGACGCTGCTAACGTTGGGAAGGGGAGATCTCGACAGGGCGTCTGCATGGCTTATTTCTCTACCCGGGCGGTAGACCAGCGCGTGCTGATACGCGTTTCAGAAAATGGCCCACCGTAGCATCCTAGGGGACAGGATCTGAGGAGTGGGCTTGTCTGCAGTAAAAATGCCCAACAGGGGCTTGTGATCGGTCACAATGGTGAAAGGGCGGCCATAGAGGAAATCGTGGAACTTTTTCGTCCCCGCGATTATGGCGAGCGCCTCCCTGTCTGTTTGGGCGTAATTCCGCTCTGCCTGGGACAGGGATCTAGAGTAGAATGCTACTGGGGCTTCTCTCCCGTTTTCCAACACGTGGCACAGCACCGCCCCCACCCCCACTGGGGACGCATCACATATCAGAACCACCGGTCTCTTGGGGTCAAAATGGGTTAGAATGGCATCAGACGCTATGAGTTGCTTCAGTTCAACGAATGCCCTCTCTTGGCTCTCGCCCCACTTCCATGCCTCGTCTTTCTTAAGTAGCTTGTGCAGTGGCTCTGCTACTGATGCCTTCCGCGGCAGGAAGGAGTGGTAAAAGTTTAAGAGCCCTAGGAACGACTGCAATTCGGGCTTGGAGGTGGGGCGAGGGGCATTTCGAATGGCGGCTACCTTTGATTTGGAGGGTTTGATTCCCTCGGGGGTCACCCGGAAACCTAAGAACTCAACCTCTTTGGCGAAGAAAACGCATTTGTCTCTCCGCAGCCTCAACCCCGCCTTTTCGAACACCGCCAGCACTTTGTCCAGCCTTTCAGCCAACTCCTCCTCGCTCCCCCCCGTTATCAACACGTCATCAAAGTATGGCAAGACCCCCTCCAGACCCTTTAAGAGGCGTTCCACTAGCGACTGGAAAATACCCGGCGCCGAGTTCACGCCGAACTGTAGGCGCGTCACCTGGAACGCCCCCTTATGAGTGACTATCGTTTGCGCGGCAGCTGCAGCTGGGGTTACAGAGAGCTGCTGATAGGCTTGCGCAAGGTCAAGTTTGGCGAAACACTTTCCCCCGTGTAACCTGGCCAACAGGTGGCTGACTACCGGCACCGGATACGCATTTGGGCGTATCACCTTATTAATGGTACATTTGTAATCAGCGCATATTCGAACCTCCCCGTTGGCCTTCAGCGGTGTTACAATCGGAGTTTCCCACTCCGCGGAATCAACAGGAACAAGAATCCCCTGGCCCACCAATTTGTCCAGTTCCGCCTCTATCTTGTCTTTTAGTGCAAAAGGCACTCTGCGCGGCTTGAGTCTGATAGGGCGGACCTCCGGGTCCAGGTCGAACGCTACTGGGGGTCCCTTGAACTTTCCGAGTCCTTTCTTGAAAACTTCGGGGTGCGCGTCACACACCTCCTGTATTGGGTCAGTCCCGACGGCATGCACCCCCCCAATGAACAAACCCAAGGGCTTAAACCATTGAGTCCCGAGGAGGCTGCAACTTCCCCCTTTGAGAACAACCAGGGGCAGTTCCGCGGCGTGTTGCTTGTATTGGACCTTGAAATTTCCAACCCCCAAAACTGGAATGCTATTTCCCTGCACGTCCCGCAGCGTGGACCTCAACGCTTTGAGCTTAGGGCGCACGTGGGGAGAAATTCCCAAGAACTCCCGCTGAGACATAATTGAGTAGGAAGAACCCAAGTCTATCTCCATCCTAACAGGGGCCCCTTGCACCAGTACCTCAACAAAATAACGTGGGTGTCCCAAGGACACGCTGTACACGGGGGTTTCGTCGCCGCTGTCGTCGGAGATGCGGCCCACGCCATCCTGCTTCCTCACGGGCCGGGCGCCCTCCTTGGTCTTCGGCGGCCGGTCCGACGGGTCTTTCTGGTCCCTACGCCGTCGTCTGCAGACCTTGGCGATGTGACCCCGGCGTCCACAGTTGTGGCACTCGGCCTTCCGGAACGGGCACTTGATGCGGTCATGGGCTGCTCCACAGCCGTCGCAGCGCCGGCCGTCCTTCCGCACCTTCCGGACGTCCTCATCATCGCTACTCTCCGTGGAAGACTTCGGCGTGCGCCTGGCTGCCTGCACCGAGGCCGCGGCCTTGTCGGGCTGCGGGGGTCTCTCTCTGAACCCCTTAACTCCGGCCCTCATGGCCTCCGCAGCCTGGGCTGTCTTCACGACCTCGCGTAGCGTTGGCGGCGGCTCCTGGTTCATCAGTTTCCGTTGAACCTCTTCATCCCACAGGCCGCACAGCAAACGGTCCCTGAGGGTGATTTCGAGGTTCTCCCACTTGCATGGGCCGGCGGCCAATCTTAGGGCCGCTGCAAAAGCGGCGATGGACTCACCGGGCGCTTGGACTCTCTTCCAGAATGCGTCTCGAGCCGAAAACATCGAGACCGTGGGCTGGAAATGGTCTCGCATCACCTTCAGAAGCTGTTTGGCCGTCAGCTCGCTCACTTTCTTCGGTGATACCAGGTCCACCAAAACTCGTTTGGCGGCATTTCCCAGCATCCGAGTGAGGATGGCCCTCTTCTTCCCCTCATCCGTAATGTCGGACACCACCAGCGTATCCTGGAAGTCCATTTCAAAGAGCTCCCAGTCTTCCGGCTTGTTGATATCGAAACTGGCATGTGTCTTGGTCTCGTGGGAAGCCATATCCCATCCTCGTCGCCAATTTAGTGTATGAGAACCAAGACAAAGGAACAGCCGAAGGATTGGCTTAACACATCTTTATTGCATGAGTGGTCAGAGGGAACATGAGGTAATGGCGGACGAGCAGCTCAATATATACGGTGGTTATACATTTGAATGTGGCTCCACGACAGCCCATTGGCTACCGTTGGCGTGACGTCATTTTTGGTCACGTCCTTCTTGTCCAGGTGAGGTAGTGGCGGGAATCTTCCCGCGCTGTCGTTCTTTGGTGAATTATGACCTGTGAGCTGGGCGCTCGCTATTGCCACCAGGTGGTCATTAGCTCGCGTCCTGATTGGAGCGGGTTACATTGATGTATAGGTTAAAGGCACAGTATGGAAAAACACAATGCATAGTATTGAAACACAACAGGCTGTTTTTGCCACTTCCGGCAACAGTGGAGGCAGCAGGAGCAAGGGCAGTGGGCCACATTATATGGTGCTGTGGGCTGTAGATTGCAATGGGGCAATGACTGGCATCAGTATTCATGACCTGTTTTTGGCAAGCCAGCCAGGTGTGCTGACCCGTCCGGGCAAGCATGGTCGCCGCACAATGACGCTATACAGCGAGACTTGTTCAAGGATAGTCCAGATACCAAAGTCCAAAAGGCAAGTCAAGGCCTGTTTACCGGTAGTCCGAGCCAGTAGTCAAATCCAAAGGGTGTCCAGGTGCATCATCAGGGTTGGCAGAGTAGTCAGGGTCATGGCAGGCAGTCTGGAGTCCAGCAGGACGTCGGTCTTTGCACAGGAGTTGTACTGATGCTGCAGGCTGCAAGAGGCTTGCTTATAAGCCTCCCAGGTAATTGGTATCAGCTGGGAGCCTTCTTTGGCACCTCGCCCTAGCCTACCTGCATCTCAGATGTATCTGTTTCCTAGCCCTCTCCCTGAATGAGGGCTAATCACTGTCAGAGCCAGGCAGGTCAGCTGCAAGGGAGAACAGACTTGGGCCAGGCGCAGGCTGAGACCCCTGGCTCAGGGCATCATCAGGCTTGGGTGCAGGCAGAACCGGACTGGGCATAGGGAGTGTCCCCTGATCCAGCTCATCTTTGGAGTCAGAGGAGGGCTGGATCACAACACCAGAAGAGTCAGATGATCAGATAACAATCAGATAAAATATTGTTCTGTGTCTTATCATCCCAGTCATGTTTTACCTCAGTTTTTCTTGGGAGACAAGTCCTATACAAAGGAGACCAGTGCACCATCAACTGTAAGGAGAAGGTCTGATTATGTGAAACAGCTTTAAAAGGGCTGCAATCTAGGTAAAACTGGCACCTGAACTTATTTAACCAGATGATGGACTTTTAGAGGGGGGGGAGGGAATTGAAGCTATGAGTTTGCTGCGCCTCCCCGCCCCCTTCACCGGTCGGGGGTTTACAAGGAACCTCTTGTAGCCATGAGAGATTTGAAGACGCCGAGCTGCTGCCGTGCCTCCCCGCCCCTTTCACCAGCAGGGGGTTTAAAAGGAACCTTTCGTGGCCACGAGAGATTCGAAGCCACCGAGCTGCTGCCATGCCCCCTTCACCGGCGGGGGGTTTAAAAGGAACCTCTCGTGGCCACAATAGGTTCGAAGACACCAAGCTGCTGCCGCGCCTCCCCCGCCCCCTCCACCAGCGGTTTTTTAAAAGGAACCTCTTGTGGCCATGAGAGGTTCGAAGACGCTGAGCTGCTGCCGCACCTCCCCGCCCCCTTTACCAGCGGGGGGTTTAAAAGGAGTCTCCCAAGATCCTTCCCCGGCCCGGCATTGGCCGCGGGTATGGAGGCAACTCCTGGGACTCCCGAGGTGCTGGCCTCAAAGCCGCATCACTGCCGCTGCTCCCGAGACTCTTCCCCGACCCAGCATTGACCACGCAGGGAAGGAGGCAATACCTGGGCGTCACGGTATTGCTGTACTGCTTTGTCCCCACCGCAGACAACACTGACTAGAATGATACCTGGGCCCATTCAGTTGTAGTAAGGTCATTGAGCCTTGGGCTCCAACCCCTCGGTGGCCGTCAATCACCCTTGTGGACTTGTCTGGGGCTGAGTACTTATTTTGTTCTGTATTTCTGTATATTGTTGTAATATTGTATATTGTTGTAATACTGTATTTTTTGTATTATGTATCTTAACATTGTATCTTTAAATTTTTTTGTAAGCCGTTTCGAATCGTCCATTGGATTGAGGGAAGTGGGACATAAATAAAAACATCATCATCATCATCATCATCATCATCATCATCATCATCATCATCATCATTATCTAATTGATGTTTAATCCCTATTCTAATAACATGGGACTTATTAAGTGCTCTAAGAGAAAGAGGAACACACATTTATATACACCTCAACCTATGTGAAATGAGGTGTTACTGCTATAAACAGAAGAAAGTTCAGAGAGAAAAACTTCTCATCACAGCAACTGCAAAAAGGTTGAAATGTTGTCTACAGTACATGGATACTTTTACATCTCTAAATGGTGGTACAGCATATGTTCGTAGACACAGAACTGTAGATAGATAGAGTTTGTATAATTAGACAGGCTGATCTTGGCTGGAACTATTGGTACATGGAAATACTTTTATGTTGATACCTACATGAATTTTGAAACAACTGAGAGTAATTATCTGATTTCATTCTGGATATAACTTTTTAATGTGATAAACAATAAAGCTGTGTCAAGCTCAGGCTTTTGAGTTTTCTCCCTGGAGATATATAAAACTCTGTAGGGCTCTCTCTGGTCAATGATCAGGTGTCAGAATCCTTAACTTGGTATATTTAAATGGTTAAAAGGATTAGGGAAATGGTTTACCCCTGTGTGAACCCATAGGGTTAGAGGTGGGATCCCCAAGCTGTGCTGTCTGGAATAAGCTCTCAAGGAAGGATTGGAACCAGTTTACACTCCCATCCTACCCCACCTGCTTGTCAGAGCAGGATATGTGCTCTGGTTTTAGTCAATCCAAAATGGAGATTTCAATGTGTGGGAATCCCTTCATACAAGGGTTGGAATGTGTAAACATGCTGATCTCGTGGGTTGGGAGAGATGCAGCTTAATGTGTGATGGACATGTCATGCAACGTGGTCATTGGCTGGAATCCTTTAGGGGAATGGCAAGGAGGTGGACCCTGGGGGAGGAGATAAAACCCAGACCGCAGGGGCCAGGAGACACATACTCTTGGACCTGATGTTTGGTGCTAAGAAAGAAGTGCAATCTTGTACAGTAGACCAAACTCCATTCCATTAAGTTGGTCGCTATGCGATTTTGGTCGGTATCCAATTCAAATGGGTGATACCTCAGATAACGACCAAAAATGGACGTTATCCGAGGTTCCTATACCAAATATCTCGGATAACGGCCATTTTTAGCGGTTTTTAGCATTATGCGATGCATCACATGTGCATAAAAAATGCTTTGTTATCCGATGCGGTCTGTATCAGTGCGGTCATTATCCAAGGTATTACTGTAGTTGCTTAAACTAGAAGGGGGACTGCTGGGCTTTCCCAAAAGAGCACCTTTTTATTTCTATATGCTTTCTAAACTTTAAATTTTAAAAATTAATTTTCAAGATATACAATAAAAGAAATGCTTTCTGAACTTTTGATAAACATTCTTCTGTAACTTACTTTGATTACAATATACTTTTAAAAGACCCAAGATGACTGGAGTGATTACTTGGCTTGACGCTACATCCCCTACATCATTTACACTAATCCAATGAGCTACCTTGCTCACCACCTAGATCTAGGTCAGGAGTGAGAAGGCAAACTTTAGGAAAAGCCTGGACTGTTTGGCCAGAAGAGCAGGCAGTATCAGGCAGGATCCCATTGCGAGGAGGCCAAAGTGCTACTTGTGAGTAAGAGGATCCTTACACTGCTTCCCTTAGAAATCATCATGCAGGGTGACCCATGCTGTTCTATTATAGTACCAAACCACAGGCCAAACTCTGATTTAAATTGATCAAGAGTCATGTTGGTAATAGTGAAGAAGAAAGGCTGCTAATTTGGCAGATTTAGAGAACACAACTCTGAATGTGCCCTGCAAACAGACTGACACATACATATTTGGAAGATAATCTATGCCGTTTTTATCTAAAAAAAACATGATACTGTCATAGAAAGCATAGAACATTTATATTGGGAAGAACTGTAGCCCTTAAATCTGAGCCTTTCATAAAGCCAGCATACTGAAAACTATTGATATGGATGAGCAACAGAACGCAGGGCTTTTATTAGTGGCACAATTTTCCTGTACAAATATTATGGCAACAAGTGTACACATAGTTTTTCCATTATATTTTCTTCATATGGAAAAATGTGAATGGCAATCATTCCTTACACTGTATATGCAACCCAACATACACTGAATGTTGGGCAGTGGTAAATAACCTTAATCCTTAAAGGGGCCAACCACTCTGGGTGGATGAGCGGAGGAAATACCACTGGAAATCATCATATTGGGCCCAACGGCAAAATGAGCAGAGGAGGAACCACTTCACTATTCTGATTTCCAACAGTCATAGACAAGGCCGCCATCAGAAATTTCTTGGCCCCATACTGAGCAATCCTACCCCCCCCCCCCACACACACACACTTTTGTCATAGTTATGGCCAGCGGTGGCAGGGCCCCTGTCAGTTCCAGGCCTATACGGCAGTACTGGTCATAAAGGCAGAAGAGGCCATGCCAGATGGACTGTCTGTGAAGGCACATCTTCTTAATATTTTCAAGGCTGCAGCACTCCATTGTGGTCTCAGTGTTAAATCCTACATGTCTCATTTCATACGTGCCACAAATGGATCACAGTGTGGGTCACTTCATGGCAAGCTGCGATCCACCTTAAACAAATTCACACCAATGGCATTTTTCCTGTTTCCAGAAAAAAATTGTACTCGGATATGAGTAGCAGCTGACGATAATGTAATCCAACATAGTCTAATCACACATGTGCTTGTGTGCATACTCCTTTCTACACAGAAGATTGATCTGTGTAAAAACAATATACAGTGGTACCTCTTTTAAAGAGCATGATGCTTTCCACAGGATTGCTCTTTGAGCAAGTTTGCTCTGCAAAACACCATTGTAAGTGACCAATTGTGACTTCTGGCGGGGTTGGGGATTGTGAACCCTGATTTAGTTGTTAAGCGAATTTTTGGTTGGTTTCAGTTGTTAAGTGAAGAGACCATTCAGAGAAAATTCTGCTCTTTAAGCGAGTTAGTCTGTAAGTGAGGTGCTCTTTATGCGAGGTTTTACTGTATGTGAAACTAGCCTTAGTCATTTGATTAAATGCCTCTCTGGGAATATAATCTATCTGCATATTTGGGAAAGGAATTAAGTTATTTTTCCAGGCCCAATCAATCTGGAGCGTTTACATCCTCTGATGACTGTGAATATAGTTTCCATCTGTGTGACTCCTCAAGTATGCAGCTTGGCACACACAGCCTTCAACACCATACTTGAAGCTGTGTGATTATACGTATGTAACTGTTTCACCTTTCCTGATAATTTTTTGTTTTCTGTCTGGAAAAGTAAAGCTGTGATGTAAGTGTTAAGTCTGATGTACCTATCAGGATGAAAAAGATGCCATGTACTGTAAGATTAAAACTTTGGAAATATATTTCACCATTATATCTGAAATACTGGAGGGGGGGCAGTATTTTCAGCACATTTTTTAAAAATAAATTTTTATTATCAGAACATTAATAACACATATACATATACAAAATAAAAAAGAGCAATAAAAAGAGGAAAAACAATGCAACATAAATACAGAACGTGAAACCCTAGCTTTCATCCTATTCAATTTTCATATTAATATTAAGCTTTTTAGACTCACTTACAGTAATACCTCATACAAAGTCCGCTTCATACAACATCAGATTCATACAACATCGCCTAATTCCTTGAAAAAAGTTGCCTCATACAAAGTTGTGCGACTTTGTATGAGGCATTGGGGTTTTCCCAGGTTGCATTGTGCCTGGGCAGTATAAAAGGCAAGACACATGCGTGCATTGCTCTTGTGGGTTTTGCATGAGGCAAAGAGTGTTTAGGAGTGGTTTTGAGCGTGATTTTGGATTTTTTTGAATTTTTTTCGTCAGAATTTTTGGAAGCATTCCTGGGATTTTTGCAGCATTCTTCAGGTTCTTGGACAATAAGGGTTGTTTGACAAGGTTTTGTAATGTTTTTAGCCTTTAGACAATGATTTCTTAAAGTTCTGTCAGTTTCCTGTCTGTTTCCTTGACTTTGCCCTGAAGTCTGTGCTGTTACAGTACAATGTATCTTTATGGAAACAATGTTGTATGAGGCATCGCGGCAAGGATTTGGACGTTGTATGAGGCATCGCGGCTAGGTTTCTTAATTGGACTTCCGACGTAATCATTGTATGGTCTGATAGTTTAAAATTTCCCATCTTGAAATCTTCTAAATTCTGTAACATATTTTCTGACACTAAAAAATAATCTAACTATAAGTTAGATTTTACAATGTGCAAGAGCATCAAGGATAAGGAAGGTAGATTTCAATTGATAAAAGGTAAAATAGAGGAGGAAGAATTTACATTCGTGAATGTATATGCAACTAACAAGAATCAGGGACTTTTTAAAGATAAATTGTTTTGCCCATTATTAAAAAAGAAAGATCTTTAAATTTAATTGTAGGGGGATTTCAATTTAATTAGATCGGAATTAGATGTATCAAGACATACTAATAGAAAAAACCAAATACAAATTGATAGATAAGTGGATTGGGAAGCTAGGTCTCAGAGATGTGTGGAGAATATTAAAAGGTAAAGAAAGAACATATATTTCTCCCCCTCCCCCCCAAAAAAATATATAGATCATATTCAGCACATATTTATGCTCCCCACATGTACAAAAGAAGATCTAGTAAATGGCTGAGATACCTTTGAAGTACTGTAGTTTGCTTCTCCCCCACCCCCCACCCCGACCTGTAGTGCTGAATGAAACTGTGGCTGTGAGCATTTTCTCAATCAGAAAAGACAAAGAAAGAATTGTTTTTAAACTCTGCTAACTGATGAAGCGCAAAAACAATCAAATGTGAACGGAAATAATTATATCCCCACTCCCGAGAAGCACCAAAAGTGTTTAATTTGCCCATATTGTCAGCCACTTCACAATTTGGGTAAAGGTCACTTGTCCTGTATGAATGGGCAAGCAAATTCAAAAACCACAATCCCAGAAGACCCTTAAATAGGCTCAATAAATCCACATTGAATAAATGGACCTACAATCAACTCTCACATAACGCTTTCGGATAGCATCATTTTTGCTTAATAACGCGTCATTATGCACCACGTGTTCCCCCGCACAACAACGTTTTTAGTGTCGTTGCCCGGACAACGACGCTAAAATAACTGTCATTATCCGGACAACGACGCTAAAAACATTGTTATGTGGGAAACTCCATAGAAACCTGCATAACAACAAAAATTGCTTAGCAATGCTACTTGGGGAACCAAGTAATGTCATTATGCGAAGGTCTACTATACTTTACTTTTGACTTACTAATGGACTACAGCCAACAAAAACAGCAATTTGTTGTTAATCTTCCTTACAATAAGGCTTTTGTAATTGGTGTTGCAATGGCCCATGGAGGGGGTCACCAGATATGGCAATGGCCCATGGAGCTAGGAGTGACTGGCTGCAAGGGAAGGCACGTGAGACGAATGTGCGGTGAAAGTCCAGTCCCGATTGGCTCGGGTGGTCTGTATTTATTACCCTGCCTCGGGATCTTTTGTGCATAGGTTGCACATGACCCCGTTACAGAAGGCTATACATATATGGGCATTCCGGTGGTCAGGTACATTGACCACTATTGGAAGTTACTCAGAAGTTACCAAATTTCACAGTTCTCTAGAATCTAATTAACAGGGTTGCCGTCATCTATTGTTCTCGCCCTAAGCCCGGAATCTTAGCTACATTGACTCCAGGTAACTAGATTTAATCAACTTGTCTGGCGCAGTCAGTTTGCTCAACTGAGTCTGCAACCAGTGAGATAATGGTTAATTAACCTGAGTTCATCACCCATGACTTTTGCCCTACTTCTCTCAGAGCTGCCAGCCAAGGCAATACGAATCACCCCATAACTATCAATAGCCCGTAGATTGCCTTTCCATCCAAGCCCGTGGTTTCTCAGCCGTGTGCTAGCGAACGAACCTATTGGGAAAGGTTTTGGCCAATTATGAACATGGGCAATCCACAATTGGAAAGTTTAAAAATTGCTCACATATTTTAGTTGCATTATTTAGTTACTGTTATGTTGCAAAACTGAAGAATGAGACCAAAACTTAAATATTACATGAGGTTTTGACAAAGTTGATAAAAGCATTCCCCCTTGTATTGTAGGAGTACCGTACAATTAAATTAAAGAGCATTATATTTGGGACAAACATTTATATAGAATATGCATAATAAATGTCTGAATGTTATGAAAGCTAGTAATAAAAGGTTGAGCAACAGAAGTTAGTTGTGTCCTACTAAGCTTCCCAGAGGCATTTAACTGTCCTGTCTTACAAACAGTAGATTTCAATAGATGGAACTTGTGTGTAACTTAGCATTCTTCTTATTTCATTCAACTGCAGAGAACTATCATATTTTTAAGGGTCATACAATGATACAGTTGTTTTATATATTGTAAGGATATTTCCATTTTCCTGGTGTATGGACATAATGCTCTTACTTTTGAATAGTACTCATAAATAGTACAGTACTCTTCTTTCACCTTAATCAAGAGGTTCTTTAGATCTTCTTCACTTTCTGCCATTAGGGTAGTATCATCTGAACATCAACAAACTGAGGTATGCAGATGATTCTACCCTAATGGCAGAAAGTGAAGAAGACCTAAAGGACCTCTTGATTAAGGTAAAAGAAGAGAATGCAAAAGTTGGCCTGAGACTCAACATCAAAAAACCAAAATAATGGCAACTAGCTGTATCACTTCCTGGCAAATAAAAGGGGGAAGAAATGGAAGCAGAAACAGACTTTACCTTCTTAGGATCCAAGATCACTGCTGCCATGAAATAAAAAGACGATTAATTCTTGGGAGGCAAGCTATGAGAAACCTAGGGAGCATAATAAAAAAGTAGAGATATCACCCCGCCAACAAAAGTCCACATAGTCAAAGCAATGGTATTCCCAGTAGTAATGTATGGGGATATCATTGCTTTGACTATGCGCTCAGGAAGGCTGAGTGCAAAATAGATGCCTTTGAAATGTGGTGCTGGAGGAGAGTTTTGAGAGTACCCTAGACAGCAGAGATCAAATGTCAATCCTGAAGGAAATCAACCCTGACTTATCCTTGGAAGGACAAATAGTGAAGATTAAGCTAAAGTACTTTGGACACCAAATAAGAGGACTCACTTTGATGCTGGGAAAGATGGAGGGCAAGAGAAGGGCTGGCTTTCTGGCTGTAAACCAGGGATTCTCAACCTGCAGCCCGCAGGCCGGATGCGGCCCCCCACCACACCAGGAAGTGCCATGTGGTGGAGGAAGGGCAAAATGGCCGTCCAGCTCCTGAAGCTATCTGAGGGAGTGTGACCTGGCCCCCAGCTTTAAAAAGTTGAGAACTCCTGCTGTAAACAAAGATGAACATTGAACCCTAGAGTTGGATATGACTGGCTTTTGAGCAAGGGCGACCTTCACCTTGTTGTGTATTGAATAAAATGATTCACCATTTTGGGTTCTCCTCAGATTTAAAGTATCACGAGATTGAGGTTCGCACCATTTTAATTCAAGAAGCGTTCCATGCGCTTTGGTGTCTAGGCATACCTGCCATACTATGTCCACGGAAATGTCTGCAAAAGCGGACAGCACTGGCTCTTTGGCTATGAAAGAGATGAGCACTGAACCCTAGAGTTGGATACAACTGGCTTTCAAGCAAGGGTGACCTTTACCAGTCCAGGATCATCACCCTATTCTCTCCTGAGTTCCATCAACCAATTCTGTTAATTCCCGCTTAAATGTATCATTCCTCACCTGTATATAAGTCGCTGTGGCGCAGTTGAAAGTGTGATCTTATTCCCCTGAATAAAATTATGTGTTTGGCCCGTTATGCTGGCTGCTACTCGTTATTTCAAGAACACACTATAAACACCTTTACTAAAGTGTTCCACAATAGAATAAGTTTGGGAAATGCTGATTGAGACAGTATGCGGTTTCCTCCCAATCGCCATTACCTCAGTCTTTTTTTTTGATTCGCATATTATCTTATTATTTAAAAAATATTGTTAGTATTCATTTATAGTAAATCATTTTATAAATAAATATTTTAATAAATAAAACATTTATAATAAATAAATAAATGTTTCAACAAGTCTCTTCTAAGATCCTGGCGCCCAGGAGAGGGGCTGTGAGTTGTCACTTTCTCCCCTCATTTGCTTTCTGCGTGGTGGTCCTTCGGGGGCGCCGAAACCCCCTCTCTGTGATGTCGCCTCCACTTCCTAACCCCCGACGGACGAACCCGAACCCACACCCCGCCCGGGCTAGCGCTTGCAGAAGGGAGGGGCTCTGCCGCTGCCGCTCTTTCGGCGGCTCCTTGGGGATGTGAGCGCCGCCGCACCGTCGGGTCGCTTCCCGCCCTGGGCGCCTGGGAGTGGAGGAGGGTGACGCGAAAAGAGGCTTTGCCGGCCGCGCCACCCCCCTGTTTCTTCCTGAGGCGGCGCAGCGGGCCGGGCGGGGGAAGATGGCGGCCGCGGGCGGGGCGCGGCGGAGTCTGCCTGCCGCTCCGCCTCGCTTTGGTGATGGCCACCACCTCCCTCCCTCCCTCCTTCCCTTCTCCCCGCCCCAGAAGAGGGACGAGGAGGAAGGAAAGGGAAGGGAGAGCGGCGGGCGGGCAGCAGTGCCGCCGCCCGCCGGGACCGGACTCGCGGGCTTCCTCGTCGTTCCCTCCCGGGGCTCGTCTCTCGGCAGGAGCCGGAGAAGATGGCTGGGGCCGAAGCGGGGCGGGGCGCCGCGGGGATCCAAGCGCCGCCGGGCGACTCCGGAGCCTCGGGGCCGGCAGAGGAGTCCTCGGACAGTGAAGGGGAGCACGAGGGAGCCCAGAAACTCATTCGCAAAGTCTCCACCTCGGGCCAGATCCGGAGCAAGGTGGGCGCGCGAGCGAGCGAGCGAGCCCAGCCGGGCTGGAGTTCCGTCCTGCCCTCGGCGCGGCGGCGGAGCGGGACCGGAGCGCGGTGGTGGTGCCGGTGCCGCCCGAGCCGCGTCCGTGGCGCCCGGACGGGCTTGGTGAAGCCGGTCTGGACTGGAGGAGGGCACTGATGGGCAACTTGCGAGAGATGCCCCCGGAGTGCCTTCCGCCGACTTCCCCCAGGCAGAGGCACGGGTGGCTGCCTCGACTTTCCCCCGGGGGGAGGCGAATCGGTTCAGCTCAGAGAAAGACCCCCCATCGATGCCTCCGTCCAGACCAGAGCCTTCGGCGGCTTCCTGGTTTTGTTTGTCTTCCTAACCCGGGCGGGGGCGTGTGGGAGAAGAGCCTTGGATCTCTTCCGCTCCTCTTCATCCTTCTCCGTCCAGCTGCAGCCACATCTGGCTCACCCCCCCCCCCTTTCCCCCTTTCCTCGTGTGGCTGGAGCTTTGCCGCTCCTGCTCTGGAGGAAAAGCCCCGGCGCCAACCCCGGCGGGGACTGCTTCAGCTTGAGCCCTTGTTGCTTTTTGCTTCCTTGTTGCCTCCTCCCTGGCTTGACAGGCGAGGCTGGCTGTGAGCTGAGCTGGATCTGTCCAAACAAGTTGCTTCAGCGCTTCCCTTCCTTGGCTGCATCACAGTTTGAAAGGCACATTGGTGCTCAGCAGGGCTCTCTTTCCTGAGCCGATTCCTCCTTCCCCGTTTCAAAGTCCAGGCAGAGAACAATAGTCCTCTTCCCAAGAGGTTGTTTCTCAAAATGGCTAAGTCACTGACTGCCTAGGAGGCGGAAGGTCAGCAGTTCAAAACCTGAGTCCTGCATCCATCGCTGTCCCAGCTCCAGCCAACCTAGCAGTTCGAAAGCAAGACATTGCAAGTAGATAAATAGGGACCACTTCAGTGGGTAGGTAGACAGCGTTCCATGCGCTTTGGTTCCGAGACCCGAGTGCTGCATGGCGGAGTGAGCACCCGTCTGTCCCAGCTCCTGCCAACCTAGCAGTTCGAAAGCAAGACATTGCAAGTACATAAATAGGGACCACTTCAGTGGGTAGGTAGACAGCGTTCCATGCGCTTTGGTTCCGAGACCCGAGTGCTGCATGGCGGAGTGAGCACCCGTCTCTGTCCCAGCTCCTGCCAACCTAGCAGTTCGAAAGCAAGACATTGCAAGTAGATAAATAGGGACCACTTCGGTGGGAAGGGAAACAGCGCCCTGTGCACTCCAGTGTCTAGTCATGCCTGCCATATGTCCACGGAAACGTCTGCAGAAACGCAGACAGCGCTAGCGCTGGCTCTTTGGCGATAAATGGAGGTGAGCACCGAACCTTATAGTCAGATCCAACTAGCTTTTGAGCAAGGGCGAGCTTGCCCTTAAATTTAGAAGTGGATAGCTGGTATAAAGAGATATGGGAAATAGCTTTAAATGACAAACTCACATGGGAGTTGAATTTGAAAAAAGGTTTAATCAAATAAAGTAAATTTTGGGATATCTGGAAGCCTTTTTTGGAATATACATGGGTCAAGAGTAAGTGCCTGCCATAATATGTCCACGGATATGTCTGCAAAAGCGGACAGCGCTGGCTCTTTGGCTATGAAACAGAGATGAGCACTGAACCCTAGAGTCGGATACAACTGGCTTTCGAGCAAGGGTGACCTTTCCCTTAAAGAGGTTGGGGTGTTATTTGCCCCCTTTTCCCCCAATCCCACTTGTCTCTTCCCAAACGTTCACTTTCTACACGTCTGGACAGTACTAGAATGAAATAATCCAGACCAGTCCCTCAAGGAACACTTTACATGGATGTCAGGTTTATACAAACATTTTTGCAAGTTCGCAGGGAAAGTGCTCCTTTGGTCTCAGATCTACTCTGGTTTAGTTCCATCCTAGCTCAGAGCTTTCCCTAAAGCACATTAAAATTGTGTGTGTGTGAAGTAGCTTAATGTAAAGGAATCTTTTTATCATAGGAGAGGGGACAAATATTCTATTGTGAATGGCCAAGCATACTAGCATTTTAAGGGTAAGCTTATAAAATCAATGCAGCCTTAGCTGCATCTAATTTTACATTAATTTCTATCATCATCAGAAGCACCTTGAAGTTAGAAGTGATCATCTTTTGCTAAGACTTTTTTTCTAGAACCAAGTGTTTCTTTGATATGGCTTTGTACAAACAAAATACAGTACTGATCTGTGAAATACCCGTGCTGTCTCTCATCAGGCTTGTATCCCTAGCTTGAGTAGCTCGTTGTGTGTTTGCTTTCATTACAAGATACAGTACTTACTGTAACTCTTATATCCTTCATCAAGCTTTATGCCCTTTCATCTGAACGCAGTTTCTGTTGCATCAACATATTATTGTGGGGCCAATTAAAATCACAGCAGAAATACTGACTGTAGCAATTTGGCCCAGTGGAGGGCAAATTGGAGGAACTGTGGTTGAATAAGATTGGAAATAGCCTTTGTATAAATTGGCAGCTGATTACTGTTATTGCTGTAGATGAGCTTACTGTAACTTGAGTACTGTTCAATTAATAAATTGCTCTGTCGTTATTTTAAAGCAAAACTTTCATAGCTACAGGTAGTTAAATAAAATATCAACATATGGCTCTTTTTGAAAACAATAATCAATAAAATGGGTTAAGATTCAAGTGAGGGAAAATTCATAAAAGACTAGCAAACCTCTTAACATGATACTGTATGCCAGAAAACTTAAAAATGAGTTTTTGTAGGGGTAGATGTATTAATAAAACCTTTAAAGGTACCACATGGCATTTAGTTATTTTAATAAAACTAAAGAAAGCAAGGGGAAATGTTTAAAATAACTAGATTTTAAGTTACAATGGGCATTCATAGAGACTAGTGGATTCTGAATAAAGCTCAATTCTATTGAACATATAACTCGTTGTGTGGTCTATAGATATTGAGTCTAGGGATATTGAGAAGTAAAGTATAAAGACAACTATGACTTGATCACGGTTATACTGCACACATTTGATTTTTAAGGGGTGGAATCAGCACATAACAGCTTCTTACCCCAATTGTTGTGCTAGGTATCTCCATTCATACGTTGCTTAATAATACGTTGCTTAATAATAGAAGGGGCTTGTAATTGTTGAAAATGAGCCAATAGTGTGGCTGCAAAAAAAAGGCAAATATAATTTTAGACTATATTAATAGAAGTACTAGTTTCCCATGAAGCACTAGTTTCCCTCTATTCGGCATCAGTTAAGCCTCATCTAGAGTAGTATGTCCAGTTTTGGACACTGAACATTAAGGATGCCAACAAACTTGGACCCAGTTCAGAGGAGTGCAAAAAAGATGATCAGAGGACTGGAAACCAAGCCCTTTGAGGAAAGACTGAAAGAAACGGGCATCTTTAGCCTTGAGAAAAGGAGACTTGAGGGAGGATATTATAGCACTTTTTAAATACTTGAAGGCCAGTCATAAAGAGGAGCATCAAGATCTGTTCACAATCATCCCGAAGTACAAGACACATACAGTACATAATAACGGGCTCAAACTACAGGAAACCAGATACTGGCTGAATATCAGGAAAAAGCATCTTAACTGTCAGAACACTATTGACATTGGAGCCAATTACTTCTGGAGGTGGTGAGTGCTTTCGTGCTGGAGGCATTCAAGAGAAAATTAGAAAACAAATCATATATACTTTTATTTGGATTCTTGTATAGAGGAGGGGATTAGACTCAATGGCCTTAGATGCCCCTTATAATTCCATTCTATAACTGTTCAGTGGTTCAAGTGGCTAAGACGCTGACTGGGAGGCGGAAGGTCAGCAGTTCTATTCCCGAGTACTGCAGGACAGAATGAGCTCCTGTCTTTGTCCCAGCTCCTGCCAACCTAGCAGTTCAAAAGCAAGAAATCGCAAGTAGATAAACAGGGACCACTTTGGTGGGAAGGTAACAGCACTCCATGCGCTCTGGTGTCTAGTCATGCCTGTCACATGACCATGGAAATGTCTGCAGAAGCAGACAGTGCTGGTTTGGCTTTGAAACAGAGATGAGCACTAGAGTCAGATACAACTGACTTTCGAGCAAGGGAAACCTTTACCTTTTAACTGTTCTATGAATGAAAAAGTGGTTGAAAAATAATGTTCTAACTCCTCAGAAATACTTTGTTTATGTGATTCCTTTGCAAAAGTGCACTTTTTTTGCTATAATCTTAATTTTTTGCAATATGTTATTTTTCAGTCTTCCTGCCCAGATTGATTCTATCTCCAGTAATCCTCTTTTCATTGAGAACTCAAGAAACTGAAAGTGCATATATGCAGGCATCACTATATCTACACAAAGTTGTGGATGGCCAATAGGTCTAACGAAATCATCATTATTACTCAGATAGACTATTGAAAACAGTTCTCAAGATTTTAATAGGATACTAGCTGATTGCCCGGCTTTGCCGGGGGCTTTTTTAATTTTGGGAAGGTATGTGTGTGTCTGTGGGGGAGACCGGGAAGTGGGGGAGGCGGATGAGATCCATTCCCCCTTCCCTGTTTTTGCCTAGGGGGAGGCAGGGAAGGGTGAGGAGGTGGACGCGAACCATTCCACCTTTCGTTCCTGCATCCGGGGGGGGGGGGGGGGGAGGCAGGGACGGAGGTGCTCCCGGGGTGGTGGTGCAGGGAATGGGGGGAGGCGGACACGATCTATTCTCCCTTCCCTGCCGGTAATGTGAGCCCTGCTGAGGAGGCTACGTGAAGCCATGGATTTTGCGGCCTACTCTTCCCCTCATTTTCCCCTCTGCCCTTCTACCGCTGCCGCTGTCAGCCAGTCCAAAAAAGCAACAGGCCCCACACTCAGGTCCTGTGCTGCCTGGCTGCGAGTGAGGGGCCTGCTGCTGTTGGGTCCAGCTGGCAGCGGTGGAAGGGCGGAGGGAAGGATGGGGGAAGGGGAGGCTGTAAAATTTCTGGCCTCGCGTTGCCTCTTCGTCTGGGTCTGCGGTGCCAGGGTAGCATTTTTCACTGGCCAGCCCAGGAGGCGAGTGCAAGTTCTGCTGCTGATGGGCCTGGCTGGCAGCAGCAGCAGGGGAGGGTGGTGGAATAGTTGGTGGAGGATGGGTGGGTCGCGAATTCAGTGGCATGGAGTACACTCCTCGCCGGAGAATGCGCTGGCAGGGTCTTGTCAGTTGCCCGGCCCTGAGGCCGTGGATTTTGCGGCCCGTTCTTTCTTCCTCTCCTGCCTGGCACGGCAGCCGTTGGGCTGGCTTCCTCATGACTGCTGCCCTGCCTCTCCAGCATGCTCGTCCGTTGTCCTGACTCTCGCGTGCACTCGGGCTGGGCTCCCGATTGGCTGAGGCTGGCCGCAGGGGACGCTGGGGGTTGTAGTCTTTTCTTTTGTCGCGTTTGTGGGGCATTGGCCCCACTCTCGGCTCCCTTACCCTTGCGGCAGTGATCTCAGGGACAAAAGGTAGGTGTGCATGGCGCACACGCACGGCCACATCCCTTTCTTATAGGTTAAGATTTAAGAGTTTTCAACATTATACATGGGAGATGGGCTTTTAACCAATGTGAGCCGCCTTGGGTCGCTGAGGTGAGGAAGGCAGCTAGCTATACATGTCCATAAATAAATAAATAAATAAATAAATAAGTACGTACGTACATACGTACGTACATTCATTCATTCATTCATTTTGGGAGAATTTTTTAAAATCCTCCAAAGAGGTTTAGCTAGAGTTGTAAAATAGGGCTGATAGATCTATTATTTCTTATTATCCTAGATGGGTGTTAAAAAGTATGTATCTCTGGAGGTACTAATCCATTTTAATAAATGGAAAAAAAGATCATGGGATATTTTAGGCTGAAGCAGAGGTAGCAGTAGTTCTTTCTCATGCTGCCCAGCACCCATCTCTGTCACTATTGCCTCAAAATAATTGAGGTAGCAAAAAACAAACAAATAATTATTTTTGTTGATGTTCAGTCACACAGTCGATTCCGATCCTTTGCGACCCTATGGACCATTGCCTGCCAGGTACCTCTGTCTTCCACCATCCTCCTCAGCCTGCCCAGCTTTGTGCCCATTGTGTCTACAATGCCATCTAGCCATCTCATTTTTGGCAGCCCCCTTCTTCTTTTGCCCTTCACCTTTCCCAGCATCAATGCTTTCTCAAGTGAATCCTCTCACCTCATTTGCTGTCCAAATTACTTTAGCTTCATCTTTACTATTTGACCTTCTAAGGAGCAGTCAAGGTTGATTTCTTCTAGGATTGACCCATTTGTTCTCCTCGCTGTCCAGGGTACTCTTAAAAGTCTCCTCCAACACTACATTTCAAAGGCATTTATTCTTCTTTGCTCAACTTTTCTAATGGTCCAGCATTCACAACCATACATTACCACCGGGAATACCATTGCTTTGACTATACGAATTTTTGTTTGCAAGGTGATTTCTCTACTTTTAACTATGTTTCCCAGGTTTCTCATAGCTTGTATCCCAAGCATCAGTCACCTTTTTATTTCATGGCTATAATATAAAACTATATATAACTCTCTCTCTCCCCCCCTCTCTCTGAGACTCAGTTCAAGAACAGTGGGACACTATTTACAAAACTTTTTAAAAATTGTATGTTGCATTGTTTCATAATATTGTAGATTAGAATTTATAATTGCTATCCCCTGGTGGCGCAGTGGTTAAACGCTGAACTGCAGCCAGAACATTGTGAGTTCGATCCTGACCAGCACTCAAGGCTGACTTAGCCTTCCATCCTTCTGAGGATAAGATATCAAAACAGACTGGGAGTTTGCTGCTCTTATCTTCAAGGCCACTGACACTAGAGAAGACCAACTTTAAAACCACAAAAGACCAATTTTAAAACTGTAAAACTATAAGAAGGGAAACGAAATAAAATAAAAGATAAGGATAAAAGCAGAGTTGCTCTGCATCATTCAAGCTGACTCACCCTGCTGTAACTGGAAACCAGCCAGTCTGTCCTAGTAGTCCCAGGAAAGGACCAGCGCATTACATGTAAACATGTAACCCCAATTAAAATGAGCATTTTAAATTTTTTAAAAAAATGTTTTTTTAAAAAAAAAACCTCAGGAATCTTTCTGCCTCCTGATAGTCGTAGAGAAGATGTCTCTCACAGTCTATGACAGTGAATTTTAATTGCCATTATCAGAGAGAGTGTGCCTTTAAGTACTAATTATTGGGGATAAACCAACATGGGATAATGTCTTTCATGCGTATCTCCTTGCAAGATTTTGACTGCAAGAGGTCCTTGGAGGAGATGGACCTAGAAAATATCAATAACCACCTTGGCCTGTGAAGGGGAAAATAAATCTACAAATGGATAGTGTTTTTATCAGGATCAACCAAAATGTAAAAAAAAAAAAGATGAGAAGAGGGGAAACTATAGTTATAAATCATCCATGTGCCTACCAGAATTAGTAAGGAAGAGAAACAGAATCCTGTTCAAACCAATCCTACACCCCCATTTCCCCTATCATTGAGCCTCATGAAGAGTTCTAGAGATCTTGGAAAAAGGAACTTTACCCTCTTCTCTTTTATTTTTATTTTTTTATATTTTGGTTGATCCTCATAAAAACTATCCATTTGTAGATTTATTTTCCCCTTCACAGATCAAGGTGGTTATTGACATTTTCTAGGCCCATCTCCTTCAACCACCTCTTGCAACAATGGGCAACAATGTCACATATATACCGGTATGTCATATATATAAGCAGCCGGGAGTTTGAGGGTGGGCAAACTGCTAACTCAGGGTGGGCAATGTCCACCCTGGCCATCCCCTGGCTACGGCCCTGAATATAATACATAGTTAAACTACTGTGACACCATATGAAAGAGTAGCTACTTTAGCAAGAGAATCACTACCATTGGTCTTACATATACTGTACTGTATAAGGTACAATATACAGTACTAGTATTTTTTAAGTTTTATTCCAGTTTTGTAAATTCCAGTTTCCCCTAAAACAAATTACAACTTGTTAGTCAGGTTCTGGTTGGAAAGTGTATTGAAGTATAATTGTTTTCCAATTCATTTAGGTACATCGTAGTGAAATTTAAAATAATTATTTTTACTATCTTCTTTTATTCATTTCACACAACAAAATAGAGATTTTTCTAAGTGGTATAAACTGATAAAGGGAATTGTTGCGAGTAAATTAGTTTGTTCCTGATGCCATTAAAATCTATAACACAGTTATTGCAGCAGGCACACAAGTGTTTTTTAGTTTTTTTGTTAGTCTATGAGCAGCCTTGATGTAGCTGACAAAATGTTGCATTTTTTAAAATCAACAATGATTCTTCAGAAGCCTGATTGAGCACTACCAATGCCAAAAGTAGATCATTTATTAAGTGTTGGTTGATATATGTAATCTGGAATCAATTTTTTTGCTATTCTTTTACATACTAGATTTCCAAAAATGCATTTTACTAGTAGCTTTTATTTTCAAGTTTTGTATAATTATAGCACAATCGTTCCAGTGAGTCAGGAAGTGTATATAACATAGCTACAACTTCCTCCTAATGCTGTAATAAAACCTTCTCCCTTGTCACAGTCATATTTCAGATTAATGTGAGTTTCTTTTCATCCTTCATTATTGGTGCACTTTAATTAAACCAGGAAGTCTTTTATACACCTGGAAAACTGTGGTTGCTCATTTTAGAATAATTTAGCAGTTTAAATTATGTGTTGATATGGTTTTTATAGTTGGTTCGTTTGAAATTTATGGTAGGCACAGTCTCTCATGTTGGGCAAAATGGGCACCAAGGTTAATAAACTTCTTATTAGAAGCTAGAATACATACCCGTCAAGTGTGGCTCCTGGAAATACGGGAACTGCTCCGGCCTGGTTGCGCATGTGCTGCAACAACTCATCTGCGCATGCACAGAACCCATCTGTGCATGCAACAACTCATCTGCGCATGCTCAGAACTCATCTGTGCATGTGCAGAGCCCCTCTGCATGCGCAGAGCCCATTTGTGATGGGCGCTCATGCGCAGTAGCTCCTTTCCCTGCCATTCAAATACGGGACGGCAGTGGGAAAGGGGAGGAACAAGCGGAGAAATACGGGAAATCCC
The DNA here is from genome assembly GCA_035047345.1 of Bradypodion ventrale. NCBI lineage: Eukaryota > Metazoa > Chordata > Lepidosauria > Squamata > Chamaeleonidae > Bradypodion > Bradypodion ventrale. The sequence goes on from JAWDJE010000003.1 coordinate 181,037,312, forward strand.
GGTCAATCCGGGATACTTGACAGGTATGAGAATAACTGAACTGAGACATGTCATGAGAAGACAAGACTTGCTTGAAAAGACAGTAATGTTACAAAAAGCTGGTGGTGGTAGGAAAAAGGAAGGCCGTATGTAAGATGGTTTGATTCAGGAAGTCAAGCTCTCAGCTTGAAAGATCTGAGCAGGATATTAATGATAGGTCCTTTTGAAAGTACAGTGATACCTCATACAACGTCCAAACTTGGTTCCACAAGTTTGGACTTTATATTGATTTGGACTTTGCATGAGGCATGCAAAATCCTAGCCGCAATGCCTTATACAACGTCCAAATCCTTGCCGCGATGCCTCATACACGAGGTTTTGCACGAGGCGAAGAGTGGTTAGGAGTGGCTTTGAGCACGATTTTGGATATATTTTTTGAATTTTTTCGTAAGAATTTTTAGAAGCATTCCTGGGATTTTTGCAGTATTCTTCAGGTTCTTGGACAATCAGGGTTGTTTGACATGTTTTTGTAATGTATTTAGCCTTTAGACAAAGATTTCTTAAAGTTCTGTCAGTTTCCTGTCTATTTCCTTGTCTTTGCCCTGAAGTCTGTGCTGTTACAGTACAATGTATCTCTATGGAAATGACGTTGTACGAGGCATCGCAGCAAGGATTTGGACTTTGTATGAGGCATCGCGGCTAAGATTTTGCATGCCTCATACAAAGTCCAAATCCGTATAAAGTCCAAACTTGTGGAACCAAGTTTAGACGTTGTATGAGGTATCATTATGGAGTATGATTTAGTATAACATGATTTTTTTCTTGGCTTTGGTTATGTAGATTGTTAGATGAAACACTTCTGCAAATTAGAATAATATTCCATAGCTTGTGTTTGGTAGATGTTTTGCAAGTTCAGTGTGGGAAGACACTATTTTTAGCTGTTTTGGTACAGTTAATCTTAGCTAAAAACTGGCATCTGGTGTGTTTTTGTAGATGGAATTGGTCAGTAGTGGAGATGATAATGTGCATATAATAACATTTAACAAATCTGAGTGTGTTAGGAGAGTTATTTGTTCTGTTTCTTTTTTAGAAACACCACTTCTAAAATCAGTGTAGATGGAAATGAAATTCTGAGCATCAATCACCTGAACATGTATGCAAGCTTTATATTTTAAAGAGAACGATTTCTAATTTTTGTCCAAGAGCTGTTACAAGTTAATATACATTTCACATCCAAACTTTATTTAGTAATGTTTTGCCTTTCGTGGTTTGTTTGATTTGTTAGTGTTAGATAAGGAGCATTTACTGTTAGAACGTGCTGTGGGGATCACATTGTATTTAAAGATTTTTCAATATTTCTCTGTTTCTTTTGTTTTTAACTTTATGGTATTTGGGACATTCATAACTCATGGGTGATAATTAAATACAAGATTGGAGGTCTGATATAATATAGATAATAAATAAAGCTGTAGCCTTAGATTTACAAGATCTGAGTGAGATTGTTAGTGATCGGTCCTTTTGGAGGTTACTATTTCATAGAATCACCACAAGTCAGAAAAAACTTGATGCATGCAAAAATAGCAAATACGTACTCAGTTGTTTTCATACATCAGCAAAAGTTAATATTAGAATTGTAGTAGTTGAACCAAGCCTTATTTTTTCAGTTTGCTTGCTTAGAATTTTTATATTATACACTTGAATTTTATTTTGAGCTCAGCGAACAGTGAAGTACATGATTGAAAATAAAATATAATGGGACTAAAATTATTTAAATTGAGCAATAAATTAAAATACTTGAAAAATAGAATCATAGAATAACTAAGTTGTTAGGATGCCCTATAAATTTGGTCCATTGGCTGCATTTGTTACATGAGGAGGGACCCGTGAATAAGGAGAGGCTACGAAAGAGCTTCCTACTGACCGAGCACTATATGTGAATAGACTGTTTCTGTGAGGAAGAAAGAGAGATGTGTCAAAGTGAGCTGGAGGGGGAGAAACAGATAAAATGACAGAGAGAGAAGAGAAGGGAGGAAATAGGGGGGCAGAGAATAACTAATGGAGTGACTATTGAGAGGATGGTGAAAAGGATTTGTAGAGTTGGTGCAATGGCGTGAAAAACGGTGAAAAAAGGGTGAAAAAATGACATCTAGATGCTTAGATTTTGCCTCCATGGGAAAAGCCACAGTGACTACTGTATTGTGTTCACTGGTATCCACTTGATATTAATACATGGCAGTAGCCTTAAAAGATCCCAGTGTGCAGGTGTGTTTATACAGAGAAGTGATTATTTAAGTTAGTCTATAAGATAACAGAAGCTTTTGGGCTATTCTGAAGGGCATCCACATGTAAAATGACTTGTGGTGGTCCAGTGGGAGGTTATTATAGAATGAATAACTGAGGTAAGTGGTATTTCTGTCTAGATAGGGCTGCAGTTGATGCTCTGTGTACAGCTTGTTAAAAATTCTCCATTTCAGCAGTCATCTGTGCTTTTAATGACCATAGACAGGACAGCACGTCTAAATAGAAAAAAACTCCTTTTTAGAAGAAATCATTAATCTGGTTCAGACATATGGTTCCTCTTTCCTATTATTATTAAGTGAAGATTTAATTGTAACAGTTATTTATTGAAATAAATTTGTTTTCTTTTTGAAGGAAGAATTTAATCACAGAAAATTTCACCACCACCCCCCGAAAAGTCACAGCACAATAATGGTATTCTCTTGTTAGAAAAATAAGGCTTCGGAGTAGGGGTGAGATTTTTCTTTCTTGCAGTTTTACTGATCACTGACAGTCATGGTTCTGTGAAACACTAGTCTGATGTGTCCTGGAAACTCCCTCCCTCTGTGTGCACGCATGCGTGCATGTATTTGCATGTGTGTGTATGTGTGTGTGCGTTTTGCCGTACATAGTTTTCCTGAAAGCCTCCTTCTGCAACCCTGTTCCCTCCAGATGTTTTAGTCTATAGCTCATAGCAGCCCCAGCAAGCATGCTCAGTGGACAGAGGTGATGGGAGTTGTAGTTCTTCTGGGAGATGGCAGACTAGGTAAGACTGCTTTACAAGGCTAAGCTAATGCTTTTGTATTTTGTGTAAAAAGGACTGGAATATGAAGATTTATTATTTTACTTTGATTAGAATAACAGTTGTATGAGAACTTCTGTGGATATGAATGCCCCAACATTACAACATTATCTGACTGAGAAGAGAGGACGGTTGTTCATACTGTATTAGCTTCTTATATAGAGTACTGCAGTATGTTGCACACAGATTCAGCTTTTGAAAATGGTCTGGACATTCTGGTTAACCCCCCAGATAGGGTAAGTGGACTTTTAATTGGAATTGGCTGACTCCATTTGAATAATTTCCAGTCTCAGTCCATTTCCGGACCCATTGCTGGTTTTAACCTTTAAATCTTTTAACTAGTTTGGGAGTGGTCACTAGTAGAAACCTATCTTCCTGTATCTACCTGTGTGATTCTTAAAGTTAGGTCCTCTTCTGGATATGCACTTGTTCAACATGAGAGACCATTGCAGTGTCTGTCTGATTGGTGATGCCTGGATCTTTTGAGGCACCTCCTGTGCTGACATTGTGATCTTTGGGTCCCAAATGTTGTACATTTACAAAATGCTTTTAGTAGTTTGGGGCTGTGGTGGTGGTGGTGATGATGATGATGATGATGATGATCTTTGGGTGATCAATTCTTTACCTTGTCTACCTTCCAGGACTGTTGTGGGAAAGAAGGCATTAGAATCTGCTCCTTTAAGCTTAATGGAGGGAAAACAACATAATAAATATTACAAATAAATATGTTAATTTTTATTGCAAATGTCTACCAGAAGGAAGTCATCTCCAAGGCTGCTTGCATTCAGAGACTATGGATGCTGTATAGTGGTCCTCTCCCAATAATGGCAAAGGGTGTTTCTTATGGCTATGTTATCAAGAATACAGTATACACAGCATTATTCAAGAAGCCAAATTAATTTAGCACACGTTTATTCTCTTTAAATGTCAGAATTTTGTTTAAGCACAGGAAGCAGTAACAGAATTGTGGTGTGTATGTAATTCACAGTTTTAGTACATCCAATCCTTAATGCTGCTTTCATTATAAGAAAGTAAACATGTTAGGAGGCTAATTGTCAGAAATAAAACAAGTTATTAATGATATTAGTTTCTGTAGTGTAGTAGAGCATATGACCCTTCAGACACATGCAGATTGATTGTGGTTTGGTTTTCTATTTTGGGAAGACAAAACCAAACTGGTTTCCCCTTTCAGATGTAATGACAATTTCTTCTTCATGTTGTTTGTGAATGCACACTCATGGGTCTGCGCTTGCGCTGAGCCGCCATCGGAGCTGTCAAGCTGATTGGATAAAAGTTTTCTAATTAGGACCACCCACCATCTCCACCCGTCTCAAGCACCATTTTGTGCCTTGCCCTCAGTTCTCTTTTTCCCTCTGCCTGAGCAGGAGCCTTCTTGAGAACTTTCCCAGTTTTTCCTCACATTTTCGATCTTTCGATCGCCTCTACTTATTTCTTTTGGGACCAGGAGGTTTATCCCCTTTTGGTCCACCCCCGACCGGGGGGTTGTTCCTCTTGGCCAGCTTATTCCGCTCGTTGATCCCTGATCGTGTTTTTGGTTGGGATATTTTTTTTCCGGCTGGCGGTAGTACCGCTCTCCCTCCAGCCTGTTCGCCCGTTGGATGGCCTCTGCCACGCCATTCAAAAGGTGCCCGTCTTGCAATACGAAGATATCAAGTACTGACGGACACAATAAGTGCCTCATCTGCCTTGGCGAGGACCATCCAGTGCACACCTGTACGATCTGTAGGAAATTCTCCAGGGTCGCTCTAAAAAACCACCAAAACCATCTTCAAGTTCACCTCATGGCAGCGGCCTTAGCTCCACAGCTTACTATCAGGCCACAGGAAGCCCCAGCACCCTCTTCTTCTATCTCTTCGGCACCCCCGGCATGTTCGAAGCCCACGACTGCCGAATTGTTCCAGAAGAAAAAGAAGAAGGAGGAGAAGAAGAAAAAGGAGAAGAAACATCATAATTCCTCCTCTGTTTCTCTGCCTCCGATTCCCCGTGCCTTGTGACCTTCACCGCCTCCTTCTCCGGCTTCGGCAGTCTTCATGGCGGCCATTTCGTCACAGTCTTCTTCCCAGGTCTCATCGGTTATTATTTCTTTGGAGGAACCGACCAGTCTACCGCCTCATCAAGAGACACCGCCACCTCTTTCACCGCATGGTGCCTCCTTACTCCAGGATCGGACAACCACAGATCGGAGACCGTCTACGGATCTGCCCTCTCTGTCCATTCAACTTAGCCTTCTGACTCAATTGTTCCAGGTGATGGCAAAGGAAATCTCGGACCAAGTCAGAGCCGTACTGCCACAAGCTGCTCCTCCGCATCCTTACCATGACCAGGACCCGGCCCCACCCAAGAGGCGCCGGTTGGATTTGGCCAGGTCAGAGTCATGTCTTGCTCCGCTGCCTTCTTCCTTTGCTGGGGGCGAACCAAGTTCAGTCAGACCTTACTGGTCTGACTCGGACCCCAAGGCCCTCATTCCACCTCCCACCATCTCGGAGAGGTCGGAGGGCTCCGACGTCTCCTCGGATGAGGAGGACCTTTCCACGGTACAACATGAAAAGTCACCTGACGATCAGATTGGGAGCTCCCAATGATCACAACCAGAGGACCAGAGGACTTTCACTGCTCTACTAACCTGACTTGGAACGACTCTCAACATCAAGGCTGAGACTCCACCCGACCCCTGCGTGGATGAGGTGTGTGGCATGGCTGACATAAAGGAGATTCTTCCCGTCCACCTCAGACTCCTTCCGGCCATTGGCAATTCCGCCAAATTGGTCTGGAAGAAGCCGTTTTTGGCCCACAATGTTTCCGTTCGTGTTGACGGTATGTACAAGCTTCTCGGGGAGGATGGCCAATTCCTCCATACCCATCCGACCCCCAATTCGAGGGTTGTCAAGGCTTCCCAACATAGAACACCAGCCAGCAGCGTTCCTATCCCCTCCTCTAGGGAAGGGACGAAGCTGGACTCTTTAGGAAGGAAGGTCTATGCCAATGCCTCCCTCTCATTCCATGCTGCAATCTATGGAGCTGCCATGGGCGCATATAATTGCAAGCTTTGGGGTAAAGCAGAGTCCTTTCTGGCCAAACTCCCGGAAGATCTCCGCGCCGAGTTAGACACCCTTTGCAAGGAAGGGAACCATCTAGCCCTCCAGCAAATCAGAACCGCAAGGCATATTTCTGAATCCAAAGCAAAAATCATCGCATCCGCGATACAGATTCGCCGACACTCCTGGTTATGGTCGGCTGATCTTAAGGATGAGATCAAGAAATTGATTGAAGAGATGCCCTTCGACGGTCAGGGTCTTTTTGCAGCAGAGACTGATAGCTCCCTCAACGAGCTTCATAGAGACATGACAACGACCAATAAACTGCGTCTGGGAACTTCTACATCCTACTTCCGTCGCACGTTTCAAAACTTTCAACTACAGCAATACCAGCCGTACCAGCCTCAACCTTATCAGCCACGTCAGACAAAACAACGTCAGCCTGACTATCAGCGTCAAGGTTTGTACAAGCTCCGTCGCCAATACTCCCACCTGCAGTACCAACAACAGACACAGGCACCCAACAAAAAATCTGATCGCAGACACAAGCAGCATGTTTGACTCTCCTCTGACTGATGACCTTCCATCAGCCCACCTACTGTACCGTCCCTTGTCCCTCTTTCTCGATCTGTGGCTCAACATTACTGCAGACAAGTGGGTTTTAAAGATATTAAGTTGTGGCTACGTGCTAGAATTCAAGAATTACCCTCCTGTCGGACGGATCCACATCACCGATCTGTTGCCACAACTTCAAGAGGAACTCTCTGCCCTCCTCGAGAAAGGGGCTATAGAGACTGTCGCATCCAACAGCTTACCCGACAGTTTCTATTCCAGATACTTCATTGTGGGCAAGAAAGATGGAGGATTCTGGCCCATCCTGGACCTCCGTTGTCTCAACAAACACATCCACACCAAGCAGTTCAGGATGGTGACTCTACAATCCATCTTGCCTCTCATCAACAAGGGCGATTGGTTCTCAGTGATTGACCTGAAGGACGCATACTTCCACATATCCATCAGGGAAGATCACTGGAAGTTCCTTCAGTTTCGGGTGGGCAACCGAACCTATCAGTACACATGCCTTCCATTCGGCCTCTCCACCGCGCCAAGGGTGATCACGAAGTGCATGGCCCCGGTTGCGGCGCACCTTCGTCTTCGAGGGATTAAAGTTTTCCTGTACATAGACGACTGGTTAGTTTGCTCCCCATCGAAGGCACAGGCCTTGGAGGATGTGGACTATTTTCTTCAGTTCATGGAAGGTCTCGGTCTCAGGATAAACTACAAGAAATCACAACTACAACCTAGTCAGCGGATAGCCTACATAGAGGCTGTCCTGGACACCACAACGCTCTGGGCTTATGCTCCCGACCAATGTCTATTGGACATTCGATCCTTGGTGCTCCAATTCCAGTCAGCCCCAGGGATCAGGGCCAGACAAGCTCAGAGACTCCTAGGCCTCATGGCCTCGACCTCTGCAGTAGTCCCCCATGCGAAACTGAAGATGAGATCTCTCCAATCTTGGTTCCTCCACTCCTTCGACCTCCTTCGCGATTGCCCCAACAAGCTGCTATCGCCCACGCCCGAATTGGTCGATCAGCTGTCTTGGTGGATATATCCACAGAACGTCGCCATGGGAAAGCTATTCTCCCTCCACATGTTAACGGTTCAGATAGTTTCCAATGCCAGCACCACGGCATTGGCCTACTTATACAAGCAAGGAGGTATGAGGTCCCTTTCTCTCCTCTTCCTAGCAGTACAGATTTGGGAATGGTGTCTACAGCTCCATGTATTCCCGGTCGGAGTGCATGTTCAAGGGACACTCAACACGCTGGCAGACGGCCTCAGCCGATGAACAGTGACCTTGCATGAATGGGAACTGAATGAGGAGGTGGGGCAGTCCGACCCTCGATCTCTTCGCATTGGACTTGAATGCAAAATTCCCCCAGTTTTGCTTGCTGGCAGGAATGGGTCTCGGATCTCTGGGCGACACATTCATGATTCCCTGGCACAGAGACTTCCTTTATGCCTTCCCACCGATCCCACTCATCCAACGAGTGCTCATACGGTTCCGTGTGGAGGGAGTGACAGCAATCCTAATTGCACCGGCATGACCGTGCCAACCATGGTTTCCCCTACTCAGAAGGTTAGCTGTGAACTCTTTCATACTACCCACCAATCCAATGCTTCTCCAGATGGAGAACGGTCAGATTCTACACTTGGACCTGCACAGCCTGCATCTCACGGCCTGGCTTATAAGACCAGTATCTGACGGATCCTAGACTCCAAGTTTAAACGACTTGTATCCTTTCTTGACACCCATGACCAGTTGCCCGCTTCGGCTACGTTAGAAGATATCATGGATTACCATTTGCACTTTTCAGAGTCTGGCTTAGCTCATTCCTCTGTTAAAGTTCACCTGGCAGCACTTGTCGCGCATGGGCCTCCTCACTCCATACTCATGTCTGCTTTCCATGACACGACTGTTAAGAAGTTCCTCCGTGGTCTGAGGAATGCTTTCCCCCATTAAGAAACCTCCCCCTCAGTGGTCACTCACTACGGTTCTCACTGCTCTGACCAAGCCTCCATATGAGCCTATGGCAATGTCCGATCTCAAACTCTTGTCATGGAAGACTGTTTTCCTAGTGGCTATTTCTTCTGCCAGGAGGGCAGGAGAATTGGCGGTTCTATGTGCCGACCCGTGTTCTACCCTAGAGGGTGGTCCTTCATCCGGACGTTTCTCCCAAAGGTCTCGTCGGACTTTCATATGGCCAAGGCCATAACGTTACAGACCTTCTTTGCTGAACCAACTTCGCCGCAAGAAAGGGCCTGGCATTCGTTGGACGTGAAGAGGGCACTGTTCTGCACCAGGAGGACTGCTGACTTTAGGAAGTCCAACCGCCTCTATCGCCTATGGGGGGAGGTCTAAGGGTCAACCTCTTTCCTCCCAATGACTATCCAAGTGGGTTGCTGCTACTATCTACCTGGCCTACGAACTTTCGTCTCTGGCCCCACTTCCACACGTCAAAGCCCACTCCACCAGGTCTTTGGTGACCTCGACAGCCTTCCTTGAAGGTATTCCGATGGAGGACATTTGCAGGGCAGCTACTTGGTCTAGGTCCTCCATGTTTGTTAACCATTACAGGATGGACACCAGAACCTACACCAAATCCAGGCTTGGTCATGCCGTCCTTACAGCGGGTCTCCGAGCTTCTTCGGTGATGACCGCCAGTTCCTGAACCATCTCCACCTTGTGTCTTCACATCTCATTGGCTGCCCACCATCTAAGTAAGTGAGCTTGCTAGTTTCCCATGAGTTTGCATTCACAAACAACACGAAGAAGAAAGACAGGTTGTACTTACTAGTAACTGTCGTTCTTCGAGTATGTTGTTTGTGAATCCACACTGCCCACCCCGTCCATCCCCTCACTGCTGCCTGTACAAGAGGTGTATCTACCTGTCTCAGCGCAGCTTAAGTATTAAGTGAGGGCGAGGTGCAAAATGGCGCTTGAGACGGGTGGAGATGGTGGGAGGCCCTAATTACAAAACTTTTATCCAATCAGCTTGACAGCTCCGATAGCGGCTCAGCGCAAGCGCAGACCCATTAATGTGAATTCACAAACAACATACTCGAAGAATGACAGTTACTGGTAAGTACAACCTGTCTTTTTCTGCCACAGAAAAGAAAGCGTGAGAATTTATAAGATACTGAGGAGGCGAAATATGTGATACTGTATGTGCAAATCTGAGGTTCATTCATGCAATACTAAATCAAGATTTTGCGTCACATCTGAATAAGCCCTTGTCTTCAGTGATGTGAGTGACTGATTTGTTTGCTTTTGGGGAAATAAGCATTCTCCACGGTCTTACATTAGAAGAAGATCATGTGCTTAAAATAATTCCACTAGTCAAATGTGCAGCGAAGTGAGAATGTTGAATGTTTTGTGATCTTGCTTATACTTTGTTCAAAAGAAGGATCATGTATATTTAAATCAAGCAGTGCAGTGACATTTTCTTGGCAGTGTGGCTGTGGTGCTTAGTAACAACCACAATTTTGTTAACCCCTTGGAAAAATACAAAGACATTTTCATGATAGAAGAAAAGCTTTTAAAAAGTTCATAAAGTGAAAGTTCTGTGAAAGATACTGCTGATGTTTATGACTGATATTCCCATTCGCCAAGGAAAGAATGATAATAACAGTAGATCGTAAGGATAAGATTGGGTGATAAGCTTTGCAGGCAGCAATATCGTAGGGAACACTTTTCCAGGAGTGCAGTTTTATTTATGACAGTTATATGCCAATGTTCCTGTTAGAAGCCTATAGTGGCATGAGTCTTTTCTGTTTTTAATCATACCAACATGTACAATGGATTTGGTTAAGAGACATGTGTTGATCTGTGGTTCTCCAGTCCTTCATTTCATCATTTTGGCTACCTGAATTGTATTTCATCAGGCTGGAACTGATGAAATCGCTTTCTCGTGGACCCTCTTTAGAAGGAGAAAGCACCTCTATACAGAGAGGAAACTAACATTTGGAAAGAAGTGACTGTTCCAATCTTCTGAAATTCATATTTATCAGTATGTCAAGAAGCTTATTTTTATAAGGTACCTTACTAAAAACATGGGTGTTATAGAATAATGCAAAGAAAACACGATTGCTATATATGTAGATCGACTCAAAATATCCATATACAGAAAAACCCATTTTATGGGAAAAGTCTGTTCCATAACTTTTTCTGTAACCACCCCCCGTAAAACAAAACATGATTTCCCATAGGAATGCATTGGAAAAAAAAACGGTCCTGAACAGACAAATAATAATAATAAAACATTTTTTAAAAAATGCCAGACATGACCTTCTCCCACACCCTGATCATCTCACCAGCTGGTGAGCGGCTGGGGTGGAGAATAGGGGATGTTATTAGAGCATTTCCCTTTTTTTATCCTGCACCTCTGTACCTTGATTGAGGTGTGGGGGATGCAAGATTTAAAAAAAAAGGGGGGGACAGCACAAAGGGAATGACGAAGTGATTTCCCTACCTTTTCCATGCTGCTGCTGCTGCTTCCTGAGCGGTGTGTCTAGCTGTCAGGGGAGCTGCCACTGCCGCCATTTCCACAGCCTCCATCATTTCTACTGGCACTGGTAGACTGCCGGTGTGTGTGTGTGATATCCGCTCTGTTCCGTTTTTCATTCGAGGTCCCTCCATGTTGTGCTTTAGCTGGGAACCCACGTCAGACGAAGACCAGAAGACTGACTAAAGCAGGGGATCTTAGATGAAGACCGGAGCGGATATGCCACTCACAGTCTCCCAGTGCTGGTAGAAGCAGCAGGGACTGTGGGAAAAGCAGCAAAACTGCTGTAGTTGCCGCCGTTTTCACCTCTGCCACCACTGTAAGTGATGTCTTATGACTTCAGGCGGTGGGGGAGGGTAGTGCGTGGTACAATTTTTGAATCTAAAATGGTGTGGGCTGCCATTTTAGAGTCTAAAATGGTAGGGCCACCATTTTAGACTTTCCCAGATGGAAGGAACTGTGGGGAAACCCATTCCATAAGTTGATGCCCCACCCCCTGGAAATCAGGATGTGATTTCCCCAGAATTTCCTTCTGTAAAACAATTTTTCCGTAAAAAAAGGTGTCCGTAAAACGGGACTTTACTGTATAATTATATTGATTGCTTCAGATGTTTTCTTATCCATGCAACAATAGAAGGCAAATCCTTTTGCTTAATGTAGCAGATCTCACTAAAGTAAGTCCCTTAATTGGTGAGAATTCAGTGTCAACTTTTCTATAAGCTTCATCGATTCAAACAAGCCTATTCTTGTTGGAGCTTACTTTAGTCTAGTAAGTAGCAACTAAAGCTGGCCCATATGGATCAGTGGAACATATGGAGGAGTTGATTCACTAAATTCATGTTGATTCAGTTGATCTATTCTAGTCCATTCTGTCTGGCCAGGTTATTCTGCTATAGTAATAAAGTAGACCATACTACTAGAAACTCAATGCTGCTCATCAGGTGGCGGTTAACCTGACAACCCTGAGGGCTAACGGCCTTGGGTGGTAAAGTCCACAGGGAAGGGTGATGGTCCCCAAGTGGATTAAATCCAACTTGAATCCATCTTGATGGAGGGCAGCAGCTTCATCAATATTGGCCTGGTGCTGAGGAGGATTTTGTGTGCCAAAAGGGCTCAGGACTAGAAAGTGACTCATGGAACTGGATCAGTGGTACAGGTGTCACACTGTGGTGCAGAAGGCAAATGGAAGGCCAGCGGTTCCCAGCACAATCTTCATGGCTGATCGCCATGATGATAGCCAATATTCGGAATCAGATACAGCACTTGAAGAAGAATTCTAGAGCAACTTAATACCCTAAGCAGCAGGAGTTCAGCCATTGTCAATAGACTTTCTTGTCATTGCCTATGCATTGCTTTTTTGTATGCTATTCATTTAGAATTATTTATTCTATAAGCTCCTCCAAATAGGACACTTGTGTGACATAATGTGTTAAACAATGTAAGGTATTTACATTGGCTTTCAAAAGTGACAAATTAAGTGACACAAACGAGCCGTAGTGGCGCAGTGGTTAAACTGCTGTACTGCAGCCCAAACTCCTGCTGACCAACCTTTATTGGAATCAGACATCTCAAGTCAGAGTTGAAGAGCAGCTGACAGAGCAGGTTCAAATTAACAGAGGTGTGTGACAAGGATGTGTGTTGTCTCTGAGACTGTTTAATATATATTCGGAGAGTTTGAGTTTGATCATAACGGGTCTCAAGGTTGACTTTCCTTCCTTCTGAGGTCGTTATAATTGAGTACCCAGCAGTTGTTGTTGTTTTTTGAGGGGGGGGGAAATGCTAATTAACTGTAAACCGCCCAGACAGTGCACTAAGCTCTTTGGGGTGGTATATAAGTGTAATTGCTATTGTGAATCCCCTTTTCAGTTATATCTATGAATGTTGTCCTGAAAAAAATGCAACCACATTTGCTGACCTTTATTTCATCCCAGAGGTCTCTCTGTGTTTAAGGTTATATAGGCATTGACTTGCCATGTGATATGCTCCATACAAGAAAGCCATTAATAATAAGATTATCTCCTGAGGGACATTTCACAGCCAAGTTTCTTTTCCTATCTAGACAAGGTTTTGTTTATTTTATTTATTTAAAGTATTGTTGAGTAGTCTTTCAGAGCAAATGCCTTCCCGAGGTGGTTTCTGCGAAAGAATGGAATGCAAATATATATATCATTGTAGACTTTTGAAAGTTCATAGAACAACATATAATTAAAATGAGCTCATAAAAATAGTAATCCATGTATAAATATTTAATCTTGAGAGACGTAGGATGCTAAATACCATTTCAACTAGTGCAATAAATATGAGCACTGTACTTCAGAAAAAAAAACAAGCTTTAAATAAATCAATTTTGTCTGCTTGCCTACCTGTAAAGAAAGAGACACGAATGCTCTGTTCAGGATAAACTTTCCAAATTGTGGGACTCCTTCTGAAAGTCCTTGCAGCCTAACGGGCATGAGAGAAGGGCCTCTGAAGTTCATCACAAAGATTTAGTAGTGCTAGTGTCAGAAAACAAATTTTGATGTCTAAGACAAGGAAAAAGATGGTATCCCTTACCATTTCATGTATGAAAGCAGTGGACATCCAGTTGAATCTTGCTTCACTGGTGGTGAAACAGCATTCTTCAACTGTACATAAAGTAGGCTACCTTATGCAACACAAGAGTTTCTCCTCCTGTAGCTTGCTGTAACTTCCTGTCATCTTTCACCTGAGAGCTGTCAAACTCTGTAATGGTAGGATGAATCTCATTTGGACTTAAAATGTTGACAGAAGCATATTTAAACTGAGGCAGTGCAAATAATTGAAAGTTGATGACTTGCATGTCATCAGTCTCATCCCCACTAAAGCTTGAATGGTCACATTTCACATTAACTGAAGTTTCTGTACTGTCTTCCAAGGCAGCCCCACAGAAGTTTCACTTGACTAGTCTAGATTGGTTACCACTTGAATGTAACTGAAATCACTTTTGCTTTTCCGTTGAATAAAGCAGTTGGTACACCAGCCTTACTTGATCTAATTATACCCTAGCCATCACTGTAATCTGTTTCTAAAAGTAGTACAGTACTCTGTCTAGGGGTGTGCTGGGCACCTTGGGAGGGCAGTGGGCAGGAAGTGATGGGGGCGCCTATTGGGGGTGTTGGGGGAGAAATCTCATACATTCCCAGTATCTCTAGCTGCCACTGGGTGTGCCAGTCACTGGGGCGCACTGGGATGAGTCTCTGTATCCCTGTGGGTCAGCACACCACTGACTGTCTGTAATGACCCACCTCCATAGGTGAACATGCCGGTAGACCCATTTGAAATAAGTTACACATTCACATTTCATTGCATTTCCCCCCTCCTCCTCCTCCTGCTCTTCCTTCTTCAAGTGCCATATCCATTCTGGATATTGGCTATCATCATGGTGATAGTCTTCCTGTTTTTAACTCCTTGGAAGAGTTCTTCTGAAGCTATTCCACACTAGTTTCTCAGGTTTTTTAGCCAGGAAATCTGTCTATGACCAGGGCCTCTCTTCCCAATGATCTTCCCTTGCATAACAAGTTGAAGTATTCTGTACCTCATGTCATGCCTCATGATATGGCGAAGGTATTGGAGCTTTCTTTGTTTAATGGTCTTAATGGTTTTTTATTAATCCAACACAACATTTCTACATTAGTCACATAGTCAACCCATGATAGCCTTAGCATCCATATGTAGATCCACATTTCAAAAGCTTTGATTTTCTTTTCAGATGCATTAGTCCAGGCTTCCTCAACCTTGGCCTTCCAACTGTTCTTGAACCTCAGTTCCCAGGAACCCTGACAAGTAGGAGCGCTGACTTGGGCTTCTGGGAATTGAAGTCCAAGAACAGCTGGAGGGCCAAGGTTGAGGAAGCCTACTTTAGCCAATGTCCAAACTTTGATTCCATATAGCAACACTGGGAATATGTAACATCTCATTATTCGGATCTTTGTTGCAAGAATTCGATCTCTACTGCATAACAAATGTCGCACTTTTATGAAAGTGAATCTTGCTTGTTCTATTTGTATTTTAATCTCTACCTCAGGATCCCACTTTTCATTTAACATACTGTACTACCTAAATAGACAATTTTATCCACTCTTTCGTCTTATTGTATTCCTACCGTTAGCTTGCTGTGAATTGGTGCTTGGGTTATAACAAGGTATTTTTAGTGTTGAGATCCAAACCATATTCTGCACTTGAAGCTCTAATTCGATCCAGCATCAACTGAAGATCTGCAAGGTTTGTGGCCAGCAACACTGTGTCATTAGCATATCGGATGTTATTTAGGTATTCCCCATTAATTTTAATGCCAATTGTTAAATCTGATAGTGCTTCTGAAAAAATACTCTCCGAATATATATTAAACAGTCTCAGAGACAACACACAACCTTGTCACACACCTCTGAATTTGAACCTCTCTGTCAGCTGCTCTTCAACTCTGACTTGAGATGTCTGATTCCAATAAAGGTTGGTGATGATTCTGATATCTTTAACAATTACACCCATTTTCTCCAGTGCTGTAATCATCTTTTCATGCTGGCTTTTGCATAATCTATAAAACATGCATGTACATCACATCTCATGTCTCCACATATTTGTATGAGGACCTAAATTGTAAACATTGTCTTTTTTGGTACCCATAGAATTCAGGAAGCCATATTGCGTCTCACCTATGTTTTCTTCACACTTATTCTAAATTCTACTATGGATAGTTTTCAGGATGACCTTAAGAGCATGACTCATGAGGCTAATCGTTCTGTACTCCTAACAGGACTTTGCATTTAGTTTCTTCAGCAATGCAACAAAGGTTGATAGCAACTAATCGCTGGGAAGGATCCCTGTGTCATAAATGGTGTTAAAAAGGTCTGTCAATTCTTTGATGTTAACTTCAGACAGAAATTTCAAAAAATCTACTAGGATGTCATCTGGCCCTCTTGATTCCAGTATTGAAACCATGGTGGTGCAGTGGTTAAACTGTGGTGCTGCAACCAAAAAGTTGTGAGTCTGACCCTGACCAGGATCACTCAGCCTTCCATTCCCCTAAGGTTGATAAAATGAGTACCCAGCATGTTGAGGGAAAATGCTAATTAACTTGTGAACTGCCCAGAGAGTGGACTAAGTGCTATGGGGTGGTATATAAGTGTGATTGCTTTGCTTTGCTTTGCTTTCCTGTGCTGTGCTACGCTATGCTATTGGTGGTACAGTATTGCCATTTATGACTGGCTGTTCACCTCTTTCATCACTAAACAGCTCTCCTATGTATCCTTTCCATACATTGAACTTATCCCTTATTTCCACTACAAGATTCCCTTCCTTGTCCTTTAACAATGCATGTTTCTGTTGTCTTCTGCCAATAACCTCCCTGATCTTTTTGTGTATGTTGAAAAAATCATGCTTATTGTGCTATTCCTCTATCACAGCGCATTTATCAGCCATATAAGTTTCCTTTGCAACTCTAATTTTGCATCTAATCATCCTCTGTAGATCATTATATTTTTCTCTTGTCCTGATTCTTATAGGTCCTTCTTATTTCCATTAAATAGAATATGTCCACTGTCATCCAGTCCTTGTTCTTATGGTTTGACTTTCGTCTGAAAGGGTTGTTTCTGTCTAACTTTCTGGGTTTTTCTTTTATTATTTCCCCATGGTTTCCAAAACATATATGTCCTATCTGGATTAAAGTTCATCTTGGTCATCCTCTTTCATGCCAAACACACCTTCAGGCACCAATTTGAAATCTCCACAGCTTCCCTAACAACAACAACAACAACAACAACAACAACAACAACAACAACAACAACAATTTTGTGTCAGAAGTTATTCTGGATTGAAAGATTTTTGCTGGAGAAACTCTGCTCAGGGGATGTCCGAATGAGGCTTCTTTCATGTACCCAATATCTTTTCCCACCAAAGTGGTCCCTGTTTATCTACTTGCAATTTCTTGCTTTTGAACTGCTAGGTTGGAAGGAGCTGTGACAGCCTCCCTGGGATTAGTAGATAGGAATGTGTATCATCCACCTACTTGGATACTTCATCTTCGCTAAAACCTATGAATTTCTCTGCTTGGAACCGCTGGACAAGTTTTTCCAGTAGTTTTTTGAAAATGATTCAGGATAAAATTGAATTTTGAAGCATCCTGGAAGCTGGAGGCCAGAAACTGGAACAGATGTTCCATAGTATCTGACCTTCTAGAGAGAGGGTTTGAGCTACTGTAACATTGCATCTGCGATGCTGAATGTGACAGGGCAGTCCAGAAGGATAGAAATATTCAGTGTTAATGAAAGCTGCTTAAAACATCTAGTAAAACCCTCTTATTCGTTTCCAAGAGTGACTTATCCATCAGGGTAACCAAGGCTGTTCCTAGGTGTTACTGGGACTCCTCAATCTAGCATCAGCAGAAATTATGCTCCCTGGGTTAGATGCTGCTGTCTTCAAATGAGATTACATTGTGGGACTCTTCAAAGCATGGAAGTAACTTCTTCCAGCAAGCATATACTGTACAGTAAAACCACTACTTACGTAAAAAGTCTGTACTGTAGGCTTTTATGTAAATTGGTTTTTTACTTACCGTAACTCAAAGCAAACCCATAGGAAAAATGATTTTTTTACTTAATTCGAAACAAACCCATAGTAAAATATTTATGTAAATCGAAGCAACCCCATAGGAAAAAATGATTTTTTATGTAACTCGAAGCAATGTACAGTGATACCTCATACAACGTCCAAACTTGGTTCCACAAGTTTGGACTTTATACGGATTTGGACTTTGTATGAGGCAAAATCCTAGCCGCGATGCCTCATACAACGTCCAAATCCTTGCCGCGACGCCTCATACAACATCACAGACTTCAGGGCAAAGTCAAGGAAACAGACAGGAAACAGACAGAACTTTAAGAAATCATTGTCTAAAGGCTAAAAACATTACAAAAACTTGTCAAACAACCCTGATTGTCCAAGAACTCTTTGCCTCATGCAAAACCCACAAGAGCAATGCACGCATGTGTCTTGCCTTTTATACTGCCCAGGCACAATGCAACCTGGGAAAACCCCAATGCCTCATACAATTCCTTTTTCAAGGAATTAGGCGATGTTGTATGAATCCGATGTTGTATAAAGTGGACTTTGTATGAGGTTTTACTGTATTAGGATAGGCGAGAGCTTCTTGGCTGGCTTGGATTTATTTTCCTTGTGGGAAATAGGCATGTATCCTACCACGCATGGTGGATGTGGGTGTTCTTTAGGAGTTAAGGCGTAAAAGCCCTTCTGGCTTTTAGCTAGGTTTCTTGTTTTGACACTTTCTGCTTATGAATGCTCTGAGTGCTTTTACATCTCAATAAAAATCTGACTACTGAAGATGCTGTTTCCTGCCTGTGTTTTCGGCCTGGGAAGATCAAAGGACTAAGGGAGGACAGCCGGCCCTCGGAAACGCTACCACCCCCATACCCTTAGTTTTACATCTT
The DNA here is from genome assembly GCA_035047345.1 of Bradypodion ventrale. NCBI lineage: Eukaryota > Metazoa > Chordata > Lepidosauria > Squamata > Chamaeleonidae > Bradypodion > Bradypodion ventrale. The sequence continues at coordinate 181,055,955 of JAWDJE010000003.1, forward strand.
TATATAATCATATTTAAATTTGTTTGTATATTAATAGTTATTTATTTAAATGTTGCAATACATTATTACTAACTGTTTACATGTGCTTTTAAAAAACACTTTATTTTATGATTCTGTTTTCTTTTACCAAATTCTGCCAGGAAGTTTGCATTTGTGCAAAAAAAATCATGCTAATGGTGGCTAATTTTTGCTAACTGAGAAGATGCTTGGCATGAATCTGGTGCAATGCTGGATGTGTGACAGACCACATAAACAGGCATGTTAACTCACATGCAAATAGCAACTCCTCAATCAGCTGCAGCAACTTCTGCAATTTGTCTTGGCAGTGTAAACATTCCACAGAATTTTGGCCGGCAACTTGCTTTTATTAATTAACTAGCATATTTGTGCCCGGCCAGCCGGGCAGCTTTTATTTGTGTGGGGTTTTGTTTTGTTTTTTGGTTAAGGGTGGTTTGGGGGAGGGTGTTTTGCATTTGTGGTTTTTGATTTTTTTTTTGATTATTTGATTAGATTTATTTGTGATTTGGATTTATTTCTTATTTTTCTGACTTGTTTTTACTCTTGTGGCCTCTAGGTGGGCTGTTAGTAATAGTGTTGGATTCTCTTCTTGTTTGACTTGTTTTTTCTTTCCTGGCCTCTAGGTGGGGCTTCTTCCGGTAAGTAGTCTTTGTTTCTTCATTTCTGTTCTGGAGTCATGGAGGGAGGACATGCTGGTGAGTTCTCTGGTTTTTTTTAATCTGGGTTTTTGTTTTTGTTTTTGTTTTTTTGATGTTAGACTGGTAGGTGTTTCTGTTTCTTCTTTTGTGGTTTTTTTTGGTTTTAGATGTGTTTAATTGTTTTGTTTATTTCTGGTTGGTTTTTATGTTTCTGATTTCTTTTGTGATTATTTGTTTAATTTGTGGTATTTTTGTTGTTTGAGTTAGGTATTTTTGTGTTGTAGTTAGGTGTTTTTTCTGTGCTTTCATGGTATTTTGGGTGTTTTTGTTTGTAGATTTTACTGTTTATTGTTTTGTTGGTTAATGTGTTTGTTTGTTTATTTATTTATTTGTGTTTATTATTTTTGGTGTTTGGCATTTTGGCTAAATGTTTGGTTTTGTTGTTGTTGTGTATTTTCGCATGAAGAATGGGCTGCCTGTCGGTTCCTCTTCTCCCCATTGCTTCTTTGAATTTTGGTTTCAATGCAGCAATGGGGAAAAGGAGGAGCCGGCAGTCAGCCTGTTCTTCCCCCTGGAAGGTTCGTTAGGTAGGTCGGGGGAGAAGGAGGCAGAGAAGAGCTATCTGTCTGATGATGGTTCGCTCCTCTCTGTCTCCTTTCTCTCCTGGCTTACCTAACTGGAGATGGGCAGGCAGCGATCTGTAAGGGGTGGTGCTCTTCCTTGTGGATTGCTGGCTGCTGCTTTTGTATTACCTCTGTCGGAAGTACAAAGGCAGCAGCTAGTCATCTGCCAGGAAGTGTGCTTCCTCTGACGAACTGCTGCCTGCTGGTGGTATTTTTTTCCACCCGGGTTCAACTTGCCTTGAGGCCGGCGGTGGTCTCGCCGCGTCTTTGGCGGGGTAGCGGGGAGGAGAGGGAGTCCTTCTTCTCCCCATTGCTCTGGGAAAGAAGGCTGGCAGGTGTCTCACTGTGGTTGTTTGTTGTGTTTGTTTACAACTCAGTGAGGCGCTGTGTCCGGCTGCGGTGGACTTGCGCTCCCGTTGCGGGAGGGTGGCATGTTTTTATTTTTTTCGTGCGCCAGTTTTTCAGCGTTCTGCATGCTCGCGCCCTTCAGCCTGATTGGCTGAAGTGCTCACGGCGCGTAGGACACTGGGACTTGGAGTTTTCTTTGTTTTCTTTGCATTCATGCGGCAGTTTTTTTCCTGCGACTCAATTTCAATTGGCCACGCTGCGGTTCCCAACGTTCTTTTTGCTCGCGCCTCTCAGCCTGATTGGCTGAGGCGCGGCGCGGCGCAGAGGACATTGGGAATTTTAGTTGTTTCCCTTTGTTCCCGTTCTTGGGGCTGTTGCCCCTCTGGCGGCTTCGGTAATGTTACGGCGCTCTGTGGTTCGGGTGAGTGCAGGCGGCTCTGTACGGAATACGATAGCTGGGTGCAGGCGTGTATACCGGAGTCCAATGGTTAACCCCCCTCTTTATAGGTCCAGATTAATTACATGTATATCCCACTCATCTCAGATATTCTCCTACCTTGGGCATCATACAACAAACTAAAATATTTTCCCAATAACTCCGGATCAACTGCGTGATTCTACCGAGACCTTAGTCGCCCTTTGGGATAAGGAAGCGTTGCGGGTCCTGGATACAATCGCGCCACTGCGGCCTCTCCCTTCCAGCAGGTAGCGCAGTGCTGCCTGGTATACAGATGAGTTGAGGGAGCTGAAGTGGGCAAGGAGACGTCTAGAGTGCCATTGGGTAAGTGAGTGTGACCAAACACGAGTTTGAGCCGCTATCAGAGCCTATCTCGTGGCAATGAGGGTGGTGAAGCGCCGGTACTTCACCACTCTCATCGCATCTGCTGATAATCACCCAGCCACCCTGTTCTGGGTCACCAGGTTCCTCCTTGGTAGGGGTGGGGCCTGGGCGACAGGGTTCGGCTGACCATTTTGCAGACCATCTGGCAGAGAAAGTTGCTCGCATTCGCTCGGGATTTAAGTCCAATGTGGAGTTAGATCGCTTGGAGAGGGCCGAAGCAGAGCCTAGCCATGTTATCTGGGATCGGTTTGATCCATTTGCCCCTGATATAGTGGACAGGTTCCTTGGAACTGTGTGCGATGCTGCTTGCTTATTGGATTGCTGCCCTGCATGGCTGGTTAAAGCAGCCAAGGCTACAACGGGCAGCTGGGTCGATGCGTTGGTTAATGCTTCCTTGCGGGAGGGGGTGCTTCTGGTGGCCTTTAAACATGTGCTGGTGTGCCCCCTTCTGAAAAAGCTATCGCTCGATCCCACAGTTATTTCAAACTTTAGACCAATCTCCAACCTTCCCTTTTTGGGGAAGGTTTTGGAAAGAGCAATGGTGCGACAGCTCCAGGGGGTTCTGGATGATATGGATTATCTGGACCCGTTTCAGTCAGGTTTCAGGATCAGTTATGGTACTGAGACTGCATTGGTCACGCTCATTGATGAACTCTGGCGGGAGCGAGACAGGGGAAATCCATCTGTTCTCGCTCTTCTTGACCTCTCAGCAGTTTTCGATATGGTCGACCACGGTATCCTTCTAGGCCGGCTCTGAGGATTGAGGGCCCAGGGCACTGTGTTGTCTTGGTTTTCCTCATTTCTAACGGGCCAGACCCAGTTGGTGTCTTCAGAGGGTGAATTGTCCAGCCCTAGGCCCCTTTTGTTTGGGGTGCCTCAGGGCTCGGTACTCTCTCCTCTGTTGTTTAACATCTACATGAAACCGCTGGGTGAGATCATTCATTCCCATGGGGTGAAGTGCCATCAGTACGCTGATGACACTCAATTGTACATCACGGCCCGTGGGGAACCGAGTGATGCAGTCGAAGTCCTAACCAGGTGCCTGGAGGCTGTTCGGGTCTGGATGGGGGACAACGGGCTTCAGCTGAATCGAGACTGAGTGGCTGTGGGTTCGAGGTCCCTTGTTATCCTGGGAGCTTCCAGCTTTGGTTCTGGATGGGTCATCTCTCCCCCAGACAGATCCGGTGTGTAATTTAGGGGTCCTCCTGGACTCACAACTGCTATTTGATGAGCAGGTGGCGGTTGTGGCCGGGAGGGCCTTTGCACAACTTTGTGTCATTCACCAATTACGCCCACTCCTGGACCGGGACTCCTTGCTTATGATCACTCACGCTCTGGTCACCTCCAGATTGGATTACTGTAATGCGCTCTACATGGGGCTGCCCTTGGTGACCATTCGGAGGCTGCAGCTGGTCCAGAATGCAGCTGCTCGGGTAGTGATGGGACGTGGGCGTTATGCTCATGCCTTACTGCTGCTTCAGGAGCTGCACTGGTTACCAGTGTGCCTTCAGGTGCAATTCAAGGTGCTGGTTTTGACCTTTAAAGCCTTACATGGCAGTGGACCAGAATACTTAATAATTTGCAATGTGTATGCTTAGCAAAGAGGTGGTATACAACGTTCATTCCAAACTGTCCCATCTTTTTACCTTATTTTGAAGAAGGGGTTGTTATATTTTTATCTTTTGCCTTTGTTAATGAAGCTTCTAAAATAATCATATTTGGCTGAATATGTTTATTGAGAAAATTAGCTTCCTAGTCACGTATTTTGTAAAGATTGTAGATTCTCTTTGAAGTTGGATGAGATGTAGATGGCTTCTCCCATGATTGCTTTAATTTTTCTTGCAGTGAGGAAAGCATCAATATATCGACTAGTGTGGGTCATAAAGATGATAGTTTGACCGTGAAGATGATCTTTCTTGACAGGTTCTTGCTTCTGGATTTCAAGTTGTAAAATTTTTGCTATGTGTAAGACAAGATTTCTTGGAAGAGAAATAGCTTCCATAGAGTGATCAAATAAAAACATTGAAGGAGTTTTCAGCCTGAATTTACAAGGCCCATGAAAACAATGATAATCCAACCCTTTCAGATACAGTGTACTTGTGTTCAAGTAGCTCTGACAGACTGGAAAATAAAACATACACATTGAAGAGAAAAAAAATGTTTTAGACAAGATGAGAGCCACAGCGACAGGAAGCGTGAAGGGCTTTTGGGTCCTGTTCTCTCTAGTCTTGTATCTTTCATAGCTGAAGCTGTTCTTAAAATAGAATCATAGAACCTACATTCAAGCATACAGTAAAAGAATGCAGACACAGCTTAGAGATACAGGCTTGAAACTTGACAATAAATAAGGCCAAAACTTGATTTTCTTGATTTTGTTAAAATCTCATGAAGCGGTCAGAAACTTCAATTAGTCACACCGCTACATATTTCTGATCCCAAATGTTCAGGATATACTTCTTGTATTTTGTATGATACCTAATAAAGTAATGTTAAATAAGTAGCATGAATGTTATCTTGCTGTATCCCTTTATTCAGGTCATAACTAGCAGGACTGAATAGAAATGTACAGAGCTAAGAAAATTTGTAGTTTATTAGACATTAAGTGGTAAATGGCCACACAGTGGTAATTCTATTGTTTATCCCATTAGCTAGTATTTCTTTTGTGTCTATCCCTACTGTTTTGTGGTACTGTTACCCTCCCTCTCAACCCATTGACCTCAACCCTAGAGGGTGTTGCCATGTACAGTAATACTATTTAATTCTTATTTCAGAATTTTTGCAACTTTTGCTTTGCAGAAGAAGAGTTCTTTCTCCCTTCTAAAACAATATATTGTGGGGGAGGGGGGTAATAAAGGAATTACAATGGGATGGTGGAATTAATAGTGTCTTAATTTGTTGCAAGTCAAAAAGGGAAATGACAACAGCTCCCTTTTCCCTTAGTGGTCTTGCTGTCGCATCCCCCAGCCCTAGCTGCCTTCTGACCTACTTCCATTCTCTTGGCTGCAGTAAATCCTTCAGTGGAAATTTATGCAGTAATTGGCAGACAGCAAATTATGGAATACTGTATCTCTGTAGAAATGAAAATAATAATAAATGTGAGCAAGACAACTAATTATCAAATTCATATTGATGCCATTGTAGGAATGTTATGCTTATATATTGTAAACTCAAAGATAAACCATATGCATACATCAGGGACATATGTTTTTTAAAAAAGGATCTGTTGTGTTACCCCAAGGACCTTTATTTTATTAGACTTTTGAAGCAGGCTGGCTGAAATCCTGTTTCTACTACTTGTACAGCTACATTTATGGAAGACTGATGATGTTATCAGTGGGGATGATTTTTCATAAATTAAACTGTTGCTACTTCTGTCCTTTAGTTCCCTTTCACCATTTAAAAACAGTAGGAGCCACAGAATGGGAGGAGGAAATATTTAGCTGCTGAGACTCATGCATGCAGGTGATGTTGTCAATCTTCTGAGGGCATAGTTGCATAAACAGCCACTGTCTAGGAAAGGCTGATTGGTTTTTTGTCTTCTAAATCAGAGGTTCCCAACCTTTTCCCGTCAGGGGCTGGACCATTCCTTATTAGTCAGCTGAGCGGGCCGGTTATTCCTGGCGATTGCAGTGCATGCATTTGCCTGTTTCCAGGCATTTTCCCCACCTCTGCCGCTTCCTTTGGAGGAGGGAGCGAGGGAGGAACATTTTCACGCCATTCTTGAAAAAAAAAATTTGCTGCATTTTTGCAGTGTTTCGGCATGGAAACGTGGTGATTTCGGCACTTACAGTGATGTTGAGACATTTCTGGCATCAGCAGCAATCTGGCCCATGGGCCAGATCCAGCACATAGACTGTAAATTGGGAACCCCTGTTCTAAACAGTCTCAAAACTTGAAGCGGGGGAAATCCCAAACTAAAAAGCTTTGCAAATATTGGAGCAATCTAGGCTATAGAGGTGAAACTCGGAAAATTAGATTATTGTGCAAATGTTCATTCGTTTCACATAAAAGGTGAAACAAATATATGAGATAGACTCACTACATGCAAAGCGAGATATGTCATGCCTTAATTTGTTATAATTGTTATGATCATGGTGTACATGAGATTATGTGGTGATTATGGGGTACATGAGATTGGGGGGGTTGAGGTTTTCATAAACTGTAAGCCATAAGCATCACTATTATAACAAAGTAAGGCTTGAACTATCTCAACTTTGTAAGTTCAGGGAGCCACAGTTGGCCACGGCCACAGAGTGGGTAGTAAATTTTTTTTTGCAGTGCATCACTGGGCGCAAAGGGTCGGAATCGACTGCACAACTGAACAACAACATTTATGGTTCTGTAATAGATCCAGTTATGTTAGATGGGTGCAACTTATGAACCAGGGTTTGGAAACTAAAATAGAAACACCCACTGTGTTGGACAGATGCTTGATGGTTGTGAGGTCAGGCTAAACTTTCAGGAACAAGACTAGGGAAGCCTTGATTAAGGAGGATACCATAAAAACACTTAGAGCTGTGAGCAATCTATTTTTCTAAAAATGTTTAGTATCACTCTTCTGATGTAAAATGTATTCCACTATTTCGAGAATTTTTTTCTTCTGATGTAAAATGTATTCCACTATTTCGAGAATTTTTTTAAGCCTTCGAAATAGGAAAGTGGTAAAAAATAAACCTAAATCCCCGCTAAGCACCTCCTCCAGATCATTACTTGCCATCATTGCATTACACTCATTATTAAAAAAAGAAGGAATATTTACTGTTATAGTTTACTGTATTCCTCAGCAAAAATAACAGTCATGTCCTTTTTGCCACCAGGAAGTAATATGTTACAAGAAACATTTCTAACATGTTATTTATTGGCTCTGAAAATGTTGTTTTCTAAATGTTTCTGTCTTCTTTGCCCTTGTTGTCATGGATGAGTAATTTCCCAGTTGTTGAATTTCAGCACTGTGCAGGAGCACAACCTGAATGAGAGCTTGCCTGTCATACTCTTGAACTTTGTCACGAAGTACTGTACTGCATACTTCTTAAGGACTTGGCCATGTTTTTATCATGGCCATGCATGTGCATTGTTGCATTATAGTCATGCTTCACTCTGATTTTGAAAAACTTTTTATATTGTTTTTGAACAATGAAATTCATCATTCATTTGTACCTTTTTCTGCCAAAAGAAGTCCCAAAGCATCTTGCCATAATACTACTGTGTATGAGATAAGTGTTGTTGGCCTCATATCCATGTAGATGTTTAAAGAGCCCTTCTTCGGTATGATACTTACTTATTCAGGAACTGAGGCATGGCATATCCATCTGTTCAGGAAGCTGTTAGTCCTCTGTACGGGTGCTTCTACTGCACATTGATGGCCTTCCTACTTCTATTGGTGACAAGTTCCTCACTTCCTGTCCTCATCTGTGCTTGCTGTAAGTACAATAAAAGTGCAGTAAATGGCCAACACAAGCCTCCCCACCCATATAAAGTTTTCCAGCTGTCAAAAATGCCTCCCTTTCTTCTTTGAGATGCCACCGAGAGAACGAGCGATGGAGAAGATCTGGCCTCCCAATATTGTGGCATACTAGTTCTCATTAGCTGTAGGTAAGACAGCAAGTGATCTGAGTATTTCAGACTTACTATCCAATAGTACCTGGAGAACTGTATGTTCTCCAGCCTTGTGTACAGTTTGACAGAGCCATCTGGATTATGAACATCAAAGGAATGGTTTTTCACAAAGATGGTTGTGTTTGAAGCAGTATTCAGGGCTTTATACCAGTATATAAGGCTCCTTTCTTAATGATTACAGCTAGAACTAAATACACTAAATATTATAGTATTACTGATGTTTTGCTGTCACTTGGATGTTTTCAAATTCATCCTTTCAAATAGGGACCACATTTCCTCTTACAAGTTTCAATTACCGTAAACATAGTATTTTAAAACACAGAAAATGTTTAATGGTCTTTAATTTTCAGGAATAAATGTCAAATTGTGAAAAATACCTTCTTAATGAATATTTGCTTATCTTAAGAAGGTGTGCATGTGTCTCCATTATTTTATGGCAGGGGTGGCCAAACTACGGCCCACGGGGCTGGCCATGGCTCATGGCACCAAATCATCTGGCCTGCACCATCCATGCCACAACCGGAAGCAGAAGTAAAATGCACAAGTGTAAACACTGTTGTAAATGCACCCATGGCTGTTGTAAACACGTTCACAACAGCTGTGGACACGTTTTACAGCAGTGTTTACAGCAATAGGAACCACGTGACCGGCCTGCTCAACCACTTGACTGGTTGCTGTGCAAAAAGTTGGGGAATCCCTGCTTCATGGTGTGGAGACTGCCATCAACGATTGCAAGTCAGAGACTTAATTACCATTTGTGCAGGATGTTGAGTGTGAAAATAGCAGGGTTGTCATTGAAGAGTCTGACTAACTGCTACAGTTGACAAGATAAAATTACTTTGTAGATCTTTAACAATTTTAAAAAGTGTCACTTCAGAAGATTTCTTTTTCATACTGTTCTGCACTGACTGGCAGGGTGAGAGGGGATGATCTTAATTGCAGGTTAGAACTGTTGAAAAGTAACAGTTCTTTTTTCCTCTCTTTTAAGGGTAAGACTTCATTATATGGGTATCTTAGAGACCGCATCGCCCTAAGGACGTCTGTCCGTCCAACCAGAGCGGACCGGAGGGGCTCTCTAATTGTGCCATCAGCCAGGGGGGCTCGCCTCTCTGGCACAAGGAGGAGGGCCTTCTCCGTGTCCGCACCAGCCCTTTGGAACCTCCTGCCTGTGGAACTGCGTCTCCAACGGAGTTGTTGCCCTTTAGGCAGGAACTAAAGACCTGGCTGGCAGGCCAAGTTTGGGGTGCGGGTGGGGATGGGGGTACCGTTGGGTGGTTGGTATAGAGAAGTGTGCCTTCCCCCAAGGTCCCTTCGGTTCTTGCACACCTTTTTAGGGGTGGGTTTTTAAAAAAACTTTTAACTTTTTTTATCATGTGTCTTTTATGTATTTACTGTCCGCTATGTAAACCGCCCTGAGTTGGGTTGTACCTGAGTGGGCGGTATATAAGCGTGAAAAAATAAATAAAAATAAATTATATAATAACCAAATCTTTGAAAAAGAAAAATGTGAATGTAAAATTATTTGTAACAATTTTGAATATCAGAAGTATAGTAGTACTCAAATCTGTTAAGCAGAGTGTTATGACTCCATATTGTAATTGACTTCATATTTCCAAAGTTGGTTACTGAAAACACCATCTGCTTTCATCTGTATTTTAATAGTGTCATAGTTGAAAAGGTGCAAGTGGATATAAACAAGTCAGCACTTGCTGAGTTGTTTTAGATTGCCCAGGACAAAACCACCCTAAAATACTTTGTGTTATAGCAAGGTAGATGACGATAACTTTGTTCCCTGGACCTTTTCGTTCCTCCTTCCCATAAAGCACGGCTAGGGCTGCAGCTGATTTGAAAGAGAAATGAAATTGGGGGTGAGGGAGACATATGACACTATCATCCCTTCTAATTAAAAATTCCTGGATCTTTGACTCTAGCTCATTGTTTTGAAACCTGTGGTTTTTGGACTTCAATTCCCAGAAGCCTAAGTTAGTACATTAGTTCTCCTTCGTATAGTTTGTGAATCCCCACTATTGGGTTATGCGCCTGCACAGAACACCGATCAGAGGCTTAAAAAGCTCATTGGTCAAAAGTTTTGGTGGTAAGACCGCCCACCGTACCGCCGACCCTGAGGCACCAGTCTGCCATTTTACCTCAGTTCTCTTCTTTCCGCCTTAGCAGCAGGACGATCGTTGAGAGCTTCCTCAATTTTTTCGTCTTTTCTGAGGGAATGTCTTCGACAAACTTTAACAATTTTTTCGGCAATCTTGTCCTTTGGGCAGGACTGCCCCCCCGGTGCTGTTTCTTCTTTCTGGTGGACTCAGTTACCTACTCGCTCCGGTCACCGTTTCCCCCCCTCAAGGGGGTGGTGGCTGGCCTGCCCTTCAGGGTGCTCGTCTTCTCAAACCTTCCGTCGGGGAAAATTTTTGATGGCTGCAGCCTTCAAGCAGTGTTCTGCTTGCCTGAAGAAGTTACCTGCCTCTGACGGGCATAGCCTCTGTCTTTTCTGCCTGGGAGAATCACACCAGAGCCAATCCTGCGCTCACTACAAGAACTTTACACGACTTGCAGTTCAGAACCGGAGCAACTGGTTGAAAGCGCACCTTATGGAGCTCGCTTTGGCTCCCGCCGCGGCTGCTTCCACGTCCGCTGGTGCCTCCCAGCCCTCTCGGCCTCTGCCGCTACCTTCTTCTTCCACCCTCTCCATCAGAAAGAAGAAAAAGAAGGAGAAAAATGGGGAGAAGAAGAAGAAACATAGGTCGGAGGAAAGGCGATCACTCCCACCTACGCCTCGCCCTCCTATCTCTCCAGGGCCTTCGCCTCCCTTTTCCGTCACGAGATGTCCTTCACCCGGATCCTCGATGTGGGGCGGACGGTCCTCTTCAGGATCTCCTGCAAAAGGTCGCAGGGCTGGGGTTCCAGCTCACCCACTGCAGGTACTCTCTTCTCCGCCTCGTGAGAAGGGCCGTCCACCCATGAGGCAGGCATCTGTCTCCTGAGGCCTAGGACTCCAACAATAGACGAACCGGCAACCACCATTCCGGCCACCGTTTCGTCTCCTATTATTCCGATCACCATTTCGCCTGACACAGTTTCGTCCCAGCCATTGGCGGTGGATGCATCCCAGGTGGAATTCTTCAAAGGGATGTTCGAGGCCATGGCGAAATCGTTTGCCCAACAGTTCAAGGCTTCCATGCCTGCAGCCTCTGCGGCTCCGGTGCCGACCACCGCAAACCCCGGGGATGTTGGTCCTGCTGTCGCTCCGCCGACCTCTCGAGGGTTGAGCGTTCGCTCCGCTGGCCCACCCATATCGTCTTGGTGTGGTCCAGACGTCGATGCGGTGAGCTCCCAGCCCATTGACCCGCCCAGGCCGTACTGGCACGGTCCCGACGTGGATACCAGGATTCCTCCCTCGTCCTCCGATGATTCCAGCGCGTCTTCGGAGGACGTCGAGGGAGACGTCGATGCCGACAAGACGCCGGACCAGGCTATCGGTGCGATTGACCCACCGCATGGTGAGGATCAACGCTCCCTCACGGCGATGCTCACTTGTTTGGGGACCGCTCTTAATCTGAAGGTGGACCAACTGCCATTGGAGAGCAAGGACCAAATGACCGCCAAACTGGACAAAAAGGCGATTCGACCGGTCCACATCACCATGCTTCCTTCCATGTTGACGTCAGCGAAGGCGGAATGTATAGGATCTTGGACGAGAACGTTGAGTTTCTCCAGGCGCACCCTTTGCCGAACTCTTTGGTGGTCAAGGCCTTCCAGCATAAAACGGCCGTCAGCGGTTTTCCGGTACCTTCGACTCCAGAAGGGAAGAAACTGGACACGGTGGGCCGTAAGTTTTACGCCACCGGTTCCCTCTTCCTGCGAGCCGCTAATTACTCAGCGGCCATGGGCCTCTATCAGTCCCACCTCTGTGAGCAAGTGAAGATCCTTGCTGCAAAACTGCCTGCCGATGCCCAGAAAGAATTTGACTCTCTGGCTGCAGAAGGAGACGTTCTGGCAGAACAGCAGATGCGGACTGCCAGGCACATCAACGATTACGCGGCCAAGGACATGTCTTCTGCCATTCTGCTCCATCGCCATGCTTGGCTCAGGGGCACTTATCTCGATGACGCCATGAAGAAGCTCATTGAAGAGTTTCCATTTGATGGGCAAGGCCTGTTTGGACAAGACACCGATAAAGTGCTTAACGAACTGCGGCAAACGAATTCAACAGCTAAGTTCCTGGGGCTCACCACGCCGGCTCAGCCTACCAAATCGCGGTTCCAACCCTTTACGCATCGATATCGGGGGAGCCCACAGCAACAGGGCGGCTCGACTGACCAGCCCAGGCCCAGTTTCTACAAACAGAGACGCCAACACAAGCCTCGCTACCAACCTTACGCACAGGGCAAGCGGTCCGACACAAAATCCAAGTCCCGGGTTTGAAACTACGAAGGCCAAGGCTCTCTCGCTCCACCTCCCGTACCTCCCCCTCCGGAACATCCTCCAGGTGTGGTCAGGCATCACGGGCGACTGGTGGGTCTTGAAGATCTGGTCCGTTGGTTACGCCATCGAGTTCGTGCGAGTGCCTCGGGTAGGAAGACACTGTTTCACCCACCTCGTCCCCCCATTTGGAGGAAGAAATTTCAACTCTTCTGTCCAAGGGAGCCATCGAGCGGGTAACACCGACCGATTGGGACAATGGTTTCTACTCGAGGTACTTCGTGGTTCAGAAGAAGGACAGAGGACTTCACCCAATTCTGGACTTGCGCCGCCTGAACAGGTGCATCCACACCAGGAAGTTCCGGATGGTGACCCTGCAGACCGTCCTCCCCCTCATCAACAAAGGGGACTGGTTCACAGTGATAGACCTCAAGGACGCTTACTTCCATATCAGCATCCTCAAGTAGCACAAATGGTTCCTCCGGTTCCGAATCGGAAACTCTGTGTACCAGTACCGGTGCCTACCGTTCGGTCTGGCTACGGCACCGAGAGTCTTCACCAAGTGCATGGCTCCGGTGGCTGCCTTCCTCCGTCAGAAGGGGATCAGGGTCTTCCAGTACATCGACGACTGGCTGATTGTCTCCCCCACCAGCTCGTCGTCCATTCGGGACACGCAGTTCACAGTTCACCTCATGGAGAGTCTTGGCCTCAGGATCAACTTTGCCAAATCAAAGTTGCATCCTTCTCAGTGCGTCGAGTACATTGGAGAGGTACTCGACTCGCTAGTTACCAGAAACGCTTACTGGACATTGCACAAAGGGTAAGCGATTTCAGGAACAAGCCCTTTATCAGGGCGAAAAAGGCACAGAGACTTCTAGGCCTTATGGCCTCAACGACGGTGGTAATTCCTCACGCCAAGTTAAAGTTCCAGTCCCTGCAGTCATGGCTCCTCCACGAGTTCGACCCGCTCTGGGAAAGCCAGTCCAAACGGCTGACTCCGTCTCTAGAACTGATAGACCAGCTACTGTGGTGGACGATGCCGCTCAATGTGGCCACGGGGAAGAGTTTTTACCCCCCACAACCTTTGTTGCAGGTTTTGACCGACGCAAGCAACCTTGGCTGGGGGGGCTGCCTGCGGGACTCTAACGGTCAACAACGTTTAGTCGCCTCACGAGATGGTGCACCACATCAACTATTTGGAGCTGCTGGCCGTTTGGAAGGCCCTACGTTCCTTCGAGGCCCTGCTCACCGGCAATGTGGTTCAAGTGGCCTCGGAAATACCACAGCGATGGCATACCTGAACAAGCAGGGAGGGACAAGGTCCACCATCCTACTTTACCTTGTGGTGCAACTTTGGGCGTGGTGCCTGGAAAGACACATCTTTCCGATTGGAGTACACATTCAGGGCAAGCTGAATGTTCTGTCCGACCACCTCAGCCGTCTCACCTCGACGACCCACGAGTGGGAACTGGACGACGAGGTGTTTCAGTCCCTTTGCGGGGCTTGGGGGACTCTGAGCATCGACCTCTTTGCGTCGGAGTCCAACAGGAAATGCCACAGGTACTGTTCCAGAGCAGGCATCGGACTGAACTCCAAGGGCGATGCCTTCATGAATCTGTGGGATCAGGACTACCTCTACGCCTTTCCCCCGTTTCCTCTGGTTCAGAAGGTTCTCACCAGAATGTACCAACACCGGACCAACGCAATTCTCGTGGCTCCAGCATGGCCTCGCCAGCCCTGGTTTCCGCTACTGTTACACATGTCGTCGCAGTATCGCACGTTGCCGGAATCGCCAACGCTTCTCCAAATGGAGCACGGCCAGCTCCACCATTCGGACCTACCCAGCCTCCACCTCACTGCATGGAGGATAACCCCAGACTGTCCAGGATCTTGGAGCTAGCACGGCGTCCTTCCATAAGGAAGTCTTATGCCTCCAAATACAAATGCTTTTGTGCTTTCCTGGCATCCCAGCAGACGTACCCTCCATAGGTGGGACTACAAGACATCATGGCCTACCTCCTCCATTTGGCGGAGTCTGGCCTTAGCATTACCTCCATCCGGGTCCATCTCGCAGCGGTGGTGGCTCACTCTCCAGCTGGTTCGCCTGCTTCTGGTGCCTTTCGCGACCATACAGTAAAGCGTTTCCTCAAGGGATTGCGAAACGCCTTTCCGCCGGTCAGGACTCCGACAGCACAATGGTCCTTGTCTGCCATTCTCAACGCGCTCACCAGGACTCCTTTCGAGCCTATGGCTACCGCGGATGTTCATCTCCTCACGTGGAAGACGGCATTTCTGGTGGCTATCACGTCTGCTCGACGAGCTGGTGAACTGGTTGCTCTGCGGACAGACTCACCGTTTCTTCAGTTTTTCAATGACCGCGTGGTGCTCCACACAGACATCACCTTCCTTCCTAAGGTAGTCTCCCAATTTCATATGGCGCAGACTATCTCATTGCCTACCTTCTTCCAGAACCCCGCCAACGCCCAAGAAAAGACTTGGCACACACTAGACGTGAAACGAGCTTTATTGTTTTACACCAGCAGGACAAGGGAGTTCAGGAAGTCACAGCGTCTATTTGTTGCATATGGAGGAAAGTCCAAAGGTGCCCAGAGGTTCTCCAAATGGATTACATCTACCGTCTACCTGGCCTACGAGTTTGCCTCGTTGCCACCTCCGCCGCATGTCAGGGCGCATTCTACGAGAGCGGTTGCCACATCCACTGCGTTTTTGGAGGGCACTCCGCTTGAGGACATCTGTAAGGCTGCCACCTGGTCCAGACCTTCTACATTTGTCCAACATTACAGGGTGGACACCAGAGCCACTGCGGACACCAGACTTGGTCGTGTTGTCCTTGCCAGAGGGCTCAGGGCGTCTCGCCCTTGACGTTCCATTCTACCTGACCAGCATACTCTTCGTGGGATCATCTCATCCGACTGCCCACCGACCAAGTAAGTGTGAGCTTGCTAATCTCCCAATAGTGGGGATTCACAAACTATACGAAGGAGAAAGTTCGGTTTCACTTACCAGTGATATCTTTCATTCTTCGAGTATATAGTTTGTGAATACACACTACCCACCCTGCCTCCCCTCTTGAGCTGCACGGATGAGATCAATTGGTTTATCCTGTGCTTGGCTTAAGTATGGAACTGAGGTAAAATGGCGGACTGGTGCCTCAGGGTGGGCGTTACGCTGGGCGGTCTTACCGCCAAAACTTTTGACCAATGAGCTTTTTAAGCCTCCGATCGGTGTTCTGCGTAGGCGCATAACCCAATAGTGTGTATTCACAAACTATATACTCGAAGAACGAAAGTTATCACTGGTAAGTGAAACCGAACTTTATTCACTGCTTTTGGGAATTGACTTAGGCTTTTGGGAATTGAAGTCCAAAGACCAAAGGTTGGGAAACACTGCTCTAGCTTCAATATACTACTAGAAATGACCAGAAATGCTAAAAGTGTTGTGTTTGTCTCACTGTGCCTCCAGTAATCGAACATGATATATTTACAGTATGTTTTACTTTTACCATTTAGTGGTGGATTATATGTGACCATAACCAGGAAACAGGCACAACCAGCTATCAGAATGTGTCTGCTGAACATTTTGTTGGATTATAAAGAACATTTGCTTTGGGAAAGATCAGAGGAGTTTTTAAAAATTAGTACTTAAGGCATTTAGAATAACACTAGCGTCTAGTTATTAGGTATCTTGATGAGTTTGTTTTCACAGCTAGACTTGGAAGCAGCCACAAGCGCCAAGCAAATTTAGCCTCGGCATCCTTCCATTTCATTTCTGGGGTCTTCAAGTCTCCCAGGAAAGTTTTTTGCCATGTATTTTGAGGGCATCCTCGTTGTCACTTGGCATTAGGAGAGATGCGACCCATTCACACCTTAGGGATCCTGTTTTTCTCAGTACGGAAAATATGGCTTGCCATTTGGAGATTTCTTCATGCAACAGTGTTATGTAATTTGCAGGAGCCACTCCTTCAAAACACCTACTCATTGGTAATGTGGTCAAAAATAGAGAATCTTTAATAAGGTAGTGATCTGATCTAATAGGTGCTCTTCTGTATGCCCTTGCATATCACAGTGATGACTTCCATTTCTGACTAATGCAAATAAAGTCAATTTCATTGAAAGTGTGTCCATTAAAATTATGTGGTCCCTGTTTTGAAATCCTGCCTGGGCATGTTTCAGTGTATTTCAGTAACACAGTGAAAGTTGTAACCCAAAGTCACATTACCCAACAGCTGTTTTCTTTTCCTTCTGAGGCTAATATCAAATGGGCCTCATAACAGTTTAAATGTATTCTAGAATAGAAATTGTGTTTCTTTGTGTCAAAAAGAGTACAGCTATATGTAACTTTTGTTACAAACAAAAGAATCAGAACAGTTTCCATTAAACTGTACTGCCATAAAACTGTACTGCCATCATGTGGTACTTACTAAAACTTCGTTTTGCCTTAAAATCTTCTACAGGCTAATGATATGTATGTTGAGAAGAAACAGCCTTTACAAGAGGAACTCTGTCACTTTTCATATACAGTGGTACCTCGGATAAAGTCCAATTCAGATAAAGACACGGTTTTCCTGCACACGTGATGCATCGTATAAAGTCCAAAACCGCTAAAAATGGACATTATCCGAGGTATTTAGTATAGGAACCTTGGATAAAGTCCTTTTTTGGGATGTTATCTGATGCATCAACCATTTGATTTGGATAAAGTCCAAAATCAGATAAAACCCAAACTTGTGGAACGGAGTTTGGACTTTATCTGAGGTTCTACTGTACACACTTGCTCATTCTGAGTCTTTGGCATTTGGAATTTTGGCCACTGTGCCTTTAACTCAACAGGGCTATAAGTGTGTGTTACTGAAATCATGTATTATTTTTCTCTACCTTTGCCTCTAATTTCTCCCTGTCTTTTTCTGTTGTTGACTGTGGCAAATGGCAAAACTGCTGTGACCCTGTTTACAGCAGGCTAGCCCACCCCAAAAGGTCTAGTGTAGACAGACCCATAGCCACATTTCAAATTATAAGACTTTTTGTCCTTCCTAAGGTGCCATGCAAGCTAACAGCACCAATACTAAATTAATAACTGAAGAAAAAAAATGAGATACATAGTGTAGACAAAAATGTTCACTAAAATTGGAAAATAAAAATTTGAAAGTTGATATGAAATTGACCCCCCACAGCATTATGGATACTGCATTGTTGTTTGCAAGATTTGAGATGGTAAGCTGTATTGAGAGAAATTGGGTACTTTCAAATGTGCTCTACAGTGGAACCTCGGTTAACAAATGGCTCAGTTAACATAAAAGGAAATCCATAGAAAATAGTGGCTCAGTTTACAGAATTTTTTTTGGGAACGGATTAATTGGTTTTCAATGCATTCCTATGGGAAACCGCGTTTCAGTTAAAGTATTTTGGTTTTCAGTGCACTCCTATGGGAAATTTCATTCAATGCATTCCTATGGGAAATTTGTATGGACAAAGAGTAGAGTGAAAGATGTTACTTCCTAAAAGTCAGTTTATATCTACATGCTTAATCCAGAGAAAGCCCTTCCCTTATGCCAACAGGAAACATGCATGTGTCAGGAAAGGTGATGTAACTTAAAGAGAGGATAGAGTCAACCTGTTCTTTCCTATATAATCTTCATTTATAGATGCATGCATTGTGTGTTTGTGTTACTACTGTTACTACTGTTTCGGGCTCACAGAAAAAGAGAATGTTTCAGGAAAGAATACAGGAAATAAATTTATTTTCTTTCCCAGCCCCAAACTATGGTATGTAGTATTACAGAGCTCAGATAGACAGTGGCTGACTGAAATCCAATAGTAAGATGCAATTAGAGCTGCCATTGAATCAGTGCAAGTGACACAGGTGTTGACTTACCAAATCCTACTGATTAAATGAGTCTTGATGCTTAAGAGGAATGCTCATCCAGCTTGCTACAGGAGCACTGAAGTACTCATTGTATATATGAAAGAGAAGAGCAGCTTCAGAAGAAAACAACCAACAGTTTCTTTCTCACTGTATCATGTATTACGTTTTTTAAAAACATGCTGTTTTTCGTAATGCTAATTTCTTTAAAATTTCTTACAAGGCTTTGAAGAATCAATTTTTTATATTTGATATCCTGCTCAGTTTATAAAAGGTTTATTAGAATTGCTAATAAGCAATGTTCAAATCTAATTTAAAAAACAATAAACCAATCTCAATATAACTACACCAGAATGTAAAAACATAATTTTTTAAAAAGTTGACCTAAATTGTTCATGAAGGTCAAGAAAGCAAATCCACCATCCATTTTCTTGTTATTTCATATATTGCTACTATCTGTCTGCATACAGTTCTTGGAAAGCTCAGTTATATTTATAGTTACTTTATGACCAATAGGCACATGGGACTCCTTTAATCTTTCTTGCTCTAGATCAGGTGAAAGGAACTACGGAATGAATTCATCAAAAGGTGGCTTCATTTGGCAGTTTCATGCCTGACCTAGACACAGAAGAAAATGGGGACTTCTTAAGACTGACACCAAAGGAGATGATGATATGGTACAATTTTTGTTTGTCCCGATGGTTTATTTCTTCTGATTGAATTGGGATGAGTTTCTTCTCCTCTTTTCTTGATAATCCTCTCCTCTTCATTTCCTCTTATGTGACTGAAGTACATAAGGATCTATGTGTTAGTAATATGAAAATGTAGATTCTTCTTTGTAGTTCCTGTGCAGCCACGCTAATGGGTAAACTGTGTGAATGCACAATTATGCTTGGAATCTTCTAGAGCTCTTTTGGAGTTCTCAAACTCCACAATTTGCACCTAGCCCAATCGGCTACACTCGAATTCCCCCTCAGTTCTCTTTTTGCCACTGGAGAGTTCAGTTGTTTTTTGAGAACTTTTATCAGCCTATTGACTCTGAAGCCAAACACCTGATCAGAAATGAGACTCTAAAATCATTTCTAAAAGGACTCTATAACCTCTGCTCTGACAGGATGACGTCTAGTGTCACAGTGGTCACTTCCATTAGTTCTTCAAAAGCTGACAGAGGGACCCTTTGAGCCCCTAGCATTGGCCCCATTACATCTCATCTATATCTATAAAGCAGAGGTGTGGGTTGTATGTGCTCTAAAGGAACCCACACCCCTGGACCAATGTTGCTGAAATTCGGCACATACATACCTTGGGCTTGCGAGATCAGCACTGTGGGGTGGTGGTGGTCACAAAACCCATTTGGGGGTTTATGCCCCCCAAAGTGGGATGCAAAGGGGACAACCCCACCGACAGGAGAAAAAGCAATGAAACAAGAGTACTGTGCACACACACAACAGCCTCCATTTTCCATAATCGATCCTAACGCAGCCAACACAGCCGCGCTTTTCCTTCAGGAGAACTTACTGACAGGACGGTTTCCAGGTGTTCCTTACAGTACAACATAAAAGCGACAAAGGCCCCAGAGGATGACATTTACAAGTAGGGAAGGAAGGAAGGAGGACACGATTTGACAGCGTTTTGAATTTTCCGCCCGGTGGCATCTCTGGCCCGTTAACTTAAATTTATGTCAAGCTGCGGCTTCCTTCCACTGAGGGCAGGAGGACGCAGCTTAACAAGAGTTCAATTTTTCCACCCGGCGGTGTCCCCGGCCCGTGAACTTAAAGTTATGTCAAGCTGCAGCCTCCTTTCACTGAAGGAAGGAGGACGCGGCTTGACAACGGTTTGAAGTTTCCGCCGGGACACGCCGCTGCTAAAGAAAGCTGTGGCTGCAATTAGCGGCCACAGCTTTCTTCCGTGGTAGCGTCTCCGGCCCGTAAACTTAAAGTTCTGTCAAGCTGTGCACTCCTTTCGCTGAAGAAAGGAAGATGCAGCTTGACAGTGGATTGAATTTACCGCCGGGACACATTGCCGGTAAAGCTTTGTTCAGCGGCAGCATCTCAGGCCCGTAAACTTAAAGTTCTGTCTGGCCAGAAAATTCAAACCGTGGCCTCCTTTCTATAGCGAAAGGAGGCCACGGCTTGCCAGAACTTTTAGTTTATGGGCCGGAGACGACACCGGTGAAGAAACTATACTTCCTTTAAGGAAAAGAAAAAAAATGAGCAAGGCCAGGTAATCAGCTAGTGTCATATAAAACTGCTCTTATTCTGGCAGTCACATCTGCTAGGAGAGTTAGCGAATTGGCAGTCCTGAGAGCAGATATGCCTTACACTCAGTTTTTCTCAGAAAAGGTGACACTCTATACTGATGTGTCTTTTCTACCTAAGGTAATGTCAACTTTTCATCTAAACCAGTGTTTCCCAAACTTTTTTGGACGTCAATTCTGAGAAGCCTTAGTCAATTCCCCAAAGCACTGATCAGCCAATGTACTGACAGGCTTCTGGAAATTGAAGTCTCCCAGTGGGGTGTGGGCTCCACATTGGGAACCACTGATCTAAACCAATTAATAGTCTCCCCCCCATCCATCTCCTCCAGTGGAGGACTCTGCATACTTTGGATGTACACAGAACACTAAGACCTTTAGACTTCCACAGAGACTACAGTGGTATCTTGCTTAGAGAGCATAATGTGTTCCATGGGATTGCTCTTTAAGCGAAACAGCATTGTAAGACCAATTGTGACTTTTGGCGGGGGGATTGCGAACCCCGATTTAGTTGTTAAGCGAGTTTTGGTTGGTTTTAGTTAAGCGAGGCGACCATTCAGAGAAAATTCTGCTCTTTTTTCCATAGAGATTTTCGTTGTACGATTTTTCCCATAGGGATTTTCGTTAGTATAGGGGGGAAATCATACAATGAAAAAATCGTATAGCGAACAGCCCCATAGAACGAATTATTTTTGTTATATGAGGTTCCACTGTATGCTCGAATTAGCCTTAAAATTACTAGGATGCTAATAGCAATAGCATTTATAATTCAACGTATTAATTTCACTTGACATACCAGAATTATCTCCTTAGAAACTCATTTTCCTGTATAAAAATATTAATCATTATCCTGTATTCTTCTTTTCAAGTGCCTTATCCAATTCTGTATATTCGCTATCCTCATGGTAATCAACCATGAAGATTGTTCTGAGAATATAATGAAATGGCCTTACATTTGTCTTCTGCATGGCAGCATGACACCCGCACCACTGATCCAGCTCTACGAGTCTGTTTCTGGCCCTGAGCCCTTTTGGCACGCAGTCCTCATCAGCTCCAGGCCAGTATTGATGAAGCTGCTGACCTCCATCAAGATGGATTTAAGTGGGATTTAATCCACTTGGGGACCATCACCCTTCCTTGTAGACTTCACCACCCAAGGTCGTTAGTTCTCAGGGTTGTCGGCTTAGTTAACCACCGCCTGATGATCGGCGTTGAGTCGCTGGCCATATGGTCTACTCTATTACTATAGCAGGATAACCTGGTCAGTGATGGAAGTCATCACTGTGATATGCAAGGGCATACAGAAGAGCAGCTATTAGATCAGATCACTACCTTATTAAAGTCCCTGTGCACTGTATATAACAATAGTGATATGTGGAATTTTGTATTTTTATATATTTCTCTTATTTTCTCAAGACCAGCATAAAGGAAGGATTACTTTTGAAGCAAACGAGTTCTTTCCAAAGATGGAAGAAACGTTACTTTAAACTTCGTGGTCGAACGCTCTACTATGCCAAGGATTCAAAGGTAAATATGTACTCTGTTAGCAATTAACTTTCTGTATAGATAATTATGACAAAAATAGTATTAAAATTACTGGTTTCATAATTATGTTTTTGTACATAAAAATTATGCTACGTGTGTAGTTTTTTTAAAAAAATCTGGAGATAGTGCTGGAAGATGAGACTCAGTTTGAAAGACATTCAGTCATGGGAGAAGATCAAATGAATAACCGGTTAGGCTTTTGGTGTTCAGCAGAAAAGGTTAGACACCTTGGAAAGAGGGACAGTTAAGGGCTGCTCATTGACATTCACACCCAACTGTCCTTTGTTAAAAGAACTGTGATCTAAAAATGGATATTACCAAAAGGTATACTGAAGTAACCTAACTATAGACAACAAGAAACAAGGGAGTATCATAAAATGTCCTCTGCAGGAAGGGCTGAGCAGAGCCACTGGTGTACCGGTCACTTCTTTGACAAGTAACTGTTCCTTTTTCTGCTGATCATAAGATAACAGTATGTGGCAAGTATGAATAATTTCTTAGATTTTATTGTTTCTTCCAACACACACACACACACACGCACACACGTGTGCGTGCGTGCGTGCGTGCGTGTGTGTGTATATATTCCTCTTAGCTGTTGGTTGGATTCTGCTTCCCAAGTGCTTGGTGTTGAGCTGCTTGGAGTTCCAATTCAAAATAAGATGAACATATAAGTTTGGGTGAAGCTGCTCTAACCTTTGGTAATGGTAAGAATAATGTTGGCGTAATCATTGCAAATTAATGTTACCCTGGACTGAAAGAAGGGTCTGCAGATGTAATGGTGTGCATGTGTGGGCATGGTGTTACAGCTTGGATATGCTTGTCTTCCCCTTCTTGAATGTACACCTGAATATGATAAAGGGCTTTGAATGTGACAGTGAAGCTGTTGTCACGAGGCCAGACTCCATTATGAGACTGGACATCTATCAGGGACACCCAAGGTAGAATGGTCACAGCTGAGGCACCAGACAAAGACTTTTCAAGGGTAGCAGCCACATCAGCAGAAGAGAATGAATAGCTCCAATGGTGGTGGGGTCAGAGTTATTGGACAGCAGTGATAGCTGAAGGTGACACTGGTGGAGGAGGAAGCATCGGTGTTAACAGTCAAGCTAGCTTGTGTTAGTACTGTGCAGAAGGTGGCAATGGTAAGCCAGTACGGAACTTTCCTTGTCATGAAAACCCATGATGAGGTTGCCCAAAGTGAAACAAGAGAAAATGCTAGAACAGTGATAGTGAACCTTGGCACTCCAGGTGTTCTTGGACTTCAATTACCAGAAGCCCAAGTCAGCATTCCTGCTGATCAGGGCTTCTGGGAATTGAAGTTCAAGAACACCTGGAGGCCAAGGTTCGCCATCACTGTTCTAGCATTATCTCTTGTTTAACTTTGCACAATGACCTGCTAAGGGAATCCAATGGAGTACTGTGTCTCTGTTGTTGTTCCTTGATTTCTCAGTGGCCTTAGATACCATCGACTATGGTATCCTCCTGAAGAAGCTGTCAGGTTTGGGACTGGCAGCCTGGCATTAAGCTGGTTCAGTCATTTCTTGATGAATGTGTCCATAGGGTACAACTTGTGTACCATATGGGATCCCACAGACTTAGATCATTTCTCCAATGTCTTTGTGAGGCCATTGAGAGAGATCATCTGGAGATTTGGAGTGTGTTGTCATCAGTATGCAGATAACACATAGCCCTTTGCCACCCCATCCCCCAGTACACAAAAATGACAGACTCTGGCTTGGGATAAAACTTGGGCCACTTTATTAAAAACTACATACAGAAGAAAAAATGTCCATAAACAGGGGCCAGAAAACACGGAGGGGGAATATCCATTTTCTACTCTCGGGGGAGAGTTCTTATGACCCCAGCCGGGGTCTGACTGCACTTAGCCCAAATAGAACGAACGCCTCCCCCTACCAACATTTCTAACCCCCTCCATGACTTCCGCCAAACCCCTTGGATGGAACATCCTATCGAGCCCCCCCTCCCCCTCCATAGCCTTAGCAATACTTCCCCTCAAATCCCTCAAGAAAATATCCATGACCTTTTGGCTAAGCTGCCTCCCATCCCCCTTAAACAAAGACACGTCATGTCTAGAAATCCTGGTGTGTCCGATGATGTCCTGACTCTGTTCAGACATCCATTCAAGGATCTTTGCATTGACCAGGAGCCTGGACCTTTCCTGTCCGACCACCGCAGCTTGTTTTGATCTCCTTTGCCGCTCCTTCTCCTTCCGGTAGAATCTCTGAAAAAAGAACTCGGACAGCAGGCCATTCCGCCCGAATTTGACATACAGCATGAGCAGCCCAACCTGCCAAAATCGACTCTTTGAAATACCCCAGAGCCTCACCCCCCAAGTGAAGCACCATACATCCGGAAAGCGTCCAGGTCCCCCGGAATACTCCAGAAGCCCCGACCGAGCTTTCCGCCCCATACCACATTGTGCATGTGAAAACCAAACTTTTTTTCAAAGAAATGACCCGTGGCCCGTCTTGCCGTCCCTTAAATGTGCTCGTCCCCCACAATCCACAAAATACACACAAAAAAACCTTATTTACAATACAGCCTTAACCTATCCTTTTTCAAATCATTGGCAAGCTATGCACATACATACGGATCCTGCTGGACGTCCATCTCCCTGCATGCTTTATGACTTCTTCCCCATAACCCAAAGCAGCAATGGTGGATGCTGCCCCAATTGAGAAAGAATGAGATGAAAACTTCCACCCTCTCATCTCTGTCCTTTCCAGAGCCATGGAAAAGACCACCTCGAATTGGAATCTCGTAAGAGGGCTTCCATCAGCATGCATAAGGAAATTACCTGGGCAATTTCCCCTCACTTTCATATACTCACCCACTGCTGCAACTGGACAGATCTCTTTTATAGAGCATTCCCCAAGCATCACACACTTACCTTTCCCTTTTTCATCCGTTTTAGAAAAACGAATAAAGACAAAGACTTTGTTACCCGCTATCATTACGTCCATAGCGTCCAAGGCCCTTTGATCCGGCTTGGTTTTTGAAATGGCAATCAACTCGCTAACTCTGAGTGCCGCAAAGAAGGCTAACGACGTCGCCACTTTAAAGAGAGAAACCTCAAAGGAATCTACACAAACAGTTCCCCACACCCCTGCCAGCTTGACAAGCACCACTGGAGAGATGGGAGTCCTCTCATCCTTATTTAACTGCCCAGCTTTCCCCCACCCCTCCAACGTTTTCTTAATACGGAAGTCATTAGAAAATTCAGGAAAACCCCTGGACTTTGCTAAAAAGCTTAAAGCTGCCAATTTTACCCTTATTGTCCTTCCTACTAGACCCTTATGCAAGAACATGCACAATTAAAGAAGGTGCTCCACCGGAATCGGCCAAACCTTTCCCAAACCTATCTCCTCTCTGAAAACCCTGAACTCCTCACATGCCGCCGCATAACTCTTCCGTGTACTCCTTGCAATGGAACACCGTATGGCCTCTGCTACTTGCAGCTTCCAAGAGCCCAAACCTCTGGTGGCAATTGCACTGGATACCGACTCGCCTTTGGCGCCAACTTCTTGAAACGCTCCATTGCTGCTGGGACAAAGCATCCGCTATGTCATTGCTGACTCCTGGAATATGCTTGGCCACAAAAAGAATGTTAGCATCCAAACACTTCTTAACCAATGTTCTCACCAACACCATCACCCTTTTAGATTTGGAAGTCATTTTGTTCACCACCTGCACTACTGCCTTATTGTCACACCAGAAAAGGACAGTCCTGTTCCTCCACTCATTATCCCAAATCCAAAGTGCCCCAATCACTGGAAACAACTCAAGAAACATAAGGTCCCTCGTAACCCCTGTCTCTATCCATTCCTGTGGCCAATCGCCCCTACACCACTTGTTATGATAGAAAATCCCAAAACCGAGAGCTCCTGAAGCGTTTGTAAATACTTGTAAATCTGTTTTTAACAACAGCAAACACCTCCAAAATGAAACCCTATTAAATCAAAGTGAGAACTCCTCCCACACCTCCAAATCTGCTTTCATTTCTGCCGTTAATCTTTTCCTATGGAATTGTTTCGCTAAACCTTGCATTGCATCACAGAATCTTCTGAGAAACGCACTGCCATGGGCTACTACTCGGCACACAAAATTTAAATGACCCACCAAAACTTGCAGTTCCTTTAACGTAACCTTCCTCCTCTTTTTCATATCTGAAACAAAAACTCCCAATGCCTCCAGCTTGGCTAGCGGTAACCTTGATATCTGAACCCTCGCATCTATCTCAACTCCCAAAAAATCTAAACATTGCGCTGTGCCCCTTGTCTTGTCCTGCGCTAAAGGAACCCCTAGCTCATCACATGCGTCCTGAAAGCACTGCAATAGCCACCTACACTCCCCTTCACCTGATCCCCCACAAAACAAAAAAATCATCCAAATAATGAATCACATTAAAAGAACCTGTTTTTTGAGAAAAACCCCACTGAACAAAAGTGTTAAAACATTCAAATAAAGAACAAGAAATGGAACATCCCATGGGAAGTGCCCTGTCCACATAGAAACCTCCTTCAAACTTGAATCCCAACTACCGGAAATAATCAAGGTGAATAGGTAGCAGCCTAAAAGCCACCTTAACATCACATTTGACCAGGAAAGCCCTAGTCCCACACTTCCTAGACCATGGCCGCTGCCGCATCTAACAACGAGTATTTCACCGAACAGAGCACATCGGGAATCGCGTCGTTGACCAATTCTCCTTCAGGCTGCGAAAGATGATGAATTAACCTATATTCAGACCCCACTTTTTTGGGAACGCAACCCAGAGGCGAAATATGCAGCCCCGGTATCGGCTTCTCTTTGTACGGACCCACCATCCTACCCAATTTCAATTCCTTTTCTAATTTCTCTTTCACTTTGCCCTCATTCCCCTTTACGGAACTAAGATTTTTGGTGGCCAGTTTCCCAATGGCCTTAACCATGGAAATCCTAAACCCAAACTTAAAACCTTCCAACAACAAAAGGGCATCCCCTCTCTTCGGGTAATGCCTCAACCAATATTCCAATTGCGGGAGTTTAATTGGAATGGGGTACTTTGTTACCAGTGGGTCCAAAAGTCCCCATCTGTCTCTGTCCCTCATTGTCCTTACCCCTCCCCTTACCCCCTTTTGGACATGCGGAGGAAGCATGCGATCCGCCGCACTGAGAGCAGACATGCCTGTATCTACACTGTTTCCTAGAGCAAAACCCATGGGAGTTAAATTCCCAACACACCAGCCGGGATTGAACCGACTGCCCCCCGCCTGCACGAGGGACAAAAGAAGTACTGTTATCAACCGGGAACCTTTGAATAAGGTGCCCACTATCATAACGCTCCCTGGAAAGTGGCTGCACTGGGGTCATATTCTGCAGCCAGAAATTAGAATACAGCTCCTCCCAGTTCATTTCGGGGTGGTGCTCCACCCTAGTACAAAAGGCCTCGTCATATTTTAGCCACGCCCCCGCCAAAATCCGTATATGCTTTGTACATCCGATCCATATAACGCAAAAGCGGCATGGCCTTCTGCAGCTGCTCGTTGATAATCACCCCCATGTAAATAAAATACGCCAGGAGCCAACTGTTCCAATTCTTAGGAGGCTTTTTCTTACGAATGAGCTCCTTTTCCTTCCCATCAGGTTTCTCCATATCCTTAACCTCAACCTCCCTATTGAGAAGTGAGAATAAATCCACATATTTTCCTTTCAAAATCTTCTTCCTCATAGCCTCCGACAAATGCTCCCCAAACGGTGAAGTCTTTTTACTTAAACTCACTTCTTGCTTTCTTCCTTTTCCATCCACATCTTTGTCCAACCCCAATGCCTCATTAGTAGTGGTAGACTTCTCACAACCTTCCACTTCCCCACCCTCATTTGTCCCCATCTCTTTTTCCTTATGGGCAGGATCAGGGCCTACCAAACCTAACGTCTGTGTTGCCGCCAAAACTGCGCCACAGCCGCCACCTTGTTCAACCCCACCGTCTAGTTCCCCTGTGCGCTGCCTTTTATGACTTGGGCCTTCCAATTGCCCCCCACTCGGGAACATGGACCTCCGTCCTCTATCCCATGCCTCATGTGGAGCACCCCCGGTCCAAGGCCACGAGAAACTCCCCCAACAATCACCCACCTTCTGACCCCTCGATCCTTGTCCTTGGATAACTCCCCCTATCCACTGGACCCTCAGTCCTGGAAGGCCAACCCCAAGGAAATGGGAATTGCCAAGGCCAGAAAGTTGGATGAAAGTGTCCCATAGACATCCCTGAATTAAACTCACCAACAAGTGAAGTTCCACCACACCCCGCATTCGCACCGCTGGTCTCCTCCCATTGTTCTTCGTGCTCAATTACCACCGACCAGTGCTCCCCCATCCCTTTCGCGATCCTGTACTTCTGTGGACTCCACCCTGCTCTCCCCCTGCACCACCACCTCTATCACAGTATCCAGATCATCCTATCCAGTCCTGAGGCCTCCCCTTCTTCTGCAACTGAGGAAAGTTGAGCAATATCAAGCTGGGCCTCCTCCAGCAAAGCAATTTTCTTCTCTAGATCTAGAGCATACAAGTGCCAATGCCTTTCTTTTCCTGTTCTACTCCCTTTTTTAATTCCAACCTGGCTGGATTTGTGCACCGGTGTAGGCCCCCCCCCAACCACTCTTTCGCATACACCTGCACTTTCTTTACCTATAAGAAGGGGTGTGGGCCGTTGGTGTCTGACATGCACGCCCGCACCTGTCCCACTATCCCTAACCGAGCTGCCTTACCACCATTGGAGCATCGCCGCAAGGGTCCGCCAGCCACGAGTGGGGCAACCTCCCCACGAACGCGGCCAGAAAAAAACTACAGGGTCCAGCATCCACTGCACCGCACCACCCCTCAGTCAATCAGGCTGAAGGGCACGAGTGTGCAGAACACTGGGAAAGCTGGTGTGCGCAGTTTTAAAAATCCGCTGAAGCGCCGGCAAACAACTTCCCTCTGGAAGACACTTCGTCTCCCGGAGGAAAGCCATCCTCGCCATCCTGGTGAGCGATGCCGCCGCCGGCCTCGCAGCAGCTTCGGCAGGGTTATGGGAAGGAGGGGTAGCCTCTCATCTACCCGCGGCCCCGGCAACGCCACCGCTGGCCTTCATCCATGAGGCAATGGGAAGAAGAGGGACTCCCCCTCCTCCACGCTACCCCAACGAAGATGCGACAAGGATCCCACTGGCCTCAAGGTAAGTTGAGGGTGGGGAGGAAAGCACCAGTCAACGCTTCATCAGGGGAGGCGCTGTCCTTGGGAGAGCGCCTCCCCTCACGAATAGCTGCTTGTTGCTTTTGTTTTTTCCCTAATAACTGTTTTGAAAGTTCCCTGTTAACTGTTTCTAAGGTGGGATTTGGATTTTTTCCGTATCCCACTTTCCCTGCTGTGGGGGGTGGGAGGCCTTTTCTCCCCCATTAACTGTTTTGAAAGTTCTTCGAAACAGTTAATGGGAAAAGAAAAAAGGCAATAGGCAACTATTCGTGAGGAGAGGCCAACTCCCAGGGAGAGCGCCTCCCCTGACGAAGCATTGACTGCTGCCTTTGTTTTTTTCCAAATTAACTGTTTTGAAGGTTCTTTGAAACAGTTAATGGGGAAAAACCAAAAGCCACAGGCAGCAATTCGAATAATGAATAGCTGCCTGCTGCCTTTGTTTTTTCCCCATTAACAGTTTCGAAGAACCTTCAAAATAGTTAATGGGGAAAAAAGGCCTCCCCCCCCCACCCCACAGCAGGGAAAGTGGGATACGGAAAAAAATCCAAATCCCACCATCCCTGCTCTCCCCCCCACAAACACCCCAGGCAGGGAAAGGGGGAAAACAACCTAACACCTCCCCCTTTCCTCCTGACTCACCCACATGCAGCCTCCTTAATGGCAGCCTCCTCTTTCTCTCTCTCCCTCTCCCACACACCCCCTCTGCTGGACTGCTTCTCTCTCTCTCTCTCTCTCTCTCTCTCTCTCTCTGTCTCACACACACACACACACACACACACACACACACACACACACCCCCCTATACTGGGCTGCAAAAGTTAAACCTGCCCGGCTTGCCGGGCAAAATATGCTAGTCCTCTAAAAGAAGCAGATCTTAAACGAATTCCTCATCTGAGGATTTTGCAACCACTTCCTTAGCAGTTTGCCTTCTGGTGGAGGGGACATCGTTCCCCCCCCAACATGTGCTCATCTACGTGACATGCCAAACAAACTACCACTACCACGTTTTTCACCTACTCGCACCACGAACGTTCTGGAACACAAATACATAATACTGTATATAACATCTGAAACCATGCCTCCTGCTCTATCTTCCAATGCCCTTCCTTCCCGCCAGAGCTTACCAACACACAGGAGAGGGGGTGGCAAAGCCTCCTCGTGGCTCATAGGCACGACCCCGAAGAGGTACCATCTCTCATTTTCCCCTTATACAGTGGATGCTGTAAATATCTTGGAGTTCTGTCTGTCCATGATGATGGAGTGGATGAAGGGGAATAAATTGAATCCAGACAAAACAGAGATGCATCTGTTTGGAGGTTCCTCTGCTCAGTTAAATGGGAAACCTCCCAGTTTGTTTGTTTTTTTACTATCCTTCTGGGGGAGTAGGTTGGCAGTTTGGGAATTTTTAGACCTTGCTCTTTCAATGGAATATCATATATCAGCCACAGTCAGATCCAATTACTAACAGTTTATAAAGATTGTGCTCATTTATAAAGCTGTGCTCATTACTGAACAGGGGATCAGTCATAACATTAGTTCATCATGCATTGATAATTTCAAAAATTTATTACTGTAATGCTATCTAAGTGAGTCTGTTATTGAGGTTGGTGCAGATGTTGCAACAGGTTCAAAATTAACTAGATTAGCCAGATTAGTTACACAGGGATTCATAAATTGGTCTCCCCATTTCTGGCTGGTCTCACTGACTGACTGTTGCACACTGTGCCAAGTGCAGTGCTTTGATTTTAACATTCAAAACCCTAGGGCACGATATCTCTCTCTCAAAAAGGATCTAGCCATCCTGTCTGGTCTTCTCAGTTCTTGTCTTCGCAGAGTGCCACCCTGAGAAAGGTTCGGAGAGTTGTGACAGAGAAGTGAGTTTTTCTGGTAGTGTCTCTGGCTGCTGTGGAATAATGAAACTTGTTAAGTTCCTTCTCTTCGGGCTTTCAAGAGAGGAGTAAAAACAGTAGTTTTCAAGGAAGCCTTCACAAGCATCTTCCCTGCGGATAAGACTATCTCTGTGGATAGAGCTGTCTTTCATAGGACACTAACTTCTAATCAGATTATTAACCATGGTTTGCTTGTTTATTTGTCGGTTTGGTTCTTTGTTGATTGTTATTCTTGTTATGAATAGGATTTGGTTTATGTGGAATGGGTGGTTATTGTATATATTATTTTGTATTTCATTGCCCAGAATAGTATAAGACAGAAAAGGATAGGTTGCTTATCTGTAATTATAATTTTTTTGAGTGGTCTCCTGTGAATTCACACTAATAGGCTTAGTCCACGCATGTGCAGAGAGGTCGGATATTCTAGAGCTTTAAGAGTTTAAATCTTCCCTTCATGCCTTGTGCCTGGGGTCTCACCTTAATTCCCCTTCAGTTTCAAATTTTATCGCCAGCAGTAAAATCTGGACAGCTACACAATGACATAAATTAAGGAACATAAGAACAGCCTTGCTGGAACAGGCCACAACCCATCCAGTCCAGCATTCTGTCTCACATAATGGCTCACCATTTGCTTCAGGGTATTCTCAAGCAGATGCCTTCACCTGCTTAGGATTCCCTGGAAATGGCATTGAGAGATATCCTGTTTATCTCTCCAACCTGGAGGTTGTCCTTAGATATCCATAATTATAGCCATTGATACCCTTGTCCTCAATGAACTTGTCTAATCTTTTCTTAAAGCTGTCAAGACTGACAGCTGTCACCACTTCTTTTGGCAGGGAGTTCCATAGACCAGTGATCCTCTGAGTGAAAAAGTACTTTATCTTATTTGTTTGAGAACTAGCACCCAAAAGTTTCATGGAGGTAGGGCAGGACGTGTGAATTCACAAGAGACCACTTGAAGAACTACAATTACAGGTAAGCAACCTGTCCTTCTTCTTCGTGGTCCCTGTGAATACACACTAATGGGTGAATAGCAAGCTTATTTACCAGATGGAGGGATGTCATTGTAGGGCCATGGAAAGCACCCGTCTGCCAAATGTTGCCTGTTGTGATTGTCTCACATCCAGCCTGTAGTGTCTTATGAAGCCCTTGTAGAGTAAGCATGTAAGCCCTCTGGAGGATCATGCTTTGCCTTTTTATATGACAAGACAATTGTCTGCACCAACCATTTTGAGAGATGTTGCGAGGAAATGGGATAACCCTTCCTCCTGCCAGCAGAGGAAATCAGGAGTTTCTGGGTTTTCCTAAAGTCCTTAATGCAACTGAGATAAAAGGCAAGGGAATGTCTGACGTCCAAAATATGCAATGACCTTTTCAATTCTGTTGTTGGAGAGGGGGAAAAGGTCAGAAGAATAATAGGTTGCTGAAGGTGAAAGGGAGTTACTAGTTTGGGCAAAAAGGAAATCTCAGTATGCATTACTACCTTGTCTGGGGAAAACTGGGTATATGGCAGGTCCATCCGGAGTGTAGATAGCTCGCTCACTCAACGGCCCGAAGTGATAGCTAAAAGAAATGCTGTTTTAAAGGTAAGGAGATACAGGCCAGTGGTTCAGAAAGTTTGGAAGTCAGTTTTTGCAGAATGAACGAATGAATTTCAAGCCTCTTTGAGAGTGCAACACTTTAAACTCTCACAGGATCAGAATTCTTATGCAGGAGGTACATGTTTTGGGGACCAAATAGGCCGTTACCATGGTTGGTAAAGCATTCTTTTTCATGGTATTTACAATCTTTCTAGTAAAGAATCATAGAAAAGTATAATAGAAACAAATTATATCCTGGATTTTAATTTAGATCTCAGACAAATCAGTGCAAACATTTTTCAAGGAAAAAAATAAGTGTGCCTACCTGGATTTGTGGTATTTTATGCAAAGATCCAGAGGCGGAACCTAAGATATAGCGACATAAAGGGGACAAAGAGTTAGTTTTAACTGTCAAATAGGACAGTGATGGCGAACCTTTTAGAGACGGAGTGCCCAAACTGCAACCCCCCAAAAATTTATTTATTGCAAAGTGCCAACATAGCAACAGGGGAGGAAGTAAACGCTCCCATTGAGCTGCTGGTCATAGCAAACACTGTGCTGTGGGGCGGGAGGAAGCGCTCCCATTTGGCTGCTGGGCAGAGGGGCGGGGTGAACTCTGTGCTGGGGGAGGGAGGAAGCACTCCCACTGGGCTGCTGGGCAGAGGAGTGGGGCAAACTCTGTGCTGGAGTGACTGCACGGGTGCCCACAGAGAGGGCTCGGAGTGCCCTCTCTGGCACGCGTGCCATAGGTTCACCATCACTGAAATAGGAGGTTCAAGGAGTCCACTTGCTTGATTGATTTTGTATCCATGTAGCTCGGGGGTGCTCAAACTACAGTCCATGGGCCGGATCCAGCCCCCAATGGCAATTCATCCGCCCTCACCTAACATGCCTGTGCATGCACAGAACGCTGCCGTAAATGGCCCGTGGCTGTCGTAAATTGTGCACATGTGCATGTGTGTTTTACTTCCGCTTCCAGTGGGAGAAACCACGTGACTGGCATGCTCAACCACTTGACCAGCCTGTGGCCTGAAAAGTTTGGGCACCTCTGATCTACCTATTCTCTGGAACATTGCCTGGTATTCAGGATGATTTGGGGCATGATTCATTAAAGTTTGTTCAGAATATGTAGATACAGTAGAGTTGCCATAATTATCTCCCACAAAACCAGGACAGAAGTATACTAAACAAAAACGGGTGGGTTATATACCAGGGGGAGGGGGGAGCAAATTAAGCTTGTTCTTAATAGAGGGAGGGGAAGCATTAAGCCCACGTAACAATACGGAAAGATTGTTCTGTGGGCACCATCCATGCATCTTTCTACCCACCCACCCACCCACCCACCCCTGCCATGTGTCTCAATCACAATCCCTGCATGGGTTTATTTTGCTTATGGGGAGTAGGAGTGAAATAAGGCGGTGGTTCCCTGAGCCCTCCTCCAAAGCACCAGTTTGTCCCCCTCTGGCAAGAGCGCGCTCACCATTGCCAGTGCCAAGGCAGGAAGGTCTCCGTGTGGCAACTTTATGCTGCTGGCGGCAGATCCCTCAAGGCTGAACCCATCCACCCCACTGGCCTTCCTGCCCGCTTTGTGCCAACAACAAACACCTGGCCAAGCGCACATGCGTGGTGATCCCATCATAGGAAGGAAATGAGGGAGGGGATATCAGAGAGTAAACAAAATTAAAAGACAACCCTCCTTGTGGTACCTTAAAGACTAACTTCTGTGTTTTAATGTGAGTGTTTGTGGATCAAGTTCACTGTGGCTGTAAATGGAGATGAGCACTGGACCTTGACCTTAGCTGCTGAAAATCCAGGACTTTTATAGGTTTTTCTTGAACCAGCCAGGACAATCCTGGTTTTCTGGGACATATGGCAACCCTATATGTAGATAACTAGTGGTAGTTCAATACTGAATATTTTTCTCTTTCTTTCAGCTGCTTGGTTTAACAGTATTTTTGGGACTCACTGCCTGAGTGATAACATAGTAATTAAATAACAGTTTGCCTTTCTAATCAAAGGTTGAAAAGATAACACGTAAATGGCAGAAAAGATGATGTCAATTTCTGTCTTTTTCTCTCTCCTCCCAGTCATTAATCTTTGATGAAGTTGACCTCTCAGATGCCAGCGTTGCTGAATCGAGCACAAAAAATGTCAACAACAGCTTCACGGTATGCTGCTAGTCTGTTTGACTGCCAATCATGTGCTAAAACATATTTTAGGATTTTATCTTCTTTTTCAACTTTTTTGTGTATCAGATTTTCTCCACAATGGTAAAACAGTATGTACAGTGGTCCCCCGAATAATGACAAAGCTTGGTTCCCCAAGTCACGTCATTATTGGGATTTTGTCGTTATACGGACAGAATTTATTTTTGCACATTTTGTGGTTTCCTCCACCCCTGCCACTTCTGGGAGGCCCGGGGGACCTGACCGGGCTGTTTCTGACACCCCTGACCTTTTCCAACGCTGCTGCAAGCCAAAACGCTGGGAAAAACTCCTTCATCAGCTGCAGATTTTGGCTTGCAGCAGCATTGGAAAAGGTCAGGGGGTGTCGGAAACAGCCTGGGTCAGGTCCCCCGAGCCTCCGAGAGGTGGCAGGGGTGGAGGAGACCACAAAATGTACAAAAAAAAAATCCATCATGATGGAGGTTTTTCTGCACATTTTGGGGTCTCCGCCCACCCCGACAAAAAGGCTGCCCCCCCACAAGAAAGAAGACTGATCCCCTACCTTTCCAGCTGATTGCAGGCGAAAAAAATTGCCATTTTCGAGTCCCTGTTTCAGGCTCTCTGGGTCCACAGCAATTTTGCTTTTTGTTTTTTCTGTTTCCAAAATGGTGGGCGCAAATATTTTCACTTCTAGCACGGCTCAGGAAGGTCCTAGGAAGACAGGGTTTGCGTGGGAGAGGTCCTCCCAGCCCCCCCCCCCCGGACGTTGCTGTCGACCCGGAGCGCCAGAAACAGGGTCCCGAAAATGGTAATTTTTTTCACCCATAATCAGCTGGAAAGGTAGGGGATCAAACGTGATGAACCACATAAAGACGCTATGGCGTTATTCGGGTCATGCTTTTCCAAAAATGTACCATCATTATGCAGTTTTGTCGTTGTATGGATGCATTGTTATTCAGGGGTTCACTGTATAATAAATTATCTTCAGCTTGCTGATAAAATATTTACCACTTATGAAGATGATTTTTCCTCTCTCGTTGGTTGAAAATGAATTCCAGAGCAGTTTATATACAGGTGAAACTTGGAAAATTAGAATATCGTCCAAATGTTCATTCATTTCACTTAAAAGGTGAAACAAATATATGAGATAGACTCACTACATGCAAAGCAAAATATGTCAAGCTTTAATTCGTTATAATTGTGATTATCATGACATACATCGTACATGAGATTATGTGATGATTACGGGGTACATGAGATTGGGGGATTGGGGTTTTCATAAACTGTAAACCATAAGCATCAATATTATAACAAAGTAAGGCTTGAACTATCTCGCTTTGCATGTAATGAGTCTATCTCATATATTTGTTTCACCTTTTAACTGAATGAACATTTGCACAATGTTCTAATTTTCCGAGTTTCACCTGTAGGTAATAACAACAATTTCTGCTTTTGGAACTCAGATTGGAAAAGGTTTTGGTAGTGGAGGGAAAAGAAAAATGCAAATTCTGGTAATAATTCTTGTGTAAAAAACCCCACAAAAATATGCACGTTAGAGACTTTTTTTAAAATTGGCCCATTTGCTGAATTCCAGTATGGGAAAGAATTGTGTGGAAAGGAAGTACTCTAGTGATAGCTAGGGCTAAAATCCAAGCAGTCAGAACCAAAACAAGGCAGGGGAGTAGATAAAATTCTTATGGATCAGGAGGATTTCCTCCAGAAAGTATAAAAAATATAGCTCAAATCTATGCTTCTGTGATCAGCAATAAACTGTAGTGCTCATAGGATTATGGGGGTGAACATATTGTCTTAGTCAGTAAGCAATCACATTTATATACCACCCCATAGTACTTAGTGCACTCTCTGGGCAGTTCACAAGTTAATTGACGTTTTGCCCCCAACATGCTGGGTACCTATTTTACTGACCTTGGAAGGCTGAGTCAGCCTTGATCTCCAAAAGGATCAAACTCACAACCTTTTGTTTACAGTACAGCATTTTAACCACTGTGCCACCAGAGCTCTGTAAGACTAATCCCATGTTATATTAAATGAGAAAAAGCTGCTGCCCTGTTCTATACTCTGTATTAACCTTTCTTTCATAAAGCTGCTCAAAGTCATTATATCATGGTGCCTGTTTCAGGTAATCACACCATTCAGGAGGTTAATATTGTGTGCAGAAAACAGAAAAGAAATGGAGGATTGGATCAGCTCATTGAAGTCTGTACAGTCCCGAGAACATTATGAGGTAAGATTAATGTTACGTTGATGAATCTTGACATTTAAAAAATATTGTCTGTTTTTCAAAATGCAGTAAACAGGGGAGGAAAAGGTGTATGCTCTTGAAACACATGGACCTAAAATGAAGTTTTTATGAAACATTTATGTATAATTCTTGACTTCTCATTTCAAAGACTGGGAAGTATTGCTTTACAAGACATGCTTTTCAGTCACGAAGAACTTTGTAATGCAATATTAATGTCCTGTACTTACACATTAATCTTAACTTCTCCTTTATTAGACTGCACAGTTTAATGTGGAACATTTCTCAGGGATGCATAACTGGTATGCCTGCTCCCATGCTCGTCCCACCTTCTGTAATGTTTGCAGAGAGAGCCTTTCTGGAGTTACTTCTCATGGCCTATCCTGTGAAGGTAAAGTCAGCTTTTTCTCTCATTGTAATGTGAAAATTAAATGCAAATGTGCAGTTGAAGAGTGCATTTCACTGAAATTTTGTTGGAGTTTCACTATGAAAGTAAAGGTAAACTTTACTTTCTCTACCTCTGAAAAGCCAGGTTTTGTAAAACCTTCCAGGGTTTTTTGTTTTATTTTTTGACTTTCCACATTGTGTCATTTTGAACATATTTCCCTAAACACTCAAAACTTGCCATAGGTCAGTAGCTTCTTGAGAAATAATAGCTTTGAACTCTTCAAAGATTATCTAGATGCTGCATTAAACCCCCTTTATTATATTTGTTCTATACAAATAATATAGCTCAAGTAATCTAAAGGAAGAGTCATAGACTTTTTCAAAAAAAGAAATTTCTTCTCCAAACATCAGGTTTATTCCTGCTAAGTCAAAATGCTATGCTGTTTGCAGAAGGTGTAGTAATCTGGTCTCGAGAAGTTTTTTCATAACTCATAATAGGTTATTGTGTAATAAAATGTGGAACTAAATCCAAAGATGATTAGTTAGAAGCAGAGCAGAGGGTTTGGGACCTGGCCACCATAGTATTCTGTTAATATCTGTGTAACTGTTAATAGTAAGTACATGACATCAAGCACGTTCTGACTTATGATGACCCTTTCCAGGGTTTTCTAGCTATACAGAACTAAGTGGTTTACTGTTTTCTTCTTCTGGGGACACTCTGGGACTGTACAGCTTGCCACTGGCTATATAGGTTGGCTCCCCCCCCCCAAGCTGGCGCAATGAAGTATCAAACCCCCGACTCCTAGTTCTGCCTCCAGGTACCCATCTCACTGAGCTATTCATCCTCTATGTTTAAGTTAATCACCTTGTTAGCTCTTCAGTATGTACTTGAAATGCATTTGTGAAAATGTTGACTCTTTTATTGGATTTTGCACGTGACATGAATGATGAGAGCAAGTTTCCCCTTCCCTTACACAGGTCTGCATCAGTTCTTTTGACTCCCTTTAAACTGAAAGTGTTTCAGAAGCTCTTTTACATCATGGAAAAATTTGTCTTGCCTGAAAAAAGGAAGAAGAAAATATATGAACCCACAAAAGTCACTCTTGCCAATTTTCATCCTTTTGGGAATCTTGCACTCTCCAGAGGATACATCTAGTATGACTTATCAGTACCCTGTTTGTGGAGTTAAGCCTTGCAAGAAAGAGTCAGAGCTGGTGCACAGTGTTAAACTATTGACCAAAAAAAAAAAAATCACCTCCTTGTATTTTGAATACAGTTCATGTCACTAGGCAGAATCTCTTTCCAGAATGCTAAAAACTGCTGTGTACTGTATATGTATTCTTGGAAACAATAACAGGCTTCATGTAATCGTACAAGACAGCCATTATGCTTCCTGACAAGTTAAACTACAAGTCCCAGGGCTTGCATCTTGTCAGATTAATGTTTTTGCTTTTTCTTCAATCAACAGAAGCATTTGGAGACAACAGCTGTTCTTGGAAAGCCACCAACATAAATTTTCTGAGATAGCGTATGGTATAATGAAAACCCTCAAGCAACATGCTTTATTTGTAATACATAATAGTCATATTGCATTTTTTAATGTTTAGAGAATGCATATGTCTATTATCCAAGCTCATGGCCCATTGTTTTGTTGGCTTTTTCAGGACAATCTACTAGCCTTTCCTTTTACAAAATATAAGTGGCCTAAACCATTCTTTACACATTATAATACATAAGAACATAAGAACAGCCTTGCTGGAACAGGCCACAGCCCATCCAGTCCAGCATTCTGTCTCACACAGTGGCTCACCATTTCCTTCAGGGTATTCCCAAAAAGAGATGCCTTCACCTGCTTAGGATTCCCTGGAAATGGCATTGAGAGATCCTGCCTATCTCTCCAACCCCGAGGTTGTCCTTAAGTATCCATAATTATAGCCATTGATACCCTTGTCCTCCATGAACTTGTCTAATCCTTTCTTAAAGCTGTCAAGACTGACAATAGAGATTGTAGTGCCTGTTGACTGCTGAAAACATTATATCATGATGAGCAGCCTTGACCCTTTCAGGGATTTGTTGTGTGGAATGAGCTTCTGCCAGTGCAACAATACTGAAATAGCTTTCTACATAAAGCAGGGAGGGTAGACATGAGGCTTCAGATGTTTTTGGGACTACAACACTTTAAATCAACTATGATGGGAATTGTAAGCCAATTATAGCCTGGAGGGCCACAGTTGCCCATTCCTGTTGTGCAGCAGTACCTCCAGACACTTTGCTGAACTGAATAGTCTCCATGGTGCAGTGGTTAAGCTGCAGTACTGCAGTTGAAACTCTTCTCATGATCTGAGTTCAATTCCAATTGGCTCAAGGTAGATTCAGCCTTTTAAAATAAAATAAACACGTGCCATCAAGTTCTGACTTATGGCAACCCTTTCCAGGTTTTTATAGGCAGGGAACACTTAGACGTGAAGCTAGAGGTTGAGAGCTTAGTGCCCACTGCTTTCCAGATGAACCAGTCTGTGTGGCCTAGGGCAAGCTACGCAGTCACAGGATGACCTCAGAATAAAGGAATGGTACACCACAATATATATTGTTTGTACCCCATAGTGGTGTGTAATGTATATATACAGTGTTTGAGATAGAGTGTGTATATAAAAGGACTACTTAGGGGAAAATAATGCTTACAGCGTTATCCTTGATGATATTACACTTTGATCTTCATATTTATCCTATCGAATGATCCCTAAAGTGAAACTCTAGATTCTGGCAATGGAAAGACACTGCTCTTACGAATCCATTAGGACTACTTGGCTGCTTGGTATTTTGTCACAGACTGGAAAAGTGTGAGCTAGAAGCTTAAGAAATTTTAATTAAAGAATTGGAAAAGATGTGGAAGTTCAAATAATCTCCCAGGAAACAAGTGCAAAAGAACTACTAAATAGGTACTACATAAGTATGTAACATTGTACAGTGGAACCTCATACAACAATCACCCCCATATAGCAACAAAATCACATAACAATTAGGTTTTGGGAGGAAATGGCGTCCCACATAACTATTTTCCCTTTGGAAAAAATCGTACAACAATTTTTCAATGGGAAAAATCACTTAGCAAAAAAATAAATAAAACATAATCATTGTATGATGCATCCCATAGGGAAAATTGCTATACGATGCATGCATCATATAGCAATTGTTTTGTACAGCAACAAGCCCCATGGAATGGATTAAAATCGTTTTATGAGGTACCACTGTTCTTCTATGATACCCAGCATGGTATAGTGCAGGCATTCGCAACCTGTGGCCCACGGGCTAGACCTGGCCACCAACGCTGGGCCGAGGCGCGGAGAAGGAGGAGGAGGCGGAGGCTCTCGCGGTTGCTGCTGCTGCTGCTGCTGCTGCTCCTGCTCCGAGGGCCCGCGGGAGCTGCTGCCTGCCAAGCACCGGCTGAGGCGGCGGCAGAGGAGGAGGAGGAGGAAGAAGAAGCAGCAGCGCCTGCCTGCCTGCCTGCCTGCCTGCCTGCCCGCCCGCCTCGGTCCCGGCGCCTGCCTCCCCTTCGCTCGCTTCTTTCCCCTGGCCAGCCGCCCTCCGCTTCTTCGCCGCCTGACACAGCCCAAACCCCCGGCAA
The DNA here is from genome assembly GCA_035047345.1 of Bradypodion ventrale. NCBI lineage: Eukaryota > Metazoa > Chordata > Lepidosauria > Squamata > Chamaeleonidae > Bradypodion > Bradypodion ventrale. The sequence continues at coordinate 181,097,286 of JAWDJE010000003.1, forward strand.
ATGATGTGCTTGGTGATCGCCGCGATGAAAGCCAACGCCGCCGACGCCGCCGCGCTCTCCCCGCCCCCACCACCGGCGGGGAGATAAAGGGAGCCTCCCGTGGCCTGGGAGGCCCCGAAGAAAGACGCCGCCGCCAACGCCGCCGACGCCGCCGCGCTCTCCCCGCCCCTACCACCGGCGGGGAGATAAAGGGAGCCTCCCGTGGCCCGGGAGGCCCTGAAGAAAGACGCCGCCGCCAACGCCGCCGACGCCGCCGCGCTCTCCCCGCCCCCACCACCGGTGGGGAGATAAAGGGAGCCTCCCGTGGCCCGGGAGGCCCCGAAGAAAGACGCCGCCGCCAACGCCGCCGTGCTCTCCCCGCCCCTACCACCGGCGGGGAGATAAAGGGAGCCTCCCGTGGCCCGGGAGGCCCCGAAGAAAGACGCCGCCGCCAACGCCGCCAACGCCGCCGACGCCGCCGCGCTCTCCCCGCCCCCACCACCGGCGGGGAGATAAAGGGAGCCTCCCGTGGCCCGGGAGGCCCCGAAGAAAGACGCCGCCGCCAACGCCGCCGCCGCCGCCGCGCTCTCCCCGCCCCTACCACCGGCGGGGAGATAAAGGGAGCCTCCCGTGGCCCGGGAGGCCCCGAAGAAAGACGCCGCCGCCAACGCCGCCGACGCCGCCGCGCTCTCCCCGCCCCCACCACCGGCGGGGAGATAAAGGGAGCCTCCCGTGGCCCGGGAGGCCCCGAGGAGGGACGCCGCCGCCAACGCCGCCGACGCCGCCGCGCTCTCCCCGCCCCTACCACCGGCGGGGAGATAAAGGGAGCCTCCCGTGGCCCAGGAGGCCCCGAAGGAAGACGCCGCCGCCAACGCCACCGACGCCGCCGCGCTCTCCCCGCCCCCTTCATCGGCGGGGAGATAAAGAGGCGCTGCCTCTACCCGGGGGCCCACGCTATTCGGCCCGGGAATGGGAGGCAGGTGTGTCCTACCTCCCTTTGGACCCTGCCTGTTGGGGGGTTTAAAGGGGAGGCGCCGCCGGAGGCCCGGAAATTATGCTCGGTGCTGGTATCGGGGGGGATGGCGGAGGGGGAGGGAAGAGAGAGTGTTGGCCTTGCCAGCCAGGAAGGAGGGGCAGCATTCCGTCTGGGGAGGTTCCGGAGAGTAATATAGGTGTAGTGACGGGCATGGGCCGGTATGGCGGGTACCGTGGGGCGGGCCGCACTCGGGGAATGCGGGTCCGATGTCTAAGTGCGGTCCCTCATTCCAGCCCTGCAGGTGCATCTCTGGGTCCTGAGCAGCAGATCCGGAGTGACCCCGCCCTTAGGCTGCTGCTGGTGAATGCCAGGTCGGTTTGTAATAAGGCCCCCCTGATTCAAGATGCCATCCAGGATGGGCGGGCCGACTTGGCATGCATCACCGAAACCTGGCTGACACCTGAGGATGGAGTACCTCTTTCGGACATGTGTCCAGCTGGGTTCGGTATTTGGCACCAGCCTAGAGGTGAGGGGAGGGGCGGTGGTGTCGCCATTGTTGCCAGGGAGTCTTTGGAAGTTGCTAGGGCCACTGCTCCACAAGTGTCTGGTTGTGAGGCCCTGCTTCTACGGCTGGGCCCCAAGGGTCAGTTGGGGATCTTGCTCCTGTACCTGCCCCCTTGCAGGGTAAGGGACGCCCTGCCTGAGCTCCTCGAGGCCGCCTCGATGCTGGCGTTGGAGTTCCCGAGGCTTATGGTTCTGGGGGACTTCAATTTGCCATCATTGGGGGTGGCTTCTGAGGTGGCAAGGGAGTTCATGGCTTCCATGGCAGCCATGGGCCTGACTCAGGTAGTTCGGGGCCCGACCAGGGGCAGCGGCCACATGCCAGACTTAGTTTTTCTGTCGGAGCAGTGGCAGAGTGACCTGAGATTACAGGATTTAGCCATCTCACCTGTGCCATGGTCGGATCACTACCTGGTGACTCTTGACTTCCTGGGGGCGACAATTCATCGTAGGGAGGCAGGGCCTATTAAAATGGTCCGCCCTCGGCAACTAATGGATCCAGATGGTTTCCAGAGGGAACTGGGGGATGTTCCTCTGGATCGGCTACACGATTCACCCGAGGCACTCGTCGACCTGTGGAATAGGTCGACAATAGCTGCCTTGGATGAAATCGCGCCACTGCGGCCTCTCCGCGCCCGTGGGGTTAGGTCATCTCCGTGGTTCACAGAGGAACTACGGGAACTCAAACGGGCAAAGAGACGCCTAGAGCGCCGCTGGGTGAAGACCCAGGATGACTCCGATTGGACACTAGCTAGAGCCGCTATTAGGGCCTACCTAGTGGCGATGGGGGTGGTGAGGCGGCAATACTTCACCGCCCTTATTGCCTCCGCTGATAATCGCCCAGCCGCCCTGTTCCGGGTGACCAGGTCGCTCCTCGGTAGAGGGAGATCGGCGCCCGGTTGGCAGGGTTCGGCTGAGGACTTTGCTGACCATCTGGTGGAGAAAATCGATCGGATTCGTTCAGGATTGAATCCTGGCGTGGATGGGGAGGGTCGGGGGGGTGCCGGAGCACAGTCTTGCTGTACGATCTGGGATCGGTTTGAGCCTGTTGTCCCTGATGAAGTGGACAGGCTCCTTGCAGATGTTCGTGCCACTACATGTCCTTTGGACCCCTGTCCCACCTGGTTGGTGAAAGCATCCAGGGGGGTAACAGGGGGCTGGGTTGGGGGGATAATAAATGCTTCGTTACGGGAGGGGGTATTTCCGGCACAGTTAAAACATGCCTTGGTGCGCCCCCTCCTGAAGAAAATGTCCCTCGACCCAGCTGTCCTTAACAACTACAGGCCGGTTTCCAACCTGCCCTTTCTGGGTAAGGTTTTGGAGAAGGCGGTGGCGCGCCAGCTGCAGGGTGTCCTGGAGGAAGCGGATTATCTAGACCCTTTTCAATCGGGATTCAGGCCCGGATATGGAACGGAGACGGCATTGGTCGCACTGATGGATGATCTCTGGCGGGAGCGGGACGGGGGTTGTCCATCCGTCCTTGCTCTTCTTGACCTCTCAGCGGCCTTCGATACCGTCGACCACGGTATCCTGCTGGAACGGCTCAAAGGACTGGGGATCCAGGGCACTGTGTTGTCCTGGTTTTCCTCTTTTCTGGAGGGCCGTACCCAGTCGGTGTGGTTAGAGAGTGAGAGGTCCAGCCCTAGGCTTCTCAAGTACGGGGTGCCGCAGGGATCTGTGCTCTCTCCTCTCTTATTTAACATCTACATGAAGCCGCTGGGTGAGATCATTCGTTCCCACGGGGTGCGGTACCATCAGTACGCGGATGATACTCAGTTGTACATCTCGGCCCGTGGGGACCCCAGTGATGCTGTTGAAATCCTGTCCGGATGCCTGGAAGCCGTTGGGGTCTGGATGGGGGCCAATGGGCTTCGGCTGAATCCCAGCAAGACAGAGTGGCTGTGGATAAGGGGCCCCATGTTATCCAAGGAGCTACCATCTTTGGTATTGGATGGGGCTGTTTTGCCCCAGACAGACCCAGTGCGCAATTTGGGGGTCCTTCTGGACTCACGGCTGCTGCTAGAAGAACAAGTGGCGGCTGTGGCCAGGGGGGCTTTTGCCCAACTTCGGGTGATTCGCCAATTGCGCACGCTCCTGGACCGGGGCTCCTTGCTTATGGTCACTCATGCTCTGGTTACTTCCCGACTAGATTATTGCAACGCGCTCTACATGGGGCTGCCCTTGACGACCATTCGGAGGCTGCAGCTGGTCCAGAATGCGGCGGCCCGGGTGGTGATGGGGTGTGGGCGATATGCCCATGCCTCACCGCTGCTTCGGGAGCTGCACTGGTTACCAGTTTGTCTCCGGGTGCAATTTAAGGTGCTGGTTTTGACCTTTAAAGCCCTATATGGCAGGGGGCCAGGATACCTTAGAGACCGCATCGTCCCAAGAGTGACTGCCCGTCCAACCAGAGCGGACCGGAGAGGCTCTCTAATGGTGCCATCAACGAGGGGTGCACACTTATCTAGCACCCGAAGGAGGGCCTTCTCCGTGTCCGCACCAACCCTCTGGAACCTCCTACCAGCAGAACTAAGACTTCAAAGAGAACTGCTGCCCTTCAGGAAAGGAGTGAAGACCTGGCTGGCAGGGCAGGTGTGGGGCCCGAACGCGACTATGGTCCCCGCCGGCTGGTTTTTATAAGAACTTTCTCTTCGTCCTTCTTGTGCGGTGGGTGGGTTGGATGAGTGGGATATGGGTTTTTAAAAAGGGGGTGGATGTGGGTTTTTATTGGGTGGGTTTTATAAGATTTTGTAATGTTTTTTATGTATTTTTTAGAGTGTTGTAATGCCGCCCTGAGTCGGGTTCTGCCTGAGTGGGCGGCATATACAAATGTGATTAATAAATAAATAAATAAATAAATAAATAAAATCTGGCCCCGAAGCCCTCGCTGCTCCCAGAAGTGGAAGTAAAACATGCACTGTGCATGTGCAGAATGCTGCTAAATGCATTCTGTGCATGCATGGTACGCGTTTTACTTCCACTTCCGGGTGGGAGGAACCACGTGACCGGCCTGATCAGCTGTCCAGGAGGTGTGGTCAGGCCCGCAGCCTGAAAACATTGAGAATCGCTGGTATAGTGGATAGAATAGTGAATTAGGGCTCAGGACATCTGTGTTCAATTACTCAATCATGGACACTCACAGGGGTGTGGAATTTGTAAAACTACTCCTTTAATACTTCACTTACCTTGAAAGCCCTTGTAGGGTCACTGGCTCCAATTTAATGGCACATACAAGAGTTGCTATGTACATCTGCATATGGTTAAGTTTTTTAAAGATTTTGTGACTATAGATATAGCATTCAAGGAATATCTCAGAAATATGTATATATTTTCTTCTAGTATGCAAGTTTAAGGCTCATAAAAGATGTGCAGTCAGGGCCGTAAACAATTGCAAATGGACTACATTGACTTCTATTGGAAAAGATATTATTGAGGATGAAGATGGTGTAAGTATTTATATAATAATATAGATAGCATCTCACATGCTTTATTTTTCTGTATAAAAACATTAGCGTTTTACAACTATCCTGGTGACTGATAGAGTGAATTACACAAGGTATTAGTCATGTGTCTGGTCATGTGACATTTGAGGAATCAGGCACATTACCAATATCTTGTTAACTAGCCAACCTGGTGTTTACAACTACATTTCCATACATTGGGGGGAAAATACACCAATAGAATTCTTGCCATTGTGTCTGATAATATTTTGGATGGTGTGAATTAAGACTGGCTGTACACTGTGTCTAGCTGCCTGGATTGTTCAGTGCATTGGGTGTCTTGCCTTTGAAGGGGACATTTTGCCTACTGTGCCTCCTGTGTAGCCTTGGGGAAGCTGTACAGTCCCAGAGTGCTTTAAAAAGGATTGATAAACCACACCTGAGTATTTTAAATGGAAAAAACCCTTGAAAGGGTCACCATCAGTCAGAACTGTCTTAAATGACATAATAGATGGCCATCTAGGCTATGGCAACTCTTTCAAGAGTTTTCTAAGGCTGCATGAGGCTCCAGATGCTTTTGGGCTTCAACTCTTCACATCAACTACCCTAGTTAGGGTAGTGAACTGGCATTCCCTTCTCCTGAGCGTGCTCTGGGACTGTGTATCTTGCCAAAGGCTTCTCCTACAAGACACAGTCGGGAATCAGACTGCTGGCTTCATCTCAGGTGCAACAGCTCACTGTGCTATTGAGCTACTGTATTTGTTTTCAGCACATTTTGTCCTTTTGTTTTTTGCCTTAGTCATAATACAAACAATTCCTTGGATCTTGTTCAAGTAGACAGAAGATGCCATGATATATGGCCTGTGTTTCTTTGTGCAACAAGGTCCTTCTCTTCTGTAGACAGTGGCACACTTTAGTGATTTCACACTAGATCTATCAGGTCCTGTAGATCTGAAAAAGTTTATGAAAGTTATTTTTGTGAACTGCATAGATCTCCCAGATGGCTGGTTTTAGTTCACAAAAGTGATTTTTTAAAACTTTAAATAAGAAGAGACTTTGCTCACATTAATGTGGATGCAGATATTACTATAAAGAGCTGACACCGGAATCTAGAGATTGCATAGTACAGTGGTACCTCACTTAAAAAGCCTAATGCGTCCGGCGAGATTGTTCTTTAAGCAAGTTGTTCTAAGCAAAACACTTGGAAAAAGCACCACTGCTGCCATTGTAAGTGACTGATTGTGACTTCTGGTGGCAGGGGGATTGGGAACCCTGATTTAGTTGTTAAGCGAGTTTTTGGTTGGTTTTAGTTGTTAAGCGAGGGTGACCATTCAGAGAAAATTCTGCTCTTTAAGTGAATTAGTCTCTAAGCAAGGCACTCTTTATGTGAGGTTTTACTGTACTAGTAAGGACCCAGAGAACCAATCCAATTTCTTCAACTTGATCTTTCAGAAGCAACACCTCTCCTCCAGCTGACCATAAAGGTTTGAAAAATCCTCAGGTGTAGCAAAAAGAAAAACTGAGGAAGCTGTTTGGACATTTGGCCAGATATTTATGGATCAGAGCCCAAAGGATTTCAAAATGGGTTGAGTTAAAAGAATGGTGACTTTGGAGGATGGTTGAAAGTTTTAACCCCACTTGACCTTAATGTTGCATTGCAGGTAGCTATGCCTCATCAATGGTTAGAAGGAAATCTGCCTGTCAGTGCCAAATGTACAGTTTGTGACAAGACTTGTGGCAGTGTTCTCCGCTTGCAGGACTGGAAGTGCCTTTGGTGTAAAACTATGGTATGGTTCAGAATGTTTGATTCCTCAAATCTTCATTTAATGGCAATGGAACTATACAGTCAGTTTTGGTTTTGTCTGAAGTTGATAGCAGGATGCCTAATTGATCAATTAAATGTCTTAAAACCAATTACCGTATTTGCCAGCATAGAAGACACCCCCGTTATTACCCAAATAGCCCAATGTAGGCTACTATATACAATACAAGACACACTCCATTTTCCCAGTGTATTTTAAGGGGGGGAGTGGGTCTTATACACCAGCAAATATGGTAATCAAATAATTAGCTGTAAAATGTATTTGCCAAAATCCTGTTGGTAATTTACTCATGCATAAAGTACATGATGTTAACTCACTTGGATGAGTTACTGCTAATTAATAATGCTCTGTTTCATTATAAGGCATATGCAGCTGGCATCTTGCCACTTACCAGATATTTGCTTACCAGATATTTGCTGTAAAAGTTACACACTTTAGCAGCGCACTTGTAAGTCACTGGGAGGATTCTGGCTAGTATTTCTTTAGCTCACATAATTTGTTCTCACTACCTAAGCTATTCTTACAGTTTCCAAAATGAACAAATTAAAACTTTTAATTATACAGTATAACTATCATCCCATACAGCGATTAAATCGCATAGTGATGAGGCTGGGAGGGGGGAGGCATTCCGCATAGCAATCGTTCCTATGGTTGATTTGCAGGATCTATACCTATAAAGGAAAGGTGTGGCCGTACGTGACCTGTATAGAAATCCACACCCCTTCACCGATCCCTCCCAAATTTGGCACACATGTACCTGCCATTTCGGAGCCCAACGCCGTCTGGATCATGCATCCAACGGGGGGCCCTATGCCCCCCAAAATGAGTAAAACAAAAAATCACAAATCGCAGCAGCCACTACTGCATGGCATGGCCAATTAGGGAGGCCAGCATGAGCGCGACAGAGGCGGGGTGATGGCACAGCCAATCGGGAAAGGGGCCATGGCCAGAGTGGTAGTTGGCCTCCGGAACGCACTGACTCAAGCCCCGTCACCTTGGGTTGGGCCTGCAGGGGAAGGGCGAAGTGCTATGGAGCTCAGCTGCCTGACATGGGTAGCCTCTGTGTGTGTGTGTGTGTGTGTGTGTGTGTGTGTGTGTGTGTGTGTGTGTGTATGTGTGTGTGTGTGTGTGTGTGTGTGTGTGTGTGTTCAGAGAGATCAGAGTGATGAATGGATTGTGTGTGGAGAGGGATAGTGTGTGTGTGTGTGTGTGTGTGTGTAGAGACATAGTGCATGTAGAGAGGGTGTGTGTGTTTTGTTTAGAGGGATGGGTGTGGAGAGGGCTGGTGTATGTGTGTGGGAAGGGATATTGTGTATGGAGAGGGATGGTGTGTGTGTGGAGAGGGATAGTCTGTGTGGGGAGGGATGATCTGTGTGTGTGTGTGTGTGTGTGTGTGTGTGTGTGTGTGTGTGTGTGTGTGTGTGTGTGTGTGTGTGTGTGTGTGTGTGTGTGTGTAGACAGGCTCTGCAGTAGGCTAAGGGGGTTTCATTTCGATTTGTTTAGTCTGATATGCTTCCACCATGTGCAAACATTTAAAATGTTTAATTCTGTGAACATATCAGATAATAAACAAAGCAAGTTTTCAGAGCAAGTTTCACCCTCACTCCAGAATGCGAGCACACACGCCATGCTGCAAGGGCATGACCGTGGGCCTCAATAACCCCCACATGGACCAGAGCACCAAAAACACGGGGCAACACCAGCACACCCACAGCACGCACCAACGCAACCTCGCGGGCCGTGCCACCACCGCCCCTAACCATTCCCTGGCAAAGCCGGGCACTAAACTAGTACACAATAAAATACTCCAAAATATATTAACTAGAATGCTGAGCATAATCCATCAGTGCCTGCACTTTCTAATGTGAATTTTAAATTGCTCTGAACAGATCTCTTTTAAGAATAATTTGTATAGATTGTATTGATCAGTTTGTTTCAGCTGGTTAAAAAACGATTTTAACACAGATGGTAGCACATAATATACATACATTGTATAGTTCAAGACTTATAAACTGAAAGGAAATGATTTTTCAAAACATTCAAGCTGCTGTTTAGGATTGCAGTCACACTTTTCTGCCAGTCCCCCACTCCTGAAGCCATTCCTTTTTTTCTCTGAACAATCAGGCATAATTCCATGACCTTTTATCATCCTTATAGAGTATTTTGAATGTTTCCTTCCAACTGGATTTCTCATTTTGGTCTTTAAAAAAAACTTTTGCAGACTGCCGTGGGGGGTGTCTCATCTTATTTAATTTAATTTAATTTAATTTAATAGTCACACTTATACGCCGCCCACTCAGGTAAAACCCGACTCAGGGTGGCATTACAACCATTTTAAAATCATATAAAAACACATATAAAACCCCAATTATCCCAACCAACCACCCCACCCACTGTAAAAAGAGAAAGAGAGGGCTCCTAATTGTTATCTTGTTATGAGCCAGCAGGCGGGGACCGTATTCCCATTAGGGCTCCAGACCTGCCCTGCCAGCCAGGTCTTCAAACCTTTCCTGAAGGGCAGCAATTCTGTTTGAAGTCTTAGATCTGTTAGCAAGAGGTTTCAGAGGGCTGGTGCGGACACAGAGAAGGCCCTCCTCTGAGTACTAGATAGATGTGCTCCTCTAGTTGAGGGCACAATTAGAGAGCCCCTCCGGTCCGCTCTGGTTGGACGGGCAGACACTCTTGGGGCAATGTGGTCTCTTAGGTATCCTGGCTCACTACCATATAGGACTTTAAAGGTCAAAACCAGCACCTTGAATTGCACCCGGAGATATATCCCACTTTTGTACTATTTTGGTATCATTTGGCTCTGTAAGCTGCAGCCTGAATGCTGAAAACAAGAACCATAATTACATATGCAGCTGTGATAAGTATGACTTCTATGCTGGCTTAGAAAATTTTCTTGCAAGATTCTGGACTTTTTGTGGAGATTCTGCTTTTTGTTGAGTTTATTGCTCTTCCCTTGGAGAAGGAAGTCTTGGCTACCTATCCTGCCTTTGTCACCTATAGGGAACATGACACCCATACCACTGATCCGGCTCTGTGAGCCACTTTCTGGTCCTTAGCCCTTTTGCCACACAAAGTCCTCCTCAGTCCCAGGCAAGTATTGATGAAGCTGCTGCCCTCCATCAAGATGCATTCAAGTGGAATTTAATCCACTTGAGGACCATCACCCTTCCCTATGGACTTTGCCACCCAATGCCATTAGTCGTCAGAATTGTCAGGTTAGTTAAGTGCTGCCTGATGATCGGTGTTGACTTGTTGGCAGTATGGTCTACTATATAGCCATAGAAGGATAACCTGTCCAAGACTGATATGGTACTTCTTACCAGACTCGAAGATAATAGTGAACGGTTTAGTAGACTTTCAGCTTTTTAATGAACCAGACCCAGGTATTCAGGGCTCATTTCCTAGGTATTGCTTACAGAAAATAGATTTGTAAGCATTTTATATATATCCAACAGCATTGAGAAAGAAATGCAAAATTCACTGATGCAACCAATTCAAATAAAGTCTCAAAGTTACCTATAACCATGAGGTTTTGCCTGGGTCTTTGTGTTTTTCTACTGGAGGACCAGCAAGAACCAAGCTGTCTGCAGGCCAACCACATTCCTCATCAGAAAAAAAGAAGCTATGAGTTTTTCCTGGACTATACATTTAAATATTCCTAAATGTGCCAGATTGGCTAATACCCAGCAGTCATCACTATCATCAGTGAAAGTTAGCATCTGACAAGAACCATTCCCTGACACTGTACCAAATCGAGTTCTGTGCAGGACAGTGACAATAAAGATTAATCTATCTATCTAGCTTGAAACCCAGGTAACTTGTAGCTTGTAGTGCTGGAGAATTGCAGGATGTAACCCCGTGGCATCTGTAAACTAGAAAACATGAGGCTGAATCTCCTAGCCTAACATTATTATAGATATAACTAGCATTTTTTGCCCGGCCATGCCAGGCAGTTATTATCTGTGAGTGGGTGGTTGGGGTGGTTTTGGGATGTGTGCTCACCCCACCCCCCCAATACCACCCCAACCACCAACACACAGATAACTGTTTTGCCCCAGACAAACCCAGTGTGCAACTTGGGTGTCCTTCTGGACCCACGGCTGCTGCTAGAAGAACAGGTGGCAGCCATGGCCAGGAGGGCTTTCGCACAGCTTCGATTCAGTCGCCAGTTGCGCCCGTTCCTGGACAGGGACTCCTTGGTCATGGTCACTCATGCTCTGGTCACCTCCAGACTAGATTATTGTAATGCACTCTACATGGGGCTGCCCTTGACGACCATTTGGAGGTCCAGAATGCGGCAGCCCGGGTGGTGATGGGATGTGGACATTATGCCCATGCCTAGCCACTGCTTCGGGAGCTGCACTGGTTACCAGTTTGCCTCCGAGTGCAATTCAAGGTGCTGGTTTTGACCTTTAAAGCCCTATATGACAGTAGGCCAGGCTACCTAAGAGACTGCATCGCCCTAAGGACATCTGTCCGTCCAACCAGGGCTAACCGGAGGGGCTCTCTTATTGTACCATCTGCTAGAGGTGCTCGCCTCTCTGGCACAAGGAGGAGGGCCTTTTCCATGTCTGCATCGGCACTCTGGAACCTCTTACCAACAGAGCTTCGTCTCCAGACGGAATTGCTGCATTTCAGCAAAGAACTTAAAACCTGGCTGGCAGGCCAAGTATGGGGTGCAGGTTGAAGGGTGACTCCCGTTGGGTGGCTGGTATAGTGAATTCCGCCCCCCTCGGTCCCTGCACCCTTTTTTTAGGGAGAGGGTAGTTTCTAAGCAGTTTTTTTAAATTATGTTTTTATTATGATTGTGAACCGCCCTGAGTTGGCCTTGGCCAAATGGGCGGTATAGAAATTGAAATAATAAATAAATAAGTAAATAAATAAATAAATAAATAAATAAACTGCCCGGCAAGACGGGTGCCCGGTGTGTGTGTGTGTGTGTGTTTGAGAGAGAGAGGGGGGGAGTGGTGCTCCGTATTCGGCCCTTGTCTGTCGGAGCTCGGAGAAAGCAAGGCCCTTTTCTGACAGGCAAGGGCCGAATGTGGAAGGGGCTCGCTTCCCTCCGGGAGCCGAAGGCACAGAATGGAGCGCCGGGGAAGTGGCTCGCTTCCCTTGGTGGGAGGGGGCCGAAGGCACCAGTGCCTTCAGCCCCCAGCCCCCATGGAAGGGGCTTGTTTCCCTCCGGGAGGCAAAGGCTGAGAACAGAGCGCCGTTCTCGGCCTTTGCTTCCCGGGGAAGTGGCTCGCTTCTCTCGGTGCTGCCTTCATCCCCCGTCCCCCGTGGAAGGGGCTCGCTTCCCTCTGGGAGGCGAAGGCAGAGAACGAAGCGCCTGAGGGAAGCAGCAGGTGTGCGGCGATAAGATGGGCTCCCCCTCTTCTTCCTGCTATCCCACCGAAGCCACGGCGAGGCTGGAGCTGGCCTTCATCGCTGGGGTACCGGGGAAAAGAGGGGCTCCCCCTCCTCCCCGAAACCCCACTGAAGCCGCGGCGAGGCTAGCACCAGCCTTCATCGCCGGGGCGGCGGGGATGGCTTCCCTTGGGAGTTTTTTATACCCACACGCCGGCTGCCCCACCTCCTCCACTCTCGCGCCATTCAGCCTGATTGGCTGAGGGGTTGCGTGGCATGGAGGATGCTGGGAACCGTAGTTCTTTTTGTTGTTCATGTTTGTGGGGTGTTTTCCCCACTCTCTGTTTCGAGACCCTTGCAGCGTTGTGACTTTGGTTTTAAGGTAAGTGTGGGCAGCTCGGTACAGGATGGTTGGGCCAGGTGTGGCCACATATGCTGGACACGTACCACACAACCCCCTTCTTATAGGTATAGATAAAACTGGCACGTGGATCAGTGCCATACATTTTTACAAAATGTTACATTTGAGGCCAGGTCAAATTCAGATTCTAGGGAGAAAATTCACCACACACTTTTCTTACAAGGAGTACAAAAGGACTTGGATTTATTATCCTCTCTGCTCCAGGGATAATTCTTGCTTTTATGTGGAAGTAACTTATCCTTCTGAGCATGCATTGATAATCAACAGTTCCAGAATCTTTCCTGAGGAAAGCTAAGTCCAGACATACATGATGCTCAAAAATATTATTTACTCAAAAGTAGCTTGCTCTTATTTTTATTTCTTGCTTGGTGGTACAGTAAAATTCCAGATAATGACAGCACCAGTTAATGACAAATCCAGATAACAATGCCAAATTTTCAGAAAAGATTTGGACTGGATAACGTCGTTGTGTCGTTATCCGGTGCATCGTGTTTGATCTCTTACCTTGTCATGCTGTTTGGGGCAAAAAAAAAATCGCCATATTCAGGTGCATTTTTCCGGTTCTCCCCTTCCCTAGCAGCCTCTGGGGTGGGTGCTATTCCCCAGGACATTTCATATTCCCGCCTTCCTAGGGGGTTCCGCACCACAGCTGAAAATAGTTACGGCCACCATTTTGTTTCTAAAGAGGCAGACGGATCAACCCCCTGTTCTTTTTCCTTTTTGGAAAGGGAACCGGAATGGTTTTTTTTAGCGATATCCAATACATGGACTGGATAAGGACAAAAACCAGATAATGACACGACTTGTGGAACCAAGTTTTGTCATTATCCGGAGTATTACTGTACTTATTAGGCAATGCAGCCAGGTAATTTATCAGACTGGGTTTCTTTATATAGTTGACAGCCTGAATTAATCCTGATGGGTTAAAAAATGTACAGAAATATTTTGGCTTCATCACACAAAACTAGCATACAGATTTTTTTCTTATACAGTGGTACATCAAGTTACGAACGTCTTATGTTACAAAATTTTCTCAATACAAATGAAAATTCACTGAAAACAATGCCTCGAGTTACGGATTTAAAGTTGTAACTTGAAACACGGTTTCTCATAGGAATGCATTGAAACCAATTAATCCGTTCTGGAGGTCAGTAAAAAGGTTTTCAATGCATTCCTATGGGAAACCGTGTATCGAGTTAGGAATTCTTTGTATATGAAATGTCCTGGGGAATGCATTAAATTCGTAACTTGAGGTACCACTGTACAGTAAAACCCCTACTTACGAAAAAAGTCAGTTCCGTAGGTTTTTGCTTAAATGGAATTTTTTTCGTAACTCAAAAAAACCATAGGAAAAATGAAATTTTTATGTAAATTGAAGCAAACCCATAGGAAAAATGAAATTTTTATGTAAATTGAAGCATTATGTAACCTGAGGCATTTGTAAGTCGGGTTTTACTGTATATTTCTTTGAAAAAATCAGATTAAATCACTTTGCTCTGGTATATGCATTTTGCTTCAAAATAAAGTTTGCAAATTCCATGGAAATACTGACAGTCCATGGCTAATCTATTGTCAAATTGTTTCTAGATGCACACAGCTTGCAGGGATTTGTATCCTCGCAAGTGTCCACTTGGCCAATGTAAAGTATCCATTATTCCACCCACATCACTGAACAGCATAGACTCTGATGGTATGTAGGCCCTTTGATGCTTATTTCTGTTATGTGAGATTTTCTTGTGCCCTGCATGATACATGGGAAATATCGTTGAGTGCAAGGGCATTTTGTTGCATTGTAATATTGGGCTACATAAGGGGTAGTTATAATGTGATAATGCAGTATAATGTGATAATGCAGTATTGTGAAATATGGTGATGTTATTTATTTCCTTTTGCCTGGTTGCCTCTATTCCAGTGTTTCTCAACCTTTGGTTTTGGACTTCAATTCCCGGAAGCCTAAGTCAATTCCTTTAGTGTTCCAGAAATAATGAGCAGCAGCCAGCAATACGGGCCAAACACATAACTTTATTGCAGGGTTAAGAACACAATTTTAACTGTGCCACAGCGACTTATATACAGGTGCGGAAAGATACATTTTGGCAGGCTTTAACAGGATTGGTTGAGAGTGGGGTGGTCGAGGACCTGATCTCAATCGCGCTTCTCAGAGTAAAATGGCGTAAACCCTAATCTCGCGTTACTTAGAAACTGAGGAGAACATAAAATGGTGGACAAATTTCATTCAATACACAACACCCCTCCCCCCTAGGATCGCACAAAACCTTTAAGTCATTGCAGGGGGCCACAGGATCTTTTTGGCCACACTGGCGCCTGGTCAGTTGGGTGAGCCCTAGGGCTCTCTGAGTAATGTAATGGTTATTCCGCAACGGATGGTCTGCTAAGACTAATAGCATGACGAGAGCCATTGCCCATTAGACCTAGGGAGGGGAAAAACCAACTCAAAGTACCGTTTTGTAAATGAAGGAGTAGGGAAACACTCAAACTCAAACCCAGTATTCGAAGGGGAAAAACTAAACTGAAAGTACCTCCGATAATCATGAGTGGAGGGCGACTCAACACAAACTTCGCCGTTTTGGGTGTGAGTAGGGGTAGACTCAAACACTGGAGGATGGGGGGCCCCAGAGGAGAAATCATAACCCCGTTTTTCGCATGGACAAGTAGAGGAACACTCACAACCCCCCCCCCCGGATCCTGTAAAACAATGGATGAATTACCAGGTTTCTGGGACACTTTTGGACGCTTTGAATTAGAAAGCTGGGGATTACAAACTGAGCCTTCTTTGTCTCCCCCTTGGAATAAATGGGTGGGGGAGGACCCTAATGTAGAATCATGGTGAGCCTCGTCAGCTCCGGGCACCCCAAACTCAAAACTGTCCTCATGTTCTACCAGTGATTGGTTTGTTACTCTATGTCTGATTTTGTCAGCGTGTTGTTGCCAAAGTAGACCGTTTTCCAGTTTAACCCGGTAGGAGACTGATCCCGTTTGCTCAACGACAGTACCTGGAACCCAAGCCAGCCCTCTTGCAACGTAATTCCGGCAATGCACAGGGTCCCCTACTGCAAAACCTTTTCTCTGCCCAATTCCTATATTAACCCCCCTATCTCCACCCTGGAAGGATCCAACCTATCCATCAAAGTGGTTGGCTTTCTGTGCATGAGAATGTCAGCTGGGGACAAACCTGAGGTCAGAGGGGTAACCCGATAGGTTAAAAGGAATTGACAGAGCTGTAGGTCAGTGTCTCCTGGCCCCATACGATGTAAAGCTTCCTTAGTCGTATGGACCTGTCGTTCAACCTGGCCATTGGTGGCAGGGTGAAACGGGGCAGATGTAACATGTCAGATGGCATTCCTTTCAAGAAACGCCTGAAACTCGACAGACGTAAAAGTAGTGCCGTTGTCGGAAACAAGCACATCTGGCAGGCCGAAGCAACTGAAAAGCCTGTACAGGTGTTTAATAGTCACAGCTGACATGATACCAGGGACAGGGATTACCTCTAGCCACTTTGAGAACAAATCGATCACTAGAAAGTATAAGGTGCCTCGAAACGGACCGGCAAAATCCACATGGATTCGTGACCACGGTCTGCGAGCCATGTCCCATTCCCGGGAGGGAAGTCAGGACTCCTCAGGGCAAAAACTCTGGCAGCTATTGCAAGTGCCTACTAACCACTCTATGTCTGAATCTACTTGCGGCCACCAGAAATAGCTCCATGCCAAGGCTTTGGAGCGCACGATTCCCGGTTGGCTAATGTGCAGAAACTTAAGGACTTTGGGCCGCAACACAGCAGGAATTACTGTGGGCCAACCCTTCTGGACTCAAGTAACCACTTGGGACAACAACTTATCCTTAGCTGTAGCCTTAGCGATGTCTGAGGGAACTATGGGGGGGGGTGAATCGAGAGATTCGATCATCAGCTCCTGATGATCTTGCTCTATCTCGCAGTCTGGTTCCCCAAGGTCGGGCAATGGGGACCTTGAGAGGGCATCGGCATGGCCTATGTCCTTCCATGGGCGATGAATTAATTTAAACTGGTATGCATTTAGGAATATAGCCCATCTCAGCATTCGGGGAGAAAGTATTTGTGGAGTGGGCTTTGAAGTAACAAAGATTCCTAACAGGCTTGTGGTCCGTCACAATTGTAAAGTCTCTCCCATACAGAAAATCGTGAAACTTTTTCATCCCTGCAACTATGGCCAGAGCTTCACGGTCAGTCTGTGCATAGTTTCTCTCGGCTTTGGAAAGGGACCTTGAATAAAAAGCAAATGGGGACTCCGCTCCACTATCCAATGTATGGCAAAGAACAGCTCCCACCCCTACTGGTGATGCATCACAAACTAATACCATGGGTTTTTGGGGATCAAAATGGGTGAGGACTGTCTCAGAGGACAGCAGCTCCTTTAACTCTCTGAAAGCCTTGCATGGCTCTGCCTCCACCTCCAAACTGTGTCTTTCTTCAGAAGGCGATGCAGTGGCTCGGCTACAGACACCTTCCTGGGCAGGGAGGAGTGATAAAAGTTAAGCAAACCCAGGAAAGACTGCAACTCGGACTTAGAAGATGGCCAGGGGGCATTACATACAGCGGAGACCTTAGAATCTGAGGGTTTGACCCCCTTGGGAGTGATTTTGAATCCCAGAAACTCAACCTCCTTGGCAAAGAATGCACATTTGTCCTTACATAACCAGAGCCCTGCCTGTTCGAACCTCTGCAAAACCCGGTCCAATCTTTCTGCCAGTTCGAATTCGTCCACTGCAGTGATTAAAACATCGTTGAAATAGGGGAGGACCCCAAGTAGATGCTCTATGAGCGATTGGAATATACCAGGGGCTGCATTGACCCCAAACTGCAAACTGGTGACTTTGAAAGCCCCTCTATGAGTGACAATCGTTTGCATAACTGCAGCAGCAGGCGTGACCATTAGCTGCTGGTATGCTTGGGCTAAATCTAATTTAGCGAAACACTTCCCCCCGTGTAAGGTAGCCAGCAGGTGGCTGACACCAGGGATCAGATATGCATTGTGCCGAATTGCCTTGTTGATTGTGCACTTGTAGTTTGCACAGATCCTAACCTTCCCATTTGACTTAATGGCTGTTACAATAAGAGTTTCCCATTTGGCAGAATCAACAGAAACCACAATACCTTGACCCACAAGCTTATCAATTTCCGCCTTTATCTTGTCCTTAAGAGCAAAGGGAACATGGCGAGGCTTAAGGTGGATAGGCTATACATCTGGGTCAAGTTCAAAAGAGACTGGGGGGCCCACATAAGTTCCAAGTCCTTTTTTGAAAACCTCTGGGTGCACGTTGCAAACATCCAGCACCAGATCACAACTCACAGCATTTATTCCAGATAGTCTTATTCCCAGCGGTTCGAACCACTGGACCCCCAGCAAACAGTTAGTTCCTTGTTTCACCACCACAAGGGGCAATTTGGTGCGAATGTTCTTGAAACGTACAGAGAAATCCCCCACCCACCCCCAAATTGGAATGTGGCACCCTTGAACGTCTTGGAGGAACATCTTCAACGCCTGCAACTTAGGGCGCGAGGCGGGGGGAATTTTTAGGAAGTCTTTTTGGGGCAAGATGGAATAAGATGTACCCGAGTCTACCTCCATACACATTGGGACGCCTTGCAGCTGCAGCTCCACAAAGAAATGGCTGGTCACATTGAACACACTGCTGACTGGATCCCCGACAAGATCTTGGAGATGTCCACTCTTGGTCTTCTTGTCTGCTCATCCAACGCTGGGGCTGGCCTGCTCCGCTGGCAGCACACTTTGGCAATATGCCCTTGCTTGCCACAATGGTGGCAGTCCGTGTTCCAGAATGGGCACTTTCGTCGGTCGTGCCTTGCTCCCACAGCCATTGCACTTCTTCAGGACCCTCAGAGTGTGCTTTTCCTTCTTCCAGACCTTTCCGACTCCTCCATCCTCATTGCTGGACCCAAACATGGACAAAGATGGTGGTGACGCTGACGAGGAGATGGAGGACGGTGACCAACAGTGGTGGGCCTGTACAGCAGACTCCGGAGCCCCGGAGGCAACAGACCGCTGCTTGAAGGATTTCACCCCCAACCTGGCCACCTCGGACGCCAACACCTCCTTCAATACAGACTTGAAGGTCAAGTGTGTCGCGGGTCATCAGCCTGTGTTGAGCCTCTTCATTCCGAAGTCCGACTAGCAGGCGGTCACGGAGGGTGTCCTCGATATTCGGCCACTGGCAAGGGGCTGCTGCGAGTCACAGGGCGGCAGCATAGTCATCCACAGACTCTCCAGGGTGTTGGTCACGGCGGTGAAACGCGACCCGGGCAGGGAAAATCAAGACCCTTGGTTGGAAGTGATTTCGAAGGGCCATCAGGATATCGGTGAGTGGAACATCGTCGATATCCCGTGGCAATAACAGGTGAATGGCCAACTCGAGGGTAGCCAGACCACATCTTGCGAGGAAACACGATCTCTTCAGATCTTTGTCTACGATACTGTCAGCCGCCATGGCATGTTTGAATTGTTTTTCGTAGAGGAGCCATTTCTCCAGCGCTGTAACATCGAAAGAGCCAACGGAATTCTTGTGGGACGCCATCCCATCCTCGTCGCCAGTTTAGTGTTCCAGAAATAATGAGCAACAGCCAGCAATATGGGCCAAACACATAACTTTATTGCAGGGTTAAGAACACAATTTTAACTGCGCCACAGCGACTTATATACAGGTGCGGAAAGATATATTTTGGCGGGCTTTAACAGGATTGGTTGAAGGAGAGTGGGGTGATCGAGGACCTGATCTCAATCGCGCTTCTTGGAGTAAAATGGCACGAACCCCAATCTTGTGTTACTTAGAAACTGAGGAAAACATAAAATGGTGGACAAATTTCATTCAATGCACAACAATTCCCCAAAGCATTGACCAGCCAATGTACTGACTTAGGCTTCTGGGAATTGAAGTCCCCCTGTGGGGTGTGGGCCCCATGTTAGGAACCATTACTCTATACAGTGAAAATATTGTAGTCCACATGTCATGCTGAATACACTGGCCACATTGGCACAACTCAGACCCTTTTCTACTAAAATGTCTAAAGAATAGTAGGTTGGATCCAGCAGAGCAATGAGTGGAGTAAATAGTCTCAGTGGTCGTACATGGGAAGCAGGGAAATGCTCTTTCCTGGTTTCCCATCCTCCAGCCCTATATAGTTGTAGGACCCTCTGGGACAGATTCAAAGGTGTTATACAAATCAGCTAAAATTATTATTATTATTATTATTATTATTATTATTATTATTATTATTATTATTATTATTATTATTATTATTATTATTATATTATTATTATTATTATTATTATTATTGACTTGTATGCCACCCAACTCGCAATGCAACTCTGTGCGGCTGACAAAGAAATAAAATATTACAAATTACAGTTACAAAGTATCACATCAACACAATATAAAAAAAATTTCAAGAACAATACATATTCCAAAAGCAATACATATTTCAAAGCAATACACAGGGATAAAAGAAAAAATACATTGCAAAAACTCAGTCTTGTCCAATTCCTTCCAGGCTAAATAGCTGAGGGAAAAAATCCGGTAACAGTTCCTCCTTCCCCTCAAGGCCAGGGCCAGTCGAGGGAAAAGTCCGGCGGCATTGGCGGCGGCATTCTTATAGCCGCCCGGCCGCGCCTCATAGTTGCTCCTCCTTCCCCTCAGAGCCAGGGCCGGCCAAGGGAAAAAGTCCGGTTCTTAAGCCACCGAGCCCTGGCAGCTGCAGCCACTTCTCCCTCCAGCCGGGCGTGCGAGGGCAGGCGTCTGGTGGCCCTGGCGGCAGGGTTCTTAAATCCGCCGAGCCCCAGGAGCTGCAGCCACTTCTCCCTCCAGCTGGGCAGGCAAAGGCAGGCGTCCAGTCGGCACGGCGACAGAGTTCTCTTCCTTGCCATATCCATTCCCAGACATTTCCATTGGCTTGAAGATCTCTTTCCAGGAATAGAAGGATACTTTTGTATGTAAAAAGTCATTTGATGGCATTAAAAAAAACATCATAAGACTGCTATAGCCATTGATAGATTTGCACTGTCTTTGGACCCTTAAATAAATTTAATGAAAGCTGCCTTTTCAAATAAAATAAAATAAAATAAATCTGTAGTTATTCTATGGTGCCATTGCTGAGTGGCTAGCTGAGGTGGATATTTGGTGAAAATTCATTCCAAATAAGCAGAAGAGAATGCTTTCCCTATTTGGTATGAGGCAGAAGTTGGCAAAGCTGTATGTAGAAAGGAATGCCCTTCCCCTCAAAAAAAAAGAAAGAAAGAATAAGGCTCCCTCATAGGATCACTGTGTTCCAGTTTCTAGACATTTGAATGTAAGCAATCTATTATATTGAATACATGGAATCCTTTAAATCAACTAGCATTTAAGTTTAATAACATTGGGAAACAATTTAGAGGATTTTGTGTCCCAAGCATGATTTGGCAACTACAGTAGTACCTCATACAACGATTTTAATCCGTTCCACGGAGCTCGTTGTTATACGAAACAATTGCTATACGATACATGCACCGCATAGTGATTTTCCCTATGGGATGCACCATACAACGATTTTTTTTGCTAAGTGGTTTTTCTCCATTGAAAAATTATTGTACAATTTTTTTCCATATGGAAAATTATTATGCGGGACACCATTTCCCCCCAAAACCCAATTGTTATGCAATTTCGTTGCTATACGGGGCAATTGTTGCATGAGGTTCCACTGTATAATGGAACATATTAAACTCTACCACCTGCCAAAGAATATGTTCTTTATCTGATTCCCAACTTGCCTCTGAGTAACTGAACTACTAAACATTTCTTGAAAAACAACAACCACAAAATCCAGGTTTTACCCCGAAGTTTATCTTTATACTCTAGGTTTGTCATGTGCATGTAGCTGGCCAGATGGTAGCAATGGGGTAGAACAGAAAGTTGGCTCATCTGATGATGCTCTTGTAATTGGTTAATAGTGGATGGTTCAGGTGTCACCTTAACCAGTAAGGGGAGAACTTGCCCATGCTTGCTTTCCATGTCAGCTAAAGCAGCTGGTGATCATTTTGCAAAAGAATGGGGAGGAAATTAGCTTCCTCCAACTTATTCATGTAATTCTGTTGCTTACTTTATTTATAGGATTCTGGAAAGCCACATGCCCACCAACTTGTGCCAGTCCTCTCTTGGTTTTCGTTAATTCAAAGAGTGGAGACAATCAGGGAGTAAAGTTTATCCGACGATTCAAACAGTCGCTAAATCCAGCTCAGGTGTTTGATTTAATGAACGGAGGCCCTCATTTAGGGTAAAGAGTTTTGCTTTCTTACTTTTTTTGTTCTTTTTCAAAGGCTCAGAAGGAGAGTTGCAACATTGATATATTTAAATCACACCCAATTATATATTATAGGGATGTTCATTTTATAATATTTTACTGTATTGGTGGTTCAAAGTTGTTGATTCTAAGGATACAGATTTTGGAATTCTGTGAGAGATTGCTAGATGTCTGCTTAAGTCCAGTAGTAGGTTGCAGCTAGGCTAGGCCTATTGAATCAGTGGCACTTAAATAGGACAATTGATTCATTAAATTCTCACGGATTCAGCGAGCCTTCTCTGCTTGCAACTTAGTATTAGAGTTCAGCAACTGTGAGTTTGGTTTAGAATATATTCTTCTGATATGTGCTTTAGACAGGAACTATATCCCTCATAATAGGAAGTCCTATTGCATACCCGTCAAGCGCCGCTCCCCAAAATACGGGAAATTTTGCACATGCACGGGCACGCACACGCAGAACCCATTTGTGCATGCGCAGAACCTGTTTGCACATGCACAGAACCTGTTTGCGAATTCGCAGAACACGTTTGCACGTGCACGAACGGGTTCAGCGTGCGTGCACAGTAACACCATTCCCCGCTGTTCAAAATACAGGATGGCGATGGGAAAGGTGAGGAACAAGCGCCAAAATACGGGAAATCCCGGCCAATACGGGATACTTGACAGGCATGCCTATTGTGCTCGCAAAACTTCCCATTGAGACATCTGACTGGCCACTCAGGAAAGCAGAACGCTTCAACAGATGGGCCTTCAGTCTCATTCAGCATGCCTCTTGAATCTCTCTGCCTCTCTTCGATTGAGCTTGCTGTGAGGTTCAGAGCTCTTAGGGTTAGGCAGTTTTCTACCTTTACAATGATAATACATTAGATGGTTTATTGCATATTGCATTTTAAAGGCTAAGATAGTATGAATATACAGGGCCTGGAAACTGACCTGTAAAGCATCTCTTAGAAAATTGACAGGGCTGTTTGTGCAGTTGTGATAAATGAAGCAGCATATTTCCCGTGCTACTCCATATCTTTCACATTTTTCTTTGCCATATAATGCATTCTTGACGTATTTGTTCTTCTTCATGGTCCCTGTGAAGCCACTCTAATGGATTAATTGTGCACACACGCAGTTACATTCGGAATCTTCCAGAGCTTTTTCAGAGTTATCAGACTCCACCCTTCATGTTTAGCCAAAGAAGTCCCGCCCAAATCTAAAAGAACTGTGCGTGCACACAGTTAACCCATTAGTGCGGCTTCACAGCTGACCATTCAAAGAACAACAGTTACAGGTAAGCAGCCTGCCCTTATGTGGGCAGAAGTGTTTTTAAAAATTCTTTGCAATATGTAGCTCACATTCCCAGGCCAACAGTTGCTTTGGTGCTGGTTTTTTTTTAAACTGATTTCATATGAATTTGATCCCCTGAATTCAAATATGGCATTAGTTTTTTTGCTTAGGAGTTCAAATATCTAAGATATAACATTTTAGTGAAATATACATTACACTATCTTAAGTTAAATCCATGGAACAAATAAAAAAACTAAACACGGAATTTGTATTATTATAGTATACAAATATTATGTACAAAGCTAGAGGAAAAAGTCATTGATAAAACAAACTAGTCACTGAACACTTCGAAAAATTCTTTTCCATGACATTCTTGAATGTATTTTGGAACAGTCCCTTTTTAAACTCCAGCGGTAATCTGCCATCATGTGCTTACCCCATTTTCCTTGGTAGCGGTCCTCCATAGTTTTAATATCCTGGTGAAATCTTTCACCTTGTTCCTCACTGGTGTCTCCTAAATTTTCAGGAAAACAGTCTAAGTGGCTGTGTAAATAGTGCACCTTAATACTCATGTTACACCCAAGGGATTTGAAATGGTTAAGCATCTCGTTTACCAGTTCAACATAGTTTTCAGCTTTGCGTTTGCCTAGAAAGTTTCCGACAACTGCAACAAATGAAGTCCAGGCTTTTCACTCAGCCTCATTCATCGAATGACAATAGGGCAAATATACAGGAACCAATCCTTGTATATGTGATTTAGAACTGCACAAAATGGAGTTAGAACTGCACATTTCGCGTAGAACTGCATGTTTAAAAAACACTGATCTAAAAAAGTAGAGCAGATAGAGAAAAACTGATTTCATATTTTGATTCAGCGACCCAAATATAGCTAAAATCAGTTCTAAAATCCTAGGCGCCAACAAAAAAATTTCTTGTAAAATTGAGTTAGAACTGCACATTTCGTGTAGAACTGTATGTTAAAAACACTGGTCTAAAAAGGTAGAGCAGATAGAGAAAAACGGATTTCATATTTGGATTCAGCGACCCAAATATAGCTAAAATAAGTTCTAAAATCCTAGGCAACAACAAAAAATTTTTTTCTTGTAAAATGGTAGTTAGAAGTGCACATTTTGCGTAGAACTGCACATTATAAAACACTGATCTAAAAAAGTAGAGCAGATAGAGAAAAACTGATTTCATATTTGGATTCAGTGACCCAAATGTAGCTAAAATCAGTTCTAAAATCCTAGGCACCAACTACCTTCTCTCCAGATATGCTGTAATAATTTGCTTTCTTCTACTGCTCAGATGATATTACTGGGGTAATTCTGCTCACAAAATTTCCCAGTGAAGTTTCATCAACTGAAAAACAGATTCCACCAGTCTTCTCTGGTGGAACTCATGATCTATAACAGCATGTTTGCCATCCATTTGTTATATATATATTTAAAAATACTTACATTGTAGCTACCTGTATATTATAAAACAGAAAATGCATTCTCTTTCAGTTTACGATTATTTCAGAAGTTTGACAATTTCCGAATCCTTGTATGTGGAGGAGATGGAAGTGTTGGGTGGGTGTTGTCAGAAATTGATAAACTCAACTTACACAAACAGGCAAGTGCTAGTTTTCTTTTACTAAGAAGAGCACATAGACATCACAAATATTGTCAAAATATTGCTTTGCAACATTTGTTTCAACAGAAGAATTTCTTGTTTCATTTTAGTGTCATTTGGGAGTATTACCCCTGGGTACAGGAAATGACCTTGCCCGTGTCCTTGGCTGGGGTGGGTCTTGTGATGATGATACACAACTTCCTCAAATTTTGGAAAAATTAGAACGCGCTAGTACTAAAATGTTAGACAGGTAAGATCTCTCCTCCACCCTGTCCCTGATAATTCTTGTATTCTCCCCAAATAGCAATAATAATTGATCTTGGGAGATAAATTTGGTCCTTTTCAAGTTTGATCACTTAGACATCTGTAACTTCCTTCAGGTGGAGCATAATGTCATATGAACTGAGGTTACCATCAAGGCAATCTGTTCTTCCTGTTACACCAGAAGAAGAGACTAAGGCATATCAGGTGAATATTGATTTTTGGATGTCTTTAAATTCTGCAGCATGGGTAAAATGAAGTAAAAATAACAGCGCCATCCCATATACTTCATGTCTGCTTAGTGCTAATTTCCACTGAAGCCAGTGGACTTTCTCACAAGTTTGTGATTACAGTCTAAGAACTAATCCAAGTGTGAAATGTCAGCTGTCATGTCAGCATAATTAATTACAAAACAGTTATTGCCATTGTTAGCGATTGGGCTAATATTTACTTAGCGATACTCATTATTTAATTAATTTTAAAAATTTTATTCATTTGAAGAGCTCCAAGGTAATGCACATAGCCTCCACAATTTTATCCTCACAACAGCTGAGAGAGGTAAATTGGGTATTCATCAACTGAAACACAGATCCTACTAGTCTTCTCTGGTGGGACTCATGATCTACAACAGCATGTTTGCCATCCATTGGTTATATATTTAAAAAACACAGTTGCCTTGCTAAGGATCCTGCCATCCTGTTTAGAAAAAAAATACATGATATTTAAATCACAAGCAAATTCTCCAAAGATTTTTAAAAGGAACCCAGGGATAAGTACCCATGCCAGGGAAACATAGGTAAAGATTAAGGTCATCCTTGCTCAAAAGCCAGACATATCTGACTCTAGGGTAAAGTGCTCATCTACATTTACAACTAAAGAGCCAGTGCTGCCTGCATCTGCAGATGTTTCCATGGTCATGTGGCAGGCATTACAAGATGTGCATGGAATGCTATTACCTTCCCACCAAAGCAGTACCTATTTATTTACTTGCAATATCTTGCTTTCGAACAGCTAGGTTGGCCGGAACTGGGACAAAGACAGGAACTCACTCTGTCATGCAGCACTAAGATCTCAAACTGCTGACCTGCTGACCTTCCAGTCATCAAGTTCAGCATCTTAACCAATAAAACACTGCAATCCTGATAGAACATACCCAGGGGAGGTGTAATCTGTCGATTTAACGCTGTCAATTTAGCATGATTTATGCAAAGTATGTATCATTGTTGATAGCAATGATTTGGTACTTTCAAGAAGATATTGATAGAATACATAATGTTAACAAAGCTTATTATCCCACTATCACAAGATCCATTCCACCTGACAGAGACCTTCACCCATTTATACATATAAATTTTGCTTTATTTTCAGATGGCAATATATGAGGATTCCATTGCTGCTCATCTGGCTGAAATCCTTGACTCTGATCAGCACTCTGTTGTCATATCATCTGCCAAGTAAGTTGTTTAAATGATAATGTGCAGTATAGTGTACAGTAATACTTTGCACGAGTGCCTCGTTAAGTGACTAAATCGCTTAATGAGCAGGATTTTTGCCAAAAGGTTGCCCTCATACAACGACCAAAAACTAGCTTAACGAGTTCCGAACTTTGCTTCCGGACTTCAGCACAAGCTTTGGCTGTGGCCCGGGCGGAGAAGGGGATGCGAAGCCAGCAGTTTCACTCACCCGGTGGCGGCAGCTAAAGCAGGGGAGACCAGTTGAAGGAAAACTTCTCCACCCGGGCCACTGCTGCGGGGCTTTTGCTGAAGTCTGAAACGGCAAGAAAGAGGAGGTGTTTGTCCTGGTCTCCCTTGCTTTAGCCACCACCGCTGGGCAAGAGAACTGCTCGCTTCGCACCCCAGAACGGCCAGAAAAAGGAGATCTGATCTGTGATTGCAACAGAGTGCTCTTCTAAATTCATGGTGAGCAGTGATGAGTTGCTTGTTTGAAAAGTTATGATTATCCATTATTTCCTTAGATTTTTTGTGTGTACAAGAATGGTTCAAGTGTAAACAACTACCCTTAATATCATACGTGGGCATTTAGTGTATTGTCATTTTGCAGATTAATTCAGAATGTCACTTGTCAGCAACATAAAAATGAATAATTATGTTTAAAAATGAATTGTAAAGAAATGGAGCTGAAGTCTTAAACTTCATAATATTGGTGACTAGCAAAAGCATTAAAGTGGTTCTTGTTTTCAGAACAGAAAATTGCTGTTAGGGGAGTTCTCTGAGCTGCCAAAGGTGGCAGAAATTGGCTTGTGGCGGATCATAATGGGAAGGTCATATTTTATGCCTTGAAGAGAAAATGTAATCTTGGTGTCAGCATTTACAATGTTTTTAAATCAGATTTAAAAGTTTGCATTTTCACACAGTTCTATTTGGCTTAGCAAAGAGTATCTTGTGATCTTTCATTCTCTGGTATGATTAAAGCAACAGATGAGCTGTGATCTGTCTGTGTGTGGTTGGGGTGGGGGACAGGCCTCACTGACCATTTTTGTCATGTTTGGCTGCTTCCTTCATATCTGCGGGACCATTGATGACAAGTGAACCAGCAGTTTCCTAGTGGGAGATTGAGAACAGCAGTGTGCTGAGGCAATACCTCCTTGCCCTACTAACACTCATAACTATAGTCAGAGATCTAAGATTTCCACGTTAGCTCCTCTGTGTTCCCATCTACCCAGCATAATATCACATGCCACTGGGTTGTATCCTGTTTTCCTTAGAGCGAGAGAACATTTGGAAATATACCAATGCACAGAGTATCTGTCCATTATTTATTGTTTTTCCCTTTGTTTTGGCATTTCTGTCTCTTTCACAAAAGGATATTATGTGAAACTGTAAAAGGTTTTGTTGCCAAAATAGGAAAGACCTGCGAAAGACCAGTGGAAAGCACAGAAGCAGATACTTTAGCCATTAAAGTAAGAAATATGTTTCATTCTTTAAAACAACTGCTTCCCAACATTCACACTGCCTTTTTTTGCATGTATTCAGAAAATGTTTATAGTAAGGATTTGAAGGCTCAATACTTGCATGGTTTTTCTTATTTGGTTTTACTGGTTTTATGCTGTTTTTAAATTTGTTTTAAGCTGCCATGAACTTCACTCAGAAAGAAATAATACAGTTTGAAAAATAACAATAACTAGCAGGGCCGTAGCCAGGATTCTATATGGGGAGGGGGGCAAAAAAAAAATTTCAGGAGGGGCAACAATGTCACACACACACATAACATTGGCATCCCAGGGGGGGGGGGGCTGTTAGCTCAGGAAGGTTTTCGCCCCCCCCCGGCCCCCCTCTGGCTATGGCCATGATAAATAACCATCTGTTTTGTGTTCTAACATAATATTAATGAATATATTTACTGTAGGCTTTGTTCTGTTTTTGCCTTTGCTCTAGCTTCTCAAAGTGTGAATACCTTTAAGTCTGTATTTTCCACAGTGGAGAATTTATAGAGTAGGAAACATTGGGGAGGAGCCATTGTGTAGATACCACAGAGATTAAAGGGAACATCTGGAAAACCTTGTCACTGTCATTTTGACAGTGTCAGAGAAGCAGCTATGCCTCATACAATATCTTAAACTGGTAGAACTTAGAACATTGAATTGTTATGTAGGGCCATGCTTTAACAGGAATATTGCTTGGTGCATAACATGGAATCCTGACAGAGCTTATAAATACTACCTTTTGAGACTATTTCCCAGGATCTTCCAGCAAACATAGCTGCTACTGAGATAAGCATGCCCATCTTACATTCATTTAGCCATTTGTAATAAGCATCACAACAATTTTCCCAAGCTTGTTTCCAGTAAACACTGAAGTAGTGGAGATGGCAGAGCACTGGGGAGACACTACTCCAGGCTCACAAACATTTAAAAATGAATCTCTGCTAGCTGATATTTACAGAATCCCATTATGGCAATTGTGTATCCTGTTCCCTTTCATTTTACTGAGCTGGGAGATGGAATAGTTTGTTCCCTATGAGAATTATCAGTGTTTTGTGCCCCATAAACATCCTTTAAACCTGTGGTTCCCAATGTGGGGGGCACACTCCCCACCGGGGGGCAATTTGCTTTTTAAAGGGGGCAATTTGAGAATGGGTTAGACCAAGTTAATGGCCTTTTAGGCTTCCTACATATGAATAGTATTTTACTTTTTGAATAATAAGAATTATATGTCGGGGGGGTTGCCTCAGGATTTTAGAGAGGCTTAGGTAGGGCATGGCCAAAAAAAAAGGTTGGGAACCACTACTTTAAACTGATAGTAACTGGCTCTTTAAACTCTGAAAAATATGATTGATTCCTTTTTGTTTTTGTGTACTTTTGTTAGTGTTCAGAATTGAATGAGAAGCTAAACCTGTTGCTTCAGGCTCTTCATGCTGAAGCCCGGGTAACTCCTGTGTTACCAGGGGTCACTGCCCCCATCGTAGAAGAAGAACCTGAGGAGTCATCAAGTGAAGAATCACTGTCAGATATCAGGGAACAGATGACAGAGAGCAAGGCAGTGTCATCTCCCCCACTCCAGTCTTTCAAATCAAGAGAACAGTTAATGCTCAGAGCAAACAGTTTAAAGAAAGCCTTAAGGCAAATAATTGAGCAAGCTGAAAAAGGTGAGCGCCCCCCCCCCCCAATTTGCTTGAGATACATCCTAGCTCATATAAATAGTAGGTCTGGGTCTAATATTAAACCAATTTCCTCCCTCAAAAATGAAAGTTTGGCTGTATTCAGGCATAAGGATAAACCACAGCATAATGTTACAAGACATGTCTCACCTCAGACTTGCATCCTCCCTTGCCTGACTCCTCCCATATGAGTAGAAAGAGGGATTTGGATGCTTTTACTTTGAGTTTAAATCGAGGGCAACATATTATTTCATCTAAACCTAATGAATTGTAGTTTATCTGAACTAGGATATGTTTGAAATTAGCCACCTTCAGATCATAGATGCTGAATTTGGCCTTTTTTTAAGCACACCATAATTATAATTTACCACAGTATATGATTTGGGTGATAGTTACACTCCTTCAACCTGACCTGCAAGTCAGCTTAACAGGGTTGTAAGGAATAAAGTAGAGGAGGAAGATACTTGCTCATTGGCTTTGGGTCATTGAAGGAAAGGTTGGCTATAAATGAATTTCTGCATGGGGCAGCTTTATTTTATGCAGTGTGTAACTTTCATAAAAGGATATTTTTATTTTTAATCTCTTTTGTAGCTTAGATTAATTCAAAAACATAAAAAATGACATAATGAATGTAAGATATGTTTATAAACTAAATAAGTTAATATTTTAAAACAGGAAAGGTACCACATTGCCAAAATTTATTGATTGGAATCCTGTTGAGTAACTGTGCTTGCACAACTTTATGTTATGCCAAGTATGAAGCATAGCCTTATGGAGGCTTAAAGCCAGGAGCCAAGAACTGGGCAAATTGACATGAATGTAGGTTGTTCTTTGAAGCCAGAAAATGGGCACAGGTTGAAAAGTCCCTGGAAGTTATTTTCATGTGTATTGTACAGTTAACAACCATGTGTCACTTATGAATGAATGATATTATTGAAAATATGAAAAATTAAATAGTGCTTTGTTTATCTCTTTTTTACTGAATCATATCAATCTTTATTATGGTCCAAGACCAGCATAGTACAACAAAAATAGCAGAAGTTGAAATATATAAGAGACAGAAGTTAAAATGAGGGTTTTATAAAAGGAGCATTTCTGCTCATAGTTAAGGAGTAGTAAAATTAGTATTTAAGATTAATAGTGTTATAATTATTACTAAGCCTATGATGTAGCGCTAGTGGTTTGTTTAGCTGAAGGACCTGCCAGAATGGTTCTTCTGATTTTGCACGCTACGGCTCAGAACCTGGCAGTGTTGTGGGTGAAGGCGGGCCTTTCATCAGATAGCAGCCAGTGGGTGTATGTGCTGTTTGGCCGGCCAGGATACTTGCAGAGCAGTGGAGATATGAACTTGTTCCTTATGTCTATAAAAAAGGGCAGATGCAGAGAACGTGTTCTATGGTTTCAGTTTCTCCAGTGTCACAGGGGCACAATGTCTCTCTGACATTGGTGTGCATTGGCACTTTCCCTCGAGAACTGCAGAAGGGAGGGCCTGGCAGTGGGCTAATATAAATGCCTTCCGATAACCTTTTTTTAAACTGTGATGGGATACTGGGAAAAACAACAACAATTGCACATGACAAATCCACAGATGCAGTTTTCCAGATAAAAAACAAACATGTTAATCCATCTTTATATTTAAGTTAGTAATCAGATGTCCAACATTAAATTATTTATCTTTTAAACATTTATAACTGTTTTTAAGTGCTACAAAGTAGAATTTGCCAAACTGTAGCAGCACTTAAACATATTTCATTGGTCTTATAGTTGTGGATGAACAGAATGATCATACAGAACAACAAATAAACCAGTCAGCTTTAGACTATAGTAAGGAAGCAGAGGATTCTAGAGAAGAAAAAGATGAAGATACAAAGGATTCCGAGTCTCATCCAAGTAAGTGACTGGAAAACAATGATTGCATACTAATTCTGAACAAGAAATGGGAGTTTATTTACAAATTGTCACATCAAAATAGTGTACATTTGGTGGGAAAATAACTTTAATTTTTTAAAAAAAAATAAACTAAGAATCAATATGGTTTTACTCATACCTGCTCAGAAGTAAATCCCATTTAATTCAGTGGAACTTACTATGAAAGCAACTTGAATGTATAAAACAACAATAATAAAAGATGTAAAGGAGTAATAAAATATTGACCAGTATCCTGTTGTACAACTGTACCTGCATATGCCATTGACATTTACAATTTTAAAACAAACTTTATAATAGTACAATAATTTCCTGCCTTATATGTAAATTCCCATTCATATAGTCTCTCAGCGCACTGCAAATGGATGTAAATGGTATTATATTTTATGAATCACCTTCTATGATAAAGGCCTTTGCAACCCAACCTCTTTTTAGGCATGCATGCTTTTCTTTATTAATACAATCATGTAAAGTCACAATTACAGTAACAATCATAGTACAGTTGTTGACTGTAACAACATAGTAACAACACAGTAACAACATTGTACAGTAACAATCATACAGTGCTGAACTTGCAGTTGCTATAAGCCATGATAGTTTTCCACAGCTCATGCACTTCACACAAAATTGTTTACCAAGTATTATTATTTGTAAATAAAATTATTTACAAAGTCACTAATAGTTATATCAAAAGTGTTTCCATTTAGTTTTGATGAGTTTTCATCTTTCCATACACTTATCACGATCTTACTGATTTCATGATCTTTCTTCAAAAATTGAGTGCTCAATTCTTCACTTTGGAATTATAATACAAAGTCAGAAGTCATTAAGTCAAAAGAATTTACAAACCAAACACTTTTTAATGATGAGGATGATGATAATACATACATACATACATACATTGTTATTATCCTTCAAATACTCTTATCCTAATGTGAATTTCAGCCTCAGTTGAAAAAACGGTATATCTGTTACATTATTTGAACCTGTGATTCATTAAAAGCAGTAGTGTTTAATTTACATTATGTGGCAATAAAAACCACCTTTTAGATACCCTTTGTGTGCCTAATACTCACTTTGACAAACTCAAGAATATACTTGTGTTCCCATACCACAAGGCTTTTTCATGCATTAACAGGATTAGAGAGTTGAAATGTAAATAAAGAATAATTGAAAATACATATGTACATATATCTCCTTGTCCAAATGTTGATCAAATATATATGTATGTAAAATCCAGAGAAAATTTAAGTATGATTTAGTTTCTCTTAATAAATAAATGTATGTATATGGCTTGCATTTTTGATGTAGAAAATTCTGGATATTTTTCTGCTTGCTCTGAACATTTATATTTGTTTTCAAATCTCCAGATGGACAAAGAAGTTGCATTCCTTCATATGCAAATCCTTTTTCAGCCACAACTTATACAACAATCAGAGAAAATCTTCCTGTATTAAATACAAGGATAATTTGTCCAGGTAATGAGGTTTTTATCATTTACAGCTAGTCCTTTAATTGACTGAAAAACTACACTGCTGGGTCCCCTCGAGAGTCTCTCAGAAGGATTTAATTGTTTGATGATGGTAAGCACGTTGCCCCATTTTAAAAAAAATCCATAGATTATTTGAATTTTTGATTGATTAGAAGCAACAGTGTTTAGTCTGCATTCTGTGTGGCAATAAGTATTGTACAGCTATTTAGATACATTTTCTGTGTCTAACAAACTCAATAATATACTTTCTGTGTCTGACAAACTCAATAATATACTTGTGTCCTCACACGACAGGGCTTTTTCAGATATTAGGCAAGAAGAAAGAGACTGAAATATAAATACAGTGATACCTCATACAACATCCAAACTTGGTTCCACAAAGTTTGGACTTTATACGGATTTGGACTTTGTATGAGGCATGCAAAATCCTAGCCGCGATGCCTCTTACAATGTCCAAATCCTTGCTGCGATGCCTTGTACAATGTCGTTTCCATAGAGATAAATTGTACTGTAACAGCACAGACTTCAGGGCAAAGTGAAGGAAAAGACAGGAAACTGACAGAACTTTAAGAAATCATTGTCTAAAGACTAAATACATTACAAAAACATGTCAAACAACCCTGATTGTCCAAGAACCTGAAGAATGCTGCAAAAATCCCAGGAATGCTTCTAAAAATTCTGACGAAAAAATTCAAAAAAATCCAAAACCGCGCTCAAAACTACTCCTAAACACTCTTCGCCTCGTGCAAAACCCACAAGAGCAATGCACGCATGTGTCCTGCCTTTTATACTCCCAGGCACAATGCAACCTGGGAAAAACCCCAATGCCTCATACAAAGTCGCAGCGACTTTGTATGAGGCAACTTTTTTCAAGGAATTAGGCGATGTTGTATGAATCCGATGTTGTATGAAGCGGACTTTGTATGAGATATTACTGTAACGTATATTTGAATATGCACATGTGCTTACAAGTCCAAAAGTTGATCTGATAATATGTATGTAAATCTAGAGAAATTTTCAGGTTTTTTTAATAGTTTCATTCAAGCCAATGGGAGCTATGGGCATAGCAAAGAATTTGAATTCCATTGACTGGGGAACAGCAATTTCATTGTCTTAGATCTGTGACCTGTTTTAGACTAACTTCTGGCCTCTGGACCCAAAAATAACCACAATTTTTGTCCATCACGTCAACATTGTAAACTACAGGATATGCTCTCTTTTCTCAAACGTCATACAAAATGTGCATATAAAGAAAAATAAAGGGGAAACTTACCAAATATACTGTTCACAAAGAATAGTTTTATTCATACAAAGGCTGTATATAGTTACTGCAAGTTAAATTGTGCTCATACAAATAGTAAAGTTTTTTTTACCAAACAGTAAACATACATATCAAGGTAAAAAATTTCGCTTATAGCTTTTAGTCAGCCATCATATGTACATCCCATCTACCTTGATACTGTGCCTCCATGACCTTCAAATCTTGGTGGAATCGCTCCCCTTGCTCATCACTGACTGCACCAAGATTTTCCGGGAAGTCAGCAAATGCTCATGTTGCAACCAAGCATTTTGTAGCTCTCCAAGAGTTTCTGGACAATTTTGGTGTCATTCTGTGCTCATGTATTTCCAAGAAAGTATTTGACAATGCTTTTGAATGCCAACCATGCATTATTTTGAAGTTCTGTCATCGTTCTGATGAAATGCTCATCTTTAAGGAGCTGCCGAATCTGTGGAAAATCAAACACACCGGCCTTTATCTTTTCAAATGACAGGCTAGGAAATACCGAAATGAGATACTTGAAACAGTCTCCTTCAGTTGACAAAGCTTTGACAAATTGCTTCATGAGACCTAATTTTATATGCAGAGGTGGAAATATAATGTTCTTTCTGTCGACAAGTGGCTGATGCAAAATATTTGGATCACCAGGTTTCAGGTCAGATCTTGGTGGCCAATTCGACTGCACCCGATGCTGTTTACGAGCTCTGCTGTCCCACATACACAAAAAACAGGGATACTTGGTGTATCCGCGTTGCTGGCCAAGGAGGAAGCAGACCATTTTAAGGTCAACACAGATGATCCATTGTTGCATGTGATATTGCAACAAATCAATGACTCTCTTTATGTCTTCATAGTCTTCATGCAAACAAACTGAATAGCCCATTGGTACTGCACCAAATACATTTCCATTGTGGAGGAGGACACACTTCAAGCTGTGCTTTGAGCTATCGATGAACAATCGATAGGCTGAAATTGCCAACTCTTCCATTAAACCATGTATGTTATGGCAATACACAAATTCATCATCATTTCGAAAGTATTGTAGAAACGCACGTTCTCTTAACCGAAAGTAGGATACTGTAGCTCCTTTTTCAAGCAATTTTTTCTCATGCAGGCTTGATGCTAACAGCTCTGAAGTTTTTTTGGATAGTCCCAAATCTCATGCCAAATCATTCAACTCATGCTGCTCAAATCCCTTACTAATGGAATCATCTTCAATTTCAAAATCTTTGTCGTCAGGGTCACTTTGATCTTCACCAGACTCTTATTCCTTTATTTCCAAAGAGGGTAATTTTTTGAAAACTGGCACTGGGATTTCAGCTGAAT
The DNA here is from genome assembly GCA_035047345.1 of Bradypodion ventrale. Classification (NCBI taxonomy): domain Eukaryota; kingdom Metazoa; phylum Chordata; class Lepidosauria; order Squamata; family Chamaeleonidae; genus Bradypodion; species Bradypodion ventrale. The sequence goes on from JAWDJE010000003.1 coordinate 181,132,980, forward strand.
GAGGCATTGGGCGTACAGCTGATGGTAAACTAGAATACTCTATTTTACATTTGTTTTTGGTTGTTTTTTTTTGTTATATCCTGACATTTTCACCATACAAAAGTAACAATCACTTGAGTGATCTCTGGGCTCTCGCCAAATCATAGGTATACGAAATATAAATTTATCATGTGTTCCCTTCGTCCACATCCGTAAACTCTCGACACACAGCTTGCACACTTTGTGAGGGGCCCATGATTTATTTTATTTATTTATTTATTTTTAAATTTATATACCGCAATTCTCAGCCCAAGGACCGACTCAATGCGGTTTACAAGATAGGAATACAACACAGTAATACAGCATAACAATCCCACAAAAAATACAATATATCACAATACATTACAATATATTCAATACAGTTCGTTAAACAACAATATAATCAATAATCAAAGCATATCTTGATCACCAATTTTCACTTTAAAGTAGGCAAAATAGGCTTGCCTGACAAATGTACTGATGTTTGTCCATTGACTGGAAATGGTAAAGCTGTCACATATATAACAAAACGAATCGGGGTTGTTTAAGCACTTAGGACGCAAACTAGCCGAGGCAGACATAAGGAAAGGTTTCAGTTCATATATAAATCAAACCTAAACACTGCTAACCTTGTATACAAACAAGAACTCGGACTGCATGTCGGAATGCGCTTCACTATATCAGAGCAACATGCAACGTCTCGCTCATATCTTTCGAATTTTGTGGGTGTGGCAACATTGGTGGGCGTGGCCAAATTGGTGGATGTGGCAATTTTGAATACCAATCAGGGATCTTTCCCTTAGGTAAAGGTTGGCCTTGCTCCAAAGCCAGTCGTATCCAACTCTAGGGTTCAGTGCTTGTCTCTGTTTATAGCCAAAGAGCCAGCACTTGTCTGCGTTTGCAGGCATCTTCGTGGACATGTGGCAGGCATGGCTAGACACCAGAGTGCATGGAACGCTGTCTACCTTCCCACCAAAGTGGTTCTTATTTATTTCCTTGCTTTCTAACTGCTAGGTTGTCAGGAGCTGAGACAGAATCAGGAGCTCATTCTGTTGTGCAGTGGCTGGGTCTTGAACTGATGAGTTCAAGCCTCTTAACCACTGGAGCTACTGCAGCCCCCCCCCCCCCCCCCAGAGAGAGAGAGAGAGAGAGGCAAGACAAAAAACGTTTTGGTCCCTTAAACACACACACACAGGCAAGCAGCAAAAAGACAAAAATGTTGTGACCCTTAAAGACTACATTTTATTTTTTGCAAGCCCTCCAGGGAGGGGGCCTGTTGGGTCCCTCTACTGGTGCTCTCAGCCAATAGGAGAGCAATAGTACTTCCTATGATCCATGCTCGATCACGCGGAGAGTGGTCACATTCACATAAAGTGTAGAGAAAAAACTTGACATGGTAGAAGAAACCTGACTACAGTTCTGAAATCAGTATGCCAATTTAACTCTGAAACAGCTCAAAACTCGAACTCAACAGAAATTGTGTTGCAAACTGTTCCCCAGTGAATTAAGGCATGTTTTCCAGGATTTTCTCCAGTATTTGTGTTATTTAATGTAAGGTCCTGATCTTGGGCTTGACACTATTGTATTTTTGTATTTTTAAAATGATCTATGGTTAATTAAGTAGAACATTTAAAATAACACGGACTTTGTTACTGCATGTTCTTTGTATTGCAAACCGTTACTATCAGAGTCCAGAATTTATCTTAATGTAACTTTCCTGTTAAAAGTTATAAAGGAAATTTGTTTTAATTTCCCAGGTGAGGCTTCCAACTCACTTTTGTGGTCACTTTTCTAGGCTGATACACAGTGGTGGGATTCAATTTTTTTTACTACCTACTATGTGGGCGTAGTATGGTGGGCATGGCCATGGGGAAAGTCTTGCGTTATTTCAAAACTTGGATGGGCAGGGCCAGCCAGAATTTCTGCTACCGGTTCTAGCTAACTGAGGCGAACCTGCTGAATCCTACCACTGCTGATACACCTCTCCAGTCATTTCATTTTTTTCCTCATTATATTCCTTGTGAATTAGAATCTTGTCTCTCTAAAATAATACAGTGCTTGCTAAAGTTGCCATCTCATAATGACATCTCTGATGAATTTATTCTTCTGTAGAAGGAAAGGCAAATGTGATGGCCTAAGAAGAGAAATATGGTGTTATGGTATATATTTATTTTATCCGCTCCACTGATCTTTTCATTTCCAATATTTACAATAGAAAAACAAGACCTTAGGGGGGAATTGAAAAGCATTTTCATGTTTGGAAGGTTACGGAATGCTTTTCAAGGAAAGGTATTAGCTGTCCCATCTCCCACAAAATCATTTCTAATAATTATGAAAAATAAATCGGATAATTGGATAATTACAACATGCATTTTTCCCTTTTCCCATCAGGTCTGAGAGCAGGTCTAGCTGCCTCTATTGCAGGAAGTTCTATTATCAGCAAAATGTTATTAGCCAACATTGACCCATTTGGTGCTACACCTTTTATTGATCCAGATCCAGAAACATTGTAAGAAAATTAATTGTTTAATTCTTGCTATATTCTATTTTTCATTTAGTTGGAATTTTTATTTCTGATAACTTTTGCAATACAGGTCACACACACCCATATCCACAGGGGATATGTTCTAAGATCTTCTGCAGATACCTGAAACCGCAGAAAGCAGCAAAACCAGTATTATAGCCCATAGATCTGAATCATACGGGGGAGGTGGGGGTGGGGGGGTGCTGCAATACCATTTGTTGATCTTTTAGGTCTGCTCAGGAGAAAATTCTCCTGGAAATAATCTATTCCTTCTCAACATTACATTGTAGATAGTGGTCTTTAGTGGTCTGTTCTGGTATATGCAATTTGTATATATGCATATGATTATAATAATAATTTTGTGTCAGAAATTATTAATAAAGGCACAGTGACAGCATTATATTTCAAAGCTAGGTTTATAGTGAATTGCCCCACCTTGCAACTCTAAACATATTTGTACTGCAACATCCAGAATATTTAGTTAACACAGCCATAGCAGCTTCTGGGCTTTAAGGTTTACCAGCAAAGACTATCAGGAACCTCAAGATTCAGAACTGAATAGCCATCTTGGATGAAGTAGAAAGGCTCCTACTCAGTTTCTTTCCAGGCCTGCACTTTCACTCAGAGCTTCTTACAGTGTTTTGCTTAATGTAGTGTGCTTAGGAGGTAACAGCTAGCTCTATATAGGACAGTGGTTTTCAGCCTTGGGGGCCCTGAGCAGCTTGGAAGCCCTGAGAAATATGATAGATTCTTGTCTGTGTTAACTAAAGGCTTTTTGGCATTATAGCCCAAATATGTTGATAGAGCCAAGGTTGGGTTACCCAGTAAAACAATCTAGCTTTAAAAATAATATATAGATGTCCCTCTCTTTATATGTGCCCTTGTAGAAGATTTTAATTAATGTGTTAATGTCAGTAAGCTAAACTTTAAAGAAGATGTAACATTCTAACTTATGGGACAAAGAAAGAACCACGCCAAAAATGGGACCGGGGGGGGGGGGGTATTGCAGAATCAGCCAAAAAGTTAGAAATGTGCCATTGTCTACATAATTATACACATGGTAGTTACAACCTATCCTTTTTATATTATATTTACTACATGATGTATGTTTGTTTATAGGGAAGGATATTCAGAGAAATGTGTCATGAACAATTATTTTGGCATTGGATTAGATGCAAAAATTTCCTTAGAGTTTAACAATAAACGAGAAGTGCATCCTGAAAAATGCAGGTAATTGAAACACTGAAAATATGGAACAGGGTTTTTAAAATGGGCATATATGTAATGATTATATGTTTTTCCCCGCAACATCTTAGCAGTAGTTGATAATTTACAGTATATGGCTATATGAATTGTCTGCCCAAGCATTATCTTTTCTCCTTCTTTTAGAAGCAGGACAAAGAATATGATGTGGTATGGTGTGCTTGGTACCAAAGAATTATTGCAGCGGACCTACAAAAACTTGGAACAAAAAGTCCAGCTTGAGGTAATATTTATGTATCATTAATAGCTAGTTTCTTCCAAGGTTTAAGCTCGTTGAGCAGAATTCCAGTTCCATTCCCAATCATACCTCTGTTAAACTTGCTTTGCTTCTCCCTAATATTACACCCCAACTTTTAGTCCTACCTCTGAATGGGGCCAAATTTGAAATTGTTTTTTTGCCACTTGTGGCTACTGACTGTATGACTGATAGAAAAGTAAGGAAATGAAAAGAGAGTGAAACCTGTAAAAAATAATCAATGTGAGCAAAGAGAGTGGGGAAAAGTCACTTTTGGGAAGGATTTTCAGGCCACATAATTTCGATACTATATAACCATCCTCCTGTGACATTCAGTACAGATTCTGAAATTGGAAGGGGAGCACTCATTCAGGATTAGGGTTGCTGCAATAATTACTGGAGTACTATGAGGGGTTATTATTAGAAAATGATACTCTATAATAAAAAGCAATCACACTTATATACCACCCCATAGCACTTAGTGCACTCTCTGGGCGGTTCACAAGTTAATTAGCATTTTGCCCCCAACATGCTGGGTACTCATTTTACCGACCTTGGAAGGCTGGAAAACTGTGTCAATCTTGAGCCCTGGTCAGGATCAAATTCAAACTTTTGTTTGCAGGGCAGCAGTTTAACCACTGCGCCACCAGTGACAAATAATGCTCCTAAAAAGGACCTTTCATTGAAGAAAATAACTGGTGCCTGTTTTTATAAAATGGACTTTAAGGAATAGTTGATATAAAGTTGTGGGTTATTTGTGACAAATAGTATTTCTACTAATTAATTAACAAATGTTACTGAGAAACAATTAACAGTGCAATTCTGAGTATTGACTCAGCAGTTGAGTTCAGTATGGCATGTGTTTGGGTAAATGGGTATATAATGTGTTGCAGCCTGAAAAATCAAGCAACCCTGAAAGAGCATGTTTACCCTCACCTACACTGTGTCTCTGCCCTCACACTTTCACTTATCCTACCTCTATCTATACCTATAAATCCAAGGGTTAACTGTTGGAACTTGCTATACGTTTCTGCACCCATTCATCCTATCCTGTACTGAGCCTCCTGCACTCGCCCGAAACCGGTCCGGAGGTTACTGCAGGGTTGAGAAAGGCGCCAGTGGGGCAAGAGCTCCATGAACGCAAAAAAAGGAAAGGAACTTCACTTCCCAATGTTCTCTGTGCCGTGCCGTGCCACAGCCAACCAGGCTGAGAGGTGCCAGCCAAAAGAACGTTGGGAAACGTGGCACTGCCAATTAAAATCGAGCCACAGGAAAAAAAACGCCGCACGAACGCAAACCAAAAATGCAAAACTAAAAGTCCCAGCATCCTATACACCATGAGCGTGCAGAACGCTGAGAAAGCTGGCGCGTGAAAAATAAACTTAAAAAACGCAACAGGAGTGCAAGTCCCCAGCAGGCAGACACAGCGCCTCACAGCCTCACAAAACAAAAAGCCACAAAAATCCACCGGGAGACACCCGCCGGCCTTCTTTCCCGGAGCAACGGGCAGAAGAGGGACTCCCTCTCCTCCACGCTACCCCGCCGAAGACACGGCGAGACCACCGCCGGCCTCAAGGTACCTTGAGCCGGGGTGGGGGAAAAACAACAGCAGCAGGCAGCAGTTCATCAGGGGAAGCACCCTCCCTGGTGAATGACTGGCTGCTGCCTTTGTACTTCCGATGGAGGTAATACAAAAGCAGCAGCCAACAATCTGCAAGGAAGAGCACTACCCCTTACGGATTGCTGCCTGCCGATCTCCAGTTAGGTATGCCAGGAGAGAAAGGAGACAGAGAGGAGAGAACCATCGTCAGGCAGATAGTTCTTCTCTGCCTCCTTCTCCCCCGACCTACCTAACCAACTTTCCCGGGGGAAGAGCGGGCTGACTGCCGGCTCCTCCTTTCCCCCATTGCTGCATCGAAACCAAAATTCGAAGCAGCAATGGGGAAAAGAGGAACCGGCAGGCAGCCCGTTCTTCATGCAAAAGTACACACCAACAACAAACACCAACATTAATAAAAATTAATAAAACACAAATAAACCAATAATTAAAAACTCATTAATACACACAAAAAGAAAACAACAAAATCCACAAACAAAAACATCAACAATTCCAGAAAAACACAGACAAAACACCTAACTACAACACAAAAATACCTAACTCTAACAATACAACTACCACAAATTACACAAATAAACACCAACGAAATCACAAAAATTAAACAAACCAGAAATAAACAAACCAATTAAACAAACCTAAAACCCAACCAAACTACAAAAAACGAACAGAAACACCTCCCAGTCCACCACCACAAAAACAAAACAAAGATAAACCCCAGAAGAAAGAAAACCAGAGAACGTACCAGCACGTCCTCCCTCCACGAGATCGGAACAGAAATGAAGAAACAAAAACTACTTACCGGAAGAAGCCTCACCTAGAAGCCAGGAGAGAAAAAACACATGAAATGAAAACAAAACCACTAACAGCCCCACCTGCAGTGCGGAATATTAAAAACGTCAAAAAACAAGAGTAAAAACAAGAAAAAAACATAACAATAAATCAAAAGTTTACACAAATAACAAACATATGTTAAATAAATAAAATAAAAAGATTTATAGCATCCTCTGTTGAGTTTTAACTCAAATAAAAACCCAAAACATCTAAACATAGTTTAAAAACATTGAATGTAAAAAACATGTACTTCCACATTTTAAAAAATATTACCTACGGTACAACTATTAACAAAAAAAAGTCACATACTAAAATGTTATTTGGTTAAATAAAACAATTTGAAACAATTATATCATCCTTTGTTCTTTTTTTAATCCACAAAAAAACCCCCAAAAAGCTGATCACAGTTTATAACAGCCCGGCAACGCTGGGCAACCTATGCTAGTCACTTATATACTTTCACATGTGCATCTTAACTCCCTCACTACCTGTTTTTAGTGTAGAAAAAGCACAGTTTACAATGAGCAAAAATCTTTTTGGCTCCGTAGGACAGAGAAAAGGGAAGGGAAACAAGAAGGAAATAGACCCTTCTTTTGCCTCATGCCCAGCTTTTCTAGCAATCACAGATGAAGGTTGTCAGCTTAAGTCCATCATAGCAATGGCACTTAAGATGGCTGCATACAGCATGTGTACATGAAGTACAGACTAGAGCAGTTTCCCCCAACTTTTTTTAAACTTCCATTCACAGAATCCTAAGTTAATTCCCCAAAGGACTGATCAGCCAATGTACTGACGTAGGCTTCTGGGAATTGAAGTTGAATTCACCCTGTGGGGCATGAGCCCCACATTAGGAACCACTGGACTAGTGAGCTCTACAGTTTTAAACCTCTACACCTCAGAAATGTGTAGTAGCCTTTCTATGTAGTTGACTCTGATCAACAATCTAACTAGTAGCTACAGTTTCTTTGCAGTTTCCAAAAGTAAAGTAAAAGATAGTGTGTTACGGTAGTATGGTGTTATAAACTACCTTACTTGTAGATATGTATTCCTCTCACTTAGGCTATAAATGACCACACCATATTAGGAAATAGGAGATTGGGTGGTAGTCTTGAGGCATCCTGCTTTCACTGTAATTTCTGGTTTATGTCAACTTGCTCAGTTCTTTGGATTGTTTCCAGTTAGTCGTCCCTATATTGGGAACATTTCCCTCCATTTTATGTTGAGCTGACAAAATATTATTGTTATAAGAAAGAATAAACTAAAAAGGCATGATCCCTTAGTTGATATATTAAAACGTAGAGAACATTCCAAATAATTATCAGTTTCAGGTTGGGGGTGTAATTAGAGGAAATAACATCTTATTTCAGTGATCATTTATACAGCATTTTATGCATTTTAGTGTGATGGGCAATATATTCCACTCCCAAGTCTTCAAGGCATAGCTGTTTTGAATATCCCAAGTTACGCTGGTGGAACTAATTTTTGGGGTGGAACCAAGGAGGATGATGTGAGTAATGTGTCTGGTGTTGTTAAAAGTAGTATTTGTTGCTTGGAGGCATATTAATTAAAATCTTTACTGTTTGATTCAGAAACTGTAGTTGTCACAAATACTCAATTTTAAAATTTTGTTTTGAATTTTTCTTAATATATTTCTTAAATATGTTGGCAAAAGTAGGAACAGTAATGTTAAGATGTTCTTGATAGTGCTATTTCTCTGCTAACATACCACTATCACTTAATTTAATTCAAGATTTTTGAAATGGTAGCCGTGTTAGTTTGTGCAAGCATATCACAGAATAAACAACAAAAAGGCAAAAAAGTAGTGGCACCTTAAAGACTAACTCCTGTATTTTAACGTTTGTTTTCATGGATCAAGTCCACTTCATCAGACATAAGAGTGAGACTTCGTGGCATCATTTTATACATATCAGGTACATAGATTCACAATGATTGGCTAGCATAACAGATAGCTATTTACAACTAATAATAACAATATCAGTGTGGATATTTACCACTAGAATAATAGAAGATCCCTGATTTCAGTTAGATTTATTACCGTGAAGTTTGTTTCTCTTGAGTTGTAAATAGTTAGTGGACAGATGCAAAACAAACATTCTGACATTACACAGCTGCTAATAAGTTAATTGAGGATGGTGAGAGTGACCTCTTATCCTCCCTGTTCTGTGACTTGATTAATCTACTTTCTATATTCTTATCTGGTCGGGAATAATTGTAAACTTAGAGGCCAAGTATTTGCACTTATGTGTTTAATAAAGTGACTTTTAATCCACGAAGATTCATTCAGAAATGAAACTGTTAGTCTTTAAAGTATTACTGAACTAAAGTACTACTGAAACATTTAATGCCTACATATTTAAAGTTTCGACTCTTGCATTTAATTTCTAACTATCCCATTTGTCTTTAATTTCATTTGTCTTTGACATTACAGTTTACATTGATCAGAATCCTACTGTGGATTTACACTGGCATAAGTGTAAGTAAATTGCATTGGTAAATTACTGCTGATTAATACATTCCTAGTCATGCACTCCGTGGTACATGGCTAGGAAGGCATGTAAAAACTCATTAATTAGTGGCTATTTGCCGCTGTGATTTACACAGTTGCATTTAATACCAATTTAAGTCCACAATAAGATCTGGGCATTGTGTGCCAAATGTTCTGTTTCTTCATTAATATTTAATAGATGTTAACATATATTCATGTATATAAAATGTAATATCCAAATAATATTAGCATTGGTATATAATTACCTCAATATCCTTGATGAATCACAAAGCACAACAGACAAAACTTGATCTCTAAGCTGCATGTAAGTCCCTGTCTGCTAAAACTGATGCTAATTTTTCTGTCATCAGATATTTGGGGCACCATCATTTGATGATAAGATCTTGGAGGTCGTTGCAGTCTTTGGCAGCATGCAGATGGCAGTTTCTCGCGTTATCAAGCTGCAGCACCATAGGATAGCCCAGGTATGTGCATTGTCTAGAGGGAAAAGAATGAACTGGCACCTTGTTTCATGAGGCTGATACAGTATACACATGAATCAAGTGTGGACTTCTTGTTTTCATTTCTAGTGGGTAACAAATCATCATAAATGCCAAAATGCAAAAGCTTTTTGCCCTTGAAAGATGTATCTGGAGAGGAGCCACTACTGTTAATAATGATACATCTTCATAGGAATTATCATGTGAACACATTCTTCTGCATTAACACTTGTTTACTTTCTTACAGTGCCGCTCAGTAAAGATCACCATACTTGGAGATGAAGGAGTCCCAGTGCAAGTAGATGGAGAAGCATGGATCCAACCCCCGGGAATTATTAAAATAGTACATAAAAACAGAGCACAGATGTTAACACGAGACAGAGTATGTTATGGAACAGAAAATCTGCCTAATTTGTACTGTTTTCTGTGTAAAACCCCTTTTTGTGGAATTTAATTCCCCTTGTTAAGAAAAAGTAACATACAAAAATAAGAGGCTAGCATAAAGAAATGTTTCCAAATATGAATGAATATGCAAGCATCTACATTCATGTCTGTGTGTAGTATGAAACTAACCAGCATGCTGAGAGAGAGCATGAGAGACTCATAAGAACATAAGAACAGCCTTGCTGGAACAGGCCACAGCCCATCCAGTCCAGCATTCTGTCTCACACAGTGGCTCACCGTTTGCTTCAGGGTATTCTCATTTTCAGTTAGAAACATAAACTAGTAGTAATGAAATCATCCCCTCCTGTTTTAGTTTCTTAAAATTATCTATTATTATCTCATTTGTTACAAATAGTTGGGCAACTTTAATTAACTGTTTAAACCAGGGGTGCCCAAACTACGGTCCATGGGCCGGATCCACCCCCAATGCCAATTCATCTGGCCCACGCCACCCTTGCTGCTCCTAGAAGCGGAAGTAAAATGCACCCGTACACATTTCACTTCTGCTTCCAGGAATAGCAAGGAGAGCGTGGGCCAGATGAATTGGCATCAGGGGCTGGATCCGGCCTGTGGGCCATAGTTTGGCACCCCTGGTTTAAGCAGAGAAAATGGTAGCCTAAAAATCAATCTCATCCTGTTGCAAAATAGGTTGCAAGGCATGTTTTACTTATTTTATTTCTAGATTTGTATGGCTACCTTTCTTGCATAAGCGACCCAAGGTGGCTCATAGCAGTAGTCAAAAACCCATCCCCCATACAGTTAAAACCGAATACTAAAATTATTTAAAACATTTAAAACATCTATAAAAACTTCCCTGATTCCTTTTAAAAGAGGGGCGCCTGGACAGGTCACAGGAGAAAAGAAAACCCAATACAGGGCTAAATGAGCCAGCAGGGTTGGGTTGTGGTGCCAGACGTACCCCACACCTGCTGGCAAAGCCATGTTTTTAAAGCCTTCCTGGAGGGGGGCAACTCCGCCTGGAGGCGCAGTTCTGGGGCAGGAGGTTCTAAAGGGCCGGGGTAGATACCGAGAAGGCTCTCCTTCTGGTCCCAGTGAGGCGAGCCTCCCTAGCTAATGGGACCACCAGAGAACCCCTACGGTCCACCCTCGTAGGACGTGTCGAAACCTTAGGGTAATGCGGTCTCTTAGGTATCCTGGCCCACTACCATGAAGGGCTTTAAAGGTCAAAACCAGTGCCTTGAATTGCGCCCGGAAGCATACTGACAGCCAATGCAGCTCCCGTAGCAGCGGCGAGGCAAGGGCATAACGCCCGCACCCCACCACTCAGGCAGCCGCATTTTGAACCATCTGTAGCTTCCATATGGTCGTCAAGGGCAGCCCCATGTAGAGCGTGTTACAGTAATCCAGTCTGGAGGTGACCAGAGCATGGGTGACCGAAAGTAAGGAGTCCCAGTCCAGGAGTGGGCAAAGTTGGCGGATGACATGATGACACGCTTCCGGTGGGAGGAACCACGTGACCAGTCCGTGGCCTGGAAAGTTTGGGGACCCTTTGGATTAAAGTCTGCAGTAAATGTTGCTGAACATAATGACCACATTTCCTGATTGCAATGACAAGTAGTATGTTCAATTGTACACAGGCTTTTGAGAATACACTGAAGTCCTGGGAAGACAAACAGAAATGCGATTCCTGCAAACCAGTTTTAAGATCACCTTCGTACCCTCAACAGGCTGTAGAATTGGCTACAGAAGAGGAGGTATTACAGATCCAGTTATGTTTGCAGGCTGCAGAAGAACTGATTACCAGGTACTAGGATGAAGAAACGGGGGAAAAACATTTTAATCCTTCTGGCGTGGTACAGATCACATATGTTCATAAAGCCATTTTTTCCATAACTTGCCCCTTGTTTGGGTGAGCAATGAACTAAAACACAAATGGGTGGTGTGATTGAAGAAATAAAGGAAAGGAAACAAGATAAATATATAATGCATCAAACCATGACATTAATGTTCAAATTCATTAGATCGTCATATAAATCAGCCTAAAAGGAAATGCTAAAATGGAGTAGGACTGTTATAGAGCACTGTGTCTAAGAACACTCTGTAGGTGCCTCTTCATTTTATGATGGCAAGTGATCTATGTTAATTTACAAAACAATTGCTTCAAGCAAAGATTTATATTCCTTTGGTTCACCTGTTTATCAAAAGTGAGTGCCTTCCTAATTCCCCTTCTCCCTCTCCTTCCTTGCCCTTCTCACAGAATCTGTGAAGCTGCAAAAATGCACAGCCTGTTGGAACAGGAGCTGGCTCATGCTGTAAATGCATGTTCTCATGCCTTAAACCAAGCCAGACCAAGATTGCCTGAGGTAAAGGATAAAAATTGTTGCAGTATAAGTAATGCATAAAGTAATGCACTAAAACAGTGGCAGTTAATGCCTTCAGAGCAGCTTATATGTACACTAGCATATTTGTGCCTGGCCAGCCTGGCAGTTTTAATGTGTGTGTTGGTGGTTAAGGGTGGTTTTGGGTGTGCACAACCACCCCCACCCCCACATAAAATACCACTCCAACCACCAACACACACATTAAAAATTCCTGGCAAGGCAGGAGTGCCGTGTGTGTGTGTGTCTATTGTGTGTGTGTGTGAGAGAGAAAGAGAGACAGAGAAGCAGTGTGTGTTTGTGAGAGAAAGAGAGTGAGTGTGAGAAAGAGAGAGTGACAGATAGTTAGATTAGACCACCAGAGGGGGTTAGTGAGTTAGATAGAGCGAGGGAGGAGACAGGAGACAGAGGAGACAGGAGAGGAGGGCGGAGGCTACCTGCTGAGGCTGCGTGCAGGTAAGTTGGGACTGGGAGGGAAGGTTTGTCTGGGAGTGGGTGGTTGGGGTAGTTTTGGGGTGTGTGTGAAACCCCCCCCCCCAAAAAAAAACCCACCCCAATCACCAACACACAGATAATAATTGGCCTGCAAGGCAGGGGTGATGTGTGTGTGTGTGTGTGTGTGTGTGTGTGTGTGTGTGAGAGAGAGAGAGAGAGAGAGAGAGAGAGAACGACACCCCTGCCTTGACAGGCAATAGTGAGAGGGGGTGGGGGTGGGACAAGGTGGTGGTGGTGGTAGGGTGGGCAGCATGGGTGCCTGGCCCGTGCTTCCCTCCCCCTCCCCCTAACCCCCACCTCATGTACCCTTCTTTGTCTGTTGGGTTTTTTCCCCAGCGCGGCCTTCTTCGTGGGAGGCGCACCGGCATCTCCTTTGTCCCTGTGGGCGTTGAGGGCACATCTCCCGCAGGGACAAAATACAGGCCGGTGCGCCTCCCTCCGTAGAAGGCCGCGCTGGGGGGGGGGAAAAACCCAACAGACAAATAAGGGTACGTGAGGTGGGGGGTTGGGGCAAGGTGGTGGGGTGGGTGGGCGGCGTGGGTACCCGGCCCGTGCCTCCCCCCTTCCTTCCCCCACTTACCTTTGCTGGTTGGGCTTTTTTTCCCCCAGCGTATTTTTTTTAAGTTGGCACGCTGTGCTTTCCCAGCCTCCTCTGCGCTCGTGTCCTTTAGCCTGATTGGCTGAGGGTTTGTGCAGCGCAGAGGACTCTGGGAGTCGTAGTTTTGGTTTTTTGGTCGTGTTCGTGGGACTGTGGCCCCACTGGCGACTTCCGGAACCTTGCGGCGATGGCCAGGCAGGGTTAAGGCGGCTTGGTTCAGGATGGTTGGGCCGGGTGCGGGAGCCTATGTGACATTCCAATGGTTAACGTCCCTCTTTATAGGTAAAGATGTATTTTTTTCAAATGTGTTGATACAGAGTTTAAAAATATCATTTGTCTATAACGGGTGCCCAAACTTTTCAGGTAATGGGCCGGTCACATGGTTCAGGGATGCCCAAAGTACAGCTCATGGGCCAGATCCGGCCCCCAATTCTAATTCATCCGGCCCACACTACCCTTGTCACTCCCAGAAGTGGAAGTAAAATTCGCCTGTATGGGCACATTTTACTTCTGCTTCTGGGAGTGACGAGGGTTGCGCAGGCCGGATGAATTGGCTTTGGGGCCGGATCTGGCCCACAGGCTGTACTTTGGGCACCCCTGGTCTATAATATAATATATATTTGAAATCTAGTTAAGTTCAGGCCATGGAGGAATCTTTCTGACTTACGAAGGGCAATAATTATTTTCTTAATTTTTTTTCATACAAATCTCTTCTTCCTCATTAGCTTGTGTAGATCAGGTGATCCTAGAGACCATAATATAGCGTCAAAAGTACAGTATCTGAAGAAAAAATTGCATCCAGTGATTCAAGCAAGATGGGGCCTAAAGTTCTCAAAGTAGTTAACCTAGCTGACCTCAGGGACATTTCCATCCTAACCACACATAAATTGCTTAATCAGCCCTAATTTGAGCCTTTTATCAGCCATTAAAATATATTTATTTTCACTATTGCTTTCAGTAACTATTTTGGAAAGAGTTTAAATCAGGGATTCTCAACTGTGGCCCACAGGCCAGATGCAACCCACAGCACCATTTCATGTGCCCCCCCCTCCACCACACCAGGAAGTGCCGTGTGGTGGAGGAAGGGCAAAATGGCTGCCCGGCCCCCAAAGCTGTCTGAAGGAGCGTGACCCGGCCCCCAGCTTTAAAAAGTTGAAAACTCCTGGTTTGAATTCTGGTAGAAATTTGACACACCATTTAGATTTATTTTTTATCAGTTTAATTATTCTACTGCTGCAGACTTATAGCTGTTGCATTTTACTTGCTGGATTTTTGTTTTTTTGTTCACAGGGCATTACCAGAAGCTCAGCCCTTGATATTATTGCCAATGTGAAGGCACTGCATGAAGAAACTGAATCCTTGTTAACAGGAAGGATTCCTTTGGTAAGGTGGTAATAAATCCAAACTCTTCTGCTGTTTCACTTAGTATATGATATGGACAAAATCCAGCATCTGACCCATAAGGGATTAAGAGAAAATGGCAGTGTGTCATTTTGCAGGAAGTGAACTGGAGAGGTGGTACTAACTGTACTTTTATTTAAGGTGAAACATTAGCATTTGGACAAAATCTGAGTCCCTTTGAGGAGAACTACAGTACAGTATTTGTTACTTCTATTTGGTTAGACATTGCCTTTATTTATTTGCATAATGGCAATTACTGTTCTTGAGAAATAAAAGTTAACTATTTTTTAAGTTCAAGGCAGTGAATTCACATTCTCTTGGTCTGGGCTGAGTACGCTTCTCATCATGAATAGATCCAATTTATGGATTTATTTATGATATCATCCAGTGGCGGGCTTCAAAAAAAATTGCTGCCACACTGTGGCCGTGGCCTACTCTGGGCATGGTCAGGTGATTGGGTGGGCACGGCCATGCAAAATTTATTTTTAAGAAGAATTTACAAAAAATCACAGCTTCCCATGGCTCAACATTATTAGTTTCTGGAGGTCAACCTTTTAATTAAAATATATGTTCCTTTGTTCCAAATATCAAGCCTTTGCTCTGTGGGAGACTCCCAAATGAATTTGGCCAGGTTGGCTACGAGATGGCCCTTTGCCTCAGTGGAAGGAATATTTACAAACCTCTTAAGACTCTGCAGTGGTTCAGGTGGTTAAGATGCTGACTGGGAGGCATAAGGTCAGCAGTTCAAAATCCAAGTACTGCACAATGTAGTGAGCTCTCATCTCTGTCCCAGCGCATGCCAACCTAGCAGTTCGAAAGCAAGAAATTGCAAGTAGATAAATAGGGACCACTTTGGTGGGAAAGGCAACAGTGTTCCGTGACCTCCGGTGCTTAGTCATGCTTAACACATGACCACAAAAATGTCTGCAAATGGAGGCAGTGCAGGCTCTTTGGCTCTAAACAGAGATGAGCACTGAACCCTGAAGTCGGATACGACTGGCTTTCGAATAAGGACGACCTTTACAAAGGTTTTTTTAAACATAAAAACCTGAGCTCTTACACAACTAAGCAACATAACAGAAACAAATAAATATATTTCTGCAATAAAAGCAGCCACTGAATAAAAATAATTCCAAGCCATTTCATAGCACACAAAAATAGAAGAAACCAAAGAAAGATGAGGCAGCAAAAGGGAGATTTACCAGACCTCCCCAGGGAAGAGTAACGCCAGGGGCAGAAAGTAACGCCTTTCTCCTGCTCAAGAATTGAACTATGGCTGGGAATTCTGGGATTTGTAGTAGTTAAAACAAACCGGGGCTTCCCTCTGAAATTCCCCCGGTCACATTGCTGACTATGGAGCAGGGAGTTGTGGGAAAGGACCATTTCCGGTTAAAGAAGTCACCTCTTCTCATGTCCTGCCTCTCTAGGAATTCCCAAGGATCCTTCTCTCCAAGGAGATCAAAGGGGGAAAGCCCTTGTCAAAAAATCAAAGAACTTTCCCACCCACTTTAGAAAAATGAAAACAGGCGTTTCCTGTTTAATAACCAAAGCTATTGCCACTGGCCACTCCCCACCCCAAGCCTGGATAAGGCTTTACCAGGTCACTTTCAGCCTATTGCCCAGTTGCAGGGAAAACCTGAGTCCCTCAGCCCGGAAGCATCTGGCCTGAAGGGGAAAGGTAGGCTGCACCGGCTCAAGGACTGGCAGGAATATTTCTCTGTTGCCCCAACCTGCCAGTTCTCGAGGGGCAAGAGCGGACTCCTCTGCCTCCTCCGCCGAAGCAAGGAGGAAAGGAAAGGAAGGGGGCATGGGCAGGCTGCCGTGATGGAGCCCAGCAAAGAGGAAAGTGGGCATGGCCATGGGGGAGTTTTACTCCCCGCTCCCCAACTGGTGTGATCCGGAAGATGCCCACCACTATATCATCTCACCTGAGCCAGGTGAAGAATTTACATCCCCCCCCCCCAGGACATAGGTGACTTATCTTATTTGTAGAAGATGAGCAAATGATGAAGATGTTAGACTAAACCTCTTTCAGGCAGCCTCCCATTGCCAAGCTTGGGGGAAAAGGATCCTGCCCCTGCGACATTCCTAGCGCAGATAACATATTAAATTTTAAGAAACATACTCCACAGAGGGAAAAGCCTGCTAATATCTATATTTTCATTTAGTGTTAATCTTAATATGATGTCTGGATTGCTCAATGGTTTAGGTCTGGTTGAGAGTTCAATCCTCCACTTTGTTTCCAGGGAGAAAAGCCAGCATGTTTAGCCCTGGGCAAGCTGGACAGTCCCAGAGGGCCACCAGAAGAAGGGAATGGCAAGCCATTTCTGAATACAGTACTCTGTACTTAGATAACTCTGGAGAGAGGGTCACCATAAGTCAAAACTGACCTGATGGCACACCATTATTATTAACATAACATAAGAACAGCCTTGCTGGAACAGGCCATAGCCTGTTATTTATCAGTCATAATAACTTTTGAGTGCTACAGTTGTCTCAAAAGTATTAGATTTTGTTAATATAAAACACATTTAACATTGTTTTGCTGTAATGCTCTCCTTACCGTAAGAACTGGTGGCAGCTGATCTTTTGACGTCGAATCCTTTAGCAGAAGTAATTCTAGTTGCTTCAGCGAGATAAGTGTTTTGAAAACAGGGTTCAAAATTAGAATAAAGTGGTGAGGTAAAGCATTCACAAACATTGTAAAATGTTAAAGATGGTTTTTTGAACAGTGGACTTGATTAGACATTAAAAAATCCCATTAAAACCGCTACATACTGTAAGCACTTCATTGCTGCCACCTGGTGGGAATAAACATTAATTAAGTCCTTTGAATGTCTACAAATACAGTGGAACCTCAGTTAACAAATGGCTCGGTTAACATAAAAATCGCATAACAAAAGGAAATCCATAGAAAATTTTGGGTTGATTTACAGATTTTTTTTTTTGGAACAGATTAATTGGTTTTTAGTGCATTCCTATGGGAAACCGCATTTCAGTTAATGTATTTTGGTTTTCAATGCATTCCTATTGGAAATTCGGTTAAAGTAATTTTAGCTGTAAGAAACGTCCCAGAGAATGCATTAATTACGTTAACCGAAGTACCACTGTATAGAAAACAAAACATGGCACAGAGAATGACAATGTTCAATATACTGCACATTCCAATTCCCAAGAAAGGAGTTATGAAGGAGAGCAGTAACTAATTTCCCAAGCAAGCAAGGTGATGCTTAAGGTGCTGCAACAAAGCCTTCTATCTTATATGGAGCAAAAAATGCCTGTTGTCCAAACTGGATTCTGAAAAGCAAAAGGCGTTTCAGATCCTATTACAAATATTTGATGACTACTGATGATTTTTTGAAGAAGATAAGTTGATACTTGTAAGACTTCAGCAATAAATCTTGACTGGCTGGTTCATGACAACCTATGGGCTGTTATGAAAAAAATGGGTGCACACCTGATGTGTTACCTACATTGTGGATTAGAAACTACTGTTAGGTCAGAATATGGAGAGACAAATTGGTATACTATAGGCAAAGGTGGCATACAAGATAGCATTTTGTCTCCCTGCCTATTCAATTTGTATGAAAATCAGTGGAAGAAACTTCAGTCATTGAAGATATGAAGACAGCACCATCTTACTAACAGAAAGTAACAATGAGTTGAAATTACTTATGATTCAAAGAAAGAAGAAATTCCCAAAACAGGATTGACAGTTGAACACCAAGATCTGTTCTCCATCATCCCAGAGTGCAGGATGCTGGATATAGGCTGAATATTGCAGGGGAAATTCTTAACGGTTAGAGCAGTACAACAGCAGAACCAACTGCCTCGAGATGTGGTGAGTGCTCCAACACTGGAAGCATTCAAGAGAGAATTGGACAGCCATCTGTCATATCTGCTTTGATTGGGATTCCTGCATTGAGCCCAAAGGCCTAAAATGCCTCTTCCAACTCAGTTATTTTATGATGCTGTGATTCTAAGATAAAAATAATGACTACAGAAGAGTTACATGACTTTAATGTCGGCAATGAAGACATTGAAATTGCTATTTTGTATATCTTGGTTTAGTCATCAATACAAATGGAGACTGCAGCCAAGAAATCATGAAAGATAGCTTTGGAAGAGCATCAATGGAGCCGTTAGAAAAGATCATTAGGTATAAGGATGATTCACTAGAGATCAACATAAACCACACTCTTGTTTTCCCAATCAACATGTACATATGTGAAAGCTGGACAGTGAAGAAGGCTGACAGGGAAAAATTGATTCAGTTGAGATATGGTGTTGAAGGAAAGTTTTGCAGATACCGGGACTGCCAGAAAGTCGAGCAATTGGGTCCTGGAGCAAATGAAGCCGAAATTATCTCTGGAGGCAAAAAGGATTAAGACTGAATTACTTTGGGCACATCATGAGAAGTTGTGGAAATATCTGCAAAAATCAAATTTTCCTTTGGATCTAGTTTATACAATTGGAATAGGATCTCAAAAGGGATGATTTGTTAGATTCTAATCTGGTAGTTCTGAAAGCTTCAGATTCATACATACTGTACACATGAGACCTGTTCATTTCCATGGCTTTCATGTAACACAAATGTAGTTTTAATAGGGGTCACGTATTTATTTTTTAATACAGCACCCCCATTAAATTAGGAGAAATCTATGTTTTTAATGGCATAGGCCAATGGTGGCAAACCTATGGCATGTGTGCCAGAGGGGGTACTCAGAGCCCTCTCTGTGGGCACACACTGTTGCCCCAGCACAGAGTTCGCCCCGCTCCTCTGCCCAGCAGCCCAATGGGAGTGCTTCCTCCCTCCCACAGCACAGAATTCACCCTGCCCCTCTGCCCAACAGCTCAATGGAAGTGCTTCCTCCCTCTCCCCAGCAGAGAGTTTGCACCGCCCCTCTGTGGCGTGGACGGCACCTTGTTGAGTTTGGGTACTCTGACTCTAAAAGGTTCGCCATCACTGGCATAGGCTATATAATCTGTGAATGATTGTGTTTTCAATGGGCTATTTTGTTAAAATCACGTAATGGTCTGCCTAGAGTTTTACCAAGAAGAAAGGTGGTTATAAATTAAAGAAATAGTTTTAGGAACATGTATTGTTGTATTTTTTTAAAAAACAGTATTTATATTGATCTCACTTTCTGAGATATATATATATAGTTTTCGGTATAAAAGCTGACAGGATTTCCCTTTAAAAGGACACATACTTGATGAGATCTTCTGTCTTGTCTGTAGCATTTGGAACCCTCTCATGAAGAGCTGCTCTCAACAGCTTTACACAGTTTGGAGAATGAATTGAGGAATCTTGCTGAAATTTCTTGGCTATGTTATGTTCTGCAATTAAATGATGATGAGGTGGGTGAGTTCAGAGTCATAAACTTGCTTTCAGTTTATTAGATGAATTAATTAAATTACACTGTCATCCTGAAATCCTCCTGTGTATATTATACACATCTCTCCAAGTGCTACCACTTTTGTGCAGTAGTCACAAATTAAACTGACAATAAATCAGACCTTTAACATTATTCAAAACAAACTATGCCATTATTGAAAGTCACATGGAAAAATATTATTTCCTTTTTCCAGCCATGTTTTAAGTACCTGTTAAGCCCAATTCAACTAGTGGGTGCAAAGTTTGCAACAATGTTTTGTTTGGAAAAACTCAGAGATGTACTGTGAATCTACAGTTCTCCATCGTGTTGTGTGTGAATGCACACTGATGGGTCTGTGCTTGCACTGAGCCTATAGTGGAGCTGTAAAGCTAATTGGATAAAAGATCTGTGATTAGGACCTCCCACCATCTCCACCCACCTTCAGCACCATTTTGCGCCTTGTCCCCCAGTTCTCCTTTTTCTGTTGTAGAAGCAGGAGCCTTAGCGAGAGCTCTCCCAATATTTTCAGTTATTTGATTTTTAAAAGGCCGCTATTCCTTCTCTCCAAAAAATTTCTTGACTAGGGGGTTCATCCTCTTTGGGTCATCTCTGTTCGCGGGGAATCTCCCACTCTTTGCATGACGGAATACTAAGCTCGGAAAGTTCTCCTCAGCGCCGCGTGGCCGGTTAATGGCCTCAGTGGCAGCATTAAGACAGTGACCGTCTTGCAACAAAAAAATTCCGAGTTCCAATGGTCATGAGGCTTGTCTCCTCTGCCTTGGGGAGAACCATCAGGTTTACGCCTTCAGCATCTGCAGAAAGTTCTCCAAAGCTGCTGGATGGAATCGCCTACATGCCCACCTCATGGCAACTGCCTTGGCCCCACTGCCACTGCAGTACCTTCCTCTTCGACTTCTTCAGTGACTTCCAAACAACTAACCAGCGCCGATTTGTTTTCCAAGAAAAAGAAGAAGGAAGAGAAGAAGAAACATAAAAAGCACCATTCTTCGTCTTCCTTGCTTACACCAACTCCAAGGGTCTCCAGACCCTCTCCGATGCTCTATCCAAGTGAATCTCCTGACACCGTTATTCAAGGCTATGGCTAAAGAAATCTCTGATCAAGTAAGGGCCGCTCTTCCCCAACGAGCACCGGACCCTAGCCCTTCACACTAGATGGATGGTGCAGCCCCATCTAAAAGGCGTCATACTGACTCCATCCGTTCAGAGGCCACTGTACCACTACCTCCACCTTTGTTCACGAGGGACGATCGGAGATCCGCCAGGCCTTACTACTTGGATTCAGAAGGAAATTTTGCCTGTGCACCTTGGCCTGCTCCCCGCCATTGGCAACTCAGCCAAATTGGTGTGGGAAAAAAACCCGTCTCCTCAAACTCCATCTTCACCAGAGTGGATGGGATGTACAAACTGCTGGGTGACGAGAGCCAATTTCTCCACACCCACCCTGTGCCCAATTCTTGTGTGGTCAAGGCCTCTCAACATCACACTTCCTCCAGTAGTGTTCCTATCCGTTCCTCCAAGGAAGGGAATAAGTTAGACTCTTTGGGCTGGAAGGTGTACGCAAATGCCTCTCTGTCCTTCCGGGCAGCCAATTATGCTGCGGCCATGGGTGCCTATAAGTGCAAACTTTGGTCCAAAGCAGAGACATTTCTAGCCAAACTTCCAGATGACTCATTGAGAAGCTTCCATTCAATGGCCAGAGGCTGTTTGTGGCTGAGACAGATACTTCTCTCAATGAACTACACAGAGATATCACTACCACTAACAAACTTTGCCTAGGTGCCTCAGCTTCCTACCACAGGAGGAACTACCAACAGGATCAACCCTACCAAAATTACCAACTTCCGTTTCCCTATCATCAACGGCAGCAACCACCCAGGCAACAGGACTACAATAGACAGTCTTTCTATAAAATGAGGCGCCAACAATCACATCCCCATTAACAGCAACAACTACCCTCATCAAAAAAGCCAGAGCACCGTTCTAAGCAGCATGTTTGACTTTCTGGTGACCAACGCTCCTCCCTTACCGACCTTTACGGAATTTCCTCACCGCCTGGTCCAACATCACCTCGGACAAATGGGGTTTGAAGATCTTAAGAGATGGCTATGCCTTAGAACTCGAGATCTACCCCAAGGTTGGTTGGATCCGTGCCACCAATCCATCGCCTCACATCCAGGAGGAACTTTCACCCCTACCAGAGAAGGGACCCATCAAACCCATACCATCCACCAAATTGTAGAACAAGGCGGTGGAAGATGTGGCATTTTGCATCAAGTTCATGGAGAGTCTTGGTCTCTGGATAAACTACAAAAAGTCTTGCCTTGTCCCGACTCAATGCCTAGATTACATAGGAGCCATCCTGGACTCCACCACGACAAGGGCATATGCCCCTACCCAAGTCTGCTGGACATCCGCCACCTGGTTTATCGCCTCCAATTCAAGAACAGAATTAGAGCCTGGGATGCCCAGCGTCTGCTAGGACTGATGGCCTCGACAACCGCTGTGATCAACCACGCCAAACTCAAAATGAGATCTCTACAGGCTTAGTTCCTCTACTCCTTCGATCTCCGCCTAGATCATCCCCACAAGCTGTTAACAGTACCGTCAGAACTGAAAGAGCAGTTGACGTGGTGGACATTGCAGCAGAATGTGGCCACTGGTGGGTTGTTCACCCTCCCGGCCCCATCAGTGCAGATTTCCATGGATGCAAGCAATCTGGGATGGTGGGCTTGCTGCAACACCCTACAGATCAACGACCTGTGGAACCCGACAGAGAAGTCCAGGCACATAAATTTTCTCAAGCTTCTAGCAATCTGGAAAGCTATGAAAAACTTCCTCTCTTCCATTTCAGGCTAAATAGTCCAAATAGCATCGGACAACACGACAGCCCTAGCGCATCCCAACAGGCTAGGGGGAACCAGGTCCCTTTCTCTTCTTTACCTAGCGGTACAGATCTGGGAATGGTGCCTTGACCATCATATCTTCCCTGTAGGGGTTCATATTCAGGGACACCTAAATGTCCTCGCAGACTCCTTAAGCAGGAAGACCATGACCATGCACGAGTGGGAACTCCACAACACCGTCTTCTCACAACTTTGTCACAAGTAGAGTCGACCAGACATAGATCTGTTCACTTCGCCGACCAACGTGAAATGTCCCAGGTACTGCACCAGAATGTGAATGGGTCACGGACCCGAAGGGGATGCGCTCATGGTTCCATGGGACGAAGACCTCCTGTACATCTTCCCTCCAATTCCCCTCGTTCAATGGGTTCTGATCCGTCTCAGAAACCACTGCGCCAGTGCCATTCTGATAGTCCCAGCATGGCCCCGCCAAGCTTGGTTCCCTCTACTCTGTGCAATGGCAACAGATTTGTGGACTCTACTGTTATTTCCAACCCTGTTCCAGATGGAAGACTGGCAGGTACTTAAGAACATAAGAACAGTCTTGCTGGAATAGGCCACAGCCCATCCAGTCCAGCATTCTGTCTCACTCAGTGGCTCACCATTTGCTTCAGGGTATTCCCTAGCAGATGTCTTCACCTGCTTAGGATTCCCTGGAAATGGCATTGGATCAGTCACATTAACATCTTGCACCAGATCCTGAGTAATACTCACGTCAAGGATTCTTGTACCTCTAGTTGGGTCTTCAACCATCTGTCCCAGGGAACAATCATTTAGCATATCTAGAAACTTTATCTCTTTATCATGTGCTGAACAGCAGTTCACCCAGTCTGTGAGGGTAATTGAAGTCCCCCATTATAACCAGGCTTCCCTTCTTGGATGCCTCCTTTACAACATTCTCCAACTGCCAGTCTCCCTCAGGAGTTTGGGTCGGAGGCCAAGAGTATATACCTACTATTAGACCATCCTTGTGGCCTGGTACTCTTACCCACAGAGTTTCTAATGGTGACTCCAAATCACATAGATATTCCAATTTGTATGATTTTTTCACTTCTTTGACATACAAGGCTACACCACCTCCGGTTTGCCCCTTCCTATCCTCCCTATACAGTTTGTAGCCTGGGATAACTGTATTCCATTGGTTATCATCCGTCCACCAGGTTTCAGTGATGCCAATAATATCAATATTGTTATCTATTGCTAAGTATTCCAGCTCCCCTATTTTATTTTTGTTCTGGAGGCTTCTGGCATTTGCATACAAGCATTTATATATGCTTTTCTGATACAGTCTTTTGAGTCTAGTTGTATTGTTAGACTGCCTCTTGCATCCTTCTGCTAGAGTGCTGGTGAAAAGCTCCTCGCTCTGCTCAGTAATTTTTGCATCCTCCTCACTACTCAAGTACACACTTTCCCGAACTGGATGCTGCCCAGCTCCTGTCAGCTTTCCCCTAGTTATCAGTTTAAAAGCTGCTCTGCAGCCCTTTTGCTGTTGAGTGCTAGCAATCTGGTTCCATCATGGTGCAAGTGCAACCCATTCCTCCTGAACAGATTTGACTTGTCCCAAAATGTTTTCCAGTTCCTGACAAATCTGAAGCCCTCCTCTCGACACCACCTCCTCATCCATGCATTGAGGCTTCTGAGCTCTGCCTGCCTGGTAGGTCCTGCACAAGGAACAGGCAGCACTTCTGAAAATGCTACCTTGGAAGTCGTGGACTTCAATCTTCTTCCTAACAACCTGAATTTGGCTTCCAGGACTGACCACTTGGCCTTCCCAACTTCATTGGTACCAACGTGTACCATGACCACTGGCTCCTACCCAGTTCTCTCTAACAAGCTATCTAGATTTCTCATGATATCTGCAACTTTTGCACCTGACAGGCAAGTCACCATACGGTTATCACGTGCATCACAAATCCATGTCTCTGTATTTCTAATTATTGAATCACCTAATACAAGGAACCTCTCTCCTGCAATCTGTTCATCTACATGCACCTCGTCAACTATATTAAGAGAGAGAACTTCAGTTTGTTCCTGTTGTTTATCTTCCTGTATCTCATCAAGTGTGATGAAGGAAAGATCCTCAGGTGGTAGCGCAACCAGCTTGTACTTGCTGCAAGTGTAGTTCTCCATGTGCTTTGGCAAGAACGCAAACATGGCACAAGTGTTGCAGGTAACTACAGCTGCTCCCTCAGAATCCATTTTTAACAAGTGCAGTATTCTGGGCCTCAAAAATTTTCATGCTTATTACCTTTCTATCTAGTAAGAATATATTCTTCCTTTGTTTTTTGTTTGAAATCTCGCCCAGTCTCTTGCAACTTCCTCAGCCTTTCTTGAAGGTATTCCCCTGGATGACATCTGCAGGGCTGCTACCTGGTCATGGCCTTCTACCTTTACTAGGCACTACCGAATGGACATCAAGGCTGTCCCGGATGCCAGACTTGCAGATCCATTTTGACGGTGAACCTCCGGCATTCTTCGGGGGTGACCGCCCTTCCCTAAACCATCTTCAGTCTTCTCATCACATCTCATCTCTGGCATCCAGGTATGTCAGCTTGCCAGTCACCCATCAGTGTGCATTCACAAACAACACGATGGAGAAAGACAGGTTGTACTTACCAGTAACTGTCGTTCTCCGAGTATGTTGTTTGTGAATCTACACTACCTACCCAGCCTTCCCCTCATTACTGCCAGGACGAGATGCATTCTTCTCTACCTGTGCTTAGCTTAAGTATCAACTGAGGGACAAGGCGCAAAATAGCGCCGCATGTGGGTGGAGATGGTGGGTGGTCCAAAACACAGATCTTTTATCCAATTAGCTTTACAGCTCCACTATAGGCTCAGCGCAAGTGCAGACCCATCTGTGTGGATTCACTGGTAAGTACAACCTATCTTTCTGCTTTTGGATTGCTCATAAATTTTGAGTACATTTTGTATACCTAAGAGTATCTGATTTGACTTTTCTACAGTGTTGAATGTTCTTCTAAGTATAATTTCCAGTGGGAAAAATGCTTCCCAAACATACCTATGTTTACAGCTAAGAAATTGATGTATTTAAATTATCTGTGAACAAGTAAGTTAATTTTCTGAAAATATATCATGATCTAACAAAATGTGACACTTCTTGAGAATTATTTTCTCCTTTTTCTGTGACATCTAGCATCTTTCCTCCTTGTTTCTTTTTATTTAATATTGATGTATGGGTATACACATTTCCTTTTTGACGAAGGACTGCTTCAGGTGGCTGAAAAAGAATCAATGCTTCCCCCACACACCCACTCTTGATGATATCTGCAAAATGTGACCAGGTTCTACTTTCAACCCCAGTGTTCTGTCTGTCATTCAATATTACCAAAAATATCTGTCTTTTCACAAAATGCCTTGATTTATACATTTGCTGAAGCTTCTGTATGCAGTTAATCTGACCAGGTCCCACTTTCCTATGACCTCTCTAAGTGCTCAATTTCAGGTGGCTCTTTGCCAAATCCATTTTGTCTTTCACCACAAGGGATACTTCACAGGTTAATTAGCATTTTACTCTCAACATGCTGGGTACTCATTTTACTGACCTTGAAAGGAAGGAAGGAAAGCTGAATCAACCTTGATCCCCATCAGGATCAAACAATGCTTTGGCTGCAGTACAGCAGTTTAACCACTGCACCACCAGGGCTCCTAAACAATGTAAAGTGTTGCAGAATCTCCATAGTCCTCCAGCTAAGATGGATGGTATTGGAGGACTCCAGTAGGCAAAGAAGAGTATCTTCACTGGCTTCCGCTCTTTTTCCAGTAAAGAATATTAGATCTTTCCAGAAAACTTTGATGTTACACAAAACCATGAATAATTATAAAAAAACTCATCTAGCATACATACCACAGCTCAAAAAAAGTATCACTAAGCCCAAGAGATCAACAGTTTGAATAAAGAACTATGCCAAGGAACATATTAGAGGAGAATGAAACACTTCTTTCAGAAAATGAATCCTTCCCAAACAAGAAAAATGGAGAGGAATACAGTTTTGTACAAATTGACTCAAGCAAATAGGAAAGGAGTGAAAGGATTGTATCTTTGAACAAGAGTAGAATTAAAGAATTGCTCATGTAGGCCAAGGACATTGCAGAGAAAGTGAATGAATTATTATTATGTGTCTTAAGTGCTTTGTATGTCAAAAGGGCTCAGGACCAGAAAGTGACTTGCGGAACGGGAACAGGATATGGGTGTCACACTGTGATGTAAAAGCCAGATGAAAGGCCACTTCTTTATATTCTCAGGACAGTATTCATGGCTGATCATCATGATAATCACCAATATTCAGATATGGATATGGCAGAAGAAGAAGTCTTAAGTACAGAAGATAGCCATGCCTAAATCTTCACTTTTGTACCACTGTTCTAACACAGAGACCTTAAATTTCCAAAAAGGAAATTTCCCAAAGATGAGGAAACTAGTAAAAAAAAATCTGAAAGGGAAAATTGAGAGAGTCCAAACACAAGAGGCATGGAGGCTGTTTACAAAAACAATAACAGAGGCACAATTGGAATGCATAACCAAAAGGGAAAAGGGCACTGCCAGGTCCAAGAGGACTCCAATGTGGCTTACAGGAGCTGTTCAGGAAGTGATCAAAAGCAAGAAAAGCTCATTTAGAAGATGGAAGGCTTGTCCGAATGAGGACAGCAGGCAGAAACATAAATTCTGGCAGAACAAATACAAGGCAACAATCAGGAAAGCAAAGCAAGATGTTGAGGAGCGTATAGCTAAAACACTCAGAGAAACAACAAAGACTTCTTTAAGTACATTATAAGTAAGAACCCAACTAGGAAGGCCATTGGACCATTAGACGACAATGGAAGGCAAGGGGTTATTAAAGAGGAAACAGAAATTGCAGAGACTCAATGAATTCTTTGTTTCAGTATTCACTGAAGAAGACAGAGACCACATGCCCAAAACAGAGCCTAGCTTCGTAATACTCAGGATCTGGTGCAAGATGTTAATGTGACTGATCCAATAGGGAACAGACCACAACTCAATTATGTTTAACTTGATCATAGACCGCAAGTCACTGATAAAATCAATCACAGAGACCTTACATTTTTAAAAAGGAAATTTCCCAAAAATGAGGAAACTAGTAAAAAAAGAAGCTGAAAGGGAAAATTGAGAGAGTCCAAACACTCCAAGAGGCATGAAGGCTATTTACAAAAACAATAACAGAGGCCCAATTGGAATGCATACCCAAAAGGAAAAAGGGCACTGCCAGGTCCAAGAGGACTCCAATGTGGCTTATGGGAGCTGTTCGGGAAGTGATCAAAAGCAAGAAAAGCTCATTTAGAAGATGGAAGGCTTCTAAATGAGGACAGCAGGCAGAAACATAAATTCTGGCAGAACAAATGCAAGGCAACAATCAGGAAAGCAAAGCAAGACTTTGAGGCGTGTATAGCTAAAAACACTCAGAGAAATAACAAAGACTTCTTTAAGTACATTAGAAGTAAGAACCCAACTAGGAAGGCCATTGGACCATTAGACAAAAATGGAAGGCAAGGGGTTATTAAAGAGGAAACAGAGATTGCAGAGAGACTCAATGAATTCTTTGCTTCAGTATTCACTGAAGAAGACAGAGACCACATGCCCAAAACAGAGCCTATCTTCGTAGGGAGGGAAACCGAAGAATTAAGCCAGATATAAATAACCAGGGAGGAGGTCCTTTCATGTCTTGTTAAACTAAATGCTAACAAATCACCAGGACCAGATGACATCCATCCACGAGTTCTCAGGCAACTTAAAGATGAAATTGCTGATCTCCTAGCCAAAATATATAATATTTCCCTCAAATCAGGCTTTGTGCCAGATGACTGGAAGGTAGCGAATGTAACACCAATTTTCAAAAAAGGATCCAGGGGTGATCCAGGAAATTACCGACCTGTCAGTTTGACATGTGTCCCAGGTAAAGTGATGGAAACCAGCCTAAAGGATAGAATTAATAGGCACATAGAAGAGAAGGTGCTGCTAAAGGAGAGCCAACATGGCTTTTGCAAGGGCAAATCATGCCTCACTAATCTGTTGGAATTTTTTGAGAGTGTCAACAAGCACGTGGATAAGGGGGATCCAGTTGACATTGTTTATCTGGACTTTCAGAAGGCTTTTGACAAGGTCCCGCACCAAAGGCTCTTGAATAAACTTACCAGTCATGGAATAAAGGGACAGGTCTTCTCCTGGATCAGCAACTGGCTAAGGGACAGGAAACAGAGGGTAGCACTAAATGGACACTTCTCCAATTGGAGGGAAGTAAAGAGTGGGATCCCCCAAGGTTCAGTACTGGGACCCCTGCTTTTCAACCTCTTCATAAATGATCTAGAAGTAAAAGTAAATAGCAAGTTAGCCAAATTTGCTGATGACACTAAATTATACAGGGTAGTGAAAACTGTGAGAGATTGTGAGGAGCTCCAGAGGGATCTCTTGACACTGGAGGAGTGGGCAAAACAGTGGCAAATGAGCTTCAACATTAGTAAGTGCAGAGTGATGCACGTTGGGGCAAAAAAAACCAATTACATTTATAAACTGATGGGGTCTGAACTGTGCGACCAACCAGGAAAGGGACCTTGGTGTCCTTGTGGACAGCTCAATGGAGGTGTCAACCCAGTGAGCCTCAGCAGTGAAAAAAGAAAACTCAATGCTAGGGATCATTAGGAAGGGTATCTTAACCTATAAAATCAAGCGTTAACCGTTGGAACTTCAGATACAGTCCTAAGCTAGGCCCTACTAGCCCGCACCGACCATTCGTGCACACGCCCGAAGTGGATCCGCAGGTCAACGAAGGATTGAGAAATGCACCAGTGGGGCAAGAGCCCCAACAAACGCGAAAAAGGGAAACAACTTCATTTCCCAACGTTCCTTGCACCGCCCTGCGCCAGAGCCAATCAGGCTGAGAGGCGTGAGCAAAAGGAACGTTCGGAAATGCGCCGTGGCCAATCAAAAGGAAACCACGGGAAAAACGACGCACATGCCGAAAACGCAAACGGCAAACTGGCGAATGAAAAATAAAAATTAAAAACACACCGGGAGCGCAAGTCCACCGCAGCCGGATACAGCACCTCACAGAAAAAAAACAGGGGAGGTCAAGGGGGGAAAAGGCACTGCCCCCCCTTGAAAGTGAACCCATTCCCAGGTAAGCAAAGCCATTGGACAGTGCTCCATCCACTGACTTTACTTACCACAAAAGGGTTTCGCTTTCAGCGAGGCCAAGCTGCGGGAACCAAAGCCCCCCTCCCCAACAGCGCCTGAAGCTCCTGATCGGAGTTTCCCCTTTAATATCACTGGGTGGTGGGTTGCGCTCCCCCTCTCTACTGGCTCTCCTGGGGTTGGGAGGGTTGGGGGGGACAAAAGGTGTCTGTCTCCCCAACCCTCCTGACCCCAAGGGACCCGGCAGAGAGGGGATTCCCCTACACACACACACACACACACACACACACACACACACACACACACACACACACACACACACACACCATATTAAAGAGAAGAAACCAAGCGGTTATTTCTCTTTAAAAATGGAGGTTTTTTTGGGGGGGACTCCCCCTCTCCGATGGCTCTCCTGGGTCCGGAAGGGTTGGGGAGACAGACCTTTTTGTCCCCCAACCCTCCTAAACCCAAGGAAGCCAGCGGAGAAGGGGATCACAAGCCCCCCACACACTGATATTAAAGGGGAAACACCAATTGAGATTTCCCTTTTAATATCAGAGGATGGGCTGGATTCGATCCCCTCTCCTGGGTCCCATGAGTCTGGAAGGTTTGGGGGGGGGGAAGGGGTCTGTACCCCCAACCCTTCCAGAGCCAGGGTACACGGCAGAGAGGGGATCCCCCCATAAGACATCCCGTTATTAAGGAGAAGAAACCAAGTGGTTACTTCTCTTTAAAAACGGAGTGTTTTGAGGGGAAACCCCCTCTCCGATCCCCCCCCAAAGCCACAACAACAACAAAACTTTTAAAAATAAATAAATAATTTAAATAAAAATTCCTTAAAACAAAAAAAAACACACAATCAAACATCCAAAAATACACCAAAAAACAACACAAATTAAACACAAAAATTCCAAACACACAGCACCCAGCCAAACACCACAAAATCCAACCCCTCCCCACCCACCCCAAAATAAAGAAAAACAGCCAACTCACTCACCAACCTCACTCCACGACCACCGGAAAAGAAATGAATAAAGAAAGAGACTACTTACCAGAAAAAGCTCCACCCAGAGGCCACAAGAGAAAAAACAATCAAAATACAAGATAACCCCTACCAGCCCCACCTGCTGGCCACAATAGTAAAAACAATTCAAAAAGACACAACAGTCCCACACAAAAGGCCCCAAAAGTAAAAACAAGTCAAAAACATAATGCAAAATCACAATTTTAGACAAATCACAAACATATGTCAATAAAATAAAATAAAAACTATTCAAAACTCCTGTGCTGAATTTTAACTCAAATAAAAACCAAAAACATCTAAACACAGTTTAAAAACATTTATTGTAAAAAACATGTACTTTCACATTTTTAAAATTATTACCTACGGTACAACTATTAAAAAAATACATACTGAAACATTATTTGGTTAAATATTTTTTTAAAAAAGTATATCATCCTTTGTTCTTTTTTTTAATCCACAAAACCAAAACACCAAACAAAACTGATCACAGTTTATAACAGCCCGCCAAAAAATGTGTATAATTAAAAAATTAAAAAATTTCAATTGTAGACTAACCTCTTCTTTACAAACATTAACAACAACAACAACAACAACAACAACAACAAAAACCTTCCAACATCTCTGCTAGTAGAAAATAAGTCAGCAAGTGTCATTTTGCCTCTTTATAAATCTATGGTGAGGCCCCCTCTGGTTCATCCCCATGGTTCACTGAAGAACTGCGGGAGCTCAAACGGGCAAAGAGACGTCTTGAGCGCCGCTGGGTGAAGACCCAGAGTGATTCCGATTGGACACTAGCTAGAGCCGCTATTAGGGCCTACCTAGTGGTGATGGGGGTGGTAAGGAGGCAATACTTCACCACCCTTATTGCCTCTGCTGGTAATCGCCCAGCCACCCTGTTTCGGGTGACCAGATCCCTCCTGGGTAGGGTGGGGCTTGTGCCTGGTTGGCAGGGATCAGCTGAGGACTTTGCTGACCATCTGGTGGAGAAAATCGATCGGATTCCCTCGGGGTTCAAACCTGGCGTGGACGGGGAGGGTCCAGGGAGAGCCAGTGCACAGTCTTGCGGTGTTACCTGGGATCGGTTTGATCCAGTTGCCCTGGATGAAGTGGACAGGCTCCTTGCAGCAGTCCACGCCACTAATTGTCCATTGGATCCCTGTCCCGCCTGGCTGGTAAAAGCCTCTAAGATGGTGACAGGTGGCTGGGTCGGGGCTATAATTAACGCGTCTTTTCGAGAGGGGATGTTTCCTGCACTGCTGAAACATGCTCTGGTGCGCCCCCTCCTGAAGAAGCCATCCCTCGATCCAGCAATCCTAACCAACTACAGACCTGTCTCCAACCTTCCTTTTTTGGGGAAGGTTCTGGAGAAGGCAGTGGCACGTCAGCTGCAGGGGGTACTGGATGAAGCGGAATATCTGGACCCATTCCAGTCAGGATTCAGACCTGGATATGGTACTGAGACTGCATTGGTCGCGCTGATGGATGATCTCTGGCGAGCGGGATGGCGGTCATCTGTCCGTCCTTGCTCTTCTTGACCTCTCAGTGGCCTTCGATACCGTTGACCACGGTATCCTTCTGGAATGGCTCCGAGGATTGGGGATCCAGGGCACGGTGTGGTCCTGGTTTTCCTCATTTCTGAGGGGCCGGACCCAGTCGGTGTGGTTGGAGAGTGAGAGGTCGAGTCCTAGGCCCCTAAAATATGAGGTGCCTCAGGGTTCGGTACTCTCTCCTCTCCTATTTAACATCTACATGAAGCCGCTGGTTGAGATCAACCATTCCCACGGGGATGATACACAGTTGTACATCTCGGCCCGTGGGGACCCCAGTGATGCAGTCAAAGTCCTTTCCAGCTGTCTGGAGGCTGTTGGGGTCTGGATGGGGGCAAATGGGCTACAGCTGAATCCTAGCTAGACTGAGTGGCTATGGATAGGGGGTCCTGCATTAACCCGGGAGCTACCATCTTTGGTTTTAGATGGGGCTGTTTTGCCCCAGACCAACCCGGTGCGCAACTTGGGGATCCTCCTGGATTCGCGGCTGCTGCTAGAAGAACAGGTGGCGGCTGTGCCCAGGAGGGCTTTCGCCCAACTTCGGGTGATTCGCCAGTTGCGCCAGCTCCTGGACCGGGACTCTTTGCTCATGGTCACTCTCGCTCTGGTGACCTCCAGACTAGACTACTGTAATGTGCTCTACATGGGGCTGCCCTTGATACTATTTGGAGGCTGCAGCTGATCCAGAATGCCGTGGCCCAGGTGGTGATGGGGTGTGGACGTTATGCCCATGCCTCACCACTGCTTCGGGGGCTGCACTGGTTACCAGTTTGTATCCGGGTGCAATTCAAGGTGCTGGTTTTGACCTTTAAAGCCCTACATGGTAGTGGGCCAGGGTATCTCAGAGACCGCATCGCCCTAAGGACGTCTGTCCGTCCAACCAGAGCGGACCGGAGGGGCTGTCTAATCATGCCATCAGCCAGGGGGACTCGCCTCTCTGGCACAAGGAGGAGGGCCTTCTCCGTGTCCGCACCGGCCCTTTGGAACCTCCTGCCAGTGGAACTGCGTCTCCAGACGGAGTTGTTGCCCTTTAGGAAGGAACTAAAGACCTGGCTGGCGGGCCAAGTTTGGGGTGCGGGTGGGGATGGGGGTACCGTTGGGTGGTTGGTATAGAGAAGTGTGCCTTCCCGCAAGGTCCCTTCGGTACTTGCACACCTTTTAGGGGTGGGTTTTTTAACTTTTAACTTTGTTTTATCATGTGTCTTTTTATGTATTTACTGTCTGCTATGTAAACTGCCCTGAGTTGGGTTGTACCTGAGTGGGTGGTATATAAGCGTGAAAAATAAATAAATAAATAAACACTGTGTACAGTTCTGGTCGCCATACCTCCAGAAGGATATTATGTAGCTGGAAAAAGTGCAGAGGAGGGCAACCAGAATGATTAGGGGACTGAAACACCTTCCTTACCATCTGAAGCTGCAACGGTTGGGCCTCTTCACTCTTGAACGATGGCGTCTAAGAGGTGAACTGATTGAAGTTTATAAAATCATGCACGGTGTGGAAAAAGTAGATAAGGAAAAACTGTTTTCCCTTTCGCACAACAGTAGAACTAGGGGGCACTCCATGAAACGTTTGGGTACTAGTTCTCAAACAAATAAGAGAAAGTACTTTTTCACCCAGAGGATCACTGGTCTATGGAACTCCCTGTCAGAAGAAGTGGTGACAGCTGTCAGTGTTGACAGCTTTAAGAAAGGATTAGACAGGTTCATGGAGGACAAGGGTATCAATGGCTATAATTATGGATACCGAAGGACAACCTCCGGGTTGGAGAGATGGCAGGATATCTCTCAATGCCATTTCCAGGGAATCTTAAGCAGGTGAAGGCATCTGATTGGGAATACCCTGAAGCAAATGGTGAGCCACTATGTTAGACAAAATGCTGGACTGGATGGGCTGTGGCGTGTTCCAGCAAGGCTGTTCTTAGGTTCTGCGAGTCATTTTCTGGCCTTGAGCCCTTTTGGCATGTAGTCGTCATCGGGTCCAGGCCAGTATTGATGTAGCTGCTTCCCTCCATCAAGATGGATTCAAGTGGGATTTAATCCACTTGAGGACCATTACCCTTTCCTGTGGTCATCATGACCCAAGGCCATTAATCCTCAAGGTTGTCAGGTTAACTGCTGCCTGACGATCATTGTTGAGCCTCTGGTAGTATGGTCTACTCCAGTGTTTCCCAACCTTTGATTTTTGGACTTCAATTCCCAGAAGACTATTTATTATTTATTTATTTATTTTATTTAGTCGTATTTATATATGCCACCCACTCAGGCAGAACCCGACTCAGGGCGGCATTACAACAAATTCTAAAAACATATAAAAACACTTTAAAAACCCCATATCCCACCCACTTAAAAAACCCCTTATCCCACCCATCCATCCCACCCACTCTAAAAAAGGAAGAGAGAGTTCTTAATTCTTTACGTAAGCCAGCAGGCGGGGACCGTGATCCCATTCGGGCCCCACACCTGCCCTGCCAGCCAGGTCTTCAATCCTTTCCTGAAGGGCAGCAATTCTCTTTGAAGTCTTAGATCTGTTGGCAGGAGGTTCCAGAGAGTTGGTGCGGCCACGGAGAAGGCCCTCCTTCGGGTGCTAGACAGATGTGCACCCCTAACTGATGGCACCATTAGAGAGCCCCTCCGGTCCACTCTGGTTGGACGGGCAGACACTCTTGGGACGATGCGGTCTCTAAGGTATCCTGGCCCACTGCCATATAGGGCTTTAAAGGTCAAAACCAGCACCTTGAATTGCACCCGGAGACAAACTGGTAACCAGTGCAGCTCCCGAAGTAGCGGTGAGGCATGGGCATATCGCCCACATCCCATCACCACCCGGGCTGCCGCATTCTGGACCAGCTGCAGCCTCCGAATGGTCGTCAAGGGCAGCCCCATGTAGAGCGCATTACAATAATCTAGTCGGGAAGTAACCAGAGCATGGGTGACCATAAGCAAGGAGCCCCGGTCCAGGAGCGTGCGCAATTGGCGAATCACCCGAAGTTGGGCGAAAGCCCTCCTGGCCACAGCCGCCACTTGTTCTTCCAGCAGCCGCCGTGAATCCAGAAGGACCCCCAAGTTGCGCACTGGGTCTGTCTGGGGCAAAACCGCCCCATCCAGTACCAAAGGTGGTAACTCCCTGGATAACACGGGGCCCCTTATCCACAGCCACTCTGTCTTGCTGGGATTCAGCCGAAGCCCGTTGGCCCCCATCCAGACCCCAATGGCCTCCAGGCATCCGGATAGGATTTCAACAGCATCACTGGGGTCCCCACGGGCCGAGATATACAACTGGGTGTCATCCGCGTACTGATGGTACCGCACCCCGTGGGAACGAATGATCTCACCCAGTGGCTTCATGTAGATGTTAAATAAGAGGGGAGAGAGCACCGAGCCCTGAGGAACTCCATACTTGAGGGGCCTAGGGCTGGACCTCTCACTCTCTAACCACACCGACTGGGTCAGTTCCCCAAAACACTGATCAGCTAATGTACTGACTTAGGCTTCTGGAAATTGGACTCCACCAGTGTTCCGTGGAACATAGTTTGGGTAATGTTGGTCTACTCTATTATCATAGCAGGATAACCTGGCCAGATTTGATGACTCAGTGTGCATCTACTAGGCAAAAAACACCTCCAACAATCATAAAATGTATTTAAAATAAATGTGACAATATTATAATGCCCTTCATTTAGTATGCGTTATGCCCACACTTGGCTTTGTACACTTGTTTCTGGTCTTTTTACCTTAAAAAGATACTGTGAAACAGAAATAATTGAAGGGAGCAATCAAGATAATAAAGTGGCTGGAACAATATCACCATAAGAAAGGCTTGCAATGCTGGGAGCTTCAAAATAAACAAGGTGATAGAGATATATAAAATGGGTGTGGTGGGGACAAAATATTGTTAAATACAAATACGCTGACTTCCCATTTTTAAATATAATATTTCTATTCAATTTTGTCATCTCCATGTTTTCGTTCATTCTATTGTTCCCTAGAGTTTATTTTTTCTAATTTTTCACCTTTTGCTTTTCAACCAATGTTTGCTGCTGCTTTTTAAGAAGATTTATGATTGTATCTTTTATACAGTATATCAGTTTTCTTTCATTTTAAGCTGTTTCAAGAACCATTGCTCTATATTCAATGTATAAATGTTTTATTTTGTTTAAAATTACAATTTTCCTTCCTCTTGATTTTAGGATCCTCCTTTGGAATATGCAAAAAGAAACAACAGAAGCACAGTATTCCGCATAGTGCCAAAGTTTAAAAAGGAAAAGATTCAAAAACAGAAGACTAGCCTTCAACTTGGTATGTTCTTTAAAAAGATTAGGTGGAAGAGCAGATTTGGCATCTTTTTAGTGAACTGTGTGCATCTTACTAAATTTTGAGCACAAGGGAGCATTGACAAAGTTTAGCCAGGGATGTGTCTTGGCAGATTCACACTGGAGGTGTACTGGTTCTTAGAGAATTTCTGTATTGCTTCACCATTGTGATGACATAAAATATCATCCATATTCATTTCATTGGATTAGTTGTTTGTTAAAATATTTTCTTGGATCATAGATTTTCAGACTGTATCCCATGAAATCCTACAATTTCTTGGGAACCTATCAAATGATCCTTAGTGGAGGAGAAAATCAGTAATGGTCAAGAAGCTTCCCTGAAGGATATTTTGTCTCCCATTAATGCCATTCCCCTATTATGTACATAAGTAGGCAAGGATCGTGTGTTCTACATATACTGTACTTTTGGTTTATAAGAAGTAACTGTAATAGTGGCAGACAAATTAGCGTGGAAAATATTTTCTGGAAAGCAGAATGTTACAAAGTCCATATAATTATACTACTTGCATATGCTTGGGTGTTTATAAAGAACATTACAAACAGGAAGGATCTTTTACTTTAGGGAACAGAATTTTAGTGGATGTAATTTTTCTGTTTCCATTATTATATACATAGTACCTCTCTGCTGTTCATAATGATCTTTTACTGAAGTCTTTCAGCAAACATAATGTTTCAAAAGACCAAAACAAACTCCAAATGTAGAATTATTAAATTTAGAATTTTAATTGAAATTGTTGATGAATTGTCATATTGCAAAATTCTAGATTATGAAGTGAAATAGCACAGAGTGAAATATAGGAAAATTGGGGAATGGCTTATTATATACATACTTCTTTTTATTATGCTACTTTCTCAAGCTTAATGTGGACAACTAACCTTAGAGAACAATGTTGACAGAACTTTGGAATGTGCTCCACACCCAGTTTGGTTCTGTTTTATTTCTTGCTTTTTAAAATTCTGTGCCCTCTTTTAAAAATTATAACCAGTAGATCATCATTAATGTATAATGGAACATATACAGACTTTATGGTACAGATCATAACAAGCTTACCATTGAATTAGTTGATATTTAGAGGTTTAAGAGCTTTGACGCTGAAGTAGAAAGCATGGCTGCAATGCAGATTGCTATTTTCTCCCCCTCACCTCCCCACATTTTCACCATTCCTTACTTGTAACTTGCATGAAAACAGAAGCTGCCAGTTGTTTTTTTTTTCAAAAATATATTTGACTTCTGCTATTACTGCATTGTTCTGTTTTCCACTCTGTTGCCTAACCTTTGCTTCTAATGCAGTTGAGCATGTAGAAATTAAGGGGGTTTTGCTCTTAACTTTGGTAGTTCAGAAATGGGGCACAGATGAAGTTGCTGCTTGGCTGGATCTGCTCAGTTTGGGAGAGTACAAAGAAATCTTCATCAGCCATGACATCCGAGGCTCTGAGCTTTTACATCTGGAAAGGCGAGATCTTAAGGTATTTTCTTTGTGCTACTTTACTGCTTTTGAGAATTTTTCTTTAAATTAAATTAATTGAAACCCTTCCTCTATCCCCATTCCAGTTATATGCTTACAGCTTGGCTTCCAGTGTGCAGATCTGCCATCCTCCCCTCAGAAAACAGCAACCACGCAAAACTAATATACTAACAGTTTGCACTTTCCTTCCCTAAGGAACACTCAGCGTTTGCTTAAGAATGTTTATATAATTAGATAAAAATCTGACTATTTCATTGATAATAATTGATAATTAGAATTAACAATATTAACAATAAGAGATACAGTAGAACCCCGCATAACAAAAAAGCTATGCGGATCCAGTGGGAGATCCCCCACATAAAATATGTTCGTTACACAAAGTTTCCATTAACCGGGGTATACCTGTTTAACGGAAACCCCGTATAGCGAATTTTTTCCTATTATGTGGGGTACTGCTATTGCATAACAAATGCTTCATTGTACGAATTTTTCGTTAAACGAAGCGTTTGTTATGCGGGGGTTCCACTTCACCAGAAATTATGTAGTATCTCAAAAATTAACTGGTTTTTGTTTTCATGAGTTTTCCTGTGCCCAAATACACTTGACCAGATGAATAGAATAGCTCTCTAGAGGGAACTATTGGCAGTTTAAAACCTATAGTGTGAAAAATAAAATCAGGAATGTGTCTTTAATAGAAGAAATTATTCACATACTCGTCCTATGATGAGGTATCTAAGGCAAAGGTTAAGGTGTGTAAACTCAACACGATAATAACAGATGTATCTCCTACGACATGATTCATTACATCACACCTATAAACCCAAAATATACTACTATACAGTGAACCTCAATCATACAAAACGTGCTGAGAACCCGCAATATAATACATAATGCCCGTGGTAGCAAGCAACCAATCATCCCATGTTAAGTCCAGACGTAAGTGTGAGTTGGTATAACAACAAGGTATATTTTGCCCGGCCCTGCTGGGCAGTTATAGTTTGTGTTTTTCGGTTTGGGGTGGTTTGCTTTTTTTTATTTTTAAGAAGAGATGAATTACTGGAATAATTCTTTGATGTTTGGGAAATTTGAAGGCAAATGATGTAGGGGTTGGTTAGTAAATGAAGGATGCTGTAACATTTCTTTTGTGTAAACATATTTATAATTTATTTTTTTAACATTTTTATTTGAAAGTTTTTTATTTTTAATATTTGGAAAGATAACATTTTTTAAACTGTCTAATTTATAATATTTTTAACAAATGTTAATAACTTGTTTTTGATATTTTTTCTAAATAAATGTTCATAATAATTTTTGTATAAATTTTTCAAGCAAATGTTCATAATGTTTGTTGTATAATTTCTTCAAACTTTAGTTTCCATAGATTTCATGTGTTATTTTCTTGTGTTGCTGTTGATGTTTGTTTTATCTGAAAGAAATAAAATATTTTTCCAGTTGCTTTCGTTGTACAGTATTTGTAGAAAATGATGTAGCATTAGTAGTGCTAAGAGTTTGTTGATTTTAAATGGTGGGAATAGCATGAAAAGTAGATGTCGTTGTTGTTATTGTGAATTTCTGGTTGTGCTCTGGTATGCTGTTCACTATTGTTTCTGTTTCCATGTTTGGGGTTTTCTTTTCTGGTTGTTTCAGTTTGGTTTTGTATAGTTGTGCGTCCCATTGAGTGTTTCAGCCTTGCGCCAAGTTGGTTATGTTGTATTTCGTGGGTCATTTTTTGTGCTTCTTCGGTAGTAAAATCGTCTGGTCTGGTTATGTAGACAGATACTGCTTGTTGTCTCACTGGCTGTGGTTTAGAGTTTTCATTAGGTTTTCTGATTCGCCTTCTGCTGATCGTCCTAAGGCTTCTTTCCATTGTAGTTACTGTTATTTTTTGTTTTCGCACTTGTTGTGTGTTATCATTATCATTCGGTTTTCTGATTCCCCATCTGGTGATGGTCCTAAGGCTTCTTTCCATTGTAGTTAATGTTCTTGTTTGTAGTCCAACTAGCTGTGTTATTTCGTTATTGTTAGGTTTTGTGTTTCCCCTTCCGATGTTGCTTCGTTGGTTTATTTCCATTTTAGTTATTTATTTTATTTTTATTTTTTATTGTGCTGATTGTTCCGGACTTGAGGAAATTTGGCTCGTGCTGTCTCGTTGTTTGTTTGTCCTAGTTTGAGGTTATTTTTTGATCGCCCCCTAGGTTTTGAATGTTGTAAGATTTTTTGATCTTGCTATTGTCGTGAGATTTGTTAAGTTTTCTTTTCGCACGTTGTTTGCATTCATTTTCGCATCATTCTTTTCTTCGGTTTTTTTCTTGTTTTCATGTTTTCGCATCTTAATTTTAATTTTATTTTTATGTCTCTTCCTGATGGAGACAGCTTTTCATCGCAAAGGAGGCATTTTGGATGCATTAGGTAAGCAGTGCGATTCCTATTTTTAATTTTTGTGTATGTTCAACTTTTTATTTAGAATGATGTTTCTAGTTGGAGTGTGCTTAACTTGCCCCCCCCCGATTGTTGGAATTTAGTGTGTGTTTTTTGTGGTGAGGGGGTTTTGTGAGGTTGTCTTATTGATGTTTTTTATTAAAGAGAGGATGATGTACAATAATTTTGTTTTTGTATAAATAATTAAACATTTATTGAACATTTTTTGTCAAACTGTTTTTTTAACATTTTGTTTTGTCATAAACTTGTTTTTTCAAACATACTTTGTCATAAACTGTATTTTGAAACTTTTAAAAATAACAATATATGTTAAAATATTTGTGAAGTATATAATTATAAATATTTTTAATGAAGTAATGTTTAAACTTTTGCAAAGTTTTGTATTTCATGATGTCCTTTGTTTCTTTCTTCTTTATTTTCTGTTGTAATTTTTTCTGAAAGACATAAATGAGTATGTTAAGTAAACTGGTTTTTTTCCATGATAGTTAAATTGGTTTTCATTTTATTTTATTGATTAATATTTTATTTATTTTATTTGTGTGGCTGATTGGATGCCTTACGTTCTTGTTCTTATATCTTTAGAAAATGAAGTAGCAATAGAATTGCTAGAACTGGATTAGTTGGGAATGGTAGCCACAGCATGTTGATGATTTGGTTTATAATGATTATCTCAATGGGTATTATGATTTTGTTGTTGTCTTGTATAGATTCGTGAGTTGCTATATTTTTCCTGTTTTGTTTGTATTCGTGATTCTTCGTGGTTTCTGTTTCACTGGGCATAGTTGAGCATCCCATGGACATTTTTCTACCTGATCCATGTAGTTTTTCTTGTTCTGCGTCGGAAATTTCTTGTCTCGTCATTCTTGAGACTCTAAGATTACCGGTTCGGGTGGGATATGTTTTTGGTATTACCCCTGGTGATCTAGTTGTGTTTTCATTAGGTATTCTTTATCATCTTCCGATGTTGCTGAAATGTTTGCGTTCCATTTTTGTTATATTTTATTTTTTGGAGTTTGATTATGTGCTAATTTCTTTGTGGTTTAGAAAATTAGGCGTGTGCTGTCTCATCATTTCTTTGTCATAGTTTGAGGTTAGTATTTGATCGCCCCCTAGTGGTTGAATGTTCCAAGATTTTTTATTTTTGCTATTATCGCGATATTTATTATGTTTTCGTTTCGTATGTTGTGTGCATTCATTTTCCCATCATTCTTTTCTTCATTTATTTTGTGTATTTTTGTTGTCGTGTTATTTTTATTATTATTTTACGGCTCTTCCTGATGGAGACAGCGGTTCGTGTCGATGGAGGAATTTTTGGTTGTGTTAGGTAAGCAGTGTGATTACTAATTTAATTTTATTTTTATTTGGATGATGTATCTATTTGGAGTGTGATTACTTTGTTTTTTCTTTTGATTGTTGGTATATTGTTTATCATTTTATTGAAGTACCTGATGGTAAACAATATTTTTAGTTTGGTTGTTTGGTATTAGGATGAATAAATTATTTGCTGAAACGACTCTGGAGCATGCAACATATAATTGTCCGTGCGAGAAACATAGCTTTGTAAAGTGTACTCCACAATGTTGCAGTGTTTGTCCTTGGGAGTCTTTTAAATGGTATAGTTTGATCAGTTGGAATCAATGGAATATGTGGAATGCATACTGATTCACCTGTACCTTTTCCCGTTATAATGTAGGCTTCTATGACATTTGGCATCATGTTTTTGACACATAGTCTGGTGCCATTACATAGCTTTGGTGGGTTGAGGTTGCGTAGTAAAATTATTGGAGTTCCTTCTTTAAGTTGAAGTTTGTGAGGAAGTTTGTGAAGTTTGTCCAGGAAGTTCTAGTGAATTTAAAAATTCTGTTGGGAAATTAACAGCAGCATCTTTGTCTACTACTATATCAATTGATTTGTACTCTGTTGGTTGGTCTGGTAACATTTCAAGTATTTCTGCATTTATTATGTTTACATCATCATTTCGTGTTGCTAAGATTGTTCTTTCTTTTAACCATTCATGATTTTTATAGTTTTCAGTTATGTTTGAGTATACTGAATTTATCAGATCAAATGGTGATGTTACCAGGTTGCAGAAATAGTCTGGAAATTCTATGTTGTTTTCTTCATTTTTTTTGTACTTTTCCATTTCCTATCTGTAAAATAAATTTTGTGAATTGTTGTGTGTTTGCATTTTTTCTTACTCTCATGTTTTCTTTTAAGTTGATAATTTCCACATGTTTCCATAGGTGTGATTGGTTTATACATACATTATTTCATCAGCTGGTATTGATTTCGGAATTACTGGTAGTGTTTGTCTAAAATCTCCACATAGTAGTAGAAGGAGTCCTCCCATGATGCTGTTGTTTTCTCTAATATCTTTTAGTGTGATGTTTTGGGCCTCAATTGATTTTTTGTGTGCCATAGTACCTTCATCCCAGACTATGATTTGACATTCTTTCAGTACTTGTGCACATCCGCTTCCTTTTGTAATGTTGCAGGTTGGTGTTTCTTGTTTAGCTATGTCGAGTGGTAATTGCAGGGCTAAATATGCAGTTCTGCCTCCCTCCATTAATGTTGCTGCGATGCCAGATGATGCTATTGCAAGTGCTACCTTTCCTTCTGAGCGGATTTCAGCTAGTAGCAAGTTTGTTAGGAATGTTTTTCCTGTTCCCCCGATGCTTTTAGGAAAATTATTCCTCCATCTTGTGTTGTTAGGTGATTCATTATTTTGTCGTAGGCAGATTTCTGTTCATCATTTAGAATGGGTTTTGTTTGAGCTATGTGTTCTTTTAGTTGTTCTATGTCATAATTTGTTTCCTGTATGTAATCTGCATTTAAGGTGTCTGCTTGATTACATATGGGTGCTGGTAGGCCTACTTTGTCTAATGTTTTGTTGCTCATGGTTATGCATTTACCTTTGATGTTAATTAAGGCTATGTTGTATATTTGTGGTCCATAATCTATATCCAATAATGGGCTATCTTTTCTGACTTTCATTAGTATGTCTTCACTGAGTGGGTATAATTTTCCATAAAGTGAGTGGTTTTGACGGACTGCAAGAAGTTTGGATTATTGCGAATAAGGTTCTTATTTGTTCTGGCATTGAAATTAATGTTGCTTCCTGTAATGTGGTGTCCCAATGCTGATCTGCCTCTAGTAAGCCCATTTGCTGGCATGCTTCTCTGTATGTTTCCAATATTTGTCCATTGATGATTTTTAGTTGCTGAAAATATGTAGGTCCAGGTATTGTGTGTAGTAGCATTCACAGATAAAAACATTCTGAGTTGTTAGGATGTACTATGTATACTCTACTTATTGCATCACTTGCATAGATATCATGTTCTGGTATGGGTATTCCAGTTTTTTTGCGATAGAATTCTTCCTTTGTTTTATTCCATGTATAATATTTTGCTACGTCTTGATACACTAGAGTGCATGCAAATTCATCTTTTTGGCATAGTTTAAAGAAGGCAGTTAATGTAGTGGATTGTCTGCAACTGTTGCAGCTGTTTGAGGGGTAAAGTACACTCTTTGGCCATTTTCTAGGTGAACACTGAGGTGTAGTACTGCTGGA
The DNA here is from genome assembly GCA_035047345.1 of Bradypodion ventrale. NCBI lineage: Eukaryota > Metazoa > Chordata > Lepidosauria > Squamata > Chamaeleonidae > Bradypodion > Bradypodion ventrale. The sequence continues at coordinate 181,177,602 of JAWDJE010000003.1, forward strand.
TGACTCTCATGTATGTGGAAGCCTAATATTCGCCAAAATGCTTTATTGGTACTAATATATCTTCCACATTGATATTGCATAATTTCATCAAAAACTGCCATATCACTGCCTTTGTTAATATATTTGCACATGTACTTGATGGATTTTACACTGTTACAATATTTGACATTGATGTGTGCTTTGAAGATTTTTGTTAGTAGTGGACAGTATGGTACTATCCAGTGATTGTCTATGACTATTTCAGGTTGTGTTTTCATTTTTAATTTTGTTGTGAATCCTCCTTTCTCTGGTGCACGTCATCTGTACTGTGGATAGCCGTCCTCTGATGTCTGTGTTTCTTTTAGTAATGCTCGTGGGTATCTTTTTGTGCAGTTTTTTCTTTCATACAGGGGGCTTGTGGATTAAGGAGGCCACATGGTCTGTGGATCATGTTTTTTTTAATTAGTGTATGTAGTTCATTGTCTTTAGTTGGATCTGGAAATTCTGCACAGATGAGTTTATCAATTTCCGTTGTATGTATTTTGTTTTTTTAGCCATATCAGGTTGTGGGAGTGTGGCAGGATTCTTTTCTGCCATTCTATCGTGTACATCCAGCAGTTACATTCACCAAATATTTGATGGTTTGTTATTAGAGTAATTTGTTGTGTTTGTTTCTGTATAAACACTCTTGCGATCAAGTCATGTCTGCAATTTGCTCTCATCATTTCTAAGGTTATTTTTGATGGCTGGCCATGTTGGGTTAAATGTAAAAGTTATAAATAAGTCTGGTCTTCCATGTTTTCTTACATAGGTCATTGCATCTTGCGTGTATTCATGCATATGCCTGAGACTTCCTGTGTATGATGCTGGCAGGATGAGTAGTGTACCAACATTGCTTAAGTTTCCATCTTGTGCTACAGCATCCTTAAGATGTATGTACAGTAAACCCCCGGTTAACGATGCATTCCGACATCATTTTCGGTTAACAACGTGTTTTTTCATGGAAAGTACTCCCACGGACAACGACTAACGTTGTTATCCGGGAGAACATGTTTCGCCTCCTACATTTTCAAGCACCATCTTTGGACCCCTATGTCCAGTTCTCCGCTTATCCAGGAGTGTCTGGGAGGCCGGGAGGACCTATGCTGTGCTGTTTCTGCCTTCCTAGCACCTCCCTGGCCCATCAAACAGCTGAGAATAGTTGTAGCTGCCATCTTGTTTTTGAAAAATAAAAAAGATAGTGGTCGCAACTTTTCTCAGCTGTTTGGCAGGCCAGGGAGGTGCTAGGAAGGCAGAAACAGATCAGGATAGGTCCTCCCAGCCTCCCAGACACTCCTGGGTAAGCGGAGAGCTGGACACAGGAAGGGACCCCCTGGGTCTGGGAGGGTTGGGGGGGGACAAAAGGGGTCTGTCTCCCCAACCCTCCTGGACTCGGGGTGTCATGAACCTGAGTATCCATGGCAACCTTATCACTTAGCTACTGAAGCACTTGTAAACACATTCCTACATTCCTTTCTGATAAGCAATACTGCACCTGCAGATAGAGCTGTTAACACATTCCTTTCTGATGGAATCAACACAGCTGCATTCCCTCAAAGGAATGTACACCTGCAGATCCCTCGAGGGAGGATGACAAATAGGTCAGGTGGCAGAGTGACGACAGAGACATCTGACTACCCAACGAGGGAGAAGATGCCTCCCCCTTGTCAATCAAAACCCCGTGACTCTGAAACACCTGCAGATTGAGTCATCCTAAGAATACAAAGGTGGGAGGGAAATCTGCTCCTTTTTGTGTATAAAATTAGAGCCCTTTCCCTTTCTATTCTGGGGGAGGGAGGAAGCACTCCTATTGGGCTGCTGGGCAGAGGGGCGGGGCAAACTGTGCTGGGGTGACTGCATGGGTGCCCACAGAAAGGGCTCCGATTGCCCCCTCTGGTACGCATGCCATAGGTTCGCCATCTTTGGCCAGGGTGGGCAGAAGAGGAGCAGGAAAGAGGCGGCTTTCCCATCTGTGCTGCCCCCCCCCCCCCGGGACTTTTGTCCACCTAAGGGTCTTCGCCGCGTCTCTCCTGGGCTCATTCCACCGGCCCAGGATGGGAGACGAGTGACAGCTGAAGCCGCCGGCAGTCCGTTCCCTCCTGGCCCCACCCGCCAGGAGGGCTTCAAAAGAGAGCAGGAGCAGCTGCAGCTGTTTAAGGGCCAGGTGTTCCCTGGCTTTGCTGTGGTTACGGACATTCAGCCTTTGGCTATGTTGCAGACTTTGGCAGCTGAAGAATCTTAGGCTTGTTAAGGTCGTTGAGCTTGGGCTCCGACCTCCCCCCCCCCTTGGATCTTTTTGCTTATTCTGATTTAACTTGTACTGTATGATTCCTGACTTTGTTTTTCTTCCCCATTGTATTTATGCATTATGTTTTACTGTAATTGATATGTTGTATCATTGACATTTTGTATCTTATTTGTATATTGCTTTGTATTATTTGTATTGTATTTTGTATTGTTTAGCATTATTATTGTAAACCGCTTCGAGTTCCCTTTTCGGGGAGTAAAGCGGTATAGAAATCTAAACAATAAATAAATAAATAAAATAAATCACAGTCCTACATTGAGTATGGGGTTGGACTTGATGGCCTAAAAGACCCCTTCCAACTCAGTTATTCTTTGATTCTATCAAATTTTAAATCTGATTCAATGTATTAATTTTATATACAGTATCCTAACCACAGTTTCAGGGATAGGATGGGCTGCAATACAAATTTTTATTACTTCCTGTGATTAAAAGCTTAATTAGAGAGGAGGTTCAGAACAATTCTTTTTAAAAAGTCAGCACTGGGAAACTGAGTAAGAACTCAGTTCTGAAATAATCTCTGCAACTGTTGACTAGCATCTTGTTGGGAATTTCTGTGTGCACAATGAATGTCTCAATGCTGATTAGATGTCTGTTCTATCACAGGTTGTGCGACTGATTGTGTCATGCAGTAATACCTCACCAGCTGTTTAAATAGCATTAGTTAACATAAACAGGAACCCCCACATAATATTGGCCCTTATGTTAATACAGTAGACTTTTTTGTATACATTTCATAATATGCATTCTTGATTTATTCTGAATAGATACTTACATTTGGAGGGAAACTTTCCCCTATTCTGTAGCTGTCAGCTTTTCATGTCTTATATGTTGCACAATAGCTACTGCATAATGATATCTTTGGTTAAATTTTCATTAAATAATGTTATTTGTTCCTTCTAAAATATGTAGTCTTCAGTGAGTGCAGTGGTTTTCCATCTTGGAAATTCAACAATGAAATAAAGACATTGAAACTTGGTACTATATTCTGCTGCAGAGAGATAATTTATATAAAACATGTCGATGTGAAGTTGTCTTTAGCTATTGTTCTCTTAAGGGAAGTTGTCCTTTGTGCTAATTAAGAAATCTATCTTACCATGTAATGAAAGAAAGAGAAAGAAAATTTGTTGTTGTTGTTGTTCAGTCGCACAGTCGATTCCGACCCTTTGCGACCCTATGGACCATCGTTCTCCAGGCGCCTCTGTCCTCCACCATCCCCCTCAGTCCTCCCAGCTCTGTGCCCATTGTGTCTACAATACCATCTATCCATCTCATCCTTGGCCTCCCCCTTCTTCTTTTGCCCTCCACCTTTCCCAACATCACGGCCTTCTCAAGTGAATCCTCCCTTCTCATTTGATGCCCAAAGTACTTTAGCCTCATCTTTACTATTTGACCTTCCAATGAGCAGTCAGTGTTGATTTCTTCTAAGATTGACCTATTTGTTCTCCTCGCTGTCCAAGGTACCCTCAAAACTCTCCTCCAACACCACATTTCAAAGGCATCTATTCTTCTGCGTTCAGCTTTCCTAATTGTCCAGCTCTCACATCCGTACATTACCACTGGGAATACCATTGCTTCGACTATTCTAATTTTTGTTTTCAAGGTGATGTCTCTGCTTTTCACTATGTTCCCCAGGTTTCTCATGGCTTGTCTCCCTAGAATCAGCCGCCTCTTTATTTCATGGCTGCAATCTCCATCTGCAGTGATCTTAGATCCTAAGAACGTAAAATCTGTCACTGCTTCTACTTCTTCCCCGTCTATTTTCCAGGAACTGATCGGGCCTGTTGCCATTATCTTGGATTTCTTGACATTGAGTCTCAAGCCAGCTTTTGCACTCTCTTCCTTCAAACCGATCAGGAGATTCTTTAGGTCTTCCTCACTTTCTGCCATTAGGGTGGTGTCGTCTGCATATCTCAGATTGTTGATGTTTCTCCCAGCAATTTTGATCCCATATTGTGATTCCTCCATCCCTGCATTGCGCATTATGTGCTCTGTGTATAAGTTGAATAAGCAGGGTGACAGAATGCAGCCTTGCCTTACTCCTTTTCCTATTCCAAACCACTCTGTCATTCCGTGTTCTGTCCTAACTGTTGCTTCTTGGTTCATGTACAGATTTCTCAGGAGGCATATGAGGTGCTCTGGTATTCCCATCTCTTTAATCACTTGCCACATCTTGTTGTGATCCACACAATCAAATGCCTTAGTGTAGTCAATAAAGCAAAAATAAACTTGTAAAATTTAGAGATACTTAAACAGATGAAAGATAAATATAGCAGATTCTGGCAAGAAAAACAACAGAAACACAAGAATTTTGGTGTTTATTGTATAAAGAATTAGAAGGAACCATTGCAAAATCACATGCTTGGATGCCATATGGTTAGTAAATATATTGTTTGGGTTTTTGAAAATCACTATAGGTAAGTGATCTCTGAATCGATTCAGTATACCTCATTAGGTCATCAGTAGGTTCTTGAATTTCTTCCATATTCTGAGAAATAAATATACCACTTTTCTATTGTGTTAGAAATTACTACAGTGTAATACTAATGATAAACGGACTGTGGTGGTTTAGTGGTTAAAATGGTGAACTTGACAACTGGAAGATCGGCAGGTCAGCAGTTCGAGACCCGAGTGCTGCGCAATGGAGTGAGCTCCCATCTCTGTACCAGTTCCTGCCAACCTAGCAGTTCGAAAACAAGTGATTGCAAGTAGATGAATAGGTACCACTTTGTTGGGAAGGCAACAGCATTCTGTTGCCAACTAGACTAGACATGTCTAGTCATGCCTGCCACATGACATGGAAATGTGTACAAACGCAGACAATGCTTGCACTTTGTCTGTAAACAGAGATAAGCACCAAACCCTAGAGTCGGATTCAACTGGCTTTCGAGCAAGGGCGGCCTTTACCTAATAGTAATGATAATTGTGAGCACTATTTCAGTGATTTGTTTAATGGCCCTGTAAAGCAGGCTGTAGGAAACAATGGGTTTATCATGTAACAATTACTGTGCTACTTTTGAGTGAAACATCTATTTTGTATGCTTTGGTCAATTTATCCTTTGGTGGAGAAAAGACTGTCACATGGGTGTCAATCTGGCTGTTTTTATTAAATGTTAAAGGTCACTGGGTACTTCTTTTCTTTTGTAAATGAACTTTCCATTCTTCTTGTCTTGTAGGACCTGGGGATAACGAAGGTGGGCCATATGAAGCGAATTCTTCAGGGAATTAAAGAACTTGGGAGGACCACACCTTTTCTTGAACTATAATGTTATTGCTACCCCTCTTAAAGAAGAAGTTACTTACACTAAGCAGTAGAGATGTGCAACTTCTGGATGAGTGAGCTTTAGTATGTGCCAATTGTGTTGTGTTCAGGCTGTTGTTTGACAAAAAAAGCCAGATATGAAAACTTGAAAGGTTTTCTGTGTCTAAAGATGCTGTGAAGTATATTGTGAAGAGCAGTTCCAAGGTGTATTTTGGGCAATGTTCCTTAATATGACCTGACAAGGGTAATCAAAACATTATGTTTTTCTCAGGGGAGCAACAAATAGCTATGAAATGATACTATTGAGTTTCAGAAATTCTTGATGTATATGCTTACCTGAAACCTGTTACAATAAGTGTTTGAAAGAATGATGGTATAATAGGTTTTCAGGTAATACCTCAGCAATTTCTTGTTTTTTCTCTTACTGACCATGATACAAGGCTAGAGCCATACCATATGACACAAATACGAACTTGGATGCATGGTTTGGCTGTCAGAACTGTCCTTTTTGTTGCATGACACATCTAATATTTTACACACTTGAAGAACTTTTATATCTGTTTTAATAAGACTTAATTTATTACTATTCTGTGTCTTGTGTTGTGTGAAGATATTTTCTGATGATAATTGTTACCTAAACGTGTACTGTGGATGTCTCTACCCTATTCTAGTAAGGGCGTTATACTACATATGATGACAAGATTCTGAGCTCTGGCTTCAGGTAGCTTCAAAGTATTGATAACATGCTGGTACCTCAAAAATTACAAGATGAATCTGAAGAGATTGTTGGGATATTTCTTTTAATTTATGTAAAATATGCAATATTTATGTCTTACAGCTTCTCTTATAGTAAGTGCTAGTTTACCTTGAATGTCTGAACCTCAGAGCATAATTGTACAGTATTGTGATTGAAAGTAAAGTGAGTGTTTTCTAATTTAGAGGCAACAATTTTAATTGTGTATAGTGACCTAAAATTTCTTCACTTGAAGACTTCACAAGGACCAATTTTGTGAATATCTGGGCTTGATTATGCAATTTTTATAAAAGCAGTAAAGTTTTAAAAAAACATGAAATAAGTAGCATCACCACAAGGCATGTCTTTACTATTATTCACAGTAAGCAGGGTCTTCTTCTGATACAGAAATTTCTCATCTTCAAAAAAATTTATTGCCTGAGAAATGTGTGAAGCCGTTTAAAATCGGTAATGATTTTAATATAGACCAGTAAACTGGCTTAAGAAATGTTTGTTTGATTTAACAATAGTATTCCCTTTCTAAAATATGTTATGAAATATTCTGAGGCAGTGATCTTTCAGGTATGATGCTGAAATTATTAAGATTTATAAAGATAAATGTCATGTAACAGGCTACAACCAACATGTTTCTAAATACTGGTTAGTAGTAAAAAGCTTTCAGAAATATAAAGAGTAAAAATATTTGCATATAACAATAACACAAAATCCAGGAGAATACTGCCTTATCGCTAGCACCACACTTGTGTCATTGCTCTAATAAGCTAGACTCTAATGAGTTAGAATTTGAAGGGAATCCTGGAGCCTTTGATTGGGCATAAAGATGCTAAAATATTTGCCTCCAAGTTAGTTTCTGAATATTTTGTTTCTCCTACTGGCAGATTTAAAACAAGAAGGAGCAGTTGGGAAAAATATCCAAGTAGATTGCTTGTGAAGGAAATTTCAGCTCCTGGAGAATTCTGACTTACTGTTACCCAGTGAATGCAGCAGCCATTATCTAGTAAAAAGATCCAGGCAAAAAAACCGTTTGCAATGATTATGACTACTATATACTTATGTATGTACTGTATACAATAATGCTTCATAAATTAATGTTACCTAAACAAATAATGTCACATTATTACCCCTTTTGGGAACATGCCAGGTCATGGTTCTAAATGTATTCATACATATGATTATTTTCAAAGAGAATGTATTTAATTTATGGAACAACATACATGCCAGTAATGTAATCCAAAATATACAAAAATATACTTTAATATAATAGAATAATTTACATAATTAATCACGTAGTTTATTACAGTGTAGTATGTTTTATTATTGTTTATTGTTATTTATAGAATATATCCTGATGAAGGACTAGTTCAAAAAGGCTTGTTAATCCGGAACAGCTTCGATATTGGATCTACATGGTTTTGATCGTCATTTTATTACACTATTGTTGAAAAAAGACTTGAAGTGACTTTACTGTGAAAACTTACCTGTATGGAATTTTTTTGGAAGAATTCCTTGTAATATTATTTTGTGGAGAAGACATCTATTCTTGAGTTATAAATATTTTTGAAACACAAGATACTATCTCATTATTATAATCATTGCAAATGGTTTTTTTGCCTGGATCTTTGCACACCGTTTGGGCCACTTGCGTATTTCTACATATTATCTAGTAAAAGACAAACTCTACTTTTAATATATGCCTAGTTTTACCCTATTGTTTAAGCCGCAGTGAGCAACATTCACATCTCCAGTGAAAGTAATAAATCCATCATGACCTCTAAAAAAAGTAATTAAGATCAGTATCACCAATTGCTGCTAACAATAGATGAACAAATTATTTGTGCCATATACTTTTAGGAACTTGTCATGGGTCTTTTATATTGAGAAATGGTTGACATTTTGATAATTTGGTCATTTCAGTGGTGGTGCAAAATGCAAACACTAATAATTTTCTGGTTTTATGTGGCTAAATATCAAAAGTACCATTAATGTTATTAGTGTTTCTTCTGCATTAAAGTCCAATAAGTTCAAATGATAGAACTAGCATTATCTAAAATGTTATCTTATGTGTTGGCTTAACACATGAGATAACTAATGATAGGTTTGGGGATTAAATGTGATGTCTAATATGTCAACCAGGAAGTACCAGATTATTTGGCACAGCTATGGTGTTTCTGCTCATTTTTAAAAATATACTTCCACTGGGTTTATTTTAGGGTAGATATTGAGGTGTCCTTTGTAAAAGTATTCTACATTGTTTAAACTTGTCACCACAATGACAGGTTTCTAATCCAGAACATTTTTATACTTGTTTTAGTGGTTCTCCTCCCCCCCCCAAAGATCTGTAGGAGCTCTGATGTGCATGCAGACTATCCCATTTTGTCATCCATTTTAAGAGGGGTGGGATGGGGGGTAGCTGTATGCCTGTAGATCCAAGTAAAATTATGCTGTGATTAACTACCAGATACCCAAGAGAAGAACTTATATACCAGAAGATGTATATAGCCAATTCCAAATGTTTACTTTCAAATAAATTTAGGGGTTCTCAACCTTTTCAAGCCCTGGGCAGAGACCACACCTCCTCAGTCAGCTGAGCTGGCTCGACTAGTGGTTCCCCCACTGTAAACGATGCCATAAAATGTGTCCGCTGCTGTCATAAACGTTTACTACAGCCGTGGGTGCATTTACAGCTGTTTTAAACATGTTTCCGACAGCCGTGGGTGCATTTATGGTGGTCGCAAATGTGTCTGCTTCCAGTGGCGGCGGTGGTGGCGGCAACATGGGCCACATGAAATGGTGTCATGAGCTGGGGCCAGCCTGCGGGCTGTAGGTTGAGAAACTGGTTTAGAAAGGTATGTTTGTGGCAAACAAATCATATGCAGACTACAGTTAATGTGTCCAACGTAAAACAAGGCTGAGTGGAGAAGATTTTCTTAGTTAATGTGATTCTGAAGGATTGCCACAGTCTGCATTAAATGTATATGTTTGATTCGTCTGTTATATTATTTGCCCCAAGTTTTTACACATTTTGCCTTTGAAATGATGCCGCCTTTGAATAAGAATTCTAAGTAAAATTGAAATGCAAACTCTGTCCAATATTTTAAACTATCTTGCACACGAAGGGGAATTATAATAATTCATGAGTACCTCCAGCTTTTCTTTTATTAATGGAAATTGCACTGGATTCTCTTCTTGTATATAGTCCAGAGGTATCTGTGGAGCTCAACACAATTTGTGCCAACAGTTTGTGCCAACAAAATGGCAAATTGAATACTAGACCATATGTCACTTAGATATATTGATGAATAGAAGGGCTAACAAGTTGGTGTTCTACTAAAACAGTAATGGGAAAACTTTGGCATTTCAAATGTTTTGGAGTTGTACTGATGAAATTACTAACCTACATGATCAGTGAGTATTTTTGTTGGAATCTAAAAACAAAAATTTCAGAGTTTATTGGCTTTAATACAATTGCTACTGTCAAAAAGAATAAATTGATTGAGTCAATGAGATTTACGTACTGACTTAAATATTCTGCAGTTTATTCAGTTTTTCTGTTCAGATGAGTTTAGTAAACTGGATATATCCTGTTGTGTTTAAGTGTCAGGTTAGACACTAACATAACACAGAATCAATATTGATTCTGGATTTTATATTTATGATTGCACTATTAAGCTTTGTCATTCTTTTTTAAAATCTTTGTAATTTTTAGTTAAATAGAATATGCTTGACAGTTCTGATAACTGTAGGTAAGTGGGAGTTGTGGTTGTGTATTTTACCCTAGTAGATTATATTGTTGAGGACAAATGGGTACTACTGTAAAGTAATATCAATGGCTATAATTATGGATAACTAAGTACAACCTCTGGGTTGGAGAGATAGGCAGGATATCTCTCAATGCCATTTCCAGGGAATCCTAAGCAGGTGAAGGCATCTGCTTGGGAATCCCCTGAAGCAAATGGTGAGCCACTGTGTGAGACAGAATGCTGGACTGGATTGGCTGTGGCCTGTTCCAGCAAGGCTGTTCTTATGTTAATGTAGTAAAACTACATCAACAGAATTTCCAAAATTGCCTAAGAGTGATATTCTAATTCACTGTTTACTGAACACTGAATAGGAGTTTGGTTTTTGGACTTCAATTCCAAGAAGTCTAAGTCAATTCCCTAAAGCACTGATCACTGATTTAGGCTTATGGGAATTGAAGTCTCCCTGTGGGGTGTGTGCCCCACATTGGGAACCACTGTTCTAATTGAAAGTATATTCTGTGGATACTTGGTGATCCAGTCAATTAAACACTTCCAGGTCCAATTGATTTCAATGGACAAGAATAATGATGCTAAATTAAAGCCCTAGAATATTGTACTGTATACTAATAATTGTACAATAACCTTACACTAATAACTGTACAACTGTAATCCCCCACAAAGAAGAGGACAATGATCTCTCTCTCTCTCTTAAATACCACCCACCTACCACCACCACACCGCACACATTTTCTCTTTAAAGGCAGGAAGGACCCATTAGGATTGCTTGAGGTGTGATATGGCTTCTGCCTTGAAACCACTCAAATGACATAACAACACCTCATACCTTGCTTGTTTAGTATAATCTAGCCTGATCCAGGCTGAAAGAATGTGGCCATCTATTCACATCTTCAGTTTTCTTAGACTAAGAGTGGATGCTGTAAATACTTGAATTTCACCCACCTTTACCTTACTTCCTCAAATACACTGATTTGAGTTATTCTACCATCCAGTCTTACCAAAGAAATTTTTTAGGTATTAAAAATGAAATATAGTGACCTGTAGCATTAGTAGACTACCATATTTATATTTGCTCATTGTATTTTTGTTTAAAGAAGTTTGTGCAGAATAAACAATCATTGTTCCACTACCATTGTAAAAAGTATATTATCGTGTATTGTCACCTCTTTTATGCTCCATCAGCAAAAAATAGAACCCAGGCTGTGCTGTGCTGTCAGGTCTGGGCTTGAGTCTCAACGGTACTGGTTGATGTCTGTACAACAAAGAAGCACAGACTTAGTACTCAGAAAAGATCAAAGAAATACCCTGTTTCCCCGAATATAGGACCTCCTCCCATAATAGGACACCCCCCTTTTTCCCCCTGCCTTTGAAATATAAGACCCCATCCAAAAATAAGACCTCCTTACCTCCTGGCTGTAAGGCGGCCGGCGTGGCCCATAAGAAAGCCTGCCACATCGGAGTCTCGATTGCCTCCCCGCTCATAACCAAGAGAAGTTTCCCCTGGTGAGAGCGGGATCGAGACTCCGACGCGGCAGGCCTTCTTATGGGCCACGCCGGCCACCTCACAGCTGAGGCCAGTCTCGATCGCGCTTCCCCACTCACAACCAAGGGAAGCGTCCCTTGGTTGTGAGTGCGGAAGCGCGATCGAGACTGGTATTCTTCTTCATGGAAAAATAAGACATCCCCTGAAAATAAGACCTTGTGCTAATTTTGGAGTTTTAAAAAATATAACACAGTGTCTTATATTTGGGGAAACACGGTAGAACCAGACATTCCTTGTACAGTGGAAGGCACTTAGACCACTGGAAAAGTCACTGGCATGAGCTTGTTTTTGGTATGGGATCATCATGGGCATAAGCTAGTTTTTGGCATCTTTATTAAACTATTTTTTAAATACCAGAAACAAAATCAAGCTTTTCAAACCAGTGCCAAAAGCTAGTTTATGCTTGTGAGTTTTTAGTAGTCCAGTGAAGACATCACTCACACTTGCCTTCCTTGCTGAAATACTGTAAACTGATGTCAAACAGAGTTATTCTACCATGTTGAGGTTTTTTTTTGCCAGTTACGTTCCTTAATTTTCTTCATTATTATGGATAAATGCAAACTTGGCAATGGTTTCGCACTGTGGCCAGCATCTGCCTTTTAGAATGGAGAGTCTAGGCTTCACTAAGTACTTTTATCATAATAATGTTGGTATTTTGTTAATAAAGAGTGTTCAGTTATAATATACTTCTATATGTATATACAGAATAGCACTGATGTTTAAATTATTTGTGAATCAATGAAGTTTTTTTTTTACTTTTTGTAATACTTTTGTTTTGGATTTTGTAAGTTTGATATCTTGCTTTCTAAGTACAGAAAATGAATTTTAAGTACTTAATAGAAACCCAGCGTGACTCCATATGAACATAGATAATCTAGATTTTCTACTTTTATTAGGATAGCAATTTGCAGAAGTCATCTGGAAGACCTTCATTAATTCCATTATTAGATTAGCTGTTGCTTTAAATTTTTATGTGGAAGCTTTACAAGATGGAAATTAAAACATGCATTCATTTATAAAATGGAAGATACCACAGTATCAATAGTATATAGAAAATTAGAAATGAATTACGAAGAATGTTAATGCAGTAATTTTGAAGGTTTTATATCTACTAAATTAGTGTTTTGCATTAAATGATAACTGGGGTAATTTTTTAAAAATCCCACAATACTATCATTTGCAAAAGTGTTATATTGATTCATAAAATTTAAAAACAGGTTTAGTACTCTAATAAAACCTTATGTAGCTTCTCCCAGTTTTTTAGGTGTCCTTCTCCTTATTTGAGTGCCTGGCAGAAACCCTTCCTGCTCCCGAAATTGTTTGGTTTTCATAAAAACAAAACATTATTCCAAATCAACCAATGCCAGATGAAAAACAGGACTCCCCCCTCCTTAATTGATAGAAAACTTGTGTGACTGCATTTTTTTATAGAGCTAGGGTTCCCAATATGGGGCACATGCCCCACAGGGAGGCAATTTGATTTTTAAGGGGGGCAATTCAAGAATGAGTTATTAATAGTGGATGGGATGGCCTTTTAGGCTTCCTCCAGGTGAATAGGAGTTCACTTTTTGAATAATGAGAATTATATGTCACAGGGGCATCAGGATTTTACAGATGCTTAGGTGGGGCATGGCCAAAAAAAGGTGGGGAACCACTGTTTTAGAGTTATCTGGCAGTGTATCTGTTTTTATTTCTATAATAATACCACATGATGACACTTTGGAAAAGAGGGGGAAAATATAATGTAGTCTAACATATCATGAAAACCGTTATGTTTTGTGTAGACTGAAGTAGAGAACTACACTGCTTTCATAACTGAAGTGCAATGTTGAGAAAAGTCGTTATAAGGTGAAATCACAGAGAAGACGACGTCAAAACATGCAGCAGTACTGAATATACATTACCCATGCACTTTAGAGTGTTCAACCTGTTGATTTACAAAGTATCGGATTTCAAAACATTAATTTACTGGCAGTGCAATAAACCAGATTCCTATCCATACATTAATAATTTCGTATTAGAGATTTCTCTGGGTTGAAAGGATTATTGCTGGAGAAACTCCTCTCAGTGGACGTCCAAACTAGGCTCCTTTCATGTCCCCAAGTGCAGATTTTGGGTATCAAATCCCGAAAATGGTAGAATTGGGTTGCAAAACAGAGCACATGCAAATGTACCAATGAAAATCACATGAAGCAATCTGGTTGAGGTGCACATTTTAAAAATGAGGATCAAAAATTAATGCATGACATAAGCTATCAGTGTTGTTCAGGGACACGCTCCATCATCCAAATGCATGATCTATGGTCAATAAGTAAATGGAATAAAATATACTCTGTAATATGGCACACAAACAAGAGCAATTATACAAACTGATGTCCACTATTGAAATCTGAAGTTTTATAGCTACATTTACTCAATATGACTTATTTGCAAGTAGGGCATTTGCTTTTTTGGAAATGTTATAGAATTTACATAGTCGCTGGACATAAATCTGTGGCCTTTCTCTTTTGTGTGTGCAGCTTTCACTGTTATGTTATGGTTGAGGATCCAGTGGGCCAATTTTTCACCTTTTCTCACATCTCAATCACGTGGTTCTTGCTTAGAAGCAAATTACCCTAAATTGAATGGGATTTATCACAAGTAAATGTGGATTAAGATTTCAATCTTTCTGTTTTGCCTGTAATGATTGCACATCATGCTGTAGCTGTCTTTGCAGCATACTGCTCATGAGGTCTTAAATTGTTAAACCATTGCTCTTTGTAAGTAGGATCCTTTTTTGTCATTCAGAATGTAACACAATGTTGTACTACAATAACTGTCAACTTTACCCATAGAGATTATAGCCGGAACAGAGTTGGAGAGTTTGGGAATTTCATACTGAAAACATTTAATAAGATTTTGATGATGCAAGTTGTGTGTGTGTGTGTGTGTGTGTGTGTGTGTGTGTGTGTGTGTGTGTGTATACAGAGAGAGAGAGGAGCAATTAGATGAAGCTGCATTGTAGAATTCTGTAGCAAATAGTAAATTGTATTCAAATAAATCAAGTTGTTGTCTAAGAAGTAGCCACATTAGTCCAGTTGAACATGGATAATCAAATATATATATTTCATATAGATATGAAAGTATTGTGGCACTTTAAAGACAAATATGTCTACTACATTGTGAGTTTACATGGATGACAACCTACTTCCTCAGGTACCTAGAATACAATACAGTAAAACCTCATACAAAGTCCGCTTCATACAACATCGGATTCATACAACATCGCCTAATTCCTTGAAAAAAGTTGCCTCATACAAAGTCGTGCGACTTTGTATGAGGCATTGGGGTTTTCCCAGATTGCATTGTGCCTGGGCAGTATAAAAGGCAAGACACATACGTGCATTGCTCTTGTGGGTTTTGCATGAGGCAAAGAGTGGTTAGGAGTGGTTTTGAGCGCGATTTTGGATTTTTTTTTAATTTTTTCGTCAGAATTTTTAGAAGCATTCCTGGGATTTTTGCAGCATTCTTCAGGTTCTTGGACAATCAGGGTTGTTTGACAAGTTTTTGTAATGTTTTTAGCCTTTAGACAATGATTTCTTAAAGTTCTGTCAGTTTCCTGTCTGTTTCCTTGACTTTGCCCTGAAGTCTGTGCTGTTACAGTACAATGTATCTCTATGGAAACGATGTTGTATGAGGCATCGCGGCAAGGATTTGGACGTTGTATGAGGCATCGCGGCTAGGATTTTGCATGCCTCATACAAAGTCCAAATCCGTATAAAGTCCAAACTTGTGGAACCAAGTTTGGACGTTGTATGAGGTATCACTGTATTTGGTTATCTTGCACTGCATCTGGATATTCAGCAAGACTACAGGATTAATTAGAGCTTGGAAAGTCTAAGTAATTTGATCCTTTTACTTCTCATAGTGTTTTAAATATTGATTCTCATTCCTTGTATATTTGAAATGTTTTGTTATTTGTTGCACAGCTTATCGCTTAACATTAATTTTCCATTACTTTAAAAAGGCTTAAAATTGGATAGAGAATGGCATAGAACCTGGAAGGTTCCTGTTAAAATGCCTGCAGGAATGTCCTTTAAAAGTCATTTTTAAAAAAAAGTAGCTAGAAAGGGTTACCCACAAGTCTTTTAGTCATCTCTGTTTACCTGGCTTTAGAAATTGCACCATCATTACACCCTTGTCACCCTTCCCACCTTGTTAGAGTGAGTACATGTAACCAGTTCTTTCTATGTTCTACATGGAACAGGAGATATATAAACCGGATGAGTTTCTAGTCTGGAGCTAGGATTTCCTAATTTAAGACTATTTCTGGGGATGTGTGGTAAAGCTCCGCAAAACCAGGTCATCCTAATTCTCATTGCATGGATTCCAAAGCCACCAAAATGTTCTTGGATGAATGCCTGCTTGTGTTTCTGAAGACCATTTCAGAATCTGGAACATGTTGTGGACAGGATCTAGCAGTGGGCTTCTGTTGGTGGCCTTGTGAAAGATAGTGGAATTGGGAAGGGGAGCCATTCCTTTCCTCATAGTAGTCCCCACTCTCACGTGTCCACTATATATCAACATTTTGAATGGGTGCAGTGGTCTCTGGGATACGGAAGAGGAAGGGAGTTCCAAAGAATTCAGCCAATGGATTCTTCTGGTTGAAAACATTTGATAAGCAATATTTGATGAGTTAATTGTTATTTTAGTACTGTTTGCAGCAATATTATTTAAAAATTACAAAAAAAAATCTCTTATGCTGCATTACAAAAATCCAGTAGCATTCCACTTGTAATTTATGGCAGAAAAGTGATAAGTTTACAGCTGTTGGAACTTTCCACATGGCAACTTCCATAGGAAGCCAGTTATTTTCTTTTGAAGTAGCAGTTTAGAGAACCAAGAAACTTGTATTTTTCAGCATTAGCACTGAAGCTCATTATGCATTTAAGTGAAAACTTGTTTATTGCAGTAAATCAGTAAAAACTAGAGAATTAAGGCTGGGGCACATTACTTTTGAGAAAAGCAATCCAGGCTGATAACTATCAGGTGGTGCAACAGTTTATTTAGCTCAAGGGTAGATAAGTGTGGTCCTCCACGTATCTTTGTATCATCAACTCAGTGGCTGAAATACCATTGTGCAGCTCTGAGCATGAGTCAGGGATGACATAAGCAGCAGCAGATTGCCATTGATTAAGGGCTGCTCCTGCTGATATTTGGGTACACTCAACTTTATCACATTGTATATCAGTTGTGTGCACTCTGAAGAAGCAGAGAATTCTGCTGATGTATACAATATTTCTAAGATTTCTGGCCTACCTTTTTTAAACTAGTAAAATGATCTACGACAATAACCCAGAAAACTATAGTAGGAAACTAAAAGTTTTTAAAAGCAAAAAGAACAGTAAGATCCTTATTACAGACAATATCCTATAAAACCCTGTTGAAATAGTACCCCTTGTAGACTGTTGTTTACATTAAATATATTATTTTGCTGCGTATCCTATGCCTTAAAAGGCATTTTATTCATGTTTTGCTTTGAGTTTAATCAACATATCTAAATATTACAAAATGGAAACAAGTCAGTTCTTTCCAGAAGACTAATATCATACTGGTAGAAAATGAAGTCACTTAAAACTATAAACAAAGAAGTAAAAATAGTCATACAGTGTATATCCCTGTAAGTGTAGTTTAAATGGCACATATATAGTTACAGATATGTAGTCTTTGAGGAGAGTAGGAAATGCAAATCAACAAGATGGATGTTTTTATAACAGTATCAAACCTAGTAAATCCATAGTTTAGAGCAGTGGTTCCCAACATGGGATCCATGCCCCACAGGGGCGGGGGGGACTTCAATTCCCAGAAGCCTAAGTCAGTACATTGGCTGATCAGTGCTTTGTGGGAATTGACGTAGGCTTCTTGGAATTGAAGTCCAAAAACCAAAGGTTGGGAAACACTGGTTTAGAGCATAATCCATCCCTTTTCTACCTAGTGCTGAGTATGTTGCAGGTGTCTATTGCTGGTTTTCTGTCAACAGAAAGAAATACCACTTGGGATAGGTCCTCCACAACACTGGTCCCTGTTGCACAAAAAGAAAAAGAAAGGGGGGAGGGTATGAAGAGGAGAGAGAGGCAAACTCAGTCAAATACTGCTGCATTCCTCTAGGTGGGCCCATTTCAAGCTTGCAAACCCAGGACCAAAGTTACTATAGCTAATTCCTCATTCAATGTCATGACTGAATCAAATTATGAATGAAAAGTTCATCACACCTTCTGTCTGCACTTGAGATGTGGCAGCAGATCGACTGTGTCGGTCTTCTATGGCCAACAAGATTCTGCTAGATGTTTACAAAATTATAGACAACCTTTGGTTTGCAAGGATTATAGCTTAAGCAGCCAATGTTACCTTAATGTGTAGAATCAGGCTATTCATGTTTAAATATTTACTCTTTAATAATATAAATAGCCTGAAGGCAAAAGTGTTCCAACTGTTGCCACCTAACGTTTTATAGAGACGTGGATTCTGCTGTTTACTGTCTTTCACATTGTGGCTTTTTGAAGAAATTGATTTGGATCTGCTTTTCCAAATGTAAAATCAGCATTTAATTGTTTCATGGACTGTTAGATGTGCCATTGATATATGTTCTGTTCAGCATCCATTACACCAGGGGTGCCCAAACTAAAGCCCAGGGGCCAGATCCGGCCCCTGATGCCAATTCATTTGGCCCACGAAGCATTTGATGCTGAATCTATTATAATTCAGATCTTTTAACTAAGGGGATGTTAAAGAGCATAATCTCTTGCGTTCAATTGATCAACAGTTATTTGTCATTTGAATTTTCCACTAATGGAGATTCTCTGACCATGGTGCCAGACTAGGCCATCTTCAAATTAGAGAGGCATGTGGTTTTCATTAGAACCTCTGCAGGTCACCCTGGCTGTGGTTTCTGAGTGTTATAAAAATAACAAATTTGCCAGTCACATCTATTGAGCAGAAAATGTTGTTACATTTGGATTTTATGTACTTGTAATCATTTTAAAGAAAAGAATGAGTTTGTTTGTTTGTTTACATACAGTTTACAATGGCACATGTTTATTTTTAATTCTTATGATATATTTATTGCATATAATACTTTGAAAGATGTTTTATTTGTTTTGCACCTTTGGGATATATTGTTACATTTCTATGTACAGAATATTTAGGTGGTTCTGATAATAGTAATTTTATTATTCCCAAGTGACCAGTTTTCTGTGCCTTTTTATTATTGGATGCATGATTACCTATTTATTACCGTATGGAAGTAATAGAGATGTGTATTTTTGTATGCTGCTGAAAACAATGATTGATTTTATTGTACATTTATGAGAGATGCCTCCCTTAAAGGCACTGATGTGATCTTCCTTCTGAAATAAAGAGATGTATACAGTCTTATGAGAATTTCTGGACTTTTGAATGCTTAATCTGATACACTGAATTTAGAAAGTAGAGGAATAAAAACAGTTTTTGAAACAATCAAGACCACAAAGACAAGATAAGAAGGGTAAGCAGCATTTTAAAAAAAAACATTTCAGGAGACTAACATTTGCTTTTTAAAAAATACAGGTAAGAGAAAGCTGAACAAAACTGCTTTCATGAGAGAATGGGGGCTATTCTAGCATTTATTTGATATGGAACCTGGAACCTTCAGAAGATCTTAGATATCTTGGAGTAGAGGAAAGCAGCACATCCTGCCTGACTGTAGAATATTGAACTGTAAACTACAGAATCTATAAGCAAAACTGGTTAATTGAGAAACAACAAGATGGAAACACACTTCCCTGGCCTCTACCTGCTTAGACTTCATGATCTTTATACCAAATTGGACCTTTTACCCAAACTGAGTAATGATAATAGCTTAGCAATGAATACCAGGGTTTGCTTTCAGTTGGCTACAGATTCGATCCCGGCCCATACCTACTTTCCACATAATTCATTGATAAAGCAAATGGATGTGTTAAATTCCTTCTGTCCAAAACTAAGAGCTACCATATTTAATTTTAATTTATTCAATTTCTATGCTGCCCACTCAGCCTACACCGACTCAGGGCGGCTTACAATAATCACAGAATAAAACAACAATATGACACATAAAACATAAGAACAAATACAAAGCCATTAAAACAACATTAAAAACACTATCATCATAAAACATTAACCCTGCCACCCATAAAAGGGTGCTAGAAAGCGAGAGAGGGAAGATTCTGCTGATTTATACCAGCCAATCGGCAGGGGTCACCCTTCCATTGGAACCCCACACTTGCCCTGCCAGCCAGGTTTCAAGTCCTTTCCTGAAGGGAAGCAATTCCATCTGGAGCCATAACTATGTTGGCAGGAGGTTCCAAAGGGCTGGTGCGGACACAGAGAAGGCCCTCTTTGTGCTAGAGAGACAAGCTCCTCTAGCTGGTGGTACAATTGGAGAACCCCTCTGATCCTCTCTGGTTGGACGGACAGACGTTCTTATGGAGACGTGGTCTCTTAGGTATCCTGGCCCACTACCATGTAGGGCTTTAAAGGTCATCACCAGCGCCTTGAATTGCACCCGGAGGCAAACTGGTATCCAGTGCAGCTCCCGGAGCAGTGGCGAGGCATGGGCATAACGCCTGCATCCCATCACCACCCAGGCAGCCGCACCCCATGTAGAGCACATTGCAATAATCTAGTCTGGAGGTGACCAGAGCATGTGTGACCATGAGCAAGGAGTCCCTGTCCAGGAGAGGGTGCAACTGGCGATTTACACAAAGTTGTGCAGAAGCCCTCCTGGCCACGACTGCCACCTGCTCTTTGAGCAGTAGTCGTGAGTCCAGGAGGACCCCCAAGTTGCGCACTGGGTCTGTCTGGGGTGAAGTAGCCCCATCCAGAACCAAAGATGGTAGCTCCCAGGATAACACAGGGCCCCTGATCCAGAGCCACTCAGTCTTGCCATTCAGTTGTAGCCCGTTGTCCCCCATCCAGGCCCCAACAGCCTCCAGACACCTGGATAGGACTTTGACAGCATTGCTTGGATCACCACAGGCTGAGATGTACAGCTGAGTATCATCAGCTTACTGATGATACCTCACCCCGTGGGAATGGATTGCTCTCACCCAACGGCTTCATGTAGATGTTAAATAGGAGAGGAGAGAGCACCGAGCCCTGAGACATCCCATACTGAAGGGGTGTCAGCACTATGCTGTATTATGAGTGCTCAACATATTTTCAATTATCCGGAAAGAACCAATCAGTGATTGTTATTTTCCTGCCTATTTGATAACATCACCAAGTAATTGTCATCTACTGTCACTAACTGTCAAGTTCCATGCTCTCTCTCTCTCTCACCTGCAAGGAGGTGACTGTTAGATGTATTGTTCTCATAGTTAGAGATGTTTAGTTTTGTTAATAAATAATTTAAAGAAAAAGGAACTAAAGACTTCTGAGCATTATTTATGCCACAGTTCTTCAGAAGATTCAACAACAGGTATTTGGAAATACCTTAACAAGGGGCCTAGGGCTGGACCTCTCACTCTCCAACCACACTGACTGGGCCCAGCCCTTCAGGAATGAGGAGAACAGGACCACACAGTGCCCTGGATCCCCAATCTTTTGAGCCATCCCAGATGGATACCGTGGTCAACGGCCGCTGAGAGGTCAAACAGAGCAAGGATGGAGGGATATTAAGGAGTGGCAGACATTTATTTAAAATTAACCCTAACCTGCATGGGGCACTGGTATTGCTATACCTGTATCCTGAGCAAGGGAAACTAATCTGCCCCTCTCAGGTCCGGACAGGCAAATCCTTGCCCTGAGCAGTGCTGATCCTTGCTAGCAACTGCCCAGGCTGGCACCCGGTCAGTGAGCCAACCCAGGGACCATTGCCAACACAGTTTGCTGTCTCATGGTGAGCCGCAGGCTGGCTCTTTTAGGATGCACAGTGAGGAACTGAACTGCTAACCTCTGGATCTGATGCCAGAAACTTAAGATCATCAAAATATTTCCCCCATTAGTCTTCCTCATTTGGTAAATTCATAAAGTCTAACTTAAACTCTACAGGTAGTTTAACCATACCTGAGACATAGGCAATATTTATCTGAGCTTATTATTAGTTCATCATGTTGGATCGTTCACATCTGAGGGATTAATGTGTAATGATCTGCATCATACTGTACTTGTCAAACAAATAATCTAGAACATACCATGTAACATGTCTTTCAAAGCATTGTTTAAAATGGTGCTATTCAGAAGATGGTATCACCAGATATGGGCTGCGTGGTTCCAACATTTTGAAAATGACAGACATTATGGTGGTGGGGAAAAGGGAGAATTCTCTCCCTGCACATAATGACAATCACTTTAACAGAGAAAGATGACAAGATAAGTGCCTTCTTGGGAACTATCCAGAATGTGTGTAATGTTTGGCAGCCTTATAAATGAGCAGTTGGTGAGCTGGGCAGATGTAACAAGAAGCAGAAGTGAGAAGGCCACCAAGATTAGTTTGGTGCACATATATACAGTAAAACCTTGCATAAAGAGTGCCTTGCTTAGGGACTAACTCGCTTAAAGAGCAGAATTTTCTCTGAATGGTCGCCCTCACTTAACAACTAAATCAGGATTCGAAATCCCCCCTGCCAGAAGTCACAATTGATCACTTACTATGGTGTTTTGCTTAAAAAGAATTACAAAATAAGAACATTAAAACCTGTGGTAATTGTGCTATGTTGACACTGACACTGCTCTTTTAAACTGGTCCAACATCTGAGAAACCAATATTTTGAGCAATGCCAGACTTGATGGACAGTCTCCTTTTGAAAGTACCACCTATACAGCATCCTGGATCCTAGTATCGGAACAGGAGTGTACAAAAAGCAGAGAAACATATTGGGGACCAGAAGCTATCCCTCCATACCAGGCCTGTTGGATAAAACCAATAATCAATCAGACAAGGAGAGATCTCAATCACAATGTCTTTATTTGGCCAATTAATGACACCGGGCAATACACTTCACTATGGTACAGGAAAGTGCAGCCCCACACCCTTTAATGCAAGGCTTTTTATACCTCCTCCCCAGGTTTCTCTCTTCTCCCTAGATTTTCTACCCTCTAATCATCCTCTGTGTAATTGTCATGTGCTGGGATTCTTCCATTCTTTTTCTGCTCTCACCCCCTCCCATCATATTCCAGAGGCCTAAAACAAAGAACTGTTATACTCTATGTCAGGAGCGCCCAAACTATGGCCCG
Source organism: Bradypodion ventrale (assembly GCA_035047345.1). Lineage (NCBI taxonomy): Eukaryota > Metazoa > Chordata > Lepidosauria > Squamata > Chamaeleonidae > Bradypodion > Bradypodion ventrale. The sequence goes on from JAWDJE010000003.1 coordinate 181,200,474, forward strand.
CGGGCCCAATTAGGGCCCTGCATATCATTAATGCGGCCCATGGTGAGCACCCGGGGTCACCGCAGACCACCCGCACCACCACGTGGTGGCGGCGATGATTGTGCTTTGTCCCAGCTGCTCCGAGCAGCCTCTTGCTCAGTCCCATCCCCTCTGTAGCCTTTGCCAAAGCCGATTGCTGGGTTGGAGAAATCTTTGGGGTCTCCTCTGTTTCAAAATCCGCAGCGCTAGGAGAACCCCCTGGCACACCCAGGATGTCACTGCAGCACGCCAGATTTACCCTTCCAGTGCCGCGGATTTTGAAACAGGAGGCTCCGAAGATTTTCCCAATGCTGCAATCGGCTTTGGCAAAGGCTGCAGAGAGGGACTGACCCAGAGGCTGCTTGGAGCAGCCTGGACAAAGCGCGATGGCTACTGCTACTGCTGATGTCAGAACTGTCACCAGCGGGAGCAGCCCCCACAGCTGTGTGTCGGAGGTGGGACCGGCCCGTGAAAAAAATATTGGGCACCATAGCTTTGGTGTCTTGCATGGAAGACAAAGAAGGAGCCGCAGTAAGGGCTAAAACACAACTTTATTGCGTGGTAGTCAGAGTGAACATGAGGTAATGGTGGACCAAACATTTATAGCACACTGTACATTTTGAATAACCCGGGTGATAGTTCATTGGCTACTGTCCGCGTGACATCATGGATCATCACGCCCATCTTCTCCAGGTGCGTGTGGCAGGAAGGTTTCCCGCCCTTCAGGTATTCAGGGGAATCTGTATCATGTGAGCTGGATACTGCTACTGCCACCTATCATCCTTAACAGCTTGCTACAATGTGTCTCTGATTATTTACAATGGATACAATTGCCGGATACAATCAGTTAAAGAGTACTTGTCACATTCTATTCAGTACATAACAACAGTTCTATGAGCAAAAGCTGTCACATGACCTCACGTGGTGCATAAGGGAAAACATCCATGTTTCTAAGGAAAGTGTTCATATGATTTCAAGCAATAACACATTACATACATACATACATACATACATACATACATACATACATACATACATACTGATTGATTGGTTGGTTGGTTGGTTGGTTGGTTGGTTGGTTGGTTGATTGATTGATTGATTGATTGATTGATCAGATCACATCAGCAAATAAGAGGCAGTTCATTTTCTATTATTTTCATAAACATTGGTAGGGAAATGCTTAGTTGTTAAGTTGAACAGTCGGGTCTGACCCTTTGCGATCCCATGGACCACAGCACGTCAGGCTCCTCTGTCACCCGCCATCCTTCAGAGTCTGCCCCGATGTTGTTCCAAGCATTGTATTGCTTGGTGTTTTTGCTTCACCAGAAGGCGAAGCTACGCGCCATTTTCCAAAGGTGCAAATTTCAAACAAGCAGGGCACCTTGCCCATTGTATTAGTCCGATTTCCTGAGCTGTAAATAAATCACTGTTTTTTGACTTTATCTTGCTGGTCAGAGTACTTCTTAGCTCTGTACTCAACACTGTAGTAAGGAAAGGGAAATGGTGGCACCAAACAACAAGATGACATCACACTTAATCTCAGCAGGGAAGTGTGAAATAATGGGACTAGGTCCTTGCAATAATTATTTATGTAATCATATCTAGATAGGAAGAAATGCTAATTTAAGGCTTACGTGATATGTGATTTTTACAATAGGTTAAATGATTCCTCCCCTGCTCCCCGCTTTTGGTTGGTTTTAAGATGGTTGTAAAATCTCTCTTGAGAAGCTGAAAACAAGCAAGGGGACTGCTTTTTGGCCAAGGCCTGCAGTCCAAATTAACAGAGTCTACACTCAGGATAAACAAGCAAAAGACTGGTCGTGTAGGCTAAAGCTTGCCTAGACCAAGTGGCCCGGGTTACAAAGACTGTTGTAAGTAAAGCAAGAGCAGGAAAGGCTTCAAGTAGATGGCCTGCCATTTTTTCTATAGCAAGAATGAGAAAGAAGAGAGCAAGGAACTATCAGCCACGTTTAAGCAATGAGTTAGTCAGCAATCCTGACTAACCACCACTACATATTTCCAGAGAAGGTGGCATTGGTGAGTAATTTTCTGTGGCTTTTTCTATAGGGAACTAGCATAGTTTTCCTGGCCTTGCCGGGCAGTTTTTATTTGTGTGTTGTTGTTGTTTTTGGTTAAGGGTAGTTTGGGTGGGTGTGTTTTGCATTTGTGGTTTGTGACTTTTTTTGATCTATTTTATTAGATTTATTTATGATTTGGATTTATTTCTTATTTTTCTGACTTGTTTTTACTCTTGTGGCCTCTAGGTGGGACTGTTAGTAATAGTGTTGGATTCTCTTTTTGTTTGACTTGTTTTTTCTCTCCCGGCCTCTAGGTTGGGCTTCTTCCGGTAAGTAGTCTTTGTTTCTTCAATTCTGTTCTTGAGTCATGGAGGGAGGACGTGCTGGTGAGTTCTCTGGATTTTTTTTTAATCTGGGTTTTGTTTTTTGTTTTTTAGGTGTTGGACTGGGAGGTGGTTCTGTTTCTTCTTTTGTGTTTTTTTTTTGGGGGGTTTTAGATGTGCTTAATTGTTTTGTTTATTTCTGGTTAGTTTTATGTTTCTGATTTCTTTTGTGATTATTTGTTTAATTTGTGGTATTTTTGTTGTTTTATTTAGGTATTTTTGTGTTGTAGTTAGGTGTTTTTTCTGTGCTTTCATGGTATTTTGGGTGTTTTTGTTTCTGGATTTTGTTGTTTATTGTTTTGTTGGTTAATGTGTTTATTTATTTGTGTTTTATTATTTTTGGTGTTTGGCGTTTGGGGTAAATGTTTGGTTTTGTTATTGTTGTCTGTTTTTGCATGAAGAATGGGCTGCCTGTCGGTTCCTCTTTTCCCCATTGCTGCTTCGAATTTTGGTTTCGATGCAGCAATGGGGGGAAAGAGGAGCCGGCAAGTCAGCTGGCTCTTCCCCCGGGAAGGTTCATTAGGTAGGTCGGGGGAGAAGGAGGCAGAGAAGAGCTATCTGCCTGACGATGGTTCTCTCCTCTCTGTCTCCTTTCTCTCCTGGCTTACCTAATCGGAGATCGGCAGGCAGCGATCCGTAAGGGGTGGAGCTCTTCCTTGCGGATTGCTGGCTGCTGCTTTTGTATTACCTCCGTCGGAAGTACAAAGGCAGCAGTCAGTCATTCGCCAGGGAGGGTGCTTCCCCTGACAAACTGCTGCCTCCTGCTGTTGTTTTTTTCCACCCCGGCTCAAGGTACCTTGAAGCCGGCGGTGGTCTCGCCGTGTCTTCAGCGGGGTAGTGTGGAGAAGAGTGACTCTTTGTTACAATTCAAATCCAAAAAGTTCAAAAGGGACACTTAGGACTATGCGAGTAATAGGATTTATAAATGGAAATATGCTCCTACTATACAACATAAAAAAAGAGTCACATGGCAGGATTCCATTTATACCTCTGAGGGTAATACTTCTGATTCTGATGCTCCTTCCACATCTAATGATGAGGCATCTGTTTCCACATATAATCTCAGACGAAATAAGGAAGAAACTCTTGCTCGCATGAGACCGTCGACCTCTAATGCAGCCTCATCTTCGTCCTCTTTTTTAGGGAGGGGCAGGAGGGGTGGCAGGAAACAAATGTAGTTTTTAATCTTTCATCTAAGCTATGGGAGTCATATCTACTGTCTTTGGGTCTAAACTACGTCCCGACTCCAGAATATTGCTCATTCAACACACGGATGGATTTTTTCAAATTAATTAGATTAATAAAGCTCAAACTTTTTCCCCAAGGTATGGAGTCTAATTCTGACAGTATCCTTAAAACCAAGTCAATATTTTGTCCCCAAATTAATAATTCTTCCACTGAAGTCTTCAATAGACTAATTCTCAGGGACCTTGAAATTTTGGAAAAGCGCAACCATAGGGTTAATAAAAATTTGTCTGCCCAAGACCATAGGATCCTTAGGAATTTGGCTATGGACCAGAATATAATAATTAAAACTGCTGATAAGGGTGGGGGCATTGTGGTTATGGACACTAGTGAATATTTGGCTGAGGCACAGAGGCAACTTTCCGACACCACTTCCTACCGACAACTCTCATATAATCCTATGGCAAGAATTTCTAATATCATTTGGACTGTTCTTTTTGAGGGACTATCGCTGGGCTACATAAATGAAAAGATGTTTAATTATCTATATAATACTAACTCTCGAGTTCCGATCTTTCACCTCATCCCCAAGATTCATAAGACTAAACAGCCAGGTAAACCTACTCCATGTAGACCTATAATATCAGGGATTAATTCCCCTACAGAGCTCCTCTCTAAATTCCTAGACATGTACATTAATAAAATGCCATAGAAACTCCTTCATTTGTACAGGATTCCACTCATTTTATTTCATCTTTAGAAGGTACGACCATACCCTATGGATCAGTCTTTGTGACTCTAGATGTGGAATCGCTATACAGTAATATACCTCATGAGGCAGCCAGGTTAGTAATTCAAGATGTCCTTGACACCAGGTGTAGTTTGTCACCTTCCATGCACTTCCTTATTGATATATTGGAAATTGTTCTTGAGAATAACTACTTTCGGTTTGGAGACACGTTCTATCTCCAAACCAGAGGAGTGACTATGGGTAGTGCCCAGTCTGGTAAACATATATATGATAAGCTTTGAAAATATGTATCTTTATAACTCACACAGTAACCCCTTTTTAAAAAATATGGTCATATATAAGAGGTACATTGATGACCTCTATTATGGACTCTGTAGATATGTTGAGTGAATTTATAGGTTGGATTAATGTGCAGGATTCGAACTTGAAGTTTACACATCGAGTAGAGCATCATAGAATACCTTTTCTAGATATGGAAGTATATAAATCACAAGATGGAAAACAGAGCGTTAGCCCTTATAAAAAACCTACAGATAGAAGTCCGTATTTGGAATATGGTTCTTACCACCCTCATCATGTTAAGAATAACATCCCAAATGGATTATTCGCTAAAGCAAAAAGAAACTACACGGTACAACATGGTTTTTTAAAAACAGCTCATGGCATCAGCTCTACACTTAAAAATAGGGAGTACCCTAACCATATAATTAACAAGAGTTTGTCTAAGGTAATGAACACGCCAAGGCAAAATCTGTTGCAACGCAAACAACGGGGTGGTGACCGGAACATTTTCTTTTCTATAGAATATCCCCCCCCCTCCCTAGCCAATGACATTAGGAAACTTATCCACTCTCATTGGCACATAGTACAACACATCCCAGCATGCGAATCCCCCCACCCCCCGAAGATTGGCTTTAGAAGGACTGCATCTTTAAGCAACATTCTTACTAGGTCGGACCATACAGCCCGTGTTATAATACACAAACAGTAAGTTTTTAAAATCTTGGACTTTAACATGATTTTTATTAAACTGGCCAGGACAATTTTTCCGACCTTGAATCTGGGACAATCCCGGTTTTCCGGAACGTATGGCAACCCTAATTGTGGTCCACACAATAAAAGGCTTTGGTGTAGTCAATGAAACAGAAATAGACATTTTTGTGGTACACCCTTGCTTTATCCATGATCCAGCGAATGTTGGCAATTTGGTCTCCAGTTCCCCTGCCTCTTCGGAATCCAGCCTGTACTTCTGGAAGTTCTCAGTCTAAGTTCTGCTGAATCCTAGCTTTTAAGATCTTGATAATCTCACACCTTGCTAGTGTGTGAGATGAGTGCAATTGTATGATAATTTGAACATTCTTTGGCATTGCCCTTCTTTAGAATTGGGACGTAGACTGACCTTTCCCAATCTTGTGGCCACTGTTGCGTTTTCCAAATCTGCTGACATACTAAGAGCAACCCTTTAACGGCATCTTCTTTTAGGGCTTTAAATAGCTCAACTGGAATACCATCATCTCCACTAGCTTTGTTGTTAGTAATACCTCCTAGGGCCCACTTGACTTCACTCTCCAGAATGTCTGGCTTGAGGTCAGTGATCACACCATTGTGATTGTCAGAGAAATTAAGGTCCTTTTGTAGAGTTCTTCTCTGTATTCTTGCCATCTTCTCCTACCTCTTCTGCATCTGTTAGGTCCCTACCATTTTTGTCCTTTATCGTGGCCATTTTTGCTTGATATGTTCCCTTAATTTCCCCAATTTTCTTGAAGAGATCTCTACTCCTTCCCCTTCTGTTGTTTTCCTCTATTACTTTTCACTGTTCATTTAGGAAGGCCTCATCTCTCCTTGCAGTTCTCTGGAATTCTGCATTGAGTGAATCTTTCTCTTTCACCTTTGCTTTTTGCCTTCCTTACTTCTTTATCTATTTGTAGATCCTTATCAGACAACCACTTCGCTTTCTTGCATTTCTTTTTCTTTGGGATGGTTCTAATTGCTGCCTCATGTACGATGTTATGAACTTCAGTTCATAATTCTTCAGGCACTCTGTCCTTCAAGTCTAATCCCTTAAATCTATTCTTCACCTCCACTGTATATTCATCAGGGATGTTATCTAGATCATTCTTGAGTGGCCTAATTGTTTGGGATGGTTCTAATTGCTGCCTCATGTACGATGTTATGAACTTCAGTTCATAATTCTTCAGGCACTCTGTCCTTCAAGTCTAATCCCTTAAATCTATTCTTCACCTCCACTGTATATTCATCAGGGATGTTATCTAGATCATTCTTGAGTGGCCTAATTGTTTTCCTACTTTATTTATTCTAAGCCATTCTAGGCAATCAGTAGCTCATGATCTGAGCCACAGGCCACTCCAGGTTTTGTCTTCGCTGACTGTATAGAATTGATTTAACAGCATTTAGTAACCAATAATTTTGTGGGAAACTGATTGGCTGAAATCCTGTAATAAATTTCACGCTGAAACGTTTTGCTGCAAATTACAGGTTCTTCTGTTATGTCCAGATCAAACTTCGGACTGCCAAAATGAAGCCACCTCCTTCTTGTCTTTGTCATTGGCCAAAATTAAATCCTCATCAGCATGTTTCTGGTAGTAATAGGCAGACCAGCAAATGAGCCAGATTCTGTATCTCTCCACATTCACCAGAACACCACTTGAGTATGTTGGTCTTACATTTAGGAACTCTGAGCCTCAACCTATTCAGGGTCTGCTAAGTGACATAAGGGAGGTTCCTTAGCCATATCTTCATTTAATGTTATTTTATTTTATTTTAATTTAATTTTAATTTAATTTTAATTTAATTTAATTTTCGCGCTTATATACCGCCCACTCAGGGCGGTTTACATGGCGGTTTATTCCTTGTTCATTGAGCGTCTTCCTCAATCTTCTAATTTGATTTTGCTCATGTACCCTCAAAAAGTTCAAAACCCAAGTGCTGCACAATGGAGTGAGCTCGCGTCTCTGTCCAAGCTCCTGCCAACCTAGCAGTTTGAAAACAAGAAAAATAGGCACCACTTCAGTAAGAAGATAAACAGCATTCCATGCACTAGTCATGGCTGCCACATAACCATGGAACCATCTGCAGACGCAGACAGCGCTGGCTCTTTGGCTATAAACAGAGATAAGCACCGAACCCTAGAGTCGGGTATGACTATCTTTCGAGCATGGTCAACCTATCCTCAGAAACCCAAGGTACTATATCCCGTTGTTGTTGCTATGTACTATTGCCAGAATTGACTTGTAGAAATCCTAACAGGTCTTTCAAGGTAAGTGAGATAGTTAAGGAGTGGTTTCACCAGTTCCACCCCCCTTTGACTGAGCTTTTATGAACTGTCAGGCAGAGCCATAGCCAGGATTCTAGATATGGGTGGGTGAATATTTTTTCAGCATGGGCAACAAAGTCTCTTTTCAATGCATTCCTATGGGAAACCATGCTTTGCCAGGGTGGGCAAGCTGATAACTCAGGGTGGGCCAAGCCCGCCCTGGCCACCCCCTGGCTATGGCCCTGCCTCCAGGTCTCCTGAATCACTGTACCCACTACACTACACTTGATATCCCTGTGATATATAAACTGACACAGGGTTTAACACAGGTCTAGCCAGGTTATCCTGCTATGGTAATATAGTAGACCAAGCTACTAGCAATTCAACTCATCATTAGGTGATGGTTCACTAACCTGACAACCCTGAGGCTTTCCAGCTAACAAGATGAGTTTTGGGTGGCAAAGGAAGGCTGATGGTCCCAGGGGTGGGCTCAGTTGTTTTTACTACCACACTGGGCATGGTATGGTGGGCATGGCCAGGGGGAAAGCCCTGTGTTGCACCCAAATTAGGACTACAGTACTTTATTTCAAAACTTGGATGGGTGGGGCGATCCAGAATTTCTGCTACCGGTTCTGGCGAACTGGTGCGAACCTGCTGATGCCCACCACTGGATGGTCCCCAAGTGGATTAAATCCCACTTGAATCCATCTTGATGGAAGCCAGCAGCTTCATCAATCTTGACCTGGGGCTGATGAGGACTTTATGTGCCAAAAGGGCTGAGGAGCAGTAAGGGACTCATGGAACTGGATCAGTGGTACTGGTGTCATGCTGCGATGGGGAACGCAGATGAAAGACTACTGCAATATCTTCTCAGATCAGTCTTCATGAGTGATCGCCCGCTACCCGGTCTCCGTAAAGACATTGAGCCCCGGGCTCCGCAATGACTGTGGGGACGTGAAGCCAGAGGACGGTTTATTATTTGTTGTTTGATATTTTTGTTGATGTTGTATTATTGTGCTGATGTATGATGTATAATGTTGACATATTGTGATTGTACTGATTGTATTGTGTGGGTTGCCAGCGGGAATAATTGGCAATTAAACCTCTCCCCAGGGGTTTGCTCGGTTTTCAACAGATCCGGGGATCACCTGGGCTCGGCGGGAAAGGAAATTGGGAAGATAAAGTGGGCTAGTTAGAGATGAATCATAACCTAGGCTGGGGGCAAATAGAGTAAGGCAAACAAGCCAGGGCAGACAAAGGACAAGCTAGGTACCCGGAGTCAATACACATACCCCAAGATTAGGGCAGGAACAATGGGTTTCGCCAGCCCAAGGCAATTAACTGCGGGCTGTCCATTAACCACAGAGCAATGTCCAAGAGCTGACATTGTAGCTGACCACCAGAAAATGCCATGTATGCAAGCCTTCTGTATAGGGGCGGCACGAGTGCCTTAGGCACGTGTCACAAACCCCAAGGCAGGGTAATAAATACGTATCCCCGACTCTATTCGGGGCTGGACTTCACCGCACGTTGCCTCCGCGTGTCTTCCTTGCGGCCTGCCATTCCTACATCATTGCATTGTGATGCTTATTTTTGAATTTTTGTATTGCTGTATTTTGTGATCAACCTTGTAACTACATTTTTTATTGTACTGCATTGTGTATTTTGTATTTGGATATTATATGATTATGCATAGTATGTATTTGCACTGTATTTTTATTATGTTTGCACTGTATATTATGTATTATTTATTGTTGGAAGCCGCTCTGAGTGGTGCATGCACTAGAAGAGCGGGGTATAAATAAACAATTCAATTCAGTTCAATAGACATCATCATCATCATCATTAATTATACTTGTAATAAATCAGACACGGCACAAGAAGAAGGATTTTTTAAAAGAATAAACAACAATCCTTCAGACAAATATGCTCTGTAGGAAATCCAGTGTGTTTCCCCCCCACCCACCATCTGTCGTCCTGCTTAGAGGGATTACACCACCTGCTGGCCAACCCGGGGGCTGCCAGTAGCCACGCAGAGGTGAGGGTGAGGCGGGGCGCGGGGAGGGAGGGAAGGGGCGGAGTCTCGGCGAGCCCGTGGCTTCACTGAAGCCGCTTCAGCGACCGTGCGTTCTGGAGCCTTCGGGGTACGTGGGGAGGCGGCAGGCCCCCCCCCCCCCCTTGTGCGGCGGCGCGTGAGCGGTGGAGGGGAAGGCGCGGATGCGGCAGCAGGAACTGCCGGGGCGGGAGGCAGCAGGGGAATGGAAGCCTGGAGTCTCTCGCGAGAAGAGGCAGGGCAGCAGCAGGAGCGATGGGGCCATCCTTGCCACCGTGATGTGAGTGCGTGTCTCTAATTAATATGTGTGTGTGTGTGTGTGTGTGTGTGTGTGTGTGTGTGTGAGAGAGAGAGAGAGAGAGAGAGAGAGCGAGCTGGGGAGAAAAAGGGCGTCTCTGAGTTGAGGCGCCTTCGGCCGTGGCAGCTCCAGGAAGGCCCGCCCGAGGTTTGAGCCCGCCGGGAGGGCGCAACGGATGCGGGCCGGGTACGGCTGAGGAAATGGAGGGGGGAAGGGAGGGCTGTGAGGGTCCGAGACAGCAACTGTCGAGGCTCTGGACCTCCCAGCCCGCGGGATGGCCCTGACACTTCCTTTGCCCCAGCGTGTGTGTGTGTGTGTGTGTGTGTGTGTGTGTGTGTGTGTGTGTGTGTGTGTGTGTGTGTGTGTGTGTGTGTGTGTGTGTGGAGGGGGGGGCGCTACGTGTGACATTGCTCGCCTCCCCCTTCCCTTTTTGTTTCTCTGTCCGTGTGTCTGGTTTGCATTCCGGCAAGGCTCCTTCCTTCCCCTCCACCCATCTTTCCAAACGGCCGTGAGAGGGGAAACTTGTTAACCTTAGTGTGGTGAAGACGCGGACTGGAAGGGTCAGCGGGTCAGCAAGTCCGAGACCTGCGTGCTGCAGGAGGGAGTGATCTCCCGTCCCTGTCTCAGCTCCTGCCGACGTTACAATTTGAAAGCAAGACATTGCAAGTAGAGAAACAGGTACCGCTATGGCGGGAAAGGTAGCAGCATTCCGTGCACTCTGTTTGGTCATCCCTGCCACATGACCACAGAAACGTCTGCAGATGCAGACAGCGCTGGCTCTTTAGCTGTAAATGGAGATGAACACTGAACCCTAGAGTTGGATACGACTGGCTTTCAAGCAGGGGTGACCTTTACAGTACCTAACCTTTAAACAAACAGCCTAAGGGTGATAACATAACATAAGGTGTCTGATCCTTCACGTTGACATGTGAGAAGCTGCTGCTGCTGCTTCCGTGTTTAGGTCAGACTTTAAAATTGACAAAGCGAAACCATCTTCATTCTGCAGTTCCTTTCGCCTAACCTAGTATGAGAAAGATTAACTGGCACGACAAGGTGGCCGTTGCCCAAGGTACTCCCAATTGTGGTGCAAAAATACCACAATCTTCAAGGAGGCGTTTTCTGTGTACCGCTCCAGAAGGTGCTGCATCAGTAAAACATTTCAGCAGTTTTCTGACACTGGTCAGTAAAGGTAGACCTGACATTTCAAATAGGACAGAACTGAACACCTGCTTGCTGTGTTTGTTGACCAGCAAAGGTGAGACATGAACAGAACTGGCCCACTAAAAAAGTTAATTCTAGATGTTGCAGTATCAAAGCACTGCAAATGGTAGACAAGATGTGATCGTGGCTCGTTAGAAGTGACCTGGCTAATTGGTAGCAGAGGGCATATTTAAACTAGGGACTTCTTGGCCCAAATTGAAACAAGTGCCTCTAGTTCTTTAGCATCCCAACAGTAAAATATCATCCCAAGAGAGGGGAAGTAGCTCAATGGAAGGGCACTTGTCCTGCATTTAGAAAGTCCGAGGTTCACTTCCTGACAAATCCAGATAGAACCTCTGTGAAGCTGCTACCAGTCAGTGTCAAAATTACTGGGCTACATGGATGAATAATATGAACACAGTATAAAACAGAATATAATTCTTGTGTCCCTAACCTTATGGGCCCTGATCCAGACCAAGAGCATAAGTAGACTAATCATTTCCCCCCTCCCACAATCCCCCCCAAACACACACACACACACACAGAGAACACTGCTGTTTGGCCCCATAGGTGTTGCAACCGCAAATTTGGGGAAAATAGTCAGAAAGGTTAAACCCACAATTTCTCTCAACCCAGCATGTATCAGGACAGAAAGGCAATATGTCATACCCTGGCTTATACCAGTGGTCCTGAACATGAGGGCCACATTAGAGTGTCCAATGCCTAAAGAAGACCACATCTTAAATCAAAATGTAACAAAACTGGAAATGAAGCTACAATAAACATTCAGAAGTCAATGAAGAAATGTTAACTTGAGTACAATCCATTTTGGAACAATATTTTACTGTGGAATCCTTTTATCTACCTACACATTGCCTACCTAGTCAGTGTGATCTCACAGCATGAAAGTACAAGTCAAGGTTTGTGACAGACACCCTTAAAATGTCATGTAAGTACTCATCTATAAGTCTTCACCTACACTTGGATTTTACAATTTTCATTTTGAAAGTTAGTTTACAGATGTATGTGATGTATGATTAGGGGACTGGAACACCTTCCTTACCATCTGAGGCTGCAAACGGTTGGGCCTCTTTACTCTTGAACGATGGCGTCTAAGAGGTGACCTGATTGAAGTTTATAAAATCATGCACGGTGTGGACAAAGTAGATAAGGAAAAACTCTTTTCCCTATCGCACAACACTAGAACTAGGGGACACTCAATGAAACTTTTGGGTACTAGTTCTCAAACAAATAAGAGAAAGTACTTTTTCACCCAGAGGATCACTGGTCTATGGAATTCCCTGCCAGAAGAAGTGGTGACAGCTGTCAGTCTTGACAGCTTTAAGAAAGGATTAGACAAGTTCATGGAGGACAAGGGTATCAATGGCTATAATTATAGATACCTAAGGACAACCTCTGGTTGGAGAGATAGGCAGGATATCTCTCAGTGCCATTTCCAGGGAATTCTAAGCAGGTGAAGGCATTTCCTTGGGAATACCCTGAAGTAAATGGTGAGCCACTGTGTGAGACAGAATGCTGGACTGGATGGGCTGTGGCCTGTTCCAGCAAGGCTGTTCTTATGTGATGCCAAAGACTGTGAACATGCCTATATAAAATTTCTTTAGGTTGATAAATATATCATGTAGACCAGAATAGAAATCCTACAGACTTTTTTTGTAAAGGTCTCCAAAATGATCACTAGCTGCAAATTAATGAGTTATGTCTGAAAAAAAGTTAGTTACATCTTCTGGTGCTACTTCAAATGGATTCTGAAAAATTCTCTTGTCCTTTTTATTTATATTCATATTTATATAGCCGCCCAACTCACGAAGACTGGGCGGCATACAATCTAAAAACCCTTAAAACAAGAACAACCCCATTAAAACAAATTACCCCGCTAAAACCCCCACACATTAAAAAGAGGAAAATTACTTTGATATTAAACCAAGCAGCAGTTGGGAGTCACGACATCTTCAGGTCCCCACACCTGTCCCGCCAGCCATGTTTTCAGATCTTTCCTGAAGGGCAGCAATTCCGTCTGCAGCCTTAGTTCCACTGGCAGGAGGTTCCATAGGGCTGGAGCGGACACAGAGAAGGCCCTCCTTCTTGTGCTAGAGAGACAGCCCCTCTAGCAGATGGTACAAGCAGAGGGCCCCTCCGTTCCGCTCTGGTTGGACGGACAAACATTCTTGGGGCGATGCGATCTCTTAGGTATCCTGGCCCACTGCAGGGCTTTAAAGGTAATGACCAGCACTTTGAATTGCACCCAGAGGCAAATTGGAAGCCAGTGCATTATGGCAATCTGTTCTGTAATACTGCCTGAATTGATGGGTGGAGCATCTAGAAATGTTCAGTTGGCAAAATACTTTGCATTCTTTTGGTAAAAAATACCTGGCCTTTTACTCTCCTTTTCCCTTCTTTTTTTTTAATGAAATCAGGCCATATATCTCCTGTTTCCATCCACACAACTGCTTTATCTTCCTTACACACAAATAGATGATTCAACATGGTAATGCATGGAGAGAGGGAGGGAGAAAGCTAAGTGGAACAGGTACCTGAGCTCTGCTGTCTAGCAAAGCACCCAAAATGGCAACAATGCTAGTATCCTGGGTAAGATCAAGTGGAGGCTGACTGAAGGAACCATGGAGACCAGAAGAAACAATGTTGCTATTGTGTTTTATGTAAGAAAAGAACAGGAAAAACAGCAGTGTGAGTCAGAAGAAAAATGGCTTGAGGATGATAGCAGTAAACAAGCAGGTTGGATGCATAGTAAAATCTTGAGTGCCTGCATGTGGCCTGCAGGCTGCAGATTGGGGACTCCTGTACTGTATTGTGCTATCTAACAAACTTGTTAGTAAAGAGTTGGAGGAAAATGCAGTGTTTTTTTTTTGTTAAATCCTTTTCTCTGTTGTGTCAACTTCTCCATAACGAGATTGTAATTAAGCATGCAAGGAAAACAGCATTTTCATTCAGCTGAACACTTGGTCCAACTCTGCACCCCATGATGGTTTGCCTTAGATGAGGGTTCCCAACTTTTTCAAGCTGGGGGCCAGATCACACTCTCTCAGTCATCTTCGAGGGCAGGATGGCCATTTTCCCTTGCCTGCACGATGGGGGTGGCCATTTTGTCCCAACAGTTTCAAAGGGTGGCCATTTTGTTTCTCGAATGCTCTTGGGGGGGTAGGGCCACATGAAATGGTGTCATGGCTGGATTTGGCCATTGGGCCTTAGGTTGGGAACCCCTGCTTTAGATACCTAAGGATAGCTATCCTATCAAATCATTTGTGAGGCAAAGCTGAAGTGTGGGGAATTTATTGAGCCTGTGTAGGAACAAAGGTCTTTTTAGCTGGGAGGTTTCCACTCTTTGCTTCTGCAGATGTGTCACTAGGGTGGATAGAGTAATATGCTTTGGGTAAAAGGTTAACCAGGTTCTCTGACAAAGCTTTATTCCTTTATAACATGATTTCAGCAAATCTAAGTGATTTTTGCAAGAAGATACCAAACAGAACATAGAATGTTTGGCCCAAAGAACATTAGAGGCAAATAGAAATGATGGAGTGCAAGAACTGAGGAGAACACTTAAAGCAAACAGGTGGTGAATCTTTTGTTTGATAAGATGTGAACTAAAGAGATTAGTCTGATTCTGTCTGAGTGAACTTATGGCCAATACAGACAAAAGAAGGGAACTTGCTCATTTGTGGTTGCTGGACCACAAGTTTCTGTCTGTGATGAGGAATGATGTGGCTAATTAATTTATATTGGTGATTACATGAGCATGACCAGATGCTCCGTTGGCATCATGAAGCTAATGCTTGGTCAGTCCATTTTTCTAAACTTCTCTAGTTGTACTGGACATCACTGCATTTTTCACCCAGTGCCAGACTTCTGTTCTGGGCTATACAAGGGAAAACAAGCTGCTTAAGGTAACATAAGGATTATGGGGAAAGCAACATCTCCTTAACTGGTGATGTTTTGGACTACCGTAAGCCATTGTAGGTGCAAAATGTCTTTAGGATACCAGGTTGGGAAAGGTTGTCATAAATACCCAATATAGTACTGGGATGTTTCAAACAAATACAATACAGTATTAGAATCAAGATGGCAAGGAGTTAGCTGATGCAGAAGAGATTAAGAAAAGATGGAAAGAATACACAGAGGAACTTTACAAAAAGGACCTCAACACCACTGATAATCACAATGATGAGAACATTGAATTTGAGCCAGACATCCTAGAGAGTGAAGTCAGAAAGGCCCTAAAAAGCACTGCAAACAGCAATACCAGAACACCTCATATGCCTCATGAGAAATCTGTACAAGAGTCAAGAAGCAATAGTTAGGACAGAACACGGAATGACAGAATGGTTTGGAATAGGAAAAGGAGTAAGACAAGGCTGCATTTTATCACCCTACCTTTACAACCTATACACAGAGCACATAATGCGCAATGCAGGGATGGAGGAATCACAATATGGGATAAAAATTGCTAGGAGAAACATCAACAATTTGAGATATGCAGACGATACCACCCTAATGGCAGAAAGTGAGGAAGATTTAAAGAAGCTACTGATTAGGTTGAAAGAAGAGAGTGCAAAAGCTGGCCTGAGACTTAACATCAAGAAAACCAAGATAATGGCAACAGGCCCTATCAGCACCTGGAAAGTAGATGGGGAAGAAGTAGAAGCAGTGACAGATTTTACTTTCTTGGGATCTAGGATCACTGCAGATGGTGACTGCAGCCATGAAATAAAGAGGCGGCTGATTCTAGGGAGACAAGCCATGAGAAACCTGGGGAACATAGTGAAAAATAGAGACATCATCTTGCAAACAAAAATCCGTATAGTCAAAGCAATGGTACTCCCGGTGGTAATGTATGGATGTGGGAGCTGGCTCATTAGGAAGGCTGAGCACAGAAGAATAGACGCCTTTGAGATGTGGTGTTGGAGGAGAGTTTTGAGAGTACCCTGGACAGCGAGGAGAACAAAGAAGTCAATCTTGAAAGAAATCAGTCCTGACTGTTCCTTAGAAGGTCAAATAGTAAAGATGAAGCTGAAGTACTTTGGACACCAAATGAGAAGAGAGGATTCACTTGAGAAAGCCTTGATGCTGGGAAAGGTGGAGGGCAAAAGAAAAAGGGGACAGCCAAGGATGAGATGGCTGGATGGCATTGTGGACGCAGCGGGCACCGAGCTGAGCGGGCTGAGGAGGATGGTGGAGGACAGGGGTACCTGGAGATCAATGGTCCATAGGGTCGCAAAGGGTCGGAATCGACTGTGCGACTGAACAACAACAACATTAGAATCATAGAAAAACTGAGTTGGAATGGCTATCAAGTCTAACCCCCTGCTCAATGCAGGAATTTGAATCAAAGCAGATATGACAATTGGTTGTCCAATTCTTTCTTGAATGCTTCCAGTGTTGGTGAAGTCACCAGGTTTCAAGGCAGTTGCTTCCATTGTTGGACTGCTCTAACCGCCAAGAAGTTTTTCCTAATATTTAGCCTATATCTGACTTCCTGTAGTATTCTACTTCTTTCGTGTCCTGATCAATCCCTGCACTGCCAAAATGAAGCCACTTTCTTGCTTTGTCATTGGCCAACCTTAAGTTCTAATCGGTGCATGTTTCTGGCAGTAATCTGCAGACCGGTAAATAAGTTAGATTCTGAATCGCTCCACATTCACAGCATGTGTTGTTGTCTTCCAGCAGTCCCCACTTGAGCATGTTGGTCTTCGATTTAGGGATTCCGACCCTTAGCCTATTCAGGGTACTCCAAGTAACATAGGGGAGGTCGAGTTCCTCAGCCATATCCTCCTTTAATGTTGTTGCATGTCCAGTGAGCTCCTTCCCCCATCTTCTAATTTGGTTTTGCTCTTGCATGCCCACAAGAACGTTTGCTAACCCATTTCATTGCTTAGTTCTCTCAGCGTCCGCTGCTGCTTTACTCCCTATCTTAGGTGGAGCAATACCAACAAGAGTGTATATTTCCTCAACTGGTGTAGGATTGAGGCATCCTGTCACTATATGCATGGCTTCATTAACAGCAATGTCAACTTGTTTTGCTTGTGTCGATGCTCTCTATATGGAGCAGCATAATCTGCTGCAGAGACGCTCAGGGCCAAAGCTGATGTTCGCAGTGTGGATGGTTTACTTACTTACTTACTTACTTACTTACTTACTTACTTACTTACTTACTTACTTACTTACTTACTTACTTACTTACTTACTTACTTACTTACTTACTAGACTTATAGGCCACCTTCCTCGCCTCGGTAACCCAAGGCGGCTCACATCAATCAAACCTATCTCGTACATTAAAAACCAACCACTAAAATAGTAAAACGATTAAAATCTAAAAACCAATAACCCCTTAATTAAACCCCCAAATAGGGCTAGATGAGCCAGCACAGCTCGGTTGTGCTGCCAGATGCACCCCATGCCTGTTGGCAGTGCCAGGTTTTTAGAGCCTTCCTGAAGGGATACAGCTCTGCCTAGAGGCGCAGCTCTGGTGGCAGGAGGTTCCAAAGGGCCAGCGCAGTCACCAAGAATGCTCTCCTCCTGGTCCCAGTAAGATGTGCGTCCCTGGCTGATGGGACCACCAGAGAGCTGCTACTGTCTGCCCTCATAGGACGGGTCAAAAACCTTGGGTTGATGCGGTTTCTTAGATATCCTGGCCCATTGCCATGAAGGTCAAAACCAGCACTTTGAATTGCACCCGGAAGCATACTGGTTGAGTTTTTGAGTTTCCTGATGATGTTCTTTGTACTAACTTTGGCTTTGACATTCAGGCAGTACTGCTTAAAGGAGAGTACAGTATAGCCATTGCTGTGTCGTCTGCATGAATGAACAATTTTGTATTGTTAGAAACTGGTTGATTATTTGTGTGTGTGTGTGTGTGTGTGCGTGTGTGTGTGTGTGTGTGTGTATAATACAGCAGTGGTGGCAAACCTACGGCATGTGTGCCAGAGGTGGCACTCAGAGCCCTCTCTGTGGGCCTCCCTCCCCCATCAAAGAGTTCACGCTGCCCCTCTGCCCAGCAGCCCAATGGGAGCGTTTACTTCCTCCCCTGTTGCTGTGTTGGCACTTTGTGATAAATAAGTGGTTTTTGGGTTGCAGTTTGGGCACTCAGTCTCTAAAAGGTTCACCATCACTGTTATACAGTGTTGGGGACAGTACACTTCCTTGGAGCAGTCCATTATTCTGCAACTTCCATCTGCTATTCTTTCTATTCATCTTCACAGAATCCCCGGTTCTGAAAGAAGCTGCCAGTGACCCTAGTAAGCTTGTTATCTCTGGTAAGATTATTTATTTTATGGAGCAATATCCTGTGATTGACAGTACTGTATCGTACTCTGCAGTTTGGGTCAATGAAAGCCAGTCGCATAATTAGCTTTTTTTCAAAGCCATCCTCAATGTGTTGTGTAAGGCTAAGAATTTGACCTGCCCGGCCTGAAGCCTGCTTGCTACTTCATGATTTTTCCATCAATAAATTTGGAAATACAGTATGATTGTAAATCATTCGTTCCAGTGCCTTATAAAGGGGACAAAGGAGTGACACTAGTCGATAGCTTCTCGTGTCATCTGGGTTTTTGCCAGGTTTTACTAAAGCAACAACTCTAACCTGTCTCCACAATTTAGGAACCTTAAGTTTATCTATGTAGTAGTTCATTAATTTAATTTAATTTTTTGGCTTGTTTGCCGCCCACTCAGACAAGCCCGACACAGGGCGGCTTACATAATTAAAAAACCCACATAATAAAAACAGTTAAAATCCCCATCAGGAGCCATTCCAAAGTGCAAGGACCAAACTGCCTTATCTGCTCTGTTCTTATGTCATCAATACCTGCTGCCTTATTTGATTTCATGATGTTTATAGTTTCCTCCAATTCAGATATCACAAAGGGGCTACTAAGTAAGCATCCCTCTTGTTCCTCTAGTTCAGTGATGGAGAATCTTGGCACTCCAGGTGTTTTTGGACTTCAGTTACCAGAAGTCCAAGTCATCAGCACTCCTGTTGATCAGGGCTTCTGGGAATTGAAGTTCAAGAACATCTGGAGTGCCAAGGCTTGCCATCACTGCTCTAGTTGGATGCCCCCCGCCCCCCGCACGCACCTTTTTTGCCTTGCATTTTTTCAATCTTTAACAACTGACTAGCTATTTGGTCTGCTGCTACTCCAGTATAGTTTTGCTGTGGCTAGGTTGAATCTCCACCTAAAATTTTAAGGAGTTTCTAACCTTGTCTACTGTTCTGCTTCATATCCAGGTTCTTGACTAACGTGCACCATCGTGATTTCTGATTTTTAGCTAGAGCCTGTATCAGTTCTTCCCCAGCTTCAACAGTATCTTCCTGAAAAGGATCCTGGTTGTAGAGTGCCTGATACCTATCCAGCAGAGGTTTGATGTCATCCTTCAGGCCTGGATGTACTGGGTGTGGCATCCTCTTGGAATATTTTTCCTTGATACTACTTTCACAAGATGGACAAATTTATATTTACCAGGGGGATCTTCTCCACACTTTTATCCAGCTGCTCTTGAAAATACACCCATTTAGCCTTCTTAAAGTTAAAATGTCTGCGGAAAGGCACCTTCTGGGGTTTCACTGCAGCATTTACAGTAATAAGCACACGATGGAGTGTGTGGGATTGGATCATCAACAACTTTCATGCACTGTGCTGTTATCTTCTTGCTAACGAAGATGTCCGGATTATACTCCCTTTTCCATCTACCACTGTTAAAAGATGCAGCCAGTTTCACATCATTGGCAAGTTGGTGGTCATTGGTGTCTATCCAAGATACAAGTTTTGCACCATTCTCATTGGTTTGGTTATATCCCTAACCCAAGCCTCACTGTGACAATTAAAATCTCCAATAACAAAATTTATTTGGTAATAAGTAAAATTGTCCAGTTTATTAAAACTAATTTTTGCTTCTGGCGGCTTATAGACAGAGGTAACAGAGAATTGTGGGGTTTGGATGGTGGGAATTTCAATGTTGTTTGTTTCTATCAGTGAAGCTAATATTATACTCAGGCCAGCTCTAATAAAAATTGCACTCCCATCTTGGTCATGCGGTCTCTCAATCACTAGTTCCATTCCAGCCAATTTAGGTCTGTACCTTGTTGTCTCCCGATGTGTTTCCTGGAGCAGAAGTATGTCACATATTTCCTGCGCATGTCCACTATTAGGACACTCTTATTACTTGAAAATCCCTCAGTATTTATTGAAATAATTGTTACTGTTGGTCTTGACAAAGACCTTTCAGGTGGTTTTATTTTTCAGTTCCTTTGGTTCGATCTGGTGTTAGAAAGATTAGCTGGCAAGGTTGCCACCCAGGGTACGCCCGATTGTATTCAGTATCTTTGAGGAAGCTCTTTCTGTGTACCCTACTTCCTGTAGTTTCATCCTGTTATTACACATCCTGTACTCTGGGATGATGGAGAACACCCTTCCCTTCTTTATGATTATCTTTGAGGTATATGAAGAGTGCTATCATATCCCCGTCAGTCTCCTTTTCTCAAGGCTAGATACTAGATTAGGATCTCTCGATTGCAAAAGGTTGTTGATTTTTATTCATTTATTTGTTAATTTCACATTTATTTATTTATTTATTTACCTGTACTTACTTATTGAACTTATACTCTTCCCATCTGGGATGGACTCCCACTCTGGGCGGCTTACACTATTAAAATAAAATAAAATAATAGCAAAACAAACATCATTAAAACAATAAAACAACCCCACCCACCTAATCAAAATCAGAATGGAGGACCCAAACTCTTGTGACAAAAAGGCAATGGTAGGATCTCCTATTTGGTCTTCAACAAACTGCCAAAGGCCTCCTCAAACAGAAAGATTTTCAGCTCTGTCTTAAAGGACCCCAAGGAGTCAATCAAACGTAGCTCTCCTGGCGGTTTGTTCCATAGAGCTGGAGCTGCCACTGAGAAAGCCATATGGTGGGTGGCGGACTTCCTAGCCAACCTGGGAGTCAGAACTTGGAGTTGAGGTGTCTGAGAAGAACAGGTGAAGCGGGCCTGATTTCTATGGGGATGACGGTCCGCCAAGTAAGAAGGTCCCAAACTGTTTAGGGCTTTGAAAGTTAAAACACCAACCTTGAACCTGACACAGAACTCTGGTTTTTTTTTAAAAAAAGTCAGTTCAGGGTAGCTAACATTAATAAAATTTAAAGTAAGGCAAAACCTTAATTCAAGTCTAACATAAATGTATTAAAATAATTCTCCATCAGGAGAAAGGTGGCCTATTAACAAAACAAACAAACAAACCAAAAACAGTGACTTAATACAGCAGTGAACCATTTAGATCCTCACTTTGGCAGAACAGCTTTTTCTCATGATTGTTTGAGCAGTAAATTTCTTTGCCTAAAAATGGAGGAAAAACAAGGGAGTCAAACTAGCGATCAGCCTAACATCAACTCGGTGGCAATGGCTAATGTCTCCTCGCTTCTCTCTGTTGTGTGCATTCCCCAAAAGGAAGCCAGCGTTCGGATGCTCCGATCGCCGGCTTCTGTTGGGGGAAGGGAGTCCGCCTTCCCTCCAAGGAAACCAGGAATCGGACGCTCTGATTGTCGTTTTCCTTTGGGGGAAAGCGGGTGAGCTCTCCTTTTTCTTTTTGTTTCTGGAGCGGTAAACTAGACTAATTTATCAATACAGTGATAAAGTGATCTAGCACTAAGCTCCTAATTTGTTTATTAGTTTATTTGTTCATTATTTTCTCTTCCTGAGTACCAGGCACAGTGTTACAGTGGTTCCATTCCTTCCTTGACAGCTTCCCTACTAGAGTGCAGCTTGGGGAGGGAGATTGTTTTGTCTCCCTGGAAGCTCCATTATGGAATTCCCCAGGGATTGGTCATCCCCCTGATGTTATTTAACATCTGTGTAAAGCCATATGTGGGTGTGTGGGTATGTAGCCTCAGTTCTGGAATGGATCAGAATAAATACTGTATATTGAAACTGAATCTATGGATGGAAGTCTTGTTATTGGATGGGCTCCTGCTATAAGCGGAGACCTGGCTCTGTTATTGGATATTGTCCTCCCAATGAAGAACCAGGTATGCAGTTTGGAGGTCATGTTAGATCTAGTGCTTAAATTGAAAAATCAGTTCGCTGCTGTGACCAAATCTGCATATTACTATTTACGACTGATTGCCCAACTGCACCCCCTATTGATAGGGTGGTCCTTAACAACTCTGGACCACACAATATTAATCTCCAGAATAAACTACTATAATGCACTCTACATGGGGCTACCTTTTTCCCTGACACAAAAACTAGTGGGGTCCAAAACGTTATGGCCAGGTTGATAAATGAGGTCAGTAAATTCAAATGCATTACCCCAACCCTTGCTTCTTAGGAATGATCCCCAGACAACTTTGAAATTAACTGTTCTTTGTAATCAGTCATTGGCTGATATCCTGCCACTTAGCTTATTAAGACCCGACTAGAATAGCCCAGTGGGGATTTGGGGAACCAACTCCTTTAGACATTACATTGATTTCATAGGTCTCTTCTACATTAAGTAATAGGATTAAAACTGAAAGGTTGAATCAGTTAGTACATTTTTAAAGAGAGAAAAAGCAGCAAAATCTTTATAGAAGAAATGTCCATGCACATCATTGATCATCATCTTGTTACCCTCATAACAACTGTGCAACATAATCTATACGGTTATCACCATACTACAGAAGGTTAACTGGTTGTATAATGCACCAAGGGTTTTAATAGCAAACCAGGAACTTTGGGTGTCAGGCATTGTAATATAATGGTACACAGTTTGTTAAAATGAAATTCCATTTTTCTCATCAAAGTCATCTTCCGGGACATACACTGATGTGTAGCCTTTTCTGTAATAGAATAACATGACACATAAATATCTTCATATAAACCATAAACTAAAAAAAATGCTTATTAATCTGGTCCTGTTGCAGATGTCAACATCAAATCCCACCACAAATATCAATTCTGTACATGTTGATTATATTGTTAAGTAAAGTTATATCATTTCTCCCATTATTGATTATTTCTTTCAAATCTATTTTCTTTCTATTAGTCAGCCGCAGCAGTTTGGCAGAAGAAGAAACTTTGTGGCATGCAATGATACCATTCTGTTTCTCATGTTCAGTCAGGAAGTAAACATAAATAGCTAGACTAATTTTGTCTCCCATAGAAATGTGAGAAGAGGATGTGAACTTAATAGAGTAAAATGTATTTTTAAAATGTTAGGAAAACAGAAACCACTAGGATCATTTCCTTTACAACAAGAATGTAATAAACAAGAAGTTGCATACTAGTTAAATAGTTTACAAATATAGTTTATATTGCCAAGTATTCTATGAAGCCAAGAGTGTCACTATGTATGGGCCTTTTTTGTTTCATGAGGATGGTGGGGGTGGGGGGAGTAATAGCTCATCAGTTCTGCAGTGGTTAGGGGTAAGTCTAGAAACATAACAGTTCTCCAGTGGGCCATCTGTAACTGCAGGTATGTCTAACTAAACAAGCAGTCATCTGTGGCATTGCCTGGGATAGCCCAAAACACAGTTTGCTTCCCCAAGAAAACTAAAAGTATACAACATATTTGATCTGCTTATCTGCTTTAAAAGTTCTTGTGAGGGATTAGATTTGGCTCTGGAAATGTTTTAACATTTACAGAACAAGCATATGTAACCAGGTAAGTGAGTATTGTATTGTGGTCTTTCAAAATTAATTTTACTAATTGTATGTAAGCTGCTTTGAGAACCTTTCTGATTGAGGCACAGGATATAAGCTTTAAATGAAATGAAATAAAATACAGTCTTATTTTCAGTTTAAATATCAAATGTACTGCTTTTCTATATAATTAATACTTTAAAATAATTATATTATTTGGCAATATTTAACAAGACAAATGTTTAACTCTATAATAAAGTGTCTTAAGTAATGAGGAAATGAAGAACATTTTAAAAAACATTTCCTTTCCCATTTATTTTTATCTATGCCCTAAGACAAACTAACAGCTACTTCATTGGAAATTGAAAATAGGATACTTGTTATATATTGAAAATAGTAAAATATTGTATTCAATAACTGCTGAAAATTACTTTCTTGGCTGCCCACACTGATTTGAAAAAGCCAGTTGGAGAGAGTTACACCATGACATCTTCTCTGACCTTTTATAGATGCATGAGAAGACATGTATGTGCAGTGAAAGTCAAGGCACACACATGCCTCAATTATCTGTATATCAGATAAGGATCCTGAATGAACCTCACTCAGGAGTTTTGTCTGAAATTCCCCCTCCTTTTGAATTCTTTTCAAAGAGAATTTCTTTTCTGTTACACGGGATGAAAAAAGTTGAAATTTTCATAGGAGAAATTTTGAGACGTTTTGAGTATGCCAGTTAGAGAAATGGGACAGTTGGTGGCTGAAACCCTTATTTTTAAGCATTGTATCAACTTTTTAAAACTACAGTAGAATTTCAAAGAGAATAAAGAGAAAACAGTGAATTCTTCTGGTTCATTAGGCAGTAATAAAAATGCTATCTTGCATCTTGATCTCTAATACATAGTTTTGAAGAATCACCAATAAATCTGCCTAGTCAATGAGCTATTACTAATATTAACAACCATGTCTTGGATGTGATCTCTCTCTCTCTCTCAAACACAGAGAAATAAAGAGAAATAATCCTGGTAAATTCATGGTACAACAGTAATACTTAATATTTATAGAACTGAGGGTACAACCACCCAGTGAGGAAAATGTGAATTCACTCACTGTGAAGTCATACTGGGGAATTTGGGTTTCCCAGGTCTGTTCTCATTAACTGGCCACATAGGGTAAAGGGAGAAGAACCTTGTTTGTCGTTTGTTTGCAGTTCTATCAAAGCCTTGTAAGAGTTGCAGTTATAAGTAAATTACCTAGGGAAAGTACACAAGGAGTTCCTCTAATTTTCTCCGCCTGTTATCCTATGCTATTAAAAAAAGCCTGGCTAGTGAGAGGGTCTTTGCTCGCCATTCCTAATTTATTTTTTAAAAAGTCTTGTTGATGAAGGTAGGTTTCACTCATTCTCCCTAAGCTGTTCAAAACAAAACATATTTTCTTCCTGTCAGAGAGCAGCTTTGCTCGCTTTTCCTGTTAGTGTTTGCTGACATGGTGGCTTTTCTGCATTGCTTCAAGCAATGATACATTCTGAACTGATATAAATGGACCTGTTTTCTTAAAAAGTAGAAGTGCCAGCAGAGCAGGCAAAAAATTATGGGTGGTGGCACTGGTCTGATTCCTATTTCCTTTTGCATCATGTTTGGTACAAGTGTTCTCTGACACTTTCCACTTTTCCACTTTTTGACATTTCAGATTAAAAGAAGGGGAAGAAGAATAGCAGGTGAGGTTTCTAAACTGTGCCTGAATTCTGAACTCTTGGATAAAACTGAAATCTAGATCTGTTTCAGCTGATTTTTTTAAAAAAATGGTTTTGAAGCAGAAACAATTATGATCTTCCTTTGGAATGATCTCTAATGAGAGAGGGCAGAAGGGATGTATGTGTTTGAATCCCTTAGACCTCTCAGTGATATTAGTACCAGCAACAGTCTTCTCAATAGATAGTTTAATTCTGCATTCTACTTGTTTCACCCTACATTTCTGGCTGATTCTAAGAGACAGTGATGAGAATTTATTGGTTAGCTGCATAGGTTTTACAGTATGGTGTTCTAGAGCATTTTGTCCATTATGTGTGGTTTAATATCTCCATGAAACTAATGAGGTATGTCATCCAGAATTGTGGCGTGAACTATCTCCAGTATATGTATGACTCCCAGTTCTTTTACCTCTTTCTCCCTTTTCTGTTAATCTAGGTGATGCATTGAGTGCTCAGAATCAGTGGCTGGCCACAATAATGTCCTGGAAGGGAAAATAAAATAATAATAATAATAATCTGTACAGACGAGTTCTGCCTGGCTAGGTTTTGTTTAACATGTTTCAAAGGAGATTGCATTCTCCTTAAAGTATTCAGTTTGCAATGCAGGTTTGCTCTTAGATCCAGCATTGTCATGGGATGTACAGTGATTCCTCACTTTATGCAATTAAACTTCCACAGGGTTTTCCTTATAGCGATATTTCCTTAAAGCGAAGCACGGATTTCTATAGGAATGCATTGAAAACCAGTATTTCTATTCTGGATGTTAGAAAAAAAATGTATTTTTTCTTTTCAAAACTTTCTAAAGTGGCAAAAACACAGTGAAAAATTCCAAAGTGCATTTTTGAACAGAAAAAAGATGTTAGTTTCATACCTGTTTTCCCAGGAATACCCCTTATTTTTACCCCTCTTTCCACCCCCTCCCGTTTTATTAATTTCCCTGTAATATCCCTTATTTTTTTTTAAAAAAATCCTGACCGGAGCCCTCACAGGCGAAGCTGCATTATGTTTTCCTGCCACCAGAGGCCACTGTGGCTTTTCGCTTGTGGAAGGGGAGAGAGAGGGTGGTGGAGGCCTTCTCTTTCATTTCCCTGGTCATGGAGGCTTCGGTTTTGCTGCTGCTGGTCAGAACCATCATGGGACAGGAGTCTTCTCTCTCACTCTCATGGTTTATTGAGCTGTTTCTGCCCTGCCTCCTAGAGAGAGAGAGACAGAGACAGAGACAGAGAGAGCGCTAGCTAGCTAGCTGAGGTTTATTTTGCTTGCAGTTGCCTGGCTGGGTTCCATTTACAGTAGGAAAAGCTGCTGCCTAAGGTTTCCCCGCCCTGCCCAACAGGCACCCCACCTTCTAACAAACCATCTGGAGGGAGATTAACTCCTCAACTGCTGGGAGGCTTGGAAACTAGGAGGTTCCTTTTTACTTTACTAATTCCCTTCCTTAAGCTGTATCCGACATTCTCAGGTGTTGGTGCTTCAATTGGTTGCAGTGAGGAACAAATAGATTGGTTAATTTGGGGGAATTAATCCCTTGCGCCTCCACCCTAATGGGGTGGGTGGGTGTCTAGCCATGTGCAGCGCTAGTTCATTAAAGCCAAGCTGCTTACAAGCAGTTGGTAACCCTAGGGGGTTGGTTTACTATTCTGCACTTTGCTTCCCAGGAAAAAATAATAATTAAAAATGAGTAAACAAGAAAGAAAACAAAACAAAAGTCCCCCAAGAAGATGGGAAAAGAGTTCTTTGGCCCACACAGCTTTGTGCCCATTGCATCTACAATACCATCTAGCCATCTTATTTTTGGCCACCCCTTTCTTTGTCCTCCACCTTTCCCAGCATCAAGGCTTTCTCAAGTGAATCCTCTCTTCTCATTTGATGTCCAAAGTACTTTAGCGTCATTTTTACTATTTGACCTTTAATGAGCAGTCATGGTTGATTTCTTCTAGGATCGATCTATTTCTCACACCACATTTCAAAGGCATCTATTTTTCTGTGCTCAGCTTTCCTAATGGTCCAGCTCAAACACCCATACATTACCACCAGGAATACTATTGCTTTGACTATGCAATTTTTTGTTTGCAAGGTGATGTCTCTACTTTTAACTATGTTCCCCAGGTTACTCGTAGCTTGTTTCCCAAGCATCAGTCGCCTTTTTATTTCATGGCTGTAATCACCATCTACAGCGATCTTTGATCCTAAGAAAGTAAAATCTGCCAGTCGTACCAACTCTAGGGTGCAGTGTCATCTCCATTTACAGCCAAAGAGCCAGTGCTGTCTGTGTTTGCAGACATTTTCTTTGCCATGCGGCAGGCACGACTAGAGCCCAGCAAGTCACATGGCTATATGTGGCCATGCCCACATATTTGGCCACATCCACAGAGGGGTGTGGCCAAAATTTCCCTTATTTTCAAATCCAAAACTTGACAGGTGTGTAATTTGGCTTTTTTCTGAGCTTGCGAATTTATTATTTTGGTTTGCAATGCATATTCGGCACATTTCTGACAGCGCCATCTAGTGGCCAGCCCTGCTAATTGCAGGAAAAGTCCCTGTCGAACAACTGATGAGGGGAAGGGGGAATTTCAGCACCTCCTGGTTGTGGGGATTGTTCTGGAGGTGCCAAAAAGTGACGGAAATTTTCAAAAACACAGTGGAAATGCTCCAAACACTCTCCCGCCACGGTGGGAAGCGTCAGAACACCCCAAAAAATCTTTCCGTGTAGCATTTCCCCCCCAATAAGTGGGGTGCCATTTTCTTGGGATTTCCTTCAGTATAGCAAGTTTTCATTTAAGCCAGTGGTTCCCAAAATTTTTTGGCCTACCGGCCCCTTTCCAAAAAAAATATTACTTAGCGCCCACTGGAAATTTTTTTTAAAAAAAAATTAATAGCAATTAATAGGAAAGATATATGTATTAATGTTTCTACCTTTTTTGTAAAATATAGTAAAGAAAGGTGTAAATTAGAAACATTGAACTTTGAAATTATGAAACTATTTATTGAACTCAGAATAGAATGTAATACAAAAAAAGTTAAAACATTCGAAATCATCTTAATGAGAAGGATGAACCTGGTATGCTGCTACCAATTTAGTAATCCTCGGCTCTATTTTCATCAGCAGTAATCTTAAATCACTGCGACTGACTATTTGCAATTGGTTTCTTTCTTTTTTTAATAAATTGGTTACTGCACTGAATCCACGTTCCTCTAAATATGATGAAGGAAATGCAATTAAGAACTTTTGAATTACAGCCCATATTTCAGGATAAGCCGTAGGGATCTCCTTTTGCAGCCAGAATTGTTGGTAGCCGCTTTTGAATTTAAATTTAAATTCATCATTTGTAGTTACTTCCATCAGTTCTTCTTGTAACTGTGGAGATTCTTCTGTGTTTGCACTTGAAAAAGGATCCAAAATCCAATCAGGTATGTTCATTTTGAAAATATCATCAAATAGTTGATTAAAATCTGAATGGAGAGCATCCAAGTGCTCACAATAAGAAAGTATGTCTTCATCTTTATTTTCTGCTCCTGATAAATTTGGGAACTGGCTGAATTCCCCTCGTCCAAAGTTTCGTTTGTACAGAAGAAGTTTTGTCACAAATGCAGAAATAACAGATTTTGTTTTTATTAAATTCACTTCATCACCTTGAAGCTGAAGATTGCTTTCATTAAATTTTTGAAACCAGTCTGTCAAGTAAGCGATGTCACTTTTGGATTGAATAATATTGGATCGTAAAGCATCATTTCTATCTTTCAAGAACTCCAGCACCGAGTTAAACAGTTTATAAAACAGGCATCCTTTGACAACCAACGAACTTCTGTATAAAGCAGCAAATGATTAAATTCTTCATCGTTTTTAATACAAAGCTGTTTAAATAATCTGTCATTCAATGATTTGCTTCTGATTGTGTTGATAGCTTTAATTACATATTGTAATGAATTATGTAGGCGTGCACTTAAATTTTTGGCAACTAGATGTTGACGATGGATGATACAGTGTACTGTGAATGCATTGGCACCTCCTATTTTAAATATGCAAGAAAACCTCTGTAGCACCCTACCATCGCTGGAGCACCATCTGTGGCTACTGATAAGATATTACTCAGAGGTATTTCTTTTTCTTTAAAAAAACTCATCCAATGCATGAAATATTGATTCTCCTTTAGTATCAGTTTGCAAATATTTTGCAAATAATAATTCTTGGCAAATTTGTTCCTCCTTTGTGAACTGCACGCATGCTAAAAGTAAAGCTTCATTTCCTAGCAAAAGTTGCCTCATCAAGTTGAATAGAAAACCGAGATGTTTTTAAATATCCACACAATGAATCTTCAACATCTTGAGCCATTTCATCAATTCTTTTTTGCACTGTATTATTGCTCAATGAAATTTTCTTAATAATATCAGATGCTGGCTTGTGTAGCACAGTACGTATTACTTCACTTATAGCCGGTATAATTAGTTCTTCACCAATAGTATGAGGTTTTCCCGATTTGGCAATCATTAACGAAATATTGTAAGAAGCAAGCAAGCCATCACCATCTTGTGTGGTTGCGGTTGAAGAGTTTTGCCAATGTCGGTTGTTTGATAAGTTTTTCTTTTAGTGTTTGAAAATAAGATAAATCCTTATCTTTTTTTATCATCATGAATTTTAGTCAAATGTTCTTGTAGTCTGGAAGGCTTCATAGCTTCGTTTGATAAAACTTTCTGGCAAATCAGGCACATTGGTAATGTATTGTTTACAGGCAACTCAATAAAGCCATATTTCAAATATTCGATATTATGTCTACATTTTTTATTTGGTTGAACCATTATCATCTGTAGAAAAAATAAAATGTTTATGGAGGTATTTTAATAATATTTTTTTAGTAATTTTTTGAAATATTTTTGTAAAAAACAAACTAAAATAAATACTTATGAAATAAATAAACATGATATCATTAATTGTAAAGTGCATATAATTATTACAAAATAAATAAATAATACTCACCAATTATAGTTGCACTATTTGTTAGTTAACTTTAACTTGTCAAAATATCACAACAATCTAACCTTTGTTTGAGTTATATTACGCGTAATAATTACGGGGAAATCTCCTAATTGATAGCGTGCTCCAAAATCTGCTGGTAATACTGCTAGTAGCCAGTACTACCGCTGCCGTTCCAGGCTTTGGCCTTGCGATCGACCAATCGCACGAGTGGCAGTTACCCACAGCAATGCTCGTAGTGCTCACGTGTTTTGGAACGGCAATTCAGTGGCACCACATGAACAGTAGCAGTGTGCGATTGCACATACCTCAATGCAAGTGAGGGAGTATGCGGGGACCGAACCAATGTCCAGTACGTTGTTCAAAGAAAAATTAAGCGTTATGAGCAGAATACATAAATCAATTTTTCTAAATCTTCTCTTCTTTTTTTTATACTATCACCACCCCCTTACAGTTATTCATTGCCCCACAAATGCACCTGTGGCCATCACCGCCCCCCTGGATCGCTGCAGCACCCACCAGGGGGCGGTGGCGCCCACTTTGGGAATCACTGTTTTAAGCGAACCTTCCATAAAGCAGGGTTTCACTGTATAAATTCCTCCCTAAATAGGAATTCTTTTCATAGGTTTAGACTATCTCTCCAACCTGATGCCCTGCAGAGATTTGAATGGCCACACTTCTCAACCTCACCTTAGCATACCCAATGACCAGGAATTATGTGCTTTATAGTACATTATGTGAAGGTTCTGGGCATATCAGGGTGTATTGATTGCAGAAAACTGGAAACCAAGAACTCAGCCTCTCAACAAATAAATGTGGAAGGATTGTAAGGACAACAAAGCCCATTATCCCACTACCATAGGACCCGTTCCACCTGACAGAGACCTGCACCCATTCAGGAAGAAGCATAAACCCTTTTTGCTGCTTCAGAGTACATATGGTTCTGCTCCATGCTAGAGAAATCTATGATAGGTTTCAATCACTGACTGTTTATACTTACAAACCAATCAGATCAGGTAGGCAATGTAAATTAGGTAGCAATATATAGATTAGTTAGCAGTACATTGCATTGCCAATAAAGGAACTGGAATTTATTTATTTATTTATTTAAATCACATTTCTATGTCCACCCCCTTGCCGAGGTGACTCTGGGCGGCTTACAGATATAAACATAACAGATAAAATTCTACAAAAACATTAAGTTAAAAAATATTTAATTGTTTAAAATTAAAAATTCACAAAAATTTAAATAGCCCTCTCCAATGCCACATAAACACTAAAAGCCCGGGTGACATTTATACGAGCCAGCCCAGAGTGGCTATCTCTCTAGCCGCCCCCCCCCCCCCCCCCTGTTGAGCCAACCAGGTTTTGAGGGTTTTACGAAAATATAAAAGCTCTGCCTGGAGATGAAACTCAGTTGGCAGGAGTTTCCACAGGGCCAGAGCAGACACAGAAAAGGCCCTCCTTCTTGTGCTAGAGAGGTGAGCCTCTAGCGGAACTATCAGGGAGCCCCTCCGGTCTGCTCTAGTGGGACAGGCAGATGCCCTTTGGGTGACGTGGTCTCTTAAGTACCCTGGTCCACTACCATGTAGGGCTTTAAAGGTAATCACCAGCCCCTTGAATTGCACCCGGGGGCACATCTGAATACTCCCACCAGCTCATTTTCTTTATAAATAGTACAAGGTTTTCTGTTACAACTAGGGTTTATTTGAAGGAAAAAATAGTTCAAAGCTTTGGACCAGGTACAACAATTTTTAAAAAGGAGCATTTTTACTTTTCCCCTTTCCCTGGTCAAAACAAGAAAGATCTTTCTACATTTTTGCTGGCCTAGCCAGCTAACACATTAGATTACATCTTTCGACCATTTACTCAAGCAGGTATAAGCATGTGCCTTTCTCATCCTGATAAGCACATGCGACATGTTATGGCCCCAGATTTGGATTTAGGTGTTGATGGCTGGGAACAAGCACTTGAGCCCATTTCTACCATGAATCTGCCTCACTATTATCATAAGAACAGCCTTGCTGGAACAGGCCACAGCCTATCCAGTCCAGCGTTCTGTCTCACACAGTGGCTCACCATTTGATTCAGGGTATTCTCAAGCAGATGCCTTCACCTGCTTAGGATTCCCTGGAAATGGCATTGAGAGATATCCTGCCTATCTCTCCAACCCGGAGGTTGTCCTTAGGTATCCATAATTATAGCCATTGATACCCTTGTCCTCCATGAACTTGTCTAATCCTTTCTTAAAGCTGTCAAGACTGACAGCTGTCACCATTTCTTCTGGCAGGGAGTTCCATAGACCAGTGATCCTCTGGGTGAAAAAGTACTTCCTCTTATTCGTTTGAAAACTAGCACCCATCTACTTTGTCCACACCGTGCATGATT
Organism: Bradypodion ventrale; assembly: GCA_035047345.1. Taxonomy (NCBI): domain Eukaryota; kingdom Metazoa; phylum Chordata; class Lepidosauria; order Squamata; family Chamaeleonidae; genus Bradypodion; species Bradypodion ventrale. The sequence goes on from JAWDJE010000003.1 coordinate 181,233,407, forward strand.
TTATAAACTTCAATCAGGTCACCTCTTAGATAAGGTCATCTCTTATTGAGAAATGTTAATCCCAGACTTAGCGATTGCTGAGTCAGCGTCTGACAGAGATGAGGTTCAACCTTCAACCTCAGAACATTTTCGAAGTAGAAACACCATTATTACACCTGTGTAACAAGCTCCAGCTGTGCTGAAGACATACCTGTCAAGTTTTGGATTTGAAAATAAGGGAAATCCAGCGGCGCTGGGCAGCATGTGCTGTACGGGCTTTGCCTTTTCCTTCTGCGCAAGGCACCATGGGGGCTGTAGTTCCCAGCCCATTTTTTTAAAAAAAATATAGAATATAGGAGATTTACAAGAAAATACAAATATGGGATGATGGCGGGAAAGAGGGGTAAATAACGGGAGTTTCCCGGCCAATACGGGAGACTTGACAGCTATGGTTGAAGATCAGCCAGAGCTTGTTTGCAGAGAACATTGCCAGCTGAGATGCCCTAACTGGGAAGCGTTCTTAAGGGGGCTCGTTACTGTTGCCAATCCATCGGAACAACTTGGTTGCTGCCCTGACATGCTACTACTTCATTACCTGAACCTTGGCTCTCTGATTACCCTATTGGACTTTGGATTCTTGCTTGGATTTTTGACTATGCTTCTGGATCTCCCTTCGGACTTAGACTACATATGACTGGTAAACAAACTCTGTAAACCCCTCCACCACGCTCTTGGCTAAATCCTAGAAAGACTTCTGTGAGACCTTCTCTCTCCCTCCCTCTCTCTGTGCGGCGCTGCTAGCCAGCTTTCCTCGCCTTGCAGGGGCAGGCATGCACATATGTAATAATGGTGTTTCTACTTCTACATTCCAATATAACAAAACCCATTTTTCATCTTTCATTCTACTTCTTCCTGTATGTTAACCAATAGGACCGCAACATTCAATGTTCATCATTCCTACTTCTCACAGTTTCAGCTTGTTATGACTATTTAGAAGTGAAACAAATCTGCCCTAGCTTTGAAGGCCACTTTCCCATACTTTTCACCCTTCTCAGGAAGCAAAGAACACAATAACCACTTTAAACTCACTAAAAGCAAAGACACCATTTTGATTCATTGCAAGGATGAGGGCGACTGAGAATGGTGGGCCTCTCCACATTGTTTTCTCCAAGCTCTGGTAATATCTAGAAAAATCCCAGGTTTCAAAGAATTGTCAAAAATGAGAAGCAAGCAGTGCATTGCAAAACAAGATGTATGGATACATTTTCCTTTTCAACATTTCTGAGTGTATTGGAGCACTGCCACAAAAGAAGCAGGGCAGAGATATGAGATCTTCTAATGCAGAAGTTAACTGAGCTTGATGGATTCAGAACTTTTTCCTTGGACTGTCAAGGCAAGATCATCAACATAGATGAAACTTGTGGAGTATGGGAACATTGGTTGATAATTTATGTACATTTAAAAAATGGTGTCAGGATACTACCCTGTGGCAGATCGTTGCTTTTATTTCTCCAGTGACTGTGCCTCCCTGAAATTCAATAAAGAAGTAGAACAGCAACCATTTCTGTTAGTCCTTGATCTTTAGTAAAGAGGAAGAACATTTTGAGCAGCAATTGATGGTGGACAATGTCATAAGCCACTATAAGGTCAACAAATGCTGTTTTATGTCATGGGCTACATTTAAGATTTGAACCATATAACTCTGCCAGGTCTAAAGCCTATTTGTTCTGGAATTAGAAGAAGGGATTAGCAAAGTTGTTTGCAATTTAGCATGACGCAAAAGGAGTGGATTTATACATTTGCCTAAGATTTTTCGTACTTGAGGGGATTTTGGGAACATTAGGGCTCTCTTAGTGGACAGGTTGAAAAAAAATTCTCCTTGTAATGCATAGGAAATAGGTTTTGCAGCAGTCCACAAGTGTAGTTGGCAGAAGGAGAGGATGAGTTGATGATGCTAAGTTATCTACACTACACTACACTTTATTTATTTATTTATTTTGATTTCTATTGCTGCCCCCTCGCTGAAGTGACTCTGGGCGGCTTACAACCATGATAAAAACATCCAAATATAAAACCATCTCTCAACAATAAAACCACTACAATTCCTATTTAAAAACCATTATAATACACTCCCCACAACCCCAAAAGGCCAAGAAGCCTGGTTATCATATCTGCAGAACACAATTTATCTTCCAACAAATGCAATTTTTCCCCTGGCATATATGTAGAGGTTCAAGGCATCGGGAGGAGATGGCAATGGGGCATTGCCGCTCAACCCTTTTATTCCTGAGAAACCTCGACTTGTACGTGCCTAGCACATTCGTACAGTCATCACAAAACTGACAGGAAGACAGGTTCAAAAATAGGGTGTTGCATACATAGGTAACGTATCGGACGATGCTCATTGAATAACTGTCAGAGATGGCAGCTCAGATGGTATGGGGCTGGTAATGAGTTGAGGGATGGGGGAATGTGTGGTAGTTCTGATAAGGAATTACTTGCATCAGCTTCTACCGGAAAGCGCCCAAACGGGTGTTGCTGTCGTGCCTGTTGGCAGACCCCAAGTTGAGCAAACAACTCTGCCTCCCCCCTTCGGAAGCTGGCAGGGGCCAGGGGCTAACGTTATTTCCTAAGGGCAGGTTAAGGGCACTTTTGGGGGCAAAGATTGAGAATAATCCCTTCACATATATTCTATGAAAGCACAGAAAGTTCTTGAAAGAGCAAGCCTTGAAGTAGTATGTTTGTTCATTTGTAGTAAGAACCCTAGTATAGTTAGACTGGCTATCTGTGGATGGTGAATTTGGTTCACTGGTAGTATTTGTTTATACTAAGTTCATTTCCTGTTATTGATTAGCATGTTTTAAATATATAATTGGGTTGATTTAAATGATATTATGTTACCAAGTCTTTTCTTTCTTTAGAAACTGCTGAATTCTTCACTGGAAACCAAAATTAAAATAATGGAGCGTCCTGTCAGAATCCAAAGCGGTCAAAGACAATCTAAATTAGCAGTGAGAAAGGTAAAAATGCTGAGTTTAAAAATATAATTTGGCTGTCCTGCTTTTTTTTTAACTTAATATTTAACCAAATCTAATCTGTGCCCTCATGTAGCAATGATACAAGTTTTTTATTTGTTTCAGAAAAAATATTTTAAATTATTTGTGAGGTAGAGGACGGTATTTGGTTTAATTGCATGCTCAGATGACCTAGGTGTGAAAAAATAGTATAAGATTGGTGTATATAACAATTTTAAAATGCTTAATAAAGGTCTGAAAGACAGAAAGTTCATTACTGTAGTAAATTGTGCTAGAATACAGCCATTGAATCAATGTGGATTTGAAAAGCCAAATACTCTGTAAATTTAATTGATTTAAATTGGCCTACTCTAACTGCAACTTTGTATGCTAAAGTATGTTGCAATTAGAATAGGCCTATTTAAATCAATGTTATTTACAGAGGAATTGTCTTCCCATTGGATTCAGTGGGCCTACTCTAATGCGATTTACTATACTGTACCCTAAACAATAGGAATGTAGCCAAAGTGTAATTTAGCATAGCCACCTGGGAGTAACATGAGAAGGATTTTTAGTCTGCTGCATATCGATAACAAGAACCAGATTTATTTTCTAACATGTGCATCCTTATCATTAAATTTGCTGTCAAATATACTTTGTTGATAATCTGTAGCTGTAGGCATCACAGTAGTTTTGCTTTGCGTATTTTTAGAGAAGAATGTTATTTAGGCTGCAGGGGTAGAAATTCAGTCATCTCACCATTCACGTTCTCATTTTATTAGATCTCTTTTCTCTTATGCTTAACGTTTTCCAAAATGATAGGCTGTCTTTATTGTACTTGGCAGCAAACAATTGATATTTCTCCCATAATGAAACTGATATAATGATGGTTAGGAATGGGATTTTCAGATTTCTTTGACTATAAATCCCACAATTTCCCATTCTGAGAGTTTTATCTGACATACATAACATCTGTTTTGATTCGGATTACTGCACTGAGAAGGGGATTGGACTCGACGGCCTAAAAGGCCCCTTCCAACTCAGTTATTCTTTGATTCCATAATCTTATAGATGCCTAAATGTGGCTCAGCTGGAAGACTTTGAGGCTTAGGTTCTTTGGTTCTGGAATAGCACATAAAGCTTTAATCCTATATTTCTCAATAATTTTTCTACCTCCTTCTAATTAAATTCCTAAATATTGCACCTTAATTTTAACCAGCTGAGCCTTTTCTAAATTTACTCTGAAGCTTGTGTATTTAATTAATTCAAAACTCTTTAAACTAAATCCACTGTTTCATTATTTCTGCAACCTGTTGTATATTTTCTGCATTGTTCCTTTCTAAATATTTTCCTTTTGCATTAAAGATAAATAAGATACCATATATCCACATGGCATCCATCCCTAGAATCATTTTTTCCACTCAATTGCACAATTTCTTTCATATTTCCTGTGAAGTATGCATTGCCATTGGTTACCTCATCCCAAGGTACACATAGGCCTGAAACATACATCCTTGGAGCATGTATTCTACTGCATTTTCTCCCAAGACATTATTTCTCTTTTTTGCATTTCCTCCCACATATTCCAACACAAAATTCCTTAAAGCATAGGGAAGGCTGTATGTCTCTAGATCACTCACCACTTCTCTCATCTCTGATGGAAAAAAAGCATGCTAACCTGACAGCTTCTTCCAGATTTAGTCTATATGCAGCCACTTTCCCCCTTTTGCTGCTTTTTCATGGCTCTCTTAGCCCCAATCTGGGTTTCAGCTCATATTCTCCATTTTACATGACTCAGATCTAGAACTCACACATCCATCACATATTCTCATCACACACTTTAGGCCTTTCCCCCAATGTGAGTCATATTTAGATGTCTGAAAGGAAGATAGAATTCCCTGAATGGAGAATTATGGGAACTGTGATCAAATAAATCCCCCAAATTCATTGTGCTATCTTTCTCTATGTCTGATCTATCTATGTTTAATTACATAAAAGGCAGATACTTGCTTTGTCCTCTTGTAGCTTGGAATTATTCCAGTTTATTTTTTTAATCCTTTGATCAAAATAAGACAAAAGTAGATTGAACATCTATAAACAGATTTGTCAGAATCACATAGCAAAGCAGGTGTCTTGAAGGGGCAGGCAGGCCATAGATGTTTTCTGTCCAGCTGCCATCATAGCTGCTGATCTTCAAGACCACTTTCTTTTTAAATCCTGGCTCTGCCTCTTGCTGTTGCATTCACCAAGATGTGAAACATTCCATATTACAAATGACACAGAGGTCTCCCTTGATAACCTCTAAGCTATTGCTTCCTTAAGAAGTGTGTTTCATTTTGAGCTGTTCTGGATAATCAGGTAGTAAACATTTTCCAGCGATGTAATATTTCAGCCTGCAGGAGCGGAAATCATTTTTAAAAAAATAATAACCAGTCTTTAAAACTTCCCATAGGAAAAAAATTGATAAAGCCTTTCTTATTAGAAGGTCTTCTGTATTTTGAATGCAAAAGGGATTCTTTCTCCCTATTTTTATAACCCCACATAAGCAACAGGAGTAGTACAGACCAAAGAAAGGTTTCATCTGTGGCCTTTAAATTGAGTGACTGAGGCAACCTAGCCAAAATATTATTAAATCCTGCTGCATAGTCGTACAGAACAAATTGGAACGAAAAACTGACATAAGTATGGATAAACTGGATAATCTCCATAGGCATTATCAGTTGCATACTGAGTCATGCTACTTCATATACAAAAGATAATGGTTATGAGGTTTTTTAAACTTGCAGCAATTTGCATCTCATTTATATTGTTTGTTTTACTGCGCAACAGCATTTCAGCCATGAATGGTTTGCCAGGCTTGAAGAAGTTCCAACTCCCCACCCCACCCAATGTACAAATTTTTCAGTTCTGCCCTTTGAGCAATTTTTAAAAATGAATTTCAGTTCCACTCAGCGTCCCACAAACTGCTGCTTCTCCTTTAATCCTAGTTGATGGTCAATAGCTGTTACAATTTTAGCATCCTTAAGGTTAAAAAAGAAAGGTATCTGTAGAAATGAATCAATCATTTGCTCTAGTTATATAAATTAGGTATATTGACATTCAATACTGATCTTAATGGCAAAAATTAAAAAGTTCCTTTCCTTTCCCAACTAAAGCTTTTATCAGAAACAGCATGGAACTATGTGACCTTTGGCATATTTTGCATTATTCTGTCTCATCATTTATTCAAACTTATTTGAAAGCCCTAAGTATTTTGATTTAACACCTTTAAAACTTTAGTAATTTTTCACTATACAGTATATTCACTGTAGAATGAATGTAAGATTTTGACACATGTTTCACACTGTCCTTTCATTCTGAAACAGAAGGAAAGAAAGGATAACAGGATTTTTTCTCTCTTTGCCCTGTTCAATATACTTCACAACATAAGATTTCTTAGTGGGTGGATGTTCATCAGTAAATTCAGACCACACCCAGACCATGGTTTTGTGGGGTAAAGAACAAGCTGGAGGCCTGCATCCTCCCTCTTCTCATTCCCTGCTTAGCATTACCCATTGTTCTCCTTCGTATAGTTTGTGAATCCACACTCATGGGTTATGCGCCTGCGCAGAACAGCCGATCGGAGGCTTGAAAAGCTATTGGTCAAAAGTTTTGGCGGTAAGACCGCCCACCGTACCGCCCACCCTGAGGCGCCCGCGCGCCATTTTACCTCAGTTCTCTTCTTTCCGCCGTAGCAGCAGGACGATCGTTGAGAGCTTCCTCAATTTTTTCGCCCTTCTGAGGGAAAGTCTTTTTGGCAAAATTAGCAATTTTTCTCGGTGATCTTGTCCTCCGGGCAGGATCACCACCCCGGCTCTGTCTCTGCTCTTGAGTGGATTCAGTAGCCAATTTTTTCGCATCGATCACCGTCTCCCCCCTCAAGGGGGTGGCGGCTGGTCGGCCCTTCGGGGTACTAGTCTCCAGAAACTTCCACTGGAAGAATTTTTTCCGCGGTTGATGGCTGCAGCGTTTAAACAGTGCACGGCTTGCCTTAAGAAGTTTCCGGCTTCCGACGGACACAGCCTGTGCCTTTTTTGTTTGGGTGAGTCGCATCAGAGCCAGTCTTGCCCGCATTGCAAGAAGTTCACGCGCCTCGCGGTGCAGAACCGAAGCAATCGCCTCAAGGCTCACCTGATGGAGCTCGCCCTGGCTCCCGCCGCTTCCGGCTCCACGGCCGCCGCTGCCGCTCAACCACCGTCGACCTCTTCCTCCGTGCCACCGATGAGGAAGAAGAAGAAGAAGGACAAGAACGGTGAGAAGAGGCGCAAGCGTGGGTCGGAGAAGAGACGGTCGCTCCCCCCCACTCCACGCACACCCGCCTCTCCCGGGCCTTCTCCACCGTTCTCGACTGCCCGATGCCCTTCTCCGGGATCCTCCATCTGGGGAGGACGGTCGTCTTCCGGGTCACCTGAGAAAGGACGCAGGGCTGGGGCTCCAGCTCGCCCACTTCAGGTGCTCCCCTCTCCTCCTCGGGGCAGAAATCCCTCGCCGAGGCAGGCCTCCGTCTCTCCACGGCCCAGGACGCCGACGGACGACGCGGTCTCCACCGTTCCGGCGACCGTTTCGCCGACACCGACGCCGGCCACCGTTTCGGCTCCCACCGTTTCGTGGACCATCCCTCCGGCCACCGGAGCTCCACCACCAGCGGACTCGGACGCGTCCCAGATGGCCATCGTCCGAGAGATGTTCCAGGTCATGGCGTCGTTTGCGACCAGGCTCCAGACTTCCACGCCTGCGGCCTCTGCGGCTCCGGTTCCGACCACCGCAAGCCCCGGGCAGCCCGGCTCTGCCGCGGCTCCACCGACCTCCCGTGGGTCGAGTGCCCGCTCCGCCGGCCCACCCAACCCGTCATGGTGTGGTCCGGACGTTGATGCGGTGGACGCCCATCCCGCCGGCCCGCCCAGGCCGTACTGGCGCGGTCCGGACGTGGACGACAGACTGCCTCCCTCGTCCTCCGATGAGTCCAGCTCGTCGTCGGAGGAGGACGAGGGAGACGTCGACGCCGAGCGCACGCCGGAACAGGCCATCGGCTCAGTGGACCCACCGCGTGGTGAGGACCAGCGCTCACTGACCGCCATGCTCACGAGGCTCGGCACCGCCCTCAACCTGAAAGTCGACCAACCGCCGTTGGAGGGTGAGGATCAGATGACCGCGAAGCTCGACAGGCGTGCCGTGCGGCCGGTCCACATAACCATGCTCCCCTCCATGATGACCACGGCGAGGGCGACGTGGAAGAAACCCTTGGCGGCGCACTCCGTCTCGTCCAGGCTCGACAGCATGTACCGGGTCCTGGACGAGAACGTCGAGTTTTTGCAGGCACATCCCCTGCCGAATTCCCTGGTGGTCAAGGCCTCCCAGCATAGGACGGCCACCAGCGGATTCCCGGTCCCGTCAACGCCGGAAGGAAAGAAACTGGACGCGGTGGGGCGCAAGTTTTATGCCACCGGCTCCCTGTTCTTTCGGGCCGCCAACTATTCGGCCGCCATGGGCCTGTATCAATCTCACCTCTGGGAGCAGGTGAAGGTTGAGACGGCTAAGCTGCCCGCCGATGCCCAGAAGAGGATTGACGCGCTGGCCACCGAGGGGGATTTCGTCGCCGAGCAACTGATGCGCACTGCCCGGCACATCAATGATTATGCGGCGAAAGATATGGCCTCCGCAATCTACCTCCGTCGCCATGCTTGGCTCAGGGACACCTCCCTCGATGACGCTATGAAAAAGCTCATCGAGGAGTTCCCCTTCGACGGTCAGGGCCTCTTCGGTCAGGACACAGATAAGGTCCTGAATGAGATGCGCCAGACCAGTTCCACGGCGAAGTTCCTAGGGCTCACCACGCCGGCTACCTCCACCAGGCCGAGGTTCCAGCCCTTCACACGCCGGTTCCAGGGCAACCCTCAGCAGCAGGGACCGACGGAGCAGCCCAGATCCAGCTCCTACAGACAGCGGCGACAACACAAACCCCGCTACCGGCCCTACGGACAGGACAAGCGCTCGACCGCGAGGGCCAAGCCCCGCGTTTGAAGCTGCGACGGCCGAGTCTCTCCCGCTCCACATCCCGTACCTCCCCCTCCGGAACTTCCTCCAGGCATGGTCGGGCATCACGGACGACCAGTGGGTCTTAAAGATCTTGTCCTCTGGCTACGCCATCGAGTTCGTGCGGGTGCCTCGAGTAGGAAAACATCGTCTCACCACCTCGTCCCCCCATCTGGAGGAAGAAATATCAACCCTTCTCTCCAAGGGAGCCATCGAGCGGGTAACACCGTCCGACTGGGACAGCGGCTTCTACTCGAGGTACTTCGTGGTCCAGAAGAAGGACGGAGGCCTTCGCCCTATCCTGGACCTACGCCGCCTGAACAAATGCATCCACACCAGGAAGTTCCGGATGGTGACCCTGCAGACCGTCCTCCCCCTCATCAACAAAGGGGACTGGTTCACAATCATAGACCTCAAGGATGCCTACTTCCACGTCTCCATCCTCGAGGAACACAGGCGGTTTCTCCGCTTCCGCATCGACAGTTCCGTTTACCAATACCGGTGCCTACCGTTCGGACTGGCCACGGCACCGCGGGTCTTCACCAAATGCATGGCTCCGGTGGCAGCGTTCCTCCGCCAACGGGGCATCAGGGTCTTCCCATACATCGACGATTGGTTGATCGTCTCCTCCACCAAACCGTCGTCCGTTCGGGACACACAATACACGGTTCACCTCATGGAGAGTCTCGGCCTCAGGATCAACTCCACCAAGTCGAAGTTGACTCCCTCCCAGCGCGTCGAGTACATTGGAGCGGTACTCGACTCGCTCACTACGAGAGCCTACGCCCCCCAGAAACGCTTACGGGACATTGCGCAGGGGGTGAACGAACTGCGCACGAAACCGTGCATCCGGGCGAAGAAGGCTCAGAGACTTCTAGGCCTGATGGCCTCAACGACGGCAGTGATCCCCCATGCCAAGTTGAAATTCAGGTCCCTTCAATCGTGGCTCCTTCACGAGTTCGACGCACTTCGGGAGAGCCAATCGAAACGGTTGACACCATCTCCAGAACTGAGGGACCAACTGCTGTGGTGGTCCGCACCACTCAACGTGGCCACGGGGAAGAGTTTCTACCCCCCGCAACCCTCATTGCAGATACTGACCGACGCGAGCAACCTCGGCTGGGGCGCTGCTTGCGGGACTCTCACGGTCAACGACACCTGGACACCGCACGAAACGGTGCACCACATAAATTACTTGGAACTGCTGGCCATTTGGAAGGCTCTACGTTCCTTCGAGACTCTGCTCACCGGCAAGGCGGTTCAGGTGGCCTCGGACAATACCACGGCGGTGGCGTACCTCAACAAGCAGGGAGGAACACGGTCCACCACCCTCCTGTACCTTGCAGTGCAGTTGTGGGAATGGTGTCTGGAGAGGCACATTTACCCAATTGGAGTGCACATTCAGGGCACGCTGAATGTTTTGGCAGACCACCTGAGCCGCCTCACCTCCACGACCCACGAATGGGAACTGGACAACGGAGTGTTCCAGTCCCTGTGCGAGGTCTGGGGGACGCCGAGCATCGACCTCTTTGCATCGGAGTCCAACAGGAAACTCAACAGGTACTGCTCCAGAGCAGGCATCGGACTGGACTCCGAGGGGGATGCCTTCATGAAACGGTGGGATCAGGACTATCTCTATGCCTTTCCTCCGTTTCCTCTGGTCCAGAAGGTACTCACCAGGATGCACCAACACAGAGCCAATGCAATTCTGGTGGCACCGGCGTGGCCGCGCCAACCCTGGTTTCCGCTACTGTTGCGCATGTCGTCGCAGTATCGCACACTGCCGGAATCACCGACACTCCTCCAAATGGAGCAGGGCCAGCTGCACCATTCGGACCTGCCCAGCCTCCACCTCACCGCGTGGAGGATAACCCCAGACTGTCCAGGATTCTTGAACTAGCGCGGCGCCCTTCCACAAGGAAGTCCTACGCGTCCAAATACAGGCGTTTTTGTGCCTTCCTGGCCTCCCGACAGACACCCCCCACGCAGGTGGGGCTGCAGGACATTTTAACCTACCTCCTCCAGCTGGCGGAGGCTGGCCTCAGCATCACCTCCATTCGAGTACATCTCGCAGCAGTGGTGGCGCACTCCCCCTCTGGTTCGCCCGCTTCTGGGGCCTTCCGTGACCAAACGGTGAAGCGTTTTCTCAAGGGACTACGGAACGCTTTCCCTCCGGTCAGGACTCCGACGGCGCAATGGTCACTGTCTACCGTGCTCAACGCGCTCACCAGGACCCCTTTCGAGCCCATGGCCACCAGCGATGTTCGCCTCCTCACATGGAAAACGGCATTTCTTGTGGCTATCACGTCTGCACGACGAGCAGGAGAACTGGTCGCCCTGCGAGCAGATGCACCATTTCTCCAATTCTTCAACGACCGCGTCGTCCTACAAGCGGACATCACCTTCCTGCCCAAGGTGGTCTCCCAGTTTCACATGGCACAGACTATCTCCTTGCCAGTTTTCTTCCAGAACCCCTCTAACACCCAAGAAAGGACTTGGCACACGCTGGATGTGAAACGAGCGTTATTGTTTTACACCAGCAGGACTAGAGAGTTCAGGAAGTCACAACGCCTCTTTGTGGCTTATGGGGGAAAGTCCAAGGGTGAACCCATCTCTGCTCAAAGGTTCTCCAAATGGATCACCTCTACCATCTACCTGGCCTACGAGTCAGCCTCACTGCCACCTCCACCGCATGTCAGGGCGCATTCCACCAGGGCGGTTGCCACATCCACTGCCTTTCTGGAGGGCACACCGCTTGAGGACATATGTAAGGCTGCCACCTGGTCCAGACCTTCCACATTCGTCCAGCATTACAGGGTGGACACCAGAGCCACTGCGGACGCCAGGCTTGGCCGCGTCGTCCTCACCAGAGGGCTCCGGACTCAACGCCCCTGACGGGTCCACCTAGGGGATCTTCAGCTCATCGTGGGATCATCTCATCCGACTGCCCACCGACCAAGTAAGTGTGAGCTTGCTAATCTCCCATGAGTGTGGATTCACAAACTATACGAAGGAGAAAGTTCGGTTTCACTTACCAGTGATAACTTTCGTTCTTCGAGTATATAGTTTGTGAATACACACTACCCACCCTACCTCCCCTCTTGAGCTGCACGGATGAGATCAGTTGGTTTATCCTGTGCTTGGCTTAAGTATGGAACTGAGGTAAAATGGCGCGCGGGCGCCTCAGGGTGGGCGGTACGGTGGGCGGTCTTACCGCCAAAACTTTTGACCAATAGCTTTTCAAGCCTCCGATCGGCTGTTCTGCGCAGGCGCATAACCCATGAGTGTGTATTCACAAACTATATACTCGAAGAACGAAAGTTATCACTGGTAAGTGAAACCGAACTTTTGCTTTGGCCAAACCAGTTAGCAAATTGGTTAGTTTTTGTGCTCCATTGCCTTCCTGTATCAGCTTGGAGGCTAGCAATAAGCAAGGGTTTCTTGCTTAGATATAATGACAGGCTACACAAAGTATTTGACTGGAAGAAAAATAAAAATAAACCCACAGGTCAGAAGAAAGCATATTAGCTTGAAGCTCATTTTCTAGCCTTTAGGCCAGTGGTTCCTAACCTTTTTTTGGCCATGCCTCACCTAAGCATCTCTAAAATCCTGATGCACTCTGTGACATATAATTCTTATTGTTAAAAAGGTGAACTCCTATTCATGTGGAGAAAACCTAAAAGGCCATTAACTTGGTCTAAACATTCTTGAATTGCTCTCCTTAAAAATCAAATTGCCATTAATTATCCATTAATTTGTAAATCAATACTTCAGTGACAATGAATAAAATATTGTTGTAGCTCATCATTGAAAAATTAAATAAATGTGGGGAAGTGGAGGAAGGAGACTGCTTTGGGTGTGAAGCAAGATCATCATTACCTGTATTAATATACTGCTTTAATGGTATCTCTTTTTAAAAAATCATTTTGTAAGCTGCCTTTTCTTCCAGTCAACTGCCTGAGGTGAGATTAACAGATTAACATATGCCAAAGGTGACTCCAAATTCAAGCCACCCTCTTTTAATTTCCAAATGTATTCCATTAATTTCCAGTCTCCATTTGAGTGTATTGCTGTGCATTTTATTCCCACCCTTGTTGTGTGATTGTGCAGTGTGTACAAATTTAGACCATTGAAGAAGACCCAATGGTCAACGAAGGGAGGGTGCAAAAGAAATCTTTATTGATGTTAGATTAAAATAAGGTTAGCAAATGGGTGTCAGGTGATGCAGGCAGCATCTGCCACTGCCGTAGGGGCAAAGGTCTGGGCTCTGGGGAACATGGAACGTGTAATGCTTAGTGCAAACGGGTGTCTGATGATTAGTTCAAGGGAAACTAAAGGGTAGAAAGAACCTTATTTAAAAGAAAAGAAAAATAACTTAAAATAAACGGTGATTTCAAAATATTAGGTAACACTTAATTGGAGTAACACTCCAATTGCAGTTGGAGTAGAGCTGCTTTAGAGGCCTCTACTAATTTAAATTGATAATTTAAACTGCTGAGAGCCACCTCTGTTCAAACAGAGGAAGCAGTTTGAAGCTTCCAGAAGCAGGGGGGCAGAGCCACACCAGGCCCTTCCCTGAACTGTGACTCATAGGGGCGGAGCCACACTAGCCTTTAAAAGCTCTGAGCTCTTTCAGGGTCAGCCCTTTTGACTCTGCATGTGCTCTTAAGCAGAGCTGCTGCTGAGGAGAGCCAAACAAAGGAAGTGAGCACTGGTAAGTTTTGCAGTTGGAGTAGAGCTGCTTTAGAGGCCTCTACTAATTTAAATTGATAATTTAAACTGCTGAGAGCCACCTCTGTTCAAACAGAGGCCTAACGGCGCGCGAGATTACAAACTAGTAACAAAAAGAAGAATATAGTCTTACTAGGTAGAAAGGTAGTAAACGTGTACATTTTTGAGGCCCAGAATACTGCACTTGTTAAAATGGATTCTAAAATGGATTCTTTTCAAAAAATTTGGGGAAATCAAGGGAACATTTAAAGCAAAAATGACCATGATAAGGGACAAAGATGGAAAGGACCTAGCTGATGCAGAAGAAATTAAGAAAAGATGGAAAGAGTACACAGAGGAACTTTACAAAAAGGACCTCAACACTCCTGATAATCACAATGATGAAGAAATTGAACTTGAGCCAGACATCCTGGAGAGCGAAGTCATAAAGGCCCTAAAGACCACTGCAAACAACAAAGCTAGTGGAGATGATGGTATCCCAGTTGAATTTTTCAAAGCGCTAAAAGATGATGGCGTCAAATTACTGCATTCAATATGCCAGCAGATTTGGAAAACAAAACAGTGGCCACAGGATTGGAAAAGATCAGTATACGTCCCAATCCCAAAAAAGGGCAACGCCAAAGAATGCTCAAATTATCAAACAATCGCGCTCATCCCACATGCCAGCAAGGTGATGCTCAAGATAATACAGGACAGACTTCAGCAGCATGTGGAGAGAGAATTAACAGAGGTGCAGGCTGGTTTCAGAAGAGGCAGGGGGACTAGAGACCACATTGCCAACATACCCTGGATCATGGAGAAAACAAAGGAATACCAGAAACAAGTTTACTTTTGTTTTATTGACTACACTAAGGCATTTGACTGTATGGACCACAACAAGATGTGGCAAGTAATTAAAGAGATGGGAATACCAGAGCACCTCATATGCCTCCTGAGAAATCTGTACATGAACCAAGAAGCAATAGATTTGAGGGTTTTGAGAGTCCCCTGGACAGCGAGGAGAACAAATAGGTCAATCTTAGAAGAAATTAACCCTGACTGCTCATTGGAAGGTCAAATAGTAAAGATGAAGCTAAAATACTTTGGACATCAAATGAGAAGGGAGGATTCACTTGAGAAGGCATTGATGTTGGGAAAGGTGGAGGGCAAAAGAAGAAGGGGGAGGCCAAGGATGAGATGGCTAGATGGTATTATAGACACAATGGGCACAGAGCTGGGAGGGCTGAGGGGGATGGTAGAGGACAGAGGCGCCTGGAAGAAAATGGTCCATGGGGTCGCAAAGGGTCGGAGTCG
Organism: Bradypodion ventrale; assembly: GCA_035047345.1. NCBI lineage: Eukaryota > Metazoa > Chordata > Lepidosauria > Squamata > Chamaeleonidae > Bradypodion > Bradypodion ventrale. Next base: position 181,248,496 of record JAWDJE010000003.1, read on the forward strand.
ACTGTGCGACTGAACAACAACAAGCTGCCTTGAGTGTTTCAAAAGAAAGGATATAAATTAAATGTATTTTTAGAGCTGTCTCATACAAAGTCAGCATGACCTGTGATAAGAAAGGAACCAGAAGAGGGAGAAGTCATGCCAATTTGATTAGCTCTGTTGGATAAACATTTGCCCTGAGCACCAGCAGTTATAATATATCCCACTGACACTGTTTTTTCCCTAGTTCAGGCTACCATCTGGATTCAGGCTATAATCTGGGAATTTGATAAAGCTTTCCCCCAATTAATTTAAAGTTTAACCTGATGGTTGATGTTTTGTCTTTGCAAAATTATACATTGAAACTGTACTACATATAAAATGTGTCTAAATGTCCTATTGAGTTACATTTTCTTTTTTCCAGAACTTTAGTGAGTGTGCACTGCCTCCCATGAAGGCATGGTTGAAAAGTCAAAAAGAATTATGCAAAGTGTCAACAGAAGATTTGAAAGAAGAGCAAGAAAATTTCAATGAGGTTTGACATTCTGTTGGTACAATTGTATAAGTGTTTGGAAATAATGTTTCACTTATTTCACAGGTGCTTATTTCACAGGTGCTGATTATGCTTTCTTTATAATTTCCTTATAAAATGTGGGGTATGCCAACACTGATGCAACATTGACATTTTTTTTTTAAAAAGTGCACCTTTAAATGCATTCTTATGGACTGCAGTGGCTCATGTGGCTAAGACGCTGACTGGAGGGCGGGAGGTCAGCAGTTCGATTCCTGAGTACTGCAGGACGGAATGAGCTCCCGTCTTTGTCCCAGCTCCTGCCAACCTAGCAGTTCGAAAGAAGACATTGCAAGTAGATAAATAGGGACCATTTTGGTGGGAAGGTAAACAGCATTCCGTGTGTTCCAGTGTCTAGTCATGTCTGCAGAAGTAGACAGAGCTGGCTCTTCGGCTTTGAAATAGAAATGAGCACTGAACCCTAGAGTCGGATACAATTGGCTTTCAAGCAAGGGAAACCTTTACCTTTACTATGGTAAGCTAAATTATAAACTAGTCTGTACGTTTTCCTTGAGATCTTTATATTGTTGTTTAATTAGATACAGGACCTATTCTCTGTCTGGTGCTGATGTACTGTTTAATTAGAGTAAGAGTTAGTTTTCTTGGTCAAAACACTGCATTATCCCTTCAAATCTCTTGCCAACAGTCCCCTCCCTCATTATGTTAAAAGTGATATAAAATAATGTCTTCAGGAATTGAGAAACAGTATGGAATAAAATAGGTCTCTCAAATCTTAATGGTACCACACTTGCCTATTATTATCTCTTGCACACATGAGAGAAGAATATTCTGTAGCAGCACTTCAAAAGTTCATATCCTGTTGGTGTTGAGACAAATGTTATTTAGCAGAGAAACTTTGACCATTATGTACTTGCCATGTACTTAAAGCCTTTAAATATATTTATATATGCTTCTTTTACAGGTTACATTTCTATATTTTGAGGATGAGACAGCTATTGCTTCTAAGGTATGTTGTCTGTATAAGTGCTTTTAATCAACTGAGCCTTTAGATTTGGCTTACTTTTGTTTTACAGAGTTCACAATCATTTACTTTTGTGCAGAAGGTGAAATAAGACAGTCCAGAATGAACCTGGGTTGAAAATTAACTAAGAGTGGGGTGGGTAGGCTGAGCAGTCATCACACTCAGACTCCTGCCAGTTTACTGAAGGTGGACTTTTGCCGCTGAATGCAGGAGGAACTCCTGTGGGAGCTCTAGAGTTGATATAATTTTAGGCACTTGTCAGGGAACAAGGAGGTCAGGATTATGTGGGCCCATAGCTTTTCCCAGCAGTCCTATGTTAGCCTTCATCTGGTGAGACACCACTAGCTGAACAGTGACAGCAATGGTGTTTTCTCTTCCCACAGAGGGTAAGCTCAGCAATAGATGTCCAATCAGACCAGAGAAGCAATTTCACCATATCCAGTACTCTTCAGTCACTCTCACAAGAATCATTGGATTGCTTCATTGACCTTGTCTAGCAAAACAGCAGTTGTGTGAAGCCTAGAAATGAAATAGAAATGTGTTTACTCTTGCTGTACAAAATCAAGAAAAAAGTTATTTTTAACACATTTATCATTTTGTGAGCTTTTGATTTTTAATTTTCATGTTTACAGTATGTCTATGATAGAGTTCTCTGCAGTTATCCCCACCCCCACCCCCGGTAGAAATTTAGTCTGCAACACTAGCTACTTAGAATTGAAAATGAAGAAGAGGTGAGTAGGGGGTGCGCGCACACTGAGCCTGGGCTGGCCTAGAAAGCTCACGCTGATCCTGGGCTGGCCTCGGAAGGCAAGGGGCAAATAAGCACTTCCCCTCTTGCCTTCTGACGCGAGCAGCGGGTGCACACATGTTGAGCGCGGGCTGGACTCAGAAGGCAAGGGGAGAAGCACTCGTTCTCCCTTTGCCTTCCATGCCAGCCGGGGATGCGCGCGCGCTGAGCCCGGGGTTGGCCTCAGAAGGAAAGGGGCCAGTGCTTCCCCCCTTGCCTTCTGAAGCAAGCCGGGGGGGGGGAGGGATACGCTGAGCCAAGGCTGGCCTTGGAAGGCAAGGGGCGAAGCGCTTGTTCGCCACTTGCCTTCTGAGGCCAGCCCAGGCTCAGACCAGTGGTGCCCCGTAGAACGAAAAGAACTGTACAACGAAGAACCCTGTGGAATTGAGTTTTTTCATTGTACGGGGTACCACTGTACTGTCAAGGTAAAAAGTATGACACACAAACAATACCCTCAGAACACTATGTAACTTTACAATACCCTTGGTAGCTTGAATCTGTGGTAGTCCATAACAGCTAACATTTATCCCTGATAGGGTTAAATACCACAGGGAATCAAATATTCAAGACAATCATATCAGGTTCATCTAGGTATCAAGGTACAAGCCATTTACTTGCTCCTATCTGGTTTAATGGGAATGACAAAGTACAGTAATTAATCAATATGGTCTCTTGGCCAGCTTGCCGAAATGTAGCTTGTAAACTTGATTAATCTCTCTTTAGAGAATGTGAACAAATCACTGTTTTCATTTAATAATGAAGTGAACAAAGAAAAATGAGTGCTCTGACATTAATGCCACTGTTTGTTGTTGTTCAGTCGCACAGTCGGTTCCGACCCTTTGCGACCCTATGGACCATTGTTCTCCAGGCGCCTCTGTCCTCCACCATCCCTCTCAGCCCTCCCAGCTCTGTGCCCATTGTGTCTACGATACCATCTAGCCATCTCATCCTTGGCCTCCCCCTTCTTCTTTTGCCCTCCACCTTTCCCAACATCAATGCCTTCTCAAGTGAATCATCCCTTCTCATTTGATGTCCAAAGTATTTTAGCTTCATCTTTACTATTTGACCTTCCAATGAGCAGTCAGGGTTAATTTCTTCTAAGATTGACCTATTTGTTCTCCTCGCTGTCCAGGGGACTCTCAAAACCCTCCTCCAACACCACATTTCAAAGGCATCTATTCTTCTGCGTTCAGCCTTCCTAATTGTCCAGCTCTCATATCCATACATTACCACTGGGAAAACCATTGCTTTGACTATTCTAATTTTTGTTTGCAATGTGATGTCTCTGCTTTTCACTATGTTCCCCAGGTTTCTCATTGCTTGTCTCCCAAGAATCAGTCGCCTTTTTATTTCATGGCTACAATCCCCATCTGCAGTGATCTTTGATCCTAAGAAAGTAAAATCTGTTACTGCTTCTACTTCTTCCCCGTCTATTTTCCAGGAACTGATTGGGCCTGTTGCCATTATCTTGGTTTTCTTGATATTTAGTCTCAAGCCAGCTTTTGCACTCTCCTCCTTCAGCCTTATCAAGAGATTCTTTAGGTCTTCCTCACTTTCTGCCATTAGGGTGGTATCGTCTGCATATCTCAGATTGTTGATGTTTCTCCCAGCGATTTTAATCCCATATTGTGATTCCTCCATCCCTGCACTGCGCATTATGTGCTCTGTGTATAGGTTGAATAAGCATGGTGACAAAATGCAGCCTTGTCTTACTCCTTTTCCTATTCCAAACCACTTTGTCATTCCCTGTTCTGTCCTAACTGTTGCTTCTTGGTTCATGTACAGATTTCTCAGGAGGCATATGAGGTGCTCTGGTATTCCCATCTCTTTAATTACTTGCCACATCTTGTTGTGGTCCACACAGTCAAATGCCTTAGTGTAGTCAATAAAACAAAAGTAAACTTGTTTCTGGTATTCCTTTGTTTTCTCCATGATCCAGCGTATGTTGGCGATGTGGTCTCTAGTCCCCCTGCCTCTTCTGAAACCGGCCTGCACCTCTGGTAATTCTCTCTCCACATGCTGCTGAAGTCTATCCTGCATTATCTTGAGCATCACCTTGCTGGCATGTGGGATGAGCGCGATTGTTCGATAATTTGAACATTCTTTGGCATTGCCCTTTTTTGGGATTGGGACGTATACTGATCTTTTCCAATCCTGTGGCCACTGTTTTGTTTTCCAAATCTGCTGGCATATTGAATGTAGTAATTTGACGCCGTCATCTTTTAGCGTTTTGAAAAATTCCACTGGGATACCATCATCTCCACTAGCTTTGTTGTTTGCAGTGCTCTTTAGGGCCTTTATGACTTCGCTCTCCAGGATGTCTGGCTCAAGTTCAACTTCTTCATCATTGTGATTGTCAGGAGTGTTGAGGTCCTTTTTGTAAAGTTCCTCTGTGTACTCTTTCCATCTTTTCTTAATTTCTTCTGCATCAGCTAGCTCCTTTCCGTCTTTGTCCCTTATCATGGCCATTTTTGCTTTAAATGTTCCCTTAATTTCTCCGATTTTTTTGAAAAGATCTCTGGTTCTGCCTCTTTTGTTGTTTTCCTCCATTTCTCTGCACTGTTCTTTTAGGTAGTTTTCCTTATCTCTCCTTGCTTTTCTTTGAAATTCTGTGTTCAAATAATTGTAGTTTTTCCTTTCTCCTTTGGCTTTTGCGTTCCTTCTTTCCTCTGCTATTTTAAGAGCCTCGTCAGACAACCACTTTGCTTTCTTACTCTTCTTTTCTTTTGGTATGGTTTTCTTTGCTGCTTCCTGCATGATGTCCCTCATCTCCGTCCATAATTCTTCTGGTACTCTGTCTACCGAGTCTAAGCCATTAAATCTGTTCATCACCTCCACCGTGTATTCTTTAGGGATGCTGTCTAGGTGATATCTTTCTGGTCTCCGTGTTTTCCCTATTTTCTTTAGTCTAAGCCTGAATTTTGTGATCAGTAGGTTGTGATCTGAGCCACAGTCTGCTCCAGGTCTTGTTTTTGCTGACTGTATGGAGGTTCTCCATCTTTGGCTGCAGAGTATGTAGTCAATCTGGTTTCGGTGTTGGCCATCTGGTGATGTCCATGTGTAAAGTCGCCTCTTGTGTTGCTGGAAGAGAGTGTTTGCTATGACCAGTGCGTTCTCTTGGCAGAACTCTATCAATCTTTGCCCTGCTTCATTCTGTGTTCCAAGACCAAATCTGCCTGTTATTTCCTCCACTTTTTGATTTCCTACTTTGGCATTCCAGTCTCCTAATATAATTTGGACATCATTTCTTGGTGTCTGTTCTATGAGGTGTTCTAGGTCCTCATAGAACTGGTCCATTGTGGCTTCATCTGCACCAGTGGTTGGTGCGTATATTTGGATCACAGTGACATTGAAAGGTTTGCCTTGAAATCTGACTGACATCATTCTGTCATTTTTGAGATTGTATCCCATTACTGCTTTTCTCACTCTTTTATTGACAATTATGGCTACTCCATTTCTTCTAAGGTTTTCTTGCCCGCAGTAGTAGATATGATGGTTTCCAGAGCTGAATTCCCCCATCCCTGTCCATTTGAGCTCACTGATGCCTAAGATGTCAATGCTTATTCTTTCCATCTCATTTTTTTACCACTTCCAGTTTACCTTGGTTCATTGATCTCACATTCCATGTCCCTATGCAGTATTGCTCCTTACAACATTGCATTTCCCCTCCCCCTTTCCTGTCCCTCCCCTTCCTCCCTTCTGTGGTGTTAAACATCCTGTGTCACCTAGCCTGTTCCTTTGTTTTGCCTTTTGTTTTGGTCAATAGGGTTCTCTTGGCAAGCTTTGTGGCGTGGTTTGCCGCTGTCTACGCCATTTTTCTCTCCTCATACATTTTATCACAGTTTTTAAAAGTTTAAAACATTTAAGACAACATATTATCATGCATATTATCACACTTTAAAACACAGTCTCTATGTCAGTTTCTATGTTTAGTCAGTATAAAGTCTCTATGTCAGTTGCTATATTAAGTCTTCTACATTTGCATATCAGCTACTTATCCTTTGCCTGGGACTCTGAGTCTCACCCCCTGCTCTTCCTCCTCTGCCCTCTTCCCTTCTGTCATTTGGTCTTCTCCTGGCCTCTTCGCCGCTCGCCCGGCTCTCCTCCTCCTTTCACCCCCCGGCTGGGGGTGGCTGCCCGGCGGCGGCGGAGGTTGGCCTCTTCGCTGCTCGCCTGGCTCTTCTCCTCCTCTTCACCCCCCGGCTGGGGGTGGCTGCTCGGCGGCGGCGGCAGCTGGCCCTTTTGCCGCTCGCCCGGCTCTCCTCCTCCTTTTCACCCCCCGGCTGGGGGTGGCTGCCCGACGGCAGCGGCTAGCCCTTTTGCCGCTCGCCCGGCTCTCCTCCTCCTCTTCACCCCCCGGCTGGGGGTGGCTGCCCGGCGGCGGCGGTGGCTGGCCCTTTTGCCGCTCGCCCGGCTCTCCTCCTCTTCACCCCCCGGCTGGGGGTGGCTGCCCGGCGGCGGCAGTGGCTGGCCCTTTTGCCGCTCGCCCGGCTCTCCTCCTCCTCTTCACCCCCCGGCTGGGGGTGGCTGCCCGGCGGCGGCGGCGGCTGGCCCTTTTGCCGCTCGCCCGGCTCTCCTCCTCCTCTTCACCCCCCGGCTGGGGGTGGCTGCCCGGCGGCGGCGGCTAGCCCTTTTGCCGCTCGCCCGGCTCTCCTCCTCCTCTTCACCACCTGGCTGGGGGTGGCTGCCCGGCGGAGGTGGCTAGCCCTTTTGCCGCTCGCCCGGCTCTCCTCCTCCTCTTCACCCCCCGGCTGGGGGTGGCTGCCTGGTGGCGGCGGCGGCTGGCCCTTTTGCCGCTCGCCCGGCTCTCCTCCTCCTCTTCACCCCCCGGCTGGGGGTGGCTGCCCGGCGGTGGCAGAGGCTGGCCTCTTCGCCGCTCGCCCAGCTCTCCTCCTCTTCACCCCCCAGCTGGGAGTGGCTGCCTGGCGGCGGCAGCGGCGGCTGGCCCTTTTGCCGCTCGCCCGGCTCTCCTCCTCCTCTTCACCCCCCAGCTGGGGGTGGCTGCCCGGCAGCGGCAGAGGCTGGCCTCTTCGCCGCTCGCCTGGCTCTCCTCCTCCTCTTTACCCCCCGGCTGGGGGTGGCTGCCCGGCGGCGGTGGCGGCTGGCCCTTTTGCCGCTTGCCCGGCTCTCCTCCTCCTCTTCACCCCCCAGCTGGGGATGGCTGCCCGGCGGCGGCGGAGGCTGGCCTCTTCGCCGCTCGCCCGGCTCTCCTCCTCCTCTTCACCCCCCAGCTGGGGGTGGCTGCCCGGAGGTGGCGGCGGCTGGCCCTTTTGCCGCTTGCCCGGCTCTCCTCCTCCTCTTCACTGAGTGGCAACAGATGCCACTATTACAAGACTTTTATTTCTATTGATCAAAAGAGGCCAGGTAGTCTCTTAGACTTGTGTATACGTATCATTGTTGCTTGGATCTGTTAGAGCAGCACTGTCAGTGGGATTAAAATTATTAATGCTTTGAAAGGTGAAGTTCCAGGTGTTTTGTTTTTTTTTTTTTTTGAAGCTGGAACTTTTTGAGGATTTCTTCTCCTATTTTAACAACCATTTGCTGGTCACCTACCCTTGAGATATCAAGTGTGGTCAGAAGGGATATGTAGCCCCCTACAAAAGGGAAGACTAAAAATGACTCTGGACATACAGAATTTGCCCATTTCTGAGGTACTTGGTTTGGTTTCAGCATATCTCATATTTGATTTCTTTTTCTGAACCTATTCAAAAATATAATTCATGGTTTGAAGTCCTCTTTGTTATTAGCAAAGCTGTAATTCATGTGAAGATGAGACTGTGTACTTTTGATTACAACGCTCAGGCTAATTTCTGTTTGGCCACTTTATCTCCAATTTTTAAGCAAAACTTAAGTTTCTTTATGTTTTAGGTCTTTTAGGGTTTGTTTTAGTCCTTTTGCCATATTGTTTGAATTATCAAATCCTTTGTTACATTATTAACTGTTTTATTGTTAGCAAGTTGCTGTTACATTTTGTTGTAAATGGCCTTGTTTAGGCTGTGGAGAAATGCAGGTTATGCATGTATTATAAATAAATAGTTAGAATTACTTATTGTAAATTAGTCAGTATTCCTGTAGTATTTTCTTTTATGCTGCCTGAGTGAAAGACTGATTGCTTATTTTGTATCCCTGAAAGTCTTTTCTATAAGCTTATTTTTCTGAGGTGTTCTGTGTTTTAGGAGTTAGCGGCTATGTCGAGTGAACTTCCAGAACTTCTACAATCACTCCACCTGTGCACTTTACATGAAAATGAAGTTATTTTTCTAAAGGACCTACCTAAGCCTTTGGAGACCATTGATATTTGTAAAAAAAAGGTAACAGAGTTGCAAATTTTTCTGAAATAGATTAGTATGTGGTTAGTAGCATTCTTCAGTTAGATTACCATTGAGAAAAAAATCTTAATTTGATGCAGCATTCTACATTTAATAGAAACAATTTTTGTGGAGGTGTATCTTTTTGTATTACATTGTTCTACAAATAGTAAAAGGTGTGAATTGTTCAGTGGAAAATAATGCTTCGATCTGTCATGTCAACCTGACGTGTGAAACATGGATCAACCAAGTAACCAAGTAAGTCAGTGAATTTTGTCTAAGTGGGAGCTTCATGCTGTAAAAGCCTTTGTAGTAAAGATGCACTGTAGTATTTTTATCATGATTAATGTTTAATTTTTTAAATGTCTAGTTTTCTCTTTTTTTAACTTATTGCATGATTTTAATTGTTATAAGCTGCCTTGGTTCCACTGTGGAGAGAAATGTGGCATATAAATAAATACATAAATATAATTTATCTTGGTATATTCTCTGTGGTATTTATCTTAGTGTTGCCTATTTATTCTTTTGAAACATTTATTTAATGTATCTGTAATCTAGACCATAGCAATTTAGGAAGAAATTATAGTGATTTTAGAATTAGAAAATTGTTGCATTTCATTGAATTACATTAACTTTTTCTCTCTTTTTTACAAGAATTGTGCTTCACGAATACTGTGTGTGATGCGATTGTCTCCTACATTTTCAAGGCTTAAAGCTGACTCTATATTTACTTTGCTGAACAAATATGCTGCTGGCATAAGATGTACCATGGAAATGTACTTATTACAGAAGCACCTATCAGATCTACCACATATAGAGGATGATGATACTAATCAGTCTGTGTCATCAATTGAAGATGATTTTGTTACTGCCTTAGAGCATTTAGATGAAGATGAGCCAACAAAGATGATTAAATCTGGTTAGTGGTTCTACAGGCACTTAAATAGTTTGGATTCTACAATATATGTATAACGAGACCAAAACCATTTGTTTTAGTGACAAGTTCACATATACTTTATAATTTATGTAATAAAAAAACTTGCGTTCTCTCCCAGTTGCAAAATTGATTGTATTGATCATATTATGATCAGATATGCAACAAGAACGCTATACAGATGGAATAAATGATAAATAGTAAAATGTATGACTATTAACACCATTTGCAAGAGAATAGTATACAAATATAAGGAATAAAAAATTATTAAGACTAATTTAGTTGCAGTTGCATTTTCACATTAATTACCAGGCTCAATAATGCACTACAAATTAAAATACAAAATGTTACTGAATGATTGGTGAGGTCTAACAACTGATCCCACCATTTTAAAAAATCTGAACAACATGTAATGCCAAAACAGACTTAGAATAGCCAGGATTCAAATGCTGATTTATGCTTGTGTGAGACACATTGCATAAGTCTTAATGACAGGTGGTTGTTGAGTAATGAGGCGCTTGTTATATTCCTTGGCATGGGTTTGGGTTTGCATTCAGAAATACAAGGAATTATCAATGTAGATTGTTATGCTTCTCTTTTCTAGTGAAAGAGCTGTGTTTTTATGTTTCTACTAATAACAACAATTTTGGTTACCTTCTAAGTAGAGATGGGCAAATTCTTCTCAGCTCACCTCATGTTGACTTTGAATAAACTCTGTTCTTCCACCCCACCCAAAAAGGGTAATGCATTTTCTGAGAAATGGTCCCTTTCAACCTTCCCAGTCCCCAGAACACTCTTCCTATTGCCTCTGTACATTCCCCTCTTTTCTTGTTCTTACTAGAATTGATAGTGACACAAAGAGATCAGAAAGCTATGTCCAGTCTCCATACATTCTCTCTCTTATTCTCACTCATTGGTCAGAATCCTATTGGTTAGTTACACCAGTGTAAATGCAATACTGTAATTTAAATTGCATAGGCAAAATGCCACCAGAGAATGAGTTGCTGCTAGTATCCCTTGTCACACACTACCTTATGCAGCTGTCACACAGTGAAAGATACAAGGAACAGCTTGTTGACTAGTTTACTGCTTCAGGTTATACAATTGCACTAAGGCTGGTGTAACTAGCCAAGAAAGATTCTGGGCAATGCATATCAGTGCAGCAAGGTAATAGAGAGAAGGGAGCAAACCTCTCTGAGTCTTCCCTGTTGCTCTCAATTCTGGCACAATTTGTCATGGAGAGAAAAGTATTTTGGAAGCAAATCACCAGAGACACATCCATCAATGGAGGAAATAATTACTTTCAGGGGGTGGAGAGGAGAATGCTTAGACACAAGTAGCTCCTGACGATGACGACAACAATTTGTGACAGGAAAAGAAGCAGGAATTCTTGTCCAGCCATGATTTCTAATAATATATGCTGGGTATGGAAGTCTTTCTCCTTTTTTTCAACATGGCATAATCTTATGCACATTTTATGCGGGTATAATCTTATGCACATTTACTTTCAGGGAGGGAAGCCCTGGTAAATTAAATAGTATTGGCTTATAAGTAAACATTAATGGAAATGTAAGGTTCATTGTTCAACAGGACCCAAAGATAATACATTTTACAATGTTATTTATGCTATAGTTATCCTGTAGTATTTATCCTCATGAATTTTGTTTCATTCTTCCTTTCATTGGCATAGGTCACACTGCATCTGAGAAACATGAAGATGTACCCTCACAGATCATCTTAGATCATCCTACTGATCAAAAGATTGTTCTTAATCCTCTGCATTGGAAGCCATCTGTCAAGTCATCCGTTGTTAACATCTTTGAACTTAAGGAATTGTCTTCTCTTAGAAATTCAGTCACAACTTCTATTTCTGACCCTTGGTTACAGAGAAGTTTCTTCAGATCCCATAATCCTGATCATAATGTTAATCTTCTACACAAAACATTATTTTCTTCCTCTCCTGCTGAATCAACAGAGTCTGATTGCTCTAGCCCTAGCCCAGTTATTTTTTTAGATGAAGAAGGGTATCAGAAAAGTTTGAAGGCACAGCTTCAGCTACCAAAAATCCCAGTAATGAAAGAAGGTATAGAAGATTCAGACTCTGAAGTAAGTGAATTTTTTGATAGTTTTGACCAGTTTGATGAGCAAGAACAAACTCTGGAAAGTGGTTCTAAACACACTAAGGATCCATTCCTGGGCAATGCATCTGAAAATAAAATTGTTTCATACAAAAAAACATGCTCTGCAAGAATCACAATGAATCCTCAGAAGTTCAAATGTGACCACCCTGTGCTTCCAGCCAATGTGAGGAAACCAACTCCTCTGAAACCAGAATCTCCATATAGCAACCTCTTAGACATCCCAGATTCCCCTCATCCAGTGAAGACACCAAGAGATGACAGCAGATGTTTGTTTAGCCCTATCAGGTCATCAGCTTTCAGTCCATTGTGTGGCTGCTTTTCAACAGAGTACCTTTGTCGAACTGGTATCAAAAGAGATGCTGTTTGCCAAAATCAGAATCTTGTTTGTCACACATACTCAGAATTTGCAAATAATATTTCTTCTGAAATTCTAAGTTCTGTCTTTAATTCTAAGTCTTCCTCGTTATATAGATGCAAACAGAACATCTCCAACAGCAACAGGATTATCGCAAAAGAAGAAAAGCATCAGATTTCAAAAACCAAAGGTGAAATGATTAGAAAAGGATGTGATAAGAAAGATACTTCTAAATACAAATCAGTGATGGTTAAAAATCACATCCAGAAATTTGCATCGGAACTCGTGGACAAGAGCTTTGGTAATGCTTTCAAAGATCTCCAGAAAGGTGTTTCTTCATGTACCAATGCACTTTGTCACTTGGCTGCTAAACTGACGTCTTTGGTTTTTCAAACAGCTTTTTATGAAATTGGAAGGCAGCAAGCCATGTCACTGAAGAAGAGAGCTATTAATGGGCTTGCAGGCCTTTTGGTAAGTGAAGCAGTGTCAGGTGCTTTAAAAGAGCTACATTCTATAAAGCAACAAATAATTACCAACACAGTTGCAAAATTTGCAGCAGACCTTGCTGAGGAACTGATTTTTGAAGGAATCATGGAAGTATGTCAGTTTTCATACCCATCAACTCCAACAGCTTATCAAAACTGTTCCTTCCATTACAATGATAATGTTGTACAGTTGTATGCCAAAGATTTGTCTGAATCAGTTATCCAGGAAGCTTTTATTGAGTTATCACAGGTTGATGTGACATTTACAACACAGGCAGCAATTAGTATTTCAGTGGACAACCTAAAATATGTAAGTGCAGAAAGTATGTCCAACTCAACACAGACTTCCAATGCTTCTACTGCATTTCAAGATAAATTCCCATTAACTTTGAATTCAGTACAGACATTAGGAAAAGAATATACTGTTCATAAAGCATTGTTCTACACATCTAGCATTGCCAGTTCAATCCCAGTGCCCATGGCTGGGAGCATACTTTGTCAGAACCAGATTTTATCTGCTGACATAAAGACAAAGAACCACTCCGTATTTGTTGGTAGTCAAAAATATTGCAAAGAATCTGCAGAACTGCATTATTCAACAAAAAAGAAGCAAGGTGAAGTGACAGCGGTCAGAAATATTTACCTGACAACAGATAATAGTCCAAATTGTGAATGCAATGCACAGATTTTATATACACAAGGTGACTTTAAAGAAACAGATAATTTCAAAGCCCCTGACTTTTCAGACTTAGCTGGTACACCAGGCGTTAGTAGTTTTTCTGGAACAATGGTGGATATGATAGTAAGTGAGGCATATGAAGCAGTAACTTCTTCCAAGGTTTCTACTTCTGCCAGTCAATATACAGATATGATAAAAATAAAGAAAATGCCATATTTACAATGCATTGGTGAAGATACCTGTAAGAATGTGTTTGCTAATTATTTGGCCAAACGAATTGTAAAACAGTCTGTAGATGAAACCAAATCTGAATGTTCTACTACAAGTGAAAAGTTAGCATACTGTGTGGGATTAGGAAGTAATGCAAAAAGCAGCAAGAATGAATTGTCTAGTTCAATAAAGCAATCTGAAAAAAGCAAAACTTTTCCAGTAATTGTAGGGCAACAGCAGATGCCCCTGAACAGCTCCTCTAGATTTCATGGAAATCCAGTTTACTCTAATAAATTTGTGCTTTCAGGGTCTAGAGATTGTACTCTGGAAAAAAAGAAGCAAGCACCTTGCAGAGCATCTGCCTGCAAATCCTCTCCTTCTGCAGTGAATTTAGTAAAGCATATTGAAGAGCTTCCAGATCCAGAAACAAGCTCAGTAAAACTTTTAAGTAATCCACTGAATACATGCAGTATGTACAAATCTTCAGGATGCCCTACATTTGGTCACGAAAGAGCTATTGAGATAGACACCTTCAATTCTGTGATGTCCAGCTGTGAAGATATATTTCAGATAGAAGACAAATCAAACATCAGAGATAAAAATCTTTGCATAGTACCAGACACACCACCACCAACACCGCTAATACCTTCCCAGGCTAGTTCTGAATGGAATTTAAGAAAGTTAACAAAGAAGCTTAAAGGTGAGCTAGCAAAGGAGTTTGCACCTGCAACCCCTCCTTCTACACCTTATAGGCCAGAAGCAGAGGGGCTATATGAAAATGAACGCTCTGACCTAGGAAAGGAAGAGTTTATTTTAAGACTTATGAGATCTCTTTCTGAGGAAGTTGAAAGCAGTGAAGATGAAGAACATTTTGAAACACTGGCAGAGAGAACTAAAACTACAGTAGGAACAACAGAATATGCAGATCATCTAGCTGCTAATATAATCTCTATGGCAACTGAAAAGGCTGCTGCAAACATAGATAAGCCTGTTCACATGGGATATAATAAATACTTACCAGTAAACATAGAAAACAAAAGATGTGTGTATGATACCTTCATGAATGTTCCAGAAAAAAGTTTACATTCATTGTGGGTTTATGCTGGTGACATGGCTGGAAAAGTCATTAGTGAAGCTAAGAAGATGGTAGAATCAAGACACTGCAAAGATCTGAAGTTGAAGCAAATTAACTACCAGGCTAATGGTTCTCAATGTAAAAGAAGTTATCATGAATGTTGGACAAAAGACAGGCGATATTCCTTGGCAGACCAGAGGTCTAAAGACACAGACTGCCTTACTCTCTCTTTACCCACAAGTTCAGAAACTCCAGGGCTTACTTCCAAATATCCAAGTTGTGAAAGTGTAACTGATGAATATGCAGATCACATCATTCAGATTTTAAAAAGAGAAAGTGGTCACAGTGAACTAATAATGGATCAATTTGCCAGTAGACTTGTTTACAGAGCTATAAAAGCTGGTATGCACCAAGCTGCCAGGAAACTCAGAATTAAGTATAATAGAAAAATAGCCTCTGCTCTGAACTATGAGGTAAACAGTAAGCTTGAGCTATTTGAGAAAGCAAAACATGATGTGGATATAAAGAAACATAAGAAGGTTAACTGTCATCAGTTTGCAAAGCAACCATGTGGAAACAAATACCACAGTCATAGAACTGAGTGTGCAAAGTTATTAGATTTCTCAAAATCTCTTGCATGTGGTACAACATCGGATGTCAGAAGAAAATTTGTGTCAGCAGCTTCCTTGCCAAAATCCCTAACAGAGTCTTGTTTGTATGAAAAATCTAAAATTGATCAAGTCACTGATTTTAAAACACCATTTTCTAAAGCTCTTTCCCCTTTTTGTTACAAACAAAAGCTGTATCATAGCACTGGCAGTTTAAATGAGCCTACCGATACAGATGGTGTTATTGATGCAATAGAACGATATGCTAGAAAGGTAGTCAGTGATACTTTAGGATTAAGCTTGGAATCTGCTGCTCTACAGACTTCGGAGAAATGGAGAAATGGAGATAAATCAACATACGCAGAAAAACTGTCACCACTTTCTGCAAGTGGTTGTAGATATTGCAGTATGAAGGAACATCAGTATTTCACTAGAAGTTCATATTTGCAGTTGCCAGGAAAAGAATCCTGCTCCAAATGTCAGCAGATTGCAGTTACAAGTCAAAGTGCTACCTGTCCAAAATCTCATGTTCTTCACCTGGACATTCCAAAAATTCATATTGATATGGATGATAAGGTGATATTTGTAGACAGTATGGTTGCTGCAGCTTTTGACAAAGCAGGAAGACAACTTAGTAACACAAGCTTGACTGCAGATAGTGGAATTGGACAGGATGGAGTCAGCTTTGCTGAAAGCCTTATTACAGACATCATGACTTCCTGTACGACAAATATTGATCCAGCTGTCAATATAAGGTAACATCTAGTTATTTTTAATATTGCTTTGAATTCCTGTTACATTAAACCATCTCATCTGTTGCAGTATTACACAATTTTAATATATGAAATAAAGTAACAGTAAAAGTAACATTTATTTTAACACTAATCAGCTGGAAGGTAGTTGATATATTTACACAATCAGACCTGCCTTTGGTTAATCAACAAGTGCATTTACTATAGAAAGTAAGGTGTAGCATATGTAGATTTGCAGAATCTACTGCATGTAAACAGTGTAAATACTATTTTCATTCTAAATGCTTCCAAATGCATGATTAAATTAGAAAGCTCAGTTGAATCTTGTACTGTATTAATACCGTTTGATAGACTGAGTTTGTTCTGGAGCCATATTATCTCTTTAGTTCTCAAGGAAACATAACCGCTCTTTTCTAGGGGAAAAATGAATATGTCCAGTACATTATTTATATATATATATATTTGCCTACTTTGGATTTAGGATGCTAGAAAAAGAATCCAGCTAACAGCAGAATAAAAAATTCCTGGTTTTACATATACCGTATTTGCCGTGTATAAGATGCATTCCCCCCTTAAAAAACACTTGAAAATGGGATGCATCTTATATGCTGGCCCCACTGATCCTGCCCTCCCCTGGCTTCTAGTTGCAAGCAGCGGTGGGATCGGGGGAGGGGGGAGATGGTCTACAAAGGAGCCCTCTTCCCCCCAATCCCCACCCAGGCTCCTGGCGGCCACAGCTGTGAGATTGTGTGTGTGTGTGTGTGTGTGTGTGTTCAAAAGAGCCTTCTTTCCCCCTCATCCCGCCCTCCCTGGCTCCTGGCATCCAGTGGCTGTGGGATGGGGGAAATGGGCTTCAAAGGAGGCCTTTTCTCCCACCTACCCCAATCCCACAGTCGGGCTCCTTTGAAGCCCGTTCACTTATGTAGAGTTGCTGCCAGCTCTGATCTGCAGTATTGCTGAAAATAATACATGAATAAAGTGTGTTACATGTACAGTATATCTAGTTGGATTACCTGAAACCCACATGTTGGAATATTTAGTGGACTCAAGATAACTTTATGTTCAAGTAACATTATGTTAAACTGCAGAAGTGTTGGACTCTTGTGTAACACATAATAAGAGTCATTCTGAATAACCAGATCAAAGAATGCAGCAGCTGTGTAGTATGAGAACCTGTTGTTAGAGAACATCATGGGGCAAAACATAGCAATCATAGCTGATGAACCCATAGAAAATCGCAGGGGAGATTTGATACTCTCTGCAGGCAAAGACAAAAGAAATCCTCTTTGTGACAGTATGAAATGGCACTTAAACAAAACTTGAAAATACTCCAATAGCTGTCAAAAGAAAGTGAAACTGACCACTTGCAAAACCATACTAGCAAAGCCAGTGTTTCACTAAATGCCTAATTGGTATATGATATTTCTCTTGGATTGATCAGTGGAGAAATCCCAAGTTTTATTATTATATAATATCACTAGAACTGAAGACTATTTTAAAAATACATTAATTTTTTTCTGTACCATTTTGTGTCTTAAGGGGCCATTCAACAATTACGTGATCCCTTTTTTTGGGGGGGAAATTGACCCCCCCCACACACATGTAATCCGACCTTAATTTTCACTTCAACACCCCCCCCCTTTAAAATTACATAATTCAGAGCTTTTGTATCGAAACTCTATTTTTTTTAGAGCTTTTCACTATTGGTGCCTAATGCAGAACGTATCGGTATGTATCGGATGTCAGGTAAATTCCGATAGTATTCTTCTGCTATCTTCTTTATAAGGATTATAAATTTCTGTTGGTTAGAAATAGACTGCACAAGCAATTCAATAATCTCAAATCGGATCAAAATTCCCAGAGATCATGTTTAAACCTAAAAAAGTGCCATGTTTCGAAACCACAACGGCTCCAAATAGATTACATAATCTTTGACCTGATACCCCCGTCCCCATGTAATTTTCTGTAATTCAGATGGCAGACCCCCCCACCCCCACTCCTTCGAGGATCATGTAATTGTTGAATGGCCCCTAGAGAACACAGCTATCTAGAAAAAAGTAAAGATTTATTACAGTACCCACCAAATTTTCTGAATTAAGAACATAAGAACAGCCTTGCTGGAACAGGCCGCAGCCCATCCAGTCCAGCATTCTGTCTCACACAGTGGCTCATCATTTGCTTCAGGGTATTCCCAAGCAAATGCCTTCACCTGCTTAGGATTCCCTGGAAATGGCATTGAGAGATATCCTGCCTATCTCTCCAACCCGGAGGTTGTCATTCGGTATCCATAATTATAGCCATTGATACCCTTGTCCTCCATGAACTTGTCCAATCCTTTCTTAAAGCTGTCAAGACTGACAACTGTCAGCACTTCTTCTGGCAGGGAGTTCCATAGACCAGTGATCCTCTGGGTGAAAAAGTACTTTCTCTTATTTGTTTGAGAACTAGTACCCAAAAGTTTCATGGAGTGTCCCCTAGTTCTAGCGTTGTGCGATAGGGAAAAGAGTTTTTCCTTATCTACTTTGTCCACACCGTGCATGATTTTCTAAACTTCAGTCAGGTCACCTCTTAGATGCCATCGTTCAAGAGTGAAGAGGCCCAACCATTGCAGCCTCAGATGGTAAGGAAGGTGTTTCAGTCCCCTAATCATTCTCGTTGCCTTCCTCTGCACTTTTTCCAGCTCCATAATATCCTTTTGGAGGTATGGCAACCAGAACTGTACACAGTATTCCAGATGGGGCCTCACCATAGATTTATAAAAAGGCAAAATGACAAATGCTGACTTATTATCTATAACCTTCCTAATGATCCCTAGCATTGAGTTTGCTTTTTTTTACTGCTGAGGCACACTGGGTTGACACCTTCATTGAGCTGTCCACCAGGACACCAAGGTCCCTTTCCTGGTTTGTTGCAGAGAGTTCAGACCCCATTAGTTTATAAATGTAATTGGGTTTTTTTTTCCCCAACGTGCATCACTCTGCACTTACTAATGTTGAAGCTCATTTGCCACTGTTTTGCCCACTCCTCCAGTGTCAAGAGATCCCCAGTTTCAAGAGATTGTTGCATTTTCCTTTCATTTTTATATAAATTACTTTCCACATTAAATCATCTGAGGTAATCTATACATTTAAAAAAATACAGTGGGGATTAGAGAGATTGGACAATCTCACTTTGCCAATTCTGGAGCTCTCTCATTATTCTGTCTCTGAGCTGCTTATAGTTATTTAGGGGAAAGGAAATGAAGTGTTCACCTTCTCAGAAGTGCACACTGGCACCATACATTCCTGTTCCAAGCTGGTTATTTAACTGCCAGGAGTAAAATTGTCAGTACTATGAAGATAACAATTCAAGATACTTGATTTAGGTTTTACTGCTGTCCTCACAGAGTTTCCAAGAAGACAATTGTGAATTAACTTCTTTCCTAAAAAAAAAAAAAAAGATCTATTTTCAACAACCTAAGATGCGGGTGGAAAATTTCAGAGTGTCAAAGGCTCTGGTGCTTCCAAAATTCAGTAGCAAATAGGAAAAAAATACATAAAACAAAAATGCTTGCCAATGTCATTTCCTGCCTTTCTTTCTAAATTAAAACTACAGCAACCTGCCAATGAATCTTTAATGAATTTTCTCCTGTTTTCAAAAGCCTTTTAATAGTTTGCAACCAATTTTCAGCAACTTTATTGCCTGATGAAGTTTGCACAGTTGTGGTGGGCTGTGAGGGCAAAAATAGCTTTGGGAGCCATTTGTGCTTTGCAAACTTCTTTTTATGCATTCCCTTCCTCTATACCACATTTTAGTTTCTGAGATCAATGTTGATATCCAACATTTTGCCCATGTACAAGAACAGGCGAAGGCATGGAATGGTGTGTAAAACAATAAATAAAACATTCTATTTTTTCCCCTGCAGCTCCATAGGAAAAGAGGGATTTAATTGTGCTGAATCCATTGTCAGCCAGCAGATTAGCCTAAACACTGGTGAAGATAGCACTGGTAGCTGGTCCAATCTGAGTTTTGAAGATGAACATCCAGATGAGAATAGCAGTTTTTTTCACCTCAGTGATAGGTAAGCAAAATACATTTCATATTCAGTTCAGTTGCTTTACCTTGAAATCTACTTCAGGAATGTGCTATTTTTAACTTTTAATAATACCAAAAACCATGTAGAGAAAAAGAGATGTTTTCATTCCTTTTGTTTTCCATTTGTTTCACATATAGGGCAGAATCCCATTAGCGTTCATGTCAGGTTTTTGTATCTTGCTATGGCTAATTACAGCTAATTGATGAGACAAAGGCGATGTCTTGGGCATGACCTTGATAATGCAATCAAGATGTCCTCAGCAACTTACACAAAACAATTTTCTACATCCTCTAACTTCAGTGTGTATTGTTGAAATGGCAGAACATTTCCAGGCATTCCTCTTTTCACCCAGGGGATCAGACCTTCCAAATTTCAGAAGGATTAAACACCTGATTCTCTTTTTGTAGATGACTTTGAAACGTGCAAAAACCTAGTGGACATCTAGTTGCATTTCTCCTGCTTTTACTTCCTTTGTTTTCAAATGGATTGGCATAAAATTTCCAGACATTGAATTTAAACTCCTTATTTTATAATACATTTTATAGCTGTATAGACAGAGCTTGCTAAATTAAATAGATTTCCATTCTGATAATTTTAAGTTTTGCCCCCACCTTGTTGCTTTTTTGTACTGAAGAAGTATGGTCTGTTTTTGCAAAACAATGTCAAGCAGTTAAGAACAAATGAAGGAGTAATTTTTCCTTTTGTTTTCATAAATGTTCTCATTTATTTAGAGATATGTCATCTCATCTTTCATTCATCTTTTAAACAAATGCACTTTATTTATTTCATTTATGCTGCACCTTTTCAGTAAATCAAGGAGGCCTACATGGAGCTTTTGGCAATTTTCTTGTTGAGACCTTGACTAGGCCCAGGCCTCTTTAGTTTCAGCTAGGTGGCTGCATTGCATGCCTTTATGTTGTACATAAGTTCCCCTGTCCCATTTAATATCTGAAACTTTTAGGCCATACTGATTTCTGGCCATTTATTGTTAACTCATGGTTTTTGTCATCATTTCTTTGTGAACTATGATTTGTAGCTTTCATATTTCTCAAGGCAATTTTATGATGGAAGATACTTTGGGTCTGTTTTTCAAATAGGCAGATTTTATCTCTCTAAATACACAGACTGAAATCTCTTTGCTTAGTATAATACATTAGAGTAGGCTCATTTGAATGAATGGAACTTACAGTGTTGACTCACCAAATTCCCACTGGGTCTACTTTAATGAGACTTTGTATGCTAAGCAACAGGATTTCAGCCACTACTGTACAGTGATACCTCATACAACGTCCAAACTTGGTCCCACAAGTTTGGATTTTATACGGATTTGGACTTTGTATGAGGCATGCAAAATCCTAGCTGTGATGACTCAATCAACGTCCAAACCCTTGCTGCGATATCTCATACAACGTCGTTTCCATAGAGATACATTGTACTGTAACAGCACAGACTTCAGGGCAAAGTCAAGGAAACAGACAGGAAACTGACAAGCTACTGTAAACAATTACTGGATGGAAGCATGGACAAAATGGATGCCAACATGTCCCATCATGCAGCACAGTGTTAATCATCCAAACAGCAGCAAACACCAAACAATTGCCCACCCCACCAAACAGTGCCCCCCCCACAAAAAAAAGACCAACATAGGAAAAATTATGGAACATACAATCTGTTTTTAAAAACCACAGCAGCAAACACCAAACAAGTGGCCACCCCACCAAAAAATTGCCCTCCTCCATCCACCTCCCCACCCCAAGCCAATCGGAAACAGAAAACCTAATTTACCTACCTTTCCACTGTGCCAAAGAATGGTCCAAGAACCTGAAGAATGCTGCAAACATCCCAGGAATGCTTCCAAAAATTCTGACAAAAAAATTTAAAAAATCCAAATTTGCGCTCAAAACCACTCCTAAACACTCTTTGCCTCTTGCAAAACCCACAAGAGCAATTCACGCATGCGTTCTGCCTTTTATACTGCCCAGGCACAATGCAACCTGGGAAAAACCCCAATGCCTCATACAAAGTCATAGCGACTTTGTATGAGGCAACATTTTTCAAGGAATTAGGCGATGTATGAATTGGATGTTGTACGAAGCAGACTTTGTATGAGGTATTACTGTATTTGTATACATGCAGACTACTTGGGTTTGTGCATGAATCCTTCAACAATTCAGATTTTGTGGCTCAGGTGGATCTGGATGGTGACATTGTTTGTACTAATTCCTCTTTTGAACAGAGGAGATTGGTTTGTTGTGATAGATTGGAAGGAAGCATATTTCCATATTTCAATTCCATCCTTTTCTATGCTTCACTTTGAACTTTGAATGTACAAGTTCAAGGTATTTTCTTTTGGTCTGTCAATGATACACAAAGCCTTCACCAAAATGCATGGCTTCATTGGCAACTTATCTCAAGATATTGGAATCTTTGTCTTCCTGTACATCCACAATAGGTTGATTGTGGCAGTTTCAAAGGGCAAAACCAAAAGACACGTTCTCTTCACCCTGCGAATACTGTTGGGTCTTGGCTTTTCACTAAATCTTTAAAAATCACTCTTTATGTCAATGAGAATAATTCAGTACACTGGGTGTTTGATGTTCAGGAATCATTACAGCAGCCAGCATAACGGGGCCAAACGCAACTTTATTTCGGGAACTGAACATGGAGAGTAATGACGCAGCAGCACCTTATATACAATATTGGGAAAGATACATTCTGGTGGGAAACAACTGGATTGGTTGGGAAAGAAGTGGGGTGATCGTGGGGTGACCTGAGACTATGGAACTTTTGAGCGTCTCGTGTAAAATAGGCGGGAGCCCAAGTCCGCGAGTGTTTGGTTCTGAGAGGAACACAAAATGGAGGATCACTCGATCCCAACAACAATTACATACAGTTGTAAAGCATTACAGTACATTTATTTACAGACACAACAGGGTGATTCTAAATTCAAGAATAGTCAGATCATACCTCAAGACAGAATAAGCAAGATTACCCCTTTGTTGTAGAAATTCCACAGAAATGTAGTAGTGATTGTTTGATCTAATGACCTTGACCGCAGCAGTCCTTTCTCCTAAAACAGGGAATGAGGCCACTTCACAGATGGTTTCTGGCTTCCTTTTACAGCACAAGAGAGAGCAATTGGGGGGAAAGCTACTGATGTTGTGAGTTTGATCCTGACTGGGATCAAGGTTGACTCAGCCTTCCATTCTTCAGAGATCGGTAAAATGAGTACCCAGTATGTTGGGGGAAAATGCTAATTACCATGTGAACCCCACAAAAAGTGCACTTAGCATTATAGTGCCACTGGAATTAGCGAAGCAGCTGCTTTTAATTGTATATGCAAACAGGATTAACTGTAATAACATTTTTCTAATCTTTACCTATAAGGAGGGATGTTAACTGTTGGAATCCGGGAAACATGCCCGCACCTGTCCATACTATCCCATACCGAGCCCCATACACTTGCCTTTTCACTGACTGACCATTGCCGCAAGGGTCCGACAGCTGCCAATGGGGCAGCTGCCCCACGAGCGCGGACAAAAAAAATTGAACTACAACTTCCAGTGTCCTCCGCGCCATGACCACTTCCACCAATCAGGCTGAAGGGTGCGAGCGCGTAGAACGTTGAAAAAGCTGGCGCACAAAAAATAAAATGAAATAACGCCTCACGCAATGGGAACGCAAGGCTGCTGAAGGTGGACGCAGTGCCTCATGCAATGAGAACGCAAGGCCGCCTCACGGCCTCGCTGACCCAAACCCGCAAAAACTATGGCAAGACAACTGCCAGCCTTCTTTCCTGGAGCAACGGGGAGAAGAGGGACTTCCTCTCCTCCCTGCTACCCTGCCGAAGACACGGCGAGACCACCACTGCCCACAAGGTAAGTTGAGGTGGGGGAAAACCAGCAGCACGCAGCACTTCATCAGGGGAAACACACTCCCTGGCGAATGACTGGTTGCTGCCTTTGTACTACCAACACCACTGTTTCGAAAACTAACACGAAACAGCGGTGGAGGTAATAGAGAAGCAGCAGCCAGCAATCCGCAAGGAAGAGCACCACCCCTTATGGAT
Source organism: Bradypodion ventrale (assembly GCA_035047345.1). Classification (NCBI taxonomy): domain Eukaryota; kingdom Metazoa; phylum Chordata; class Lepidosauria; order Squamata; family Chamaeleonidae; genus Bradypodion; species Bradypodion ventrale. Next base: position 181,272,503 of record JAWDJE010000003.1, read on the forward strand.
TGTTGCCTGCAAAAAAAAAAACACATTCAAAGCCACAAACACAGATCTTTCGTTAGGTAAGCCAGGGGAAAACGAGGCCGAGAGGAAAGAACCATCATGAAGCAGATAGCTCTTCTCTGCCTCCTTCTCCCCCAACCGACTTAACAAATCTTACTGGATGAAGAGCGAGCTGACTGTCGGCTCTTCATTTTCCCCATCGCTGCATTGAAACCTAATGCATCGAAACTTAATGTCGAAACAGCAATGGGGAAAAGAAGCAACGACAGACAGACCAGACCGTTCCTCATCCCGGAAACCACAACAAAACTAATCAGTTTAAAAAAACAACCAACCATAAAAATACAAACAAAAATAAATAAACAAATAATTCAAATAAACCCAGTAAACAACATAACAATAAACAACACACTCAACAAAACACATCTGAAATACCAAAGGCTAATGAAAAAACCATGAAAACTCTCTAAAAACACCTATCGACACCATAACAGCATGAAAATACCTTACTCAAAAACCAATAATAACACAAATTACAAAAATAAATACAGAAAAAATAAAAAAATAACAAACAGAAATATCCAAATTAATAAAACACATCTAAAATCCAGAAAAAATACAAAAGGACAAACAAAAACACTTAATTACATACAGAAACACTCTATTTAACCCCCCCAGCCCAGCACCCCAAAATCACAACAAAATAAAAAATAAAATAATAAGTCAAGAGCACTTACAAAACATGTCTTCCCTCCATGCCTCCGCAGCGGAACTGAAGAAACAAACACAATCACACTCTTAATCACAGCCCCACCTAGAGGACGGAAGAGTATCCAACAGTCAGTTTTTTTAAAAAAAATCCAAATAAAAATAAACAAAATAAAAAATTGAAATAAATTCAAAAACCACAAAATCCAAATCACCACCTCCCAAACCACCTTCCATAACAACAACAAAAAAACACAAACATAAAAACTACCCGTGTGTGTGTGTGTGTGTGTGTGTGTGTGTGTGTGTGTGTGTGTGTGTGTGTGTGTGTGTGTGTAAATATTAAGCATAGAAAAGTTAATAGCAAAACAGAAAAGTTCCAATGAGTAAATAAATGAAGTCTTAAGGAGTTAATACAAATACATGTATGGAATATATCTTCAAAACTGACTAGCTTTACAATTATTACTATCTTGAAATCTACAGCAACTGTAGCATCCAAATTTATTTATTTATTTATTTATCGCTCAAATTTCTATGTTGCCCAGTCAGGCGTACCCAACTCAGGGCGGCTCACAACAGGATTAAAACATACATATTAAAAACAATGAAAACCCCAACATACCCGCCCACCTATTAAAACTAACCACATTAAAACTGCCCGCATTAAAAAGATGGGGAGGCTTCATTTTATAAGCCAACAGGTGGGGGCCACTCTTCCATCCGAGCCCCACACCTGCCCGGCCAACCAGGTTTCTAATTCTCTTCTGAAAGGCAGCAGCTCCATCTGCTCCCACAACTCTACTGGCAGGAGGTTCCACAAGACCGGTGCGGACACAGAAAAGGCCCTCCTTCGAGTGCCAGAGAGGCGAGCCCGTCTGGCAGATGGAACAATTAGAGAGCCCCTCCGGTCTGCTCTGGTTAGACGGACAGACACTCTTGAGACGATGCGGTCTCTTAGGTATCCTGGCCCATACCATGGAGGGCTTTAAAGGTCAAAACCAGCACCTTAAATCAGGGGTTTGCAACCTATGGCCCACGGGTGAGATTCAGCCCACTGTACCAAATAATCTGGCCCTCTACCTTGCTCCAGTAATCCCCGTCACCACCACCACCACCAGAATCTGCCATGGACTCATTTATGGCCGTGTAAACACATTTACACGGCCATAAATTAGGCCACTGCTTTCGTAAACATGTTTATGACAGCCGCAGATGTTTTTTACAGCACCAGTCCAGCCCACTCAGCTGTCTGAGGGGGAGTGGTCTGGCCTGTCCCTGGAAAACATTGAGAACCCCTGAATTAAATAGTCACAATTCAGATTTAGCTTTTATGCTTACCCAAGCAAAATATCTCCCTGTGGCTTTTCTCTCCTGCTCTAACTTATGTTACACTGGCCTATTTATAGTGATAGGGTATTCATGTTTGATTTTGTTATTTACATTTATCTGCTATCCTTATAGATTTAATCAGAAACTGGCTAATATAAAATCTCACTGACATGAGTGGAAATTTTACTAAGAATACGTAAACAATTTTTCTTATCTACTTTTTCCCCTACCCTAGAAGTTCTTGCACATTTAAGGAAATTCATGAGATCATATATAACTTTATTGATTACTCTGTAGTGACTTTGCTACTTAGAAAGTTACTTCTGTGTCACAACTCACTTTCAAGTTTACATCTTGTCCTGAAGTAACCTCTGTCAAACAGTCCATTGCTACTTAGAAAGTTACTTCTGTGTCACAACTCACTTTCAAGTTTACATCTTGTCCTGAAGTAACCTCTGTCAAACAGTCCATTGCTACTTAGAAAGTTACTTCTGTGTCACAACTCACTTTCAAGTTTACATCTTGTCCTGAAGTAACCTCTGTCAAACAGTCCATTGTTGTTCAAACCTCCTTGTTGTAATCACATTTCATATTTCTAGGGAAATAAGTCTTATACCTCCCCCTCTTTAAAACATCTCAACATTGTTAAATATTTGTTTATTCCTCATTTAGTCAACATTCTTGACAAATGTACAAAATGTTGGCAAATCCTTCAAACTGTTTCAACCACAGTCTGATGGGATGGGGTGCCCACTGTCAGATTTCATGCGTTATGGTCTGAATAAGTAAAAAGGCTCCATATCAACAAATTGGAGATGCTGGCAGTCTTGAGAGCTTACAAGACTTTTCTCGCAGGTAAAACTATGGCCATGGACATCAGTACCACTGTGTACTGTAAAGTTGCCCTTGCTCGAAAGCCAATCGTATCTGACTCTAGGGTTCAGTGCTCATCTCTGTTTATAGCCAAAGAACCAGCGCTGTCTCCATTTGCAGACATTTCCATGGACACGTGGCAGGTATGACTAGACACTGGAGTGCACGGAATGCTGTTTACCTTCCCACTGAAGTGGTCCCTATTTATCTATTTGCAATTTCTTGCTTTCGAACTGCTAGGTTGGCAGGAGCTGGGATAGAGACAGGAGCTCACTCCGTCGTGCAGTGTCCGGGAATTGAACTCCGACCTTTCAGTCAGCGAGTTCAGTGTCTTAAGCACTTGAGCCACCGCAGTCCTATATACAGTACTGTATAAATATACAAAGTGGCACTCCATGTTTCTATTTTACCTGGCAGTTTAGCTGTAGGAGTGGTCTGTTCAGGGGCACATCTTCCTAATTTCCATCCATAATCAAATGGAGTTTTTATTTTTAAGTTTTAACAAAAACTTAAAATTCATGAGTGGAAGTTGACTCCACTTGTTATCAAAAGCATTTGTCATCACTGACAGTCGACCTATTTGCCATTCACAAGAACAGAAAATATATGGGCATGGGATGTTTTCACAATTCAGTGGTTGAAAAGACTAGTTTACCCTTTTCTACACAGTGGCAGTAAAGCTACTTCAAGAAAGGGCCAGAAGAGTCTACTTCAGTTTTTTTTAAAAAATTACTGTATATTTTATTTTATAAAACATACATATAAATCGTATTAATTAACTTTTACTACCAATATGAAGTGATGACAATCAGACACTGGATCAAGTTGGGAGGAAGCGATCTTTATTGAAAGGCTTAAAACCCTTTTATCCCTGCTCCAAATCCTACCCCAGGTACCCTACGTGACAATCATGAGATGTCAAAAAACTAAATTGATACACTTCTTATTAGCTGTACTTTTGGGCTGCAGTACAATAAAGAACAGTCACTATAAAGGAACAGAGAGAGAAAAGTTAATATTTGGCACTAAGTTAATAATTGGCAATGACTACGGTGTCTTGGCATATATGCAAGAAGGAAGGTTATCACTGATATAAGAAGAGCCTGTAATAAGAAGAGCCTGTAATGGAGTTTATCTATTTCGGCCAGGCAACCCGTCTTTTTGACTTTGGCTGGCAGTGTCCCGCCTTGCCGTCACCTTTTAGAAATAGTCCAAAGGTCCTCCCTTCATCTCCCCTTCCTTTATATTATAAAGAACCTGTGTTGGTGGGTGTGGAAGTGGGCTTACTCCAGGATCGTGTACAGCATGAATCTATTCGATACAATTGTATTATATTCAGACAAATTAGAACAATACATATTTGTGAACTTTTCACCAACATGGTAATGCAATAACAGAAAATTGCTGAACTTTCACTGAGGGCCTTTGTGACTGCAGAATGTGATGTATAGCCTTAGTTCAGGCACATGTTTGGGAATCAATTTTCCATATATGTGATTAGCCTTTGATGCCCACTAGAGATGCGGCTATGAACTCCGTGGTAGGAATGAAGGTAGAACAATTCTACCTCAGTTTCTCTGTTAATGGTGATGATGACCTTTAGGAAGACTAGAACAGTTAATTATGTAAATACAACTGGAATACTTATTATCAAAACTATATGAATAGTATACACAGAAAATAGCATAAAATGAAACTTATGCAAAGCAGGTTTCCAATGGGAAATGATGCCATACGACAGGGAAGCATAAATCAATGGCAAGCAACATGAGTATACAAAGCATATATACACTGTGACAACTTGGCAAAATAATATGACGTCGTTATGATGTGGAAAATTGCATTATACTAGACTACAATTGATAGCAAATGAAGCTGGACTTGTAGAGATGAAGAACCAAAACATCTGGGATTAACGGGGTTTGCACATCTTTGTCGTGCTGCAGACAAAAGTAGCTGGTGTTGGCAATGGCCACAAAGTGTTGACACAGTTTATAGGTTAGCCACTGGAAAGTCTTGAAAAGTCCGCATGGCAGGTGAAGTTGCCAGTGGAAGGTGCATAATCTATACCTATAAATCCAAGGGTTAACCGTTGGAACTTGCTATACGTTTCTGCACCCATCCATCCTATCCCGTACCGAGCCTCCTGCACTCGCCCGAACCCGGCCCACAGGTTACTGCACGGTTGCCGAAGGCGCCAGTGAGGCAAGAGCCCCACAAACGCAAAAAAAGGAATAGAACTTCACTTCCCAATGTCCTCTGTGCTGCGCCTCAGCCAATCAGGCTGAGAGGCGCGAGCAAAAAGAATGTTGGGAAACGAAGCGCGACCAATTAAAATCAAGCCGCAGAAAAAACCGCCACACGAAAGCAAACAAATAACGCAAAACTCAAAGTCCCAGCGTCCTACGCACCATGAGCACGCAGAATGCTGAGAAAGCCAGCACGCAAAAAATAAAATTAAAAAATGCAGGCATCTCACAAAGGGAGCACACGTCTGCTGCAGGCGGACGCAGCGCCTCACGGCCTCGCAAAACAAACACCCACAAAAAACCACGCCAATACACCCACTGGCCTTCTTTCCCGGAGCAACGGGGAGAAGAGGGACTCCCTCTCCTCCATGCTACCCCGCCGAAGACATGGCGAGACCACTGCCGGCCTCAAGAAAAGTTGAACCGGGGTGGAAAAAAACCAGCAGCAGGCAGCAGTTCGTCAGGGGAAGCACCCTCCCTGGCGAATGACTGGATGCTGCCTTTGTACTTCCGACACCACTGTTTCGAGAACAAACACAAAACAGCGGTGGAGGTGATACAAAAGCAGCAGCCAGCAATCCGCAAGGAAGAGCACTACCCCTTATGGATCGCTGCCTGCCGATCTCCGGTTAGATAAGCCAGGAGAAAAAGGAGATAGAGAGGAGAGAACCATCGTCAGGCAGATAGCTCTTCTCTGCTTCCTTCTCCCCCAACCTACCTAACAAACCTTACCAGGGGAAGAGTGGGCTGACTGCTGGCTCCTCCTTTTCCCCATTACTGCATTGAAACCAAAATTTGAAGCAGCAATGGAGAAAAAAGGAACCGACAGGCAGCTTGTTCTTCACGCAAAAGTACACACCAACAACAAACACCAACATTAATAAAAATTAATAAAACACAAATAAATAATTAATTAAAAACCCATTAATACACAAAAAAGAAAACAACAAAATCTACAAACAAAAACATCCACAATACCACAAAAGTACAGAAAAAACACCTAACTACAACATGAGAATATCTAACTCTAACAACACAACTACCACAAATAAACACCAACGAAATCACAAAAATTAAACAAATCAGAAATAAACAAACCAATTAAACAAACCTAAAACACAACCAAACCAGAAACACATCCCAGTCCACCACCACAAAAACAAAACAAAGAAAAACCCCAGACGAAAGAAAACCAGAGAACTCACCAGCACGTCCTCCCTCCACGAGACCGGAACAGAAAAGAAAAAACAAAGACTACTTACCGGAAGAAGCCCCACCTAGAGGCCAGGAGAGAAAAAATATATGAAACGAAAACAAAACCAACAGCCCCACCTGCAGGCCAGAATATTAAAAACAAGTCAAAAACACAACAGCCCCACCTAGAGGCCACAAGAGTAAAAACAAGTCAAAAAAATAACAATAAATCAAAAGTTTACACAAATAACAAACATATGTTAAATAATTAAAATAAAAAGATTTATAGCATCCTATGTTGATTTTTAACTAAAAAAACACCCATAAAAATCAAGACACAATTTATAACAGCCCGGCAACGCTGGACAACCTATGCTAGTAGAACATAGATGAAAGGTTGGGCAATTATTATGTATGAACGGGACCAAGCTTCTATATGAAAACTCTGTACTGCATCAGGTAGCTACTTGGCCTGTGGCAGTCCTGGCCATGCTCCAAGGAGGTGTGGGCCGGATCTGGAATCATTGCAGCAAATCTGTGGAGAAAGCACAAATCCCCCCCCCCCAGCTGGGGGAAGCAGGTCCTTCCCAGGTTGAGCTGTGAAATTTTGAAAGATGTTCAATTGGTGAGTGGTGAATTATAAAAAATATCCAATGGGTGAAATAAAATATGCAGTGGGTGAAATTTGATACCCATCTCTGCCCCTTTTCTTTATTAATAATGGAGGATGGGTGCCATGGTTCTTGTTTGCACTGCACTGGAGCGCCTTGGAAGCGGGATAAGGCAAAAAGAAAAATGATTACCAAGGCTTTGGATAGGACAAAAAATTAATCAGCTTTGATGCTGCCTTCTGCCAGAAACTAAGAAGCCTTGGGTAGGTATGCGTTACGAAAAATGGAACTTGCCATCCAGATGCTGTGAATAAAAATGAAATCATTAGATTATCATAAAAAGCAAAGGTCATATAATTGAATCCTGCTGAGGGAGTGACTTGTCAGGGTGCAGGCTGGATTCAAAGGAGTCAGGTGGACTAGAGAACACCTTGCAAACACACATTGGATTATGGAGAAAACAAAGGAATGTCAGATCAAAGGAGATGGAAATAACAAAACACCTTGCATGCCTCATGAGAAATCTATACATGCATCAATGCAGGGATGGAGGAACACCAATATGAGACTAAAATTGCTGGAAGAAACATCAATAACCTGAAAAATGCAAACAGTATCATCCCAATGACAAAAAATGAACATGATCTAAAGAATCTCTTGATTGGGTGAAGAAAGAGAGTGCAAAAGCTGGCTTGAAATTCAATAGCAAACAAAAACCAACATAATAGCAACAGGAGTACAGCACTCCCTTGAGATCAGAATCCCTGTAAAACGAAATTGCAATCTTGAAATGAAATAGTGATTAATTCTTTGAAGGCAAGCTATGAGAAATCTGAGGAACATTGTGAAAAGTAGAGGCATTATATTACAAACACCAAGTGCTGGAGCCCAATATAATGGCATAAGCTGGTTACAGAAGGTTTACAAAGAAAACAAATCAATCCTAGGAGAAGACAACCCTAACTGATATGCTGAGAAGGCCAATGAGTAACGATAAGGCTGAAGTATTTTGAATATCAAATAAAAAGAGAGGATTTACTTGAGAAAGTCTCGATGCTAGGAAAAGTTATTAGGCAAAAGGACAAAGCAAAGGAAATGAAATTGCTGAGCCAGAATCTAGCCTTTGCATAAAGAACAAAACTCTGGAGATGGTAAATGAAGCATTCATCCTTCAGAGGGCCTTATGCCAGGAAACTGGGGGAAAAACCTGTAGCGGTTATAGATAGCACGAAAAGTGAAACTTGTTGCTGCAAGCAAATCCTGTAGAAATAACAAAAGCCATTAAATATAACATCACATGTTAATTGTATATCTGAAGATCCATTCATGGCCATTTGAAACCTTACACTGCCCTTCGAAAAAGGGTGCTGAAAATGCTGCTTGTGAAGATCCCATGCTGCTTGTGAAGTCCCAGCCTGGGACTTCACAATGAGACTGAAAATGCAGTTGGGGCAGACATGCGATAGCTGGATGTATTCCTTAGTCAGGAGTCTAAGCAAGACCATCTGAAGTTAAATGAGGAACTCAGAATCTGGGGCAAACTCAGCTTTCCGTTTCCAAAATATATTAACCATGTCACTGTGAAGCAGGGGTGTCCAGTTCGACAGGACTGGAAATGCTGTCCCTCAAAAGAGATACTGAATGACAAACCAGGAAGTGCATGCAATCATTAATGACTTAACACCAGGTGGCGCTGATCACCCATTTAAGTGACTGGCCACAATCTAAACAAACCTAACTTATACAAGTTATCTTAACAGGTTACATTTTTACCTTATTCAAAATACTATTTAAAATACATGCAAGTATTAAACTTAATACATGGAATATACTCAGAACCTTAACTCTAAGCAATCTGGCTTACGTTCTATATCTTAAGGCATTTATACAAAGCATATTACACTTTTCACTTATGCATAATATTAAAGCAATTTACAATCTACTCTCCTACAGATACTTAGTGATACTTTCCCTTCCAAGGGAGAGAACTATTATGTTCTGCACTTTAAAAACAAGCTTGGCTAGGCAGAAAAATCCAGCACTGTGAGAATACATATGAGACCAGTGCATCCTAAACACTCCTGCCAGACTTAAACCAACTTTTCCTGTCTTGGTGTAGTAGACAAGACAAAATATCCTTAACCTTCTACACCTTTTCACACTATATAACACTATTATTACTAAACTTTAACAGACACACAGTCCTTTCATTTCCATACACTCATATTTCACAGATTCCATGCTTTTTCTAGACCTTTAAAGGTCAGTTTAATTATGATTTCTCAGAATGCTATAATTAGCCACCCTGGGTTCAGTATGTTTTAGTTTGATGTAGTTCAGTGCTGAAAATCAATTGCACTGCTTCTCAGGCTTGTCTTTCCTTACTGACAACCTGGGCAATTTACTTTCAAAGAGGGCTTCTCTGTGTAAGCTTGCTAAGCTACAGGACTGCTGCGTGATCTTGCTGTACAAAGCAAAAATGGCATGTATATTTCCTCACCTACATGCCAAGCTGAAACCATGTTTTGTTTCTTATCAACATGTTTAGCAGGGAACAGGTTTATCCCTTCAGTACATGCAAGACTACTTTCCCACAGGATGGGGGCCATATTCTTGGAGGTTAACTGTCAATCACATCATGCACATTTAGTTACCATTGTTCCTGGGATAAACCCTATAAGGAGAGACCTTTAATGAAAAAGATGAGGAAAGAAGGAAGAGAAAAGATCTTTCAGAGGGAAAAAAAACCTTGTCACTCTCTTGTCACTCTGGTCCTCAAGCTGCCCATCTAGATATGGGGGGCTCAGAAGCCCCATTCTCTTATTAATTAATTAACTTGATTATATATGTTTTCATTTCATTAGAAACAGGTTTTAAGTGTAGATGTAGAAGTATTTAATAAAAATTATTAAAAAGGCATTTTCTCTGTCTGCCTGTCTTGCTGCTTATCTGGAGTCTGGGAACATGGCCAGAAGAAGAGCCAACAAGGAGAAGGTCTGGCAGTAATCCCAGAAACAGAGCTGGCTCTGCTTTAGCTGGCTCTGTGATGGAGGGAGAGTTTTTCAGAGGTCAAGTCTGGAGCCCTGCAAGGGAATTCTCAAACTGAGACCTCATTTCTACCAATCTCCCCTCTTTCAAACCCCCTGACACCTAGCAATTGTTGTAATTTTACATATGTCATTTGAGTATCCAATTTCAACTGAGGAATGGTAAGGACTGAATAATCAAACTTTTCTCTAGAACTCCTACCCAATTCCTTCTGTATCTCACTCAATACTTTGTATGGCAGGGGCCAATAGTCAAACTGCTGTACTGGATGGTCATTGTCATCCATCATGTCTCCGTAAACCACAGAACAATCTTGCAACAACTCACTCAGTTCCTGTCCAGGGGAGGGAGCGGTAAGAGAAACCACTGAGATGCCAGAGGTCACTTCAGGTCCTACCTTCTCCAGGGCATCTTTTCAATGTTGCCATGCCATGAGAATGGCTACCGGAGCTCGAGGCTCCGCATACAAGGTAGCTCCCACCTTGACCCAGTGTGATAAATTTAAAGACTCGTGCACTGGATACCAGGGACAATGCTCCACTATTTGGTGTGGGTCTAAACGATCAAAGACTGAAGAAAATACGTTGCCGAATACGTTGCTGCACTCCGACATGCCGCCATTCCATGTCAATGGGAAAATCTTGACATAGACCTGAGGGACAGGTTGATGGTGGGCATCAGAGATGAGGCCACACAATGGCGCCTGAGGAAATGGGACGTTCAAACATTCACCGCAGCCCTTGAAGAGGCTCAAGCTGCAGAGATTGCCAATGATGGGGTCCAGTTCTTGCAGTCGAGACCGGCTAATCCTGTACAGAAGAACACGGCTGTTCATAAACAGAGGATTTCAAGCCCTTCGTCGTCTTCCGGTGAGTCAGAGGGAGAAGACGACATCGGTCAAGTTCGGCGACGGGCGGCTTCGCCTCCGCACAGAGACGCCATCGCACCATGCTGAGGTTGCGGGAGACAACACCTCTGCACTGCCTGCCTGTTTAGGGAAGCTGAGTGCCACTGTTGTGGAAATAAAGGGCACATTTCCAAAGTCTGCCGCCGGGTCTCAGTCAGGCCTTCAAGAGACAGCACTCGCCGGGAGAAGGATCACCCAATTTCCAAGGTCTTTGAGGGTCACTGTTCCAGTTCCTGTGTCGAGACGGTCTCTGGCAAGTTCTTCATTGATGTCACCATCCAGGGGTGCCTCATCAACATGGAAATTGACTCGGGGACTTCCTTTTCCATTATCACCCGAAAATAATTTTTTTGCATGCCCCTGTCTGTCTGTCCTAAGTTGCGGGCCCTGAAGGTCAAACTCAGTGATGTACAAGGTGGACACATCTCTGTGATGGGTATTGGGGACTTCCGTGTACATTACCATAACATGTCTCCCCTCCTTCCCCTGGTTGTAGTCAAGACTGGTAAGAACAATCTCCTGGGGACTCAGTGGTTCGGGCCCCTAGGTATTGCCATTTCGGGCATTAATTTGGTGGGGTCTGATCCCATCCAGTCCGTCTGTAAGAAATCTCCGGACATGTTCTGTTCAGGGTTGGGTACGTACAAGGGGCCCCCAGTCCATTTTGAATTGGATCCGAAGGTTGTTCCAATACGGATGAAGCCCTGCCAGGTGCCCTTCCCTCTTAAGGGCCGTTTTGAAGCAGAGCTTGATAAGCTGGTGGCGCAGGGTATCTTGGAGCCGTTAAACTCCACTGAGTGGGAGACCCCAATTGTTACTGCCATCAAATCAAATGGGGATATCCGCATTTGTGTGGATTACAAATGTACCATAAATTTGCAATTCGCCCGAATTCTTATCCCTTCATGAGGGTAACTTCTTATTACCTTCATGAGGATAACTGTTTCGCCAAACTTGATTTGGCTTTTACCAGCAGCTGCCTGTGACTCCCACCTCGGCTTTGTGCCAGACGATCACCACTCATATGGGGGCCTTTAAAGTCAATCTCCATCAGTTCAGGGTAAATGCTGCCCCTGGGATTTTCCAAGGTTTGGTGGAAAGGTCTCCCGGGGTTTTGCCCTACTTTGATGATGTTCTTATATCAAGGACCGATAGGGAGGATCTCGCGGCTAAATTAGGGAATGTATTGGAGCGTTTTCAAAATGCGGGTCTCCGCCTAAAAAAAGAGAAGTGCTTTTTTTTGCCACTGAGGTGGATTTTTTGGGGTTCAAAATTTCCGCTGAGGGTGTTATGCCAGCTGAGTCCAAGGTCTCGGCAGTTTTGAACACTCCACGTCCGGTTTCTAAAATGGAGCTGCAGTCCTTTTTGTTGGAGTTACTCAATTTCTACCACTCATTTCTTCCTCAAAAAGCTACAGTGGCAGCCCCCTTTCACAGTCTATTGCGGAAGCAAGCTGTGTGGCATTGGGGTGCCCCGCAGGAGCAGGCATTCAGGGAGGTCAAGAAACTCCTTACTTCAAACGCTATTCTCACTCACTTTGACCCTGGCAAGCCAATTGTCCTGGTTTGTGATGCCTCTCCAGTAGGTTTTGGGGCAGTTCTTTGCCATGACCTGGGGGGGGGGTTGGGAAGCTCCAATCGCTTTCTTTTCCAGATCCCTATCAGACATGGAAAAGAGGTATGCCCAATTCGATAGGGAAGCCCTGGCCATCATCGAGGGGACCAAGAAATTTCATGATTTCATTTATGGGTGTCCGTTTACGATCGTTATGGATCACAAACCGCTCTTAGGCGTTTTCACCCCTGATAAGCCGTCCCTGCAAATTTTGTTGCCAAGGATGCTGCGGTGGACAATATTTTTACAGGCCTATCAGTTCATGTTGCAACACCGCCCGGGTGCCTCCATTTCTAATGTGGATACACTCTCCAGGTCCCCTGTAGAGTCTGTGGGAAAGGTTTCTGGGGACCAACAAGTTCTGATGATCAAGGTGCTAGAGTCCCTACCCGTGTCTGTTGAGGACATCGCGGCTGCATCCAAGAAAGATGCCATTCTGTCTAAGGTTATGTCATGGGTTCAAAAAGGTTTGTCATCACCCCGTGTGCCCGAGGAGTTTAGGGGGTTCTATATAAAATGGCTTGAGCTGTCATTGGAAAGGGGGTGCTTGGTCTGGGGGGACAGGGTGGTCATCCCCCTAGCAATCTGAGGGAAGATCTTTGGTGCTTTACACATTAGTCATCCTGGCATTGTTCGCTCTAAGGCACTGGTGAGAAGTTATTTCTGGTTGGCCCCGCTGGATTCGGACATAGAGGATTGGGTGGGGCGTTGTCAGGAGTGTCAGTCATCCAGACCCGAGGAGATTCACCAGCCCACCAGGGAGTGGGACATGGCAAAGGGCCCCTGATCGAGGATTTACATTGATTTTGCTGGGCCTTTCTGTGGTGCGTTATTCCTTTTGGTTGTCGATTCCTTTTCTAAATGGTTAGAAGTGGTCCCTGTCACAAACACGTCAGAAGCAATTACAATTCGGAAGCTGCGGAGGCTATTCTGCACCTTTGGGTTGCCCGACATAGTTGTGTCCAACAACGCGTCGGCCTTTATGTCTGCAGAGTTTCAGGACTTCCTCAAACAAAATGGGGTTCACCACATAACGGCCGCACATTTTCATCCAGCTACGAATGGGCAAATTGAGAGGCAGGTTTGATCGGTTAAGGAGGCCCTTAAGAGAATGGGGTCTGGGGATTTAGACTTGCAATTGTGTCAGTTCCTGTTTATCCACAGAATTACCCCTCTAGCCTCGGGGTCTTCTCCAGCCGATTTGTTAATTAAAAGGAAGTTATCTTCAGTCTTTGATTGTTTAGACCCACACAGAATAGTGGACAAGGGGCGAAACCTTGAAGTGTGTAATTCCAAAGGGTTCTTGGTTGGGCAATCTGTATATTATAGGAATTACGCCCTGGGGTCTCAATGGTTGGGGGGGAAAAGAGGTTTTGGAACAGGCCAGTCTCATACAAAGGGCTTATGGATAATGGGTTGGTTTGGAGAAGGCACGTGGACCAAAAGTGCCCCCCATGTTATTGGGCAGAATGCTTCCCCTGAGATGGAGCTGGATGAGTTCCTTGACTCAAGCCATTCTGGGGAAAGCTCGGAGCCCTCGGATTTCGAAATAGATCTGGATTTTTTCAGCCAACCTATACCACTGGGATTGTTGCTGGAACATGTTTCTCCAGGCAGCCCCCCCGAGTGGACTGTTCCCAGAGCCAAAGCTGCGCCAATTTCCAGTCCTCCGGCCTCAGTAGTCAGACCAACCCAAGAAACACTAGGGTCCACCCTTAGTACAGGGCAGCCTGGAGGATCTACGGGAACTGCTAGCACAAATGAGTACCATGTGCCTGTCTCTCTGAGTCCCCCACAGATAGATCGTCCAAAGAGGACCTGTAGGCTTCCCCAAAGGTATGGACGTTGGGTCCCCCATTAGGGGGGAGGAATGTTGTGTATTAAGGTTACTTATGCATTAGCGCGCCTTGCAAAATAGGTGCCAATTTGGCAGCAGCTGATTCGCTAATGTTTTCCCGCTTCTCCGGAAGTCTTGGGTAAATGTAACAACGATGTTCTGTGTATAAGATGTTGTCCCTGCACCTGTTCCTTGTTCTTTGCTACTTGCAATAAACCAATGTTGTTGTTTGAGCTAGCTCTGTCTGAGTAATCCTTCCTGGGTTCAGACACAACACTTTGTTTATTTGTATTTTAATCTCTACTTCAGGATCCCATTTTTCATTTAACATATTCCCCAAATAGACCATTTTATCCACTCTTTCGATTTCTTCTGTTTCTGCCATTGGCTTGCTGTGAGTTGGTGCTCAGCTTATAACAAGATATTTAGTCTCCTTAGTGTTGAGATCCAAACTTGGTGTTGAGATAATTTAGATATTCATAAAATGGAGTGCTTTCAAGCAGTAGTATGTTAGCCAGACTCTCCAGATGTCATTGAACTTCAACATCCATCTATTGGCAATTGGATCATGTTTTAGGCTGATGCGAATTGCAGTCAAACATTTTGAGGACCTCAGTTGTTCCTCCTACTATAAAGAAAGCTACATGTAATATACTTTTGTGAAGAAAACCAAGACTGGTTCAACACTTCAGCTTTCATTGAAATGAAAACCTAGGGAATTTGAATTGTGCTTTGCATAACTGCTGGAAAATGTAAGTTCAGATCCACTTTCCCCTGATCTAGAACTCAACTGTTGGGCCAGTGGCTATGCGAGGTTTTATAAGGTTTATGACCGATATGCTTATTCAGAGTTGGGCCAGGTTATCCTGCTATGGCAATAGAGAAGGCTTTACAGCCCGCAACTCAATGTCGATCATCAAGTGGCAGTTAACTAACCTGACAACCCTGAAGACTAATGGCCTTGGGTGGCAAAGTCCACAGGGAAGGGTGATGGTCCCCAAGTGGATTAAATCCCACTTGAATCCACCTTGATGAAGGGCAGCAGTTTCATCAATACTGGCCTGGAGCTGGTGAGAACTTTGTGTGCCAAAAGGGCTCAGGACCAGAAAGTAACTCGTGGAACTGGATCAGTGGTACAGGTGACACACTGTGATGCAGTAGGCAAATAGAAATCCACTGTTCTCAGTGGACTTCCATTGTTCCCAGAACACTCTTCATGGCTGATCACCATGAGGATAGCCAATGTTCAGAATCGGATATGGCACTTGAAGAAGAATGCTTATTAAAAAGTTGGATGCTCCACTACTGGTCCCCTATCTACCCTCCCTCCATTTTCGTCTCTTTCCAGTGGTGTCTATTCCTTTCATTTGCATAGAAATACAGGAAACAAACATGGCAAGTGTTGCTGGAATGAATCTCCTTCAAGAAATATTTAAAAGGAGAGAAGGAGTGTATGTATCATTCTCATACTTAGTATCATTCTCATACTTAGCTGCTGCGTGCCAGGTACTGGCACTGCTCTGTTTTCTGTTGCTGAAACTCCAGAGCTGTTTCTCTGGTGACTTTCCTACCCCAAACCCATTCCAAACAGCGAGACTCTGTAGCTAACTTCTCGACCAGTCCCAGCATCATCATTGTCTTTGACAGTGGGATAAAAGAACCATGTGTTTTACTCCCCCTCCCCCCCCCACTTTCTGGACAGCGCAGATAGTTGCTTTTGCATTTTCTTCTTGTGCTCTTCCTAAAAAAACAGTGTAATTGTTTTTGAATCCAGATGGACAACATCAAGCAAAATTGAGATTCTGGTTTGAGCTAACTGTAATGATATTGATCTTTATCTAAAGATTGTATCATTCCTTCCTGTCACACTTCACCCTCTGCCTCTCACCATCAGTGTCTGTCACCACCTTGTGGGGCAAATCAGCCCTTATGAGCTCACCTTGTGATTCCACTTGGCGCAGGCTAGTGAGTGCGCAGGTCTTAGATTACTCAAATTAGGTAGCAAAAACATGGCCCTCTCAGTGTGGCCCAATCAGCTCTTTAATCCCAATTCAATAGACACAAAGGATCTATATTTTATGAAGTTTATTAAATAAGTTAAAGTAATGAATACAGCACAGGAAATCAACTTTGCAAACTAGTCATTCATAGAATACATACAAAAATAAGAAACTTAGCTGGTTACTCAGTCCCTTCAGGCCTCCTGGCTCACAGACCCATTTCTGTGTGGCTCCCCCATGGCTTCCCCGATTAAAGAGGAAGAAAAAAGCCTCCCACCTTGGTTTTTATTCTTTTGATATCAATCCCCACAAGTGAGAGACCTCATCCAATTGGAGGTAGTTTATACTAGGCTGGCGAGAAAGTGGCAGGCTCCCCCTCTCACACGGGAAAAGAATCCACAGTCTATCACACAGCTGGCTGTTTATCTCTCTCTCCAACACAGGTTTCCAGCAAGTCTCTAGCAAGCCAGTCTAAACAAAGTAAACATGCTAGGTCCCATCCTTGAATGAGCAGAAGCAGAGTTGTATTTAGTGGGTAAAAAGCTAATGAAGAAGTGTAGCACAAAGCCAGGTTTTTCATTACACTAACCTTTTTTAAAAAAAGTTCAGCTGTGTTTTTTTTTTCTTCCCCTGGCAGTAATGGTAACAACAGTAGCTGGAGCAGTCTTGGTTTAGAAGGAGATATGTATGAGGAGAATTTATCCTTTCCAACATCAGACAGGTTGGTCGAGCCAAGACATTGAAACAGGCTCGTTCCTCATAATGCATGAAGTCATTCTTTTTTTCCAAGACAAAAGAAGCTGGCATAAATGAAATGTGATTCATTTCATCTAATCAGATGCTTTTTCATCCAATCATGGTTTTCCTTAACAAATTCACACTGAATGGGTCCATTTTACTGTGCTATGATGTGAATGTCCTGGCGAAATGAGAATCATCAGAACACTTTTATGCATGTCTGCTTGCTATTGTAGATGCTTCCAATTATTTCTTCATATAAATAAGAGCTTGCTTCCTACAAGATTTCAGATTTTTTTGTTTGCTCCAAGTTATTATTAGAACTTTTCCAAACAATGTAGTATAAAATAAAGCTAAATATCTTTAAATAAGTGGTAGAATTTTCTGAACTGTTACTTTGGAGATTTGCAAATCATGTAACAGGAAATGGTGTGAGAAGCAATGTTTCTTTTCCACAATCATTCCTTGATACTTTGGCCAATTCATAATATTTTCCCTTGAATATTCATCTCTTCAGAGTAAAATATGTTTGCAATATCATAATTTTAGTTATTTTTCCCCTCTATCCACCCTCAGTGATGGAACAGAAGATAAAGAAGATGATCTTAAGGATAGGACTGAAGGTAAAATTAAATAGGACGAGGGACTTATTCTGGAAATGGTGTAAGTAAAATTAGGTTTACAGTAAATTTTGATAAATTTTATGTCACGAGAGAAGGCTCTTCAGGAATAACTGCCTTTTTATCTATTATGTATTGGAATCTGCTGTGGACTGCTATTTGGAGAAATTACAATTTTCTTGGAGGTTTGTGCTGCATATTCTTTTAAAGCAAAGACTGAATACAAAGCCCTTAGTTCCTCTTTATGGACACTACCTGACACAAATTCCTAAAATAGTAGAACATAGATTAATCAGCAGTCCCCACAAAACATCTTGAGCCATCTGACCATCTATTACAGGTTTCTCAACCTACAGGCTGTACCCGGCCCACAACACCATTTCATGTGGCCCACATTGCTGCCACCACCAGGAGCAGATGCGTTTATGACAGCCGCAAATGTGCCCACGGCTGTCATAAGTGCGTTTACAACAGCCGCAAATGCATTTTATGGCAGCATTTACTACAGGGGGAACCACCAGTCTGGCCCGCTCAGCTCTCTGAAGGGGCATGGTCCAGCCCGTGGCTTGAAAAGGTTGAGAACCCCTGATTTATTAGATAGGAAAGTTTTAGTTTCCACATAGTGAGGTATTTGCAGAAAGTAGGGAGATGGAAGAAATAGCTGAACTGCCACTTTGTCCTCTTCCTACAAATGGAAGTGGTTGGAAATAATCCTGATTGACCTACAGTAATATTGTTAATAATTATTGTGTGACTACAAACCAGTGGTTGCATACCTCCATGAATTTTTACACACACAACACATGTGAGTGTGCATTTGGAATTTTGTTGTAAAATTTTTGCTGTGCTGTTTTTAATATTGTGAGCCACCCAGAATCATTTTGAGTTGGGCAGATATACAAATTGGAAAAATAAAATAAAATAAATAAATAAAATTTACCAAATGCTTCTATGTTGCATTCTTGTTTTAGGTCAATAGGACTCGAGCCTGGTATAAGGCCATTTCATAAAGAGCAATCTCTTTGAGCATATGTACAATAGTTCTCCTTCCTCAAATGTGGGGAATTAGAGCTTTTAGCTCAGGGAATCACCTTAGGCATCATTTTAGGAACATAGGAAACTATCCTAAGCTAAATCAGGCCATTGGTCCACATAGCTGAATATTGCCTACACTGAATAAGAGTCATTATCCATAATCTCAAATAACATTCAGGGATTAAATTGAGGCTCATTTTATATGCAACATGAACTCTGTTGCTGAGCAATAACTGTTTTTGTACAGTATGTTCCTAAATCCACACATCATTATGAAGCCTGGGTAAAGTTTGCTAATATATGTGATAAAACTTGCAAAATTTTACATCACAATTACTTGAGAAGTAGAGGACTAAACACTATAATTCAGCAAATAAGCTGAAAAAAACAACAGATATTTTCTGCTGGATCTGGAAAATGATCCATTTTGTCTAGCATTATGTTTCCTGCAGCAGTACACCAGAAGCTCTGGGAAGCTCAGAAGTAGGACTAAGATTTGGATTTGGATGGAGTAGGACTGTCCTTGATAAATCAGATTCAGAATTTTGGAATACACCTGTTAATCTTAGATGGTCAGATAGTTCAGGAAGACCTAGTCTAGCCACTGTGATTCACATCTTTGTTGGTGGAAAAGGTGATCCAAATTCTGATAGTAAGAGTATTGGTAAATCCTTATCCTTGAGGACGTATTATACCTATTTTACTACTACTGTGTTAGTCTACATGCACAGTTCAATGATTGTCTTGACCTTTAAGCTCAAAATGTAGAGTCATACCTACCAGACCATATTCTCCCGTATCAGTTTGCTTGATCCTTAAAATTGGTCAAGAAGGCATGCAACTCAAATGACTGCAGTTGTGGCTAATTATATAGTTCCCTTGGACTACAGTTCTTGTTTTCTGCTTCTTGGCGCAGTAATGGGAAAAATGAAATAACTGTTGGAAGCTATTAAACACAGAACCATTACATATCCACTATTCATTTATAAAGTAGACTGAACGCTGGCTTGATCTAGTCTATACACTGGCCAAATCCTATTGTGTAACTTTGCACTGGAATAGTACAGATAGAGTGCTGGAAGCATTTAGTTTAAAGTAATTAAAAGCTTTATTTTCCCCTTCTTCTTACGTTCTGAGGCTTCCCAGGCTTCCATTTACCCTGCTGAGCCTTTTAGAGCCTCTTAGAACCTTTGTAATTGAGAAAGCCTTTAATAGTAAAAATAATAATAATCACTGCCTCTGGAATCAGGACTGCTGACAGCAATCTAATGCTGATTTTTATTTTTATTTTGCTATTAAAGATCTCTATTCCTTTAGTAATCTTTTTATTATGTTAAATTAAATGCTTCCACACTGGTTACACCATGGTAAGTTTTGGCTAAAAGAGCTTGTGTATTGATTGGCTAAAATGAGACATATATTATAGTCACATTTATGTGAATCTTAGCACAGTTATGTTCAACTTCCAGACATACAGCAGAGATGCGAGAATGGTTTTTCCTGGGTGCTGGATTGCACTCCAAAACTAAGTGATGGATAATGTTTGGGATGAAATCTCACCACCAGCCCCTTGGGTTCTTCAACACAATCTCACCTTACCCTGACACTACTTTTCCTCCATGCAGCAGAAAGCATGAGGAATGTCGTCAGGGTCAGGGCTCAAACTGGAGATAGTTTCCAGTTGGAGCTTTTGTGGAGCAGATGCAGGGAGAGAAATCTGGTGTCCTCTGAGATGATGGATAGCTGTCTGATTTCCCCTCTCCCTCTCACATTCACCATTAGAGAGGCAAACAGGGAGAAAATACTATCGTTATTTCAGAACACATATTTATAAAAACAGTAGACTAATGGGAAGGAGGGTGGGACTTTGAAAGAGGAGGAAGATTTTCAGATTCCTAATGGGCCCAATCTGGATACAGCCCACAAGCCAGAGGTTCTCCTTGGACATTCCATTCTTTTTTAAAACACACACATACCACAATTGACTTTTGTGTTTGTGTTTATTTTTTGAATATAGGTTGCTGAGATAACTTTCTGTTATGAGGCACCATATAAATGGTTTCAATAAATACATTAAATATATGCCAATATAACTCACTCATTCTTTAGTGAATTCAATATGACAGCAAAAGTCCACAATTCCTTAACTGTTTATCTGCAATACTGGTATAATGGTAAACGAGTTATTGATTGTGACAGTTTATTTAGAACTCTATAAAGATAATATTATTTTACCAAAAAACATCAATATGACAATGTCACTTCAGCTTGCCCTATTTTCCTTATGAGCAAGAATTTACTCATTGACTTGTATAGTTGATTAAATATTAGACTGAATTGTGGGATTTTCACTTTCATTCTGTTCTGTTTATAACAGGGTTAGGAAGCACAGAAAAGACACTGGTAATCATAAATGTTGATATAGGACTGCACACGGTTGATTCCCAGCTGAGAATGGCACTGCAGTGGCTGATTGCTTCAGAAACAGATGTGGCTGAACTTCATTTTCATAATGAATCACCAAAGGATCTTGTTCTTGTAAGTAATTTAAGGGTTGTTGTAATGTGCTGTCAAGTTGCCCCCAACATATGGCAGCCTTATGAATGAACAGTCTCCAAAATGTCCTGTCCTCAACAACCCTGCTGAGCTCTTATTAACTCAAGCCTGTCGCTTCCTTTAAGGAGTAAATCCATGTCATATTTGGTCTTCCTCTTTTCCTGTTACCTACAACCTTTCCCAGTATTATTGTCTCCAGTATTATTGTCTCTAGAGATCTACCTAAAGTATGGCAGCCTAAATGTTGTCATTGAGAAAATTCAAGCTTGATTTACTCTAGGACCTGTTTATTTGTCTTTCTGACAGTCCAGGGTATCTGCAAAGCTCTCCTCCAGCACCATATTTCAGACAAATATATATTTTGTCTGTCATTTTCTTTACTCTCCAGCTTACAATTAAGGGCTGCTGTATAAATTGTGGCTGCAATCCTTCAGCGATGCTTATAACTTCTCAAATGGTATTAACAAAGAGCTGACCCATCTTCACAGGTCCAAATACAGTGATACCTCATACAACGTCCAAACTTGGTTCCACAAGTTTGGACTTTATACAGATTTGGACTTTGTATGAGGCATACAAAATCCTAGCCGCGATGCCTCATACAACGTCCAAGTCCTTCCCGCGATGCATCGTACAACGTCGTTTCTATAGAGATACATTGTACTGTAACAGCACAGACTTCAGGGCAAAGTGAAGGAAAAGACAGGAAACTGACAGAACTTTAAGAAATCATTGTCTAAAGACTAAATACATTACAAAAACATGTCAAACAACCCTGATTGTCCAAGAACCTGAAGAATGCTGCAAAAATCCCAGGAATGCTTCTAAAAATTCTGACGAAAAAATTCAAAAAAATCCAAAACCGCGCTCAAAACTACTCCTAAACACTCTTCACCTCGTGCAAAACCCACAAGAGCAATGCACGCATGTGTCCTGCCTTTTATACTCCCAGGCACAATGCAACCTGGGAAAAACCTCAATGCCTCATACAGCCGGGGATGCATTTTATGGCAGCGTTTACAGTAGGAGGAACCACGTGACCTGCCCGCTCAGCTGTCTGGGAGGCATGGTCGGGCCCATGGCATGAAAAGGTTGGGAACCTCTACACTAGGCAGTGCTCCTTCTCTAATCCTGAAACTAAAATGATTTGTCCCCTTTGCTTCTTGTTTCTTTTTTTAAACAACTAATAAGAGCATTGTATTGCTGTTGAGGTTTTTTTTGAAAAGAAGAAAGCTTTTGAGTGAGGAAAAGGAAAAAAAATTCTTCCCCTAGAACTTTTTTTGAAAAGGTTCCACAACAGTGATCTAAAATACTGTACAAGACTTAAAGTCATGGAGAAATGTACTAATATTAGAAAAGCAAAAGGTTCTGGAGAATGAGAAATGAACAAGAAACAGATCATGTTGACTTATGCTTCCATTTTCAAAATATTATAAACTTCTAAGAGATCTGGTAGGCTAAATCCCTCTTTCCTCTGTCAGCATCCATCTCCACTAACATTCTGTAGATTTTGTAATGTCATAGGAAATCTCATGGGGGGAAAGGTGGCCTGCATATAAGCCTAAATAAATAGTGCAGTGATGCACTATAAAAAAAATTACTACCCACTCGGTGGGCGTGGCTCTCTGTGGGCATGGCTATCTGTGGGCATGGTCTCAACCCCCCCCCCCCCAAGAAAAAAGAAAGAAACCTACCTTGCTCTCTTGCTTCGCGGAGATGAGGAGGAGTCCCAGAGCAGTCAGGCGCTGCTGGCGGGTCAGCCCCTGACCGTCCAGGCGTGTTTTCACCAACGGCGCTGCTGGGAGGTGAGCGGGGTGGGCTGGTGCCGGCCTCCCCCTCCCAGTGCCACCGGAAACGCATCTCTGTCGGCGGCACTGCTGGGAGGTGATCAGTGTGGGTTGGTGGTCTGGTGCTGGCCTCCCCTTCCCAGCACTGCCAGAAATGCGTCCCATTCGCCTCGCCCAGGGCCGAAGGCGCACAGGAAGTGCGGAGGTGAGTGCGCCTTCGGCCCTGGGCTATGCGCATGGGAAGTGTTGCCGGCGGTGCTGCTGGGAGGTGAACGGGGTGGGGGGGTGGTCTAGCGCCGGCCTCCCCCTCCAAGCACCGCCGGAAACACGTCCTATTTGCCTCGCACAGGGCCAAAGCCACGAGGGAATTGCAGAGGTGAAAATGCGCTTTCGGCCCTGGGTGAGGTGAATGGGACGCATTTCCGGCGGCACTAGGAGGGGGAGGTCAAGAGGTGACTGGCTAAGTGGTCGTGGCCTGGAATTTCTGCTACCGGTTCACAAGAACCGTTCAGACCCGGCCTCAGTACATCACTGAAATAGTGGTTTGATAAACAGTTGTTACAATTTTTTTTCTTTTCTCTTAAACCTACAACTAGTATTGCTGAACTCTTTCCTTATTTTGAGGTAGGGCATTTTCTTTCAACTAATATCTACGAGTCTTCCTAAGCTTGTTCTGGAGGTAAAGGTAAAAGTCACCCTTGTTCAAAAGCCAGTTGTATCCGACTTTAGGGCTCATCTCTGTTTATAGCCAAAGATCCAGTGCTATCTGCAAATGTTTCTGTGGACATGTGGCAGGCATGTCTAGACACTGGAGTGCACAGAACGCTGTTTACCTTCCCACTGAAGTGGTCCCTATTTATCTACTTACAATTTCTTGCTTTCGAACTGCTAGGTTGGCAGGAGCTGGGACAGAGACGGGAGCTCATTCCGTCATGCAGTATTCAAGTCTTGACTTGCTGATCTGCCGACCTTCCAGTCGTCAAGTTCAGCATCTTAACCATTTGAGCCACCCATCCCTGTGTTTTGGAGACACAGATCAAAATGGTGCTGTGTATCCTCAGTGCCTAACAGAAGTGTTCTTATTAGGGGACCCAACCAATCAGCTTGGAGTTCCTGTTTGAAACTTTCAGAGGAGTAATCTTTTCTTCTTTTTATATCTTTGTTACATAAGCCTGAAAGTCCTGATTGTAAATGAGCATAATTAATCACAAGCATACTTCTTCTAACCAATGCTTTAAAGGTTTCTGCAACTTGTTAGGCACTCAGCCACATCACTTCTGTCTCTACCCCTTCTGCTCAAACTCTATTTTTGTTTTTTTAAAGAGACACCCCAAAATGCTCTGCCTTGGATGAAAGGAAAAATGTATTTAGCATGAGCACAGAGGTTTACTCTCCATACGCTGAAAGGCTCTAACATTTAATATATCCTTAAAGCTCAGAGAGACTTGTAAAGATTATTCTTTTAATTTAGAAATTCCGTTGTACATACCAAGTTTTCTGGATGTGTTAAAAGCACTACATCATACCTGTCAACCGTGGCTCCGGAAAATACGGGACCTGCGCAGAACAGTTCTATGCATGCGTAGAAGGCTTTTACGCTTGCGTAGAACCCTTCTACGCTTGCGTAGAATCCTTCTACACATGCGTAGAAGGCTTCTACGATCCCCTTCTGCGCAGATCGCCTTCTATGCATGCGTAGAAGGGTTCTACGCAAGCCTAGAAGGGTTCTATGCATGCGTAGAAGGCAATCTACGCAGAAGGGATGCGCAGTACCTCTTTTTCCCCCGCTGCCAATTCCGGGGTTTTGGCAGCTGCGGGCGGGAAATGGCGCAAATCAGCGCTGAAAATCGGGAAATCCCGGCCAATCCGGGAAGGTTGACAGGTATGCACTACATTCATTTTTGTTTGGAAAATATACTTTTTCCCCACAAGGTACACAACAATCCAAAGTCAGGTCATCAATCTGTAAATTTCTTATTTCCCAAGTGATAGATCAGGCATATAGAGTTGGTCAAGCAGTTTTAAATGGGAATGTTCCCAACCTTTTTTTGATTTCACAGAGTAATGCCATATTTGGATAGTTCTGAATATAACCAGATCTGCGCCTCTCATTGGCACAAACCGTGAATGCTATTTTGCAGTAGCTGTTGCTGTAGCACTAATTTTAAAAACTGATCTTATTCTATTTCTTTTCACTTTAACTTTGAATGGATATGTATAATGATTGACAGACCGTTTTCCTTAAAAAAAAAAGTTGAGTCTGGGATCGTACCAGCCAGGACGCTTTTACCTGCGAAGTCTGGCCTGGATTTTTCTAAATACAAGATAAGCCCTGAGATATTAAATACCTCAGTCCCTGTTCTGTCTTAACAAATTACAGCCTCACCTCTCCCTGGGGTTAGCTAATAAACAGTGCTTCGCCCTATTCTTGGTAGCTTGTAGATAACTAAAAACAAACCAACTCACCTTTACTTGTGTGAGGAAATTCAAGGGCTTGGATTTAAAAAAAAAGGTTTATTTTAGTAACACTGAGGTACAGTAAAACCTTGAGTTACAAATGGCTCTACTTATGAAAAACTCGCGAAACGAAAGGAAATCTCGAAAAAAAATTGCCTTGAGATACAATTTTTTTTCAAGATACAATTTTTTTGGAGGTTGGGGTGTCTTCTGAAGCTTCCCATGCCAGTGGGAGGGTGTTTGAAGCATTTTTGAAAAATTTTTGCCATATTTTGGCACTGCAAGAAGCTTTCCCTGCAACCAGGAAGTGCTGAAAATTCCCTTCTCTGGAACAGCTGCTCAATGGGTACTTTTCCTCCAATTACCAGAGGTGGCCGTTAGATGGCGCTGTTGGAAATGTGCTGAATATGCATTGAAAACTAAAATACACGTCCGGAACTCAGAAAAAAGCCAAATAAACATCTTTTATTTGTTCAAATCTCTTTATAAAGTGACCAAAATGCAGCAAAAAATTCCAAAGTGCACTTTATCAAGATTTTTGAACAGAAAAAATACAGATTTTTTTGTTTTGTTTTTTTGAGCTCCAGAACGGATTTTTCCCTTTCAATGCATTCCTATGGGAAACCACATTTCAAGATATGAATTTTTCAAGCTACGAAACACCTCAAGGAATGAATTAATTTTGTATATTGAGGTTTTACTGTATTTACAAACAGCAACAGTCAGAAGATTTCAAAAAGGGGGAAACATGAACGGTAGCTTCATCAAGCACCTGAAACACTACAGGCAAGACAGATCAGCAATTTACCCACACATTGGCAAAATAATAAACCTATCTTACTATTCTGGAGAAGACTTCTTAGGTTGAAATCACCCGCCGTGACCTTGATGCCACAGTTGTCACATTAGCTCAGGTGGAGATGTCCAGTGAGACTTCCACTCGGGTCCCTTGGGAGCAGTTTCAGCTTGTGTTATCTGAGGAGGTGGACAAGGTACTTGCTTGCTGTAAGCCCACTACCTCTTGTTTTGACTCTTGCCCATCATGGCTAGTAAAATCTACAAAGGAGCTGGGGGAGAGGCTGAGGAGTATTATTAACGCCTCACTGACTGAAGGCGTTATGCCTTCCGGTCTGAAAGAGACTTTGCTACGCCCTCTCCTGAAGAAAGTGAATTTGGCCACAAATGTCTTTAACAACTATAGATCTGTGGCCAATATTCCTTTCCTGGGCTAGGTCATTGAGAGGGTGGTGGCAGACCAGCTGCAGGTGTTCTTATATGAAACCAACTGCCCTGGATCCATTCCAGTCAGGCTTTAGGCCTTGGCATGGCACCAAAAACACCCTGGTCGCACTGCAGGATGACCTTTGAGAAGCCGATAGAGGAACATCATCTATTCTGGTGCTCCTGGACCTCTCAGCGGCCTTTGCTACCATTGACCACATTATTCTCCTGGGACAACACTCTGAGTTGGGGTTAAGGACACTGTTCTACAGTGCTTCTGCTCCTTTCTGGGGGGGTCGCTTCCAGAGAGTTCAGCTTGGGGAGTCCATGTCAGATTCTTGGACCCTGCAATGTGATGTCCCCCAGAGGTCTATCTTCTCCCCATTTCTATTTAATATTTATGTTAAGCTGCTGGGAGGGCTCATCCAGGGATTTGGAGTGCGGTGTCACCAATATGCAGATGACACCCAACTTTACCTCTCCTTTACATCTTCTGCAGTGGAAGCGGTCCAGTGCCTAGACCAGGATTTCTCAACCTTGGGCTATCAGATGTTCCTGGACTTCAATTCCCAGAAGCCCTGATCAGCAGGTGTACTGAGTTAGGCTTCTGGAAATTGAAGTCCAAGAACACATGGGGTGCCAAGGTTGAGAAACCCTGGTCTAGACGACTGCCTGGCCGCTGTTATGACTTGGACCAGTGCTAATAAGCTGAAGCTGCACCCAGACAAGATGGAAATGCTATTGTTGGGGGGGGGGGGCGCGTCTGCCCTTCTTGGAGACTGGCTCCCTATGATGGGGGGAATCGCACTCTCCCCTAGGGACCAGGTGTGCAATTTAGGGGTCATATTAGATCAACATCTGACCCTTAAGGCACAGATTGCAGTGGGTTCTTTTCCTACATTTGCCCAGCTGCATCCCTTTTTGGACAAGTGGTCCCTCACAACAATCGTCATCTCACTTGTAGTCTCTCATATTGACTACTATAATGCTCTCTCTACATGGGGCTTATCCTGTCCCTGCTACATAGACTTCAACAAATCCAGAACGCAGCAGCCAGGCTGATTACAGGATTGAGAAAAATTGAACATATCTACCCAGCCTTAGCAGGTCTGCACTGTACCCATTCCTTTCCATATCGGGTACAAGGTGTTAGTGCTAACATTTAAGGCCCTATACGGGTTGGGACCTTCTTCCTCAAGGTCTGTAGCCCGCATCACTCACTCTTCTCTGTTGGCGCAGCTTCAGGTGCCGACTCTGAGACTGGCTAGAAAGGTTGGGACAAGGAGAAGGGCCTTTTTGGTGGCAGCACCAATGCTGTGGAATTCCATTCCACATAAGCTATGCCAGGCTTCTTCGCTCCAGTCATTTAAAAAGCAATGGAAGACACTGCTTTTCGAGGAGGCCTTTGCAAACGTCCTGCCTATCCTGGGCTGTTAGAATATTTCCCGGCTCCTACTTGTCCCAATTAGGTTGTGTGGTCAGGGCTTTGGATTGCGGTACTTTTTTCCATTATAATGTTTGGTGATGTTTTGATTGTAAGTTGTATGGGTTTTAATTTTTAATAATTTTTGATTGTTGAATGAGGGATTTTATTATGTTAGCCGCCTTGACTAGGGATAAATTTTTCCCTAGTGGGGCGGGATATAAGTGCAATTAATAAATAAATAGAATAAAAATAATTCTTACTTCTACTCAACTGGGTGATTCCAGGATGGCAGCCATTTTTAAAACAACTCCAATTTCTTCTCCTTTTTCTTCTCCTCAGGGTTTCCAGAACCTTCCCCATCAGTCATTCATTCTCCACCAGTCCTAGTCCATAATGCAAATGAATGGCCTCTTCTCCAACATTCTGTTTCTGCCCACTGCTGGCAGTCTTTGCTATTTTTGCCTGCACTTTTACCAAGGCAATTCTCCTTCCCCCCCACCCCATTCATTCTGACCAATTACTCTGCACATGCTTTCATACATCCATTTACCCTAAGTACATTAATTCCTTACAATATGTTTTTTAAATAATATATTTTAACTACATTTTAAGCATTTTTTTATAAAATTGCCTCTTGCTTTACTGTGCTGGTCATAGATCATAATAAAGTGATTGATTGAACTAAATCTGAATTTGATAGTAATTTGTAGTAATGCCTAATATAGAATAGAAGGCAAAGGGCCAGGTTTCTGCTTGCTAGAGGAAACAGCAAAATTGAAACTTATTTCTCAAGCATCCTTAAGTGATTTCTTGAGAAATGAGACTTAAATTCATCAGACACTAGCACCAAGGGTAGTAGGGACAGAGAACTCAATATCTCCATATTGGGGTTGCTATGGGCTTCCCAATAAAGGGGAACTAGGGTGAGAGCAAAATGTGATGTCTTTCTGCACCAATGAAATCTAGAAACAGATACAGACACCAGGAGGTATTTGTTCACATTGGTTCTTTCCAATTGAAAGGTGGGCAAAAGTTGCTTATAAATCCCCTGAGCATTTGCAACTTTATCTGTGCCCTCTTCTGAACTCTCAACTTATATTCACATTCTCTATATCTCATTGTACAGTAAAATCTCGCATAAAGAGTGCCTCGCTTAGAGACTAACTTGCTTAAAGAGCAGAATTTTTTCTGAATGGTCCGCTCGCTTAACAACTAAAACCAACAAAAAACTTGCTTAACAGCTAAATCAGGGTTCGCAATCCCCCACACGAGAAGTCACAATTGGTCACTTACAATGGTGTTTCACTTAAAGAGCAAACTAACTTAAAGAGCAATCCTATAGAACACATTATGCTCTTTAAGCAAGATACCACTGTATATTGTTTACTTAACATAGTCAGGAATAAGATTTAGGATTAGTAGATTCCTACATTAATAAGTTATAATTATAAATCAACAGGGGAATATTATGATATATTTGATTTAGTCCCATTTGTGGTATATCAAGCAGGGAAAAAATATTTTGTTATTTATATAAACAGATATAGATTTATTAATAGATTTTTTGTCTCTGTGTGTCCATGTGTGGTTTAATTGGAAGAGCTTGTGTTCTGCTGTAGCAGATTCAGATTCTGTTCTTTTTTGGGTAGAGTCTACAGGCAGAAGTAGTAGTCCCTTGGAGAAAGCTGCAGGAATGCTGCCTGCACCCACTGTAGCAACTTCTACTCAGAGAAGCGGGAAAGAAAAAGACAGCCTACAACAGCTATTTTGATCACCTTCCAAATGAAATCTGTCACCCAGCTTCCTTGTTCAGCACTGACACTGTGAAAGAGCAGGAGGCAGCAGTGCAGGGTGTGTGCATCTCTAGTTTAAGGTGGGACAGATGTGATTGAACCTCATATATGCTCCAGTGACATCTTTGTGCAATGCTGCCAGGAAAAGGGGCAAAAAAGATGATGAAGAAGGCAAATTTTCCTTAAAAGCTGATGAACCAGAAAAGGACAAGGATGGCATTGATACCCAGATTGACACTGTCAGCTTGGAGAGAGTAGCAATGCTATGGCTTTTGTGGCTGGAAAGAGATTTATGAAGGGCACTAGACATTGCTCCATCATATTCAAGGAAGCTCCCAATCAAAATCCAAGAAGCAGGCTGTGAGGTTCTCTTCAAACAATCTGTGCAGAACCTCTTTAGCACAGACACTCTTTATTAGGGAAAATCTCCATTTGGCTCCAGTTAGTTATCTACTGTAGGTGGTTGACCTTAAAAATGCTGACTTTGCCTATGTTCTGTTATCTGCTTGTACACTTTGGATTATCAATATTCTCTGGGATACTAGGACATTTGTCTTCAAGAGGTTGTTCTCGCCTGAAAGGACTGGAACCCTTAGGACAGGGGTGGCCAACCTTTTTGCACCATGGGCCTGACCACGCCCCCGAAACAGCTGAATGCACCAGATCACACACCCCTTTAGTGGGAGCGGGCGCATTTATGGCGGTTATTAAAGATGCAAGATTCTTTTCAGTTTAAAGAACAATTTTTGCCATTGAAACTGATGGAGAAGAAATAGGAAGTAGACATGCAGGTTTCTTTCTAGTAGTGTCGCCGCTTTGAAGTTCTCAGTGAAATACATCTTTTAGCCTGTCGATCATAATGTTAATAAGTATGCTATGAGGATATATAGAGAGAGTGCCAAGCTCTAGTCAGGTAGACTAGATGAAAGTCCTCTCCCCAG
This sequence comes from Bradypodion ventrale, assembly GCA_035047345.1. NCBI lineage: Eukaryota > Metazoa > Chordata > Lepidosauria > Squamata > Chamaeleonidae > Bradypodion > Bradypodion ventrale. The sequence goes on from JAWDJE010000003.1 coordinate 181,303,447, forward strand.
CTGAATGGCAATACTAGCTTTGCCTACTTCTAGAACAGCCCCATTCTTAGTAGCATGTAATCTGGCATCCCATCATGAGGATAGCTCAGCTTTCCAACTGAAATGTGTTCTCCAGACCTGCTTTGAAAGTATTGATGGTGATTTGATGTGCAACTTCTAATGTGTTTTAATTTAAGGATTATATTTGGTGATGGTTGATTCAGAAAGATCACAGTCTCTAGGACCATGGTCCGGGCTTCCTGCTTTGTTAACAGTTATGTGATAAACTGAAATTCAGTATGTGAAAGTTTTTCTGCCATTGTATTCTAGATGCTGGGGGTGGGGAGCTCTACCTGTTAATTTTTTTCTTAATAAAATCATTGAAGACTGATGGAGCACTGAAAAACAAGACAAGACAGGATAAGAAGAAGTCAGTGGGGGGGGGGGGAAGCAGCAGTAAGGTAAACAAAATGGAAAACACAAAATGAGAAACAGTGAAGGAATACAGGATGCCAACCATTAATCATCTTCCTACAGCCAGATTTAGAGCCACTATGATCAAATAAAAGCTTGTTAATTCTGTGTACTGCATAGCATGACATGGGCTTAGTTCTCACAGACAAAGCTGAGATAACAAACCTGGGCAGTGTCTGTATCACTTTGATTGCATGTTCCTCCTAAAATAGTCATGTATAAGCATATCTCTGAGGTTGAAGCCTTCTTCCTGGAATATAAATTGCTTTGTTTTGGTTTGGTTTTGACGAAGGATCTGTATTGGTTGTTTCTGCAGGAACACAGTCAGTCCTATGAGACCCAACAAGTATTCTGATGATTTGATCTTAATCTCCTGTGGGTTCGATCAATTAGGTCAAAAGAAACATCCAGAAACTGCATAATTTCAAAGGGTTTTTAAATTCAAAATTAGAAGTAGCTTTGATTTGTCAGTGTCTTCCTGCCCATTCACATGTGTTTCTGTTCAAAGTACTAGACAATGAAAATGCTTTGCTCAGACCCTCTGAGGGAGGAAAGTGTTTGAAGTACATGAACTTAGCTTGTAGTTGGAAATTTCAACTTTTTGCTTTGTGGACCTTTATGCCTCCTAAACTTGCAACTCTGGAGTCAGTGGTTTCCATTGAGAATACAATCCATACACCAAAGAAACCACATTTTATGTCATGGAAGAACAGGGGAACAGAGAGCGAGAGACAGGCATTTTCTAGTTTGCATATTCAGTTTATTGCCAGTTATTGGAAAATAGTGATTAAATGTATTAACTTGTGTTCAGAATCTTTCACTGCTGCTGTTGCCCATTACCCACATTACTATGGCCCACAAGGTTGCTGGAAATGTCACTCTGAAGAGCATCTTTAAGAAATCAAAACAACAAAATTATCGGGACTTTGAGACTGTCTTGTTTTGACAGCTGTAAAATATTAACCTTTGCTGCCTTTTGGGTTTAAAACTGGTTGCCAGTTTCTTTTTTGAGGAAGGAATATTTATTTAATATCTATGAGAACACCCCCTCAATGTAGCACAAACAAAACAAAGATAAATTGCTTGCTTAGAAATACTCTATTTCTTGAAGGGGGAGAGTTGGAAATTAAGTGGAAGAAAGTAATTTGCTCCAATGGTCATCATTTATCCTCACAAGTGGGTTAGGGGAGAAGTAGCAGGAAAAGAGAATGATTGAGATCAATCAAGTTTCTGTGTCAAAAGAGGGGTGATGGATTTCTCAGGACTAATTTTGAAAAATGAAATCTTGCATGATAATAACGCCATATCTTTCCAATCAATGCTTTACTGCAGAGCCTCTCAAATATAAGTTTTACACTCAAATTAATATTTTTGTTTTGCTCCTAGCTTTCAAAGAGATTGCAAGAAAAAGGCTGGAAAGTAGGAGACCTCTTTCAAGCAGTGCTGAAGTACTGTGAAGTAATGGAGAATGCTGATGGGGAGAGAGCTTTGGAAAACAGAACATTCTTTGGGTGGCTTCAAGAGCATGTTTGACAACCATGCTGTTGCTTCACTTCATGCTTCCTTTGGAAGGATGGGAATATGTATCATATAATGTAACTAGCAAATGTCATGTTCGTAATGTGAGAAACTTTGGAGTGGAAGTAAATGTACCTGTATTGTTAAGTGCTTTGTGATGCTATGTATGCTTTCTATCCAATACATATCCTCAGAATGAGTATCTTCTCCATTTAGCCAGTTCAATGAAGCTTATACCGATGCTGTGTTCAACCTGTTGTAGTAATAAGGATAACTTTGTCATGAATGTTAATAAGGATTTCACTCAAGCTAAGAAGTTACACTGTCAATCTACTACTTTTTCTCCCTCCATTTTTTGCCTCTTTTCCTCTCTTCCCCACCTTTTTTTCAACTCCAGGAAGGATTTAGTGAACAAAGTCCATAGTTTGTTTGCCAATTCTCTCTCTCACACATACACACACAGAGAGAGAGAGAGAGAGAGAGAGAGAGAGGAGCAGAAGAGCAAAGAGGGTTGCTGTCCTCAATGTGTGGGCCTAAATACTCGGTCCTGTAAAACAAAGTGTGTTCTTTTCTCATTTGTGAAGGTTGGTGGAAGGTGAGGAATGGGACAAATACTTTTTCTACAATGCTCCAACAATTTGATAACTTATTTAGGATCCTTTAGTAAGAGCATTTAAAGAAAATATGTTTAGAAATACTTTTTCTTTCTTTACAGAGATGTGTACCTGGGGTTCTCTTTCCTCCATACACAATTAAAGAAGCAAGCTGGTAGCCCCAGAATTATTAAACCATCATTAGCTGGACATTTGTGCTTCACAAAGTGATATCAAGCAACATATCTGATTTTCAATCTCTAGAGGACCAGTGTTGTATGTTTGCTTATCTTTGAGAACTTTTTTGTAGAAAGCTTAATATTGTTTTTATTAAGATTGGTTGAGAATACAGCAATGCAGAAATGGAGTTTTCCTATCAAATACAGTATCGCTACATAGCTATTGTAATAAACTTAATTTTGGAGAAAGAATAATAAAAATGAAGGCTCTCCCACACTATGCTCTGGGTCAAGCTGATATGGAGAGCTATTTGCACTTGGCTCTCTAACCATATCAGAGGTTAATTCAAGGGCCATCCTATGTCTCATAGTTACCAGCTAGATGTCAGCACAGTAGATCTAGTACTGCAACTCACTAAACACAGAAGAGGCTCCTTTTTTTTACATTTTCTCCCAATAGGGATGAGACCACCTGTAGTTAGTGGCTGCTGTTTCTCACATTACTTAATTCAGGTTAAAATTTTACTCACGTTTTTATCTGAACAATTCTGTTGTCAATATTTTGGGTTGCAGATCCTTTTGATCATTGTATTCACTTTAGTTTTCAACTACTGTAGTAGTACATTGCCGTTGTACTTGGCGTTGCATGGCAGTCAGTTACTGTTCTCTAATAATATTTGGGTATAATTTAAAACCAATTAGAAAGAAATAATTACCCAGCAGTTCTGTAGATAGGCTTAACTGTGCAGAATTTGGTAACTTGCAGGCTGACTTCACCTTGAGCATTCTGTTTGAGAGGAAGTTCCACAGAACTCTGTGGAAGCTAACTACAAAAGTTGAGATTAAGGTCCCAATTGGAGAGGTTAGAAGTTAGTTACATAAAGCTTTTGCACTTAGAGGCTTTCATTTGAAGTTTAAAAGAGCTGCCTTTAGTCTGTAAACAGATGCTGTTGAATTGATACTGTGCAGTCAGGTTCCTTTATGGCAGGAGTTCTCAACCTTTTAAAGCTGGGGCCGATCATGCTCCCTCTGACAGCTTCAGGGGCCAGATTGCCATTTTGCCCTTCCTCCACCACATGGCACTTCCTGGTGTGGTGGAGGCAGTGGGGGCCCCATGTGAAATGGTGCCGTGGGCTGCATCTGGTCCACGGTCTGCAGGTTGAGAATCCCTACTTTATGGGAAGCATGAATCTTCACAATAGTAAATAACACCTACTCCAGCTGTGTACCTATGAAAGTGGTTGAGTATTAGTTTTTGAACTCTTTCTCCATGGCGACATTGAAGGTTCAGAAGAAGGCCATTGGGGTTTTTTTTTTGGCAAAAGTAAAGAGGGAGAGTTTGCCCTGTATATATTTCCCATGGGAGCTGGAACCTTACTTCTCTTGCGCCTGCATGGATAGAACAGATTTCCCCTCTTCATGCAGTATTTTTTGCATGATGAAGGTGATGACAGAGGGTTTGTGACTACTATGCGCTCTCATCATGCTGGAAGTACATATATTTTCATAATGATTGAAGATGGCTTCTGTTTTCCTTGTAGGATTCACTTAAATGGCTCACTAAATGAGAAGGATGCTTAATATATACGTATGTATCACCATGATCATAGCTTTCGGGGTGGAATATAAGAGCTTCAGGAACAGGACTGTTATAAAAGTCAACTTGGGCTTTAATATGATTCTTTGTTGAATCTAATGTTGCTAGAAAAGAGTCAAGTGCTTCAGTTCTGTACAACCTTCAAGCTCAATTGCTCAGTTGGAAGACATTAAGCTTTGGTCCTGTTTAGGCAAATCCAGAAGTAAATGGTTTAAGGTACAGGACACTTTGGTTAATACTGTTTAACTATGTTTAAGTACATGGAAACCCAATGAAAGACACATGTGAATGATGGCCATGTAGTAAACTGTATCCAGATTTTATACTTTACCATGCACATGGAAGTCCTTTCTTTTCAGGAAATGCATAACATGCAGATTGGCCCTTAGTGTGACAGCTAGAAACATAAAAGCAGTTTAAACAATTGTAGTTGTTATATATACCTGTCATAAAAACCTAACATGCAGGTCTTTCAGTGTGTAATAGTGACATTTTGTTGTTTTTAGAGATGGTGGTGATACAGGTGAGATACAGTTGCACTAAACTTGCATTTGTTTTAGCAGTAGAGTACAGTATTTTAAAATAAATTCCATATAAACAAATTACAAGTTGTGTAGTGATTTCAAATTGTATGTGGCATAATTATATGTTGTTGTTGCATGCCACCAAGTTGTCTCCAATTTACAGCAATCCTGTGACTGAGAGATCTCCAAAATGTCTTAACCTCAACAATTCAGCTCCTGTACGCTATAGCCTGTGATTCCATTAAGTAATCAATCTATCTCACACTTGGTCTTCCTCTTTTCCTCTTACCTCTAACCTTTCCCAGCATTATTGTCTTCCAGAGATTCTTGCCTTCTCATGATGATGTGACTGTTGAGGTAGCCTCAATTTCACCATTTTTGCCTCCAGTGATAGTTCAGGCTTGATTTGTTCTAGGGCCTACTGGTTTGTCCTTCTGGTAATCTCATGTATACAAAACTCTTTATTTTATGAGTCAGAACTCTTTATTTTATGAGTCAGAATTGTTTTGTCAGCTTTCTTCATTGTTTAGCTTTCCAACCCATGGTGATCAGGAATAAAATACTGTGGATCATCTTGGTCTCCAGTGGTACATCTTTAGACTTGATGATATTTTCTAATTTCTTCATTGCTGCCCTTCTAAATTTCAAGCTTCCAACTCAGTTATTCTACAATTCTATGCCTCCACCTGCTTATGAAACAGATGGCTGCAGTAAACAGGGGAACCAGAGTGAATTCTAAGACTAAGGTTTTGCTTTCTGCTTTCTTAACTGGGGACCCCTTTGGTATGTCATCCAATCAGATTTGCAATTAGCAAACTGGATTATATTGAAGATGAATCTAATGTTTATTTCATTCTAAACTAAGGATGTTAGAATACTTCTTCATGTCCTCTGTCAGTCACACGTGGTCCCTTGCACTTGTACAGAAAAGATTCACAATATTCCAGAGCTGAAGTCTTCAATCACCTAATCTGGATGCTAAGCCACCTTTTAGTACTTTTTTTTGTCTGTCATGACAGCAACTCTATTGGAGTGCTTTGGAGTATCAAATTTGTTTTAAGTTTTCCCTGTTAATTAGTAAAAAGTTAATTATCTAGTTTGTTTTTTGTTGATTCCATTGCTCTAGTCAAAACTAAAAAATTAAGTTTTCCATTTCCCCCCCTTTTTTCTTAATGGGCATTCAATGATTTTTACTATACATTGTACATGGCATTTGAGGCATTAATGGAAAACTGCATGAAATCCCTCCAATTGACAGGCAGGAGAAGTGTGTATATAGTCTGGGTGAAGAATATTAGGTTAAAAGCTGCTCAATTTGTAGAAGTTTCACTAAAATGAAACTGTCAACTGAGATTAAAGTCTTTATTTGTGGGAAATGCCTTCAAGCTATAGACTATTTTTTAAAATAAAGTCAGCAAACAGAAAAGTTTAAGATTGCAAAAAAAACATGTTTGAAATGACAAAAACCAAAATCTCAAGCTATTGAAACATCCACAGAAAAATCAACATTGTCAGCTTTGGCACCATTGGATGGCGCTGTGCCTTTAACAATGTGGGTAAATGTTTCGAAACTGACAGCCATGTCAAATGTTTTCTCAGCATCTAAGGAAATGAATAGTCAACTTAAAAAAGGAAAACATCCTTGGATGGCTTTTTTAAAAACTTAAGACTGATAAATTGAAAAAGAAACATCATCTCTCAGCACTACAGTTTGTGGTTGTGTCAATGCGGAATGGCTAACCTCCTTGATAGTGACCTGCAATGTTTAGCTTCAATAACAGATGGCAAGTTGAGACACTCATTTCCAGCAGTGATACCCAATCACCTCCCTTGGTAATATTTTCTAAGAAGGTTTTTCCAGCAAAGGACATGACATCAAGAAAGAGGTCAGTTCAAATACGATCTAGACCAGTGTTTCCCAAACTTTGGGAAACACTTCAATTCCCAGAAGCCTAAGTCAATTCGCCAAAGCACTGATCAGTCCATGTACTGACTTAGGCTTCTGGGAACTGAAGTCCCCCTGTAGGGCATGGGCCCCATGTTAGAAACCACTGGTCTAGATCTCTAGTTTGATATACTCATTTTTCCTAATCGCCATATCACAATACTATAACAAGATGTTTCCACCTCCTTTTATCCACTATAATATTTTTCTGGGGGGTTTGGCTGGACTTCACCAAAAGCCATTTAGGGACAATGACAGATTTTTTTAGAGATTCGTATTCACAATCAAGAAACGTCCTGGACCCAACCACTCTTCACCCCCACAATTCTTACAGGAGACCATTCCCACCTGTTGAGGAAAGTTGTCAACTGGCAGACAATCAGAATATGTTTTATCATAGGTTTCAGAAATGGCTATTATCACCTACTACACCTCAGATACTTCAACAGCAGTTGTTTTCTCTAAATCCCCCCTCCATTGTTGGTAATTATGGAACATGATGTACAAAGTCTCTCTCAAAGAAAAGCACCTGGCCCAGAAGAAAAGCACCTGGCGCCGCAAGCTTCTTCCCAGTCAGGGAAGTTGGAGAACCTGGGGGCTGAGGTTGGGGCCATTAAGACCGGCTCACCTCGCCCCCCTTGCCACCGCCGCCGTGAGCTCCTTCCCAGTCCGGGAAGTGGGAGCGCAGCTGGAGCGCCTTTCCCAGCCCCGGACTGTTATGTGAGAATGGGAGCACTTGTGACTGGCCCCATGACAATGGGTCCCTTCCCTGGTCCGGCATTGGCCGCAGGGAAGGATGGAATACCTGGGCTCTTCGGCGTGCGGACTTAAGAGCAGCCACCACTCCCGCCTCGGGGGGACTCCTGGGCTTCACAGCATCGCCTTGCCACCTTGCTCCGTCGACGCCACCTAGAATGTTGAGCCGGGCTCCGTTTGTGGACGTCGGGCCTTGTGAAGGAGCTGTGCCTGGGTTTAGTTAAGCTTTGTTAAGGTCGTTGAGCCTTGGGCTCCGACCTCCTGGATTTATTTGTTATCATGTAACTGTATGATATATGTATTACTGTACTGTGATTGAGTAACTGTTTTATTTATTGTATTTATTGTATTGTATTTTGATACACTGTATTTTGTATGCTTTTTCTATGTTGTAATTGCCGCATTGGGTCGAGGAAAGTGGCATATAAATAATAAATGAAATGAAAATGAAATGGCATGACTCTTTTGTGCTTGAAAATTTGTACAATTGCTCCCCATTTTTATATATTTAAATAGATTATTGGAGCTGTGTGATGATGTCTCTTTCTGTTTTAAACATTCTATTATTCCAGTTCCCAAGAAACCTCTTATCTGAATGACTATAGACCTGGCGCTCTGACACCAGTGGTCATGAAGATATTTGAAAGGCTGGTGTTGGCCCATTTGGAACCTTTGCAGTTTGCCTATTGGTGATGCCATCAATATGGCATTGTATTACATTCTACAACATCTTGATTCCCCAGGAACGTTTAATACCATCATTCCAGAGATTCTTTATTATAATTGACCCAGCTCACTGTGCCTGCCCATATTTGTATGTAGATAATTAGTTTTTTGATAAATAGGAGGCTGCAGGTGAGGGTAGGGAATTTTATATCTAGTATTTGGACAATTAGTGCCGACGCTCCTCAAGGTTGTGTGCTTTCTACACAGAGAGCCCTCTGTCAAAGTTTTGCATTTTTAGGATGACACAATGGTCATTGGTCTCATGTGAGACAATGATGAGTCTGCTTATAGAAGGGAGGTTGATCAGTTAGGTCTGTGGTGCTATTGTAACATGGAACTGAATATACTTAAAACTGTGAAGTTGAAAGTAGATTTTAGGAAGAGTTCTTCTATCTTGCCTCTTAGCATATTCAGCAATGGAGTCCTTCATGTTTTGCAGTTCTATAGTCTTCCAAGACTTGAAATAGATGTTCAATATTAGTTCCATCATTAAGAAGGCACAACAGACAATGTACTTTTTGCGACAGTTCAGGAAGTTCAGCCGGCCTAAGAAGCTACTGATACAGTTTTATAAAGGAATAATTGAATCTGTTCTTTGCACTTTGGTTTGATGCAGCAACCAACCAGGATAGAAACAGACTCCAGTGGATAGTCAGGGCTGCAGAAAGATGAATTACATTTAGCCTGGCTTTCAGGGGGGACCTTTATACTGCTCTGGTTAAGAGAAGGGTAGATAAAATATCTGCAGATCCATTGCACCCTGGTTATAAATTGTTTGATCTACTTCCCTCTGGATAATGTTATAGGACAGTGATGGCCAACCTTGGCACTCCAGGTGTTCTTGAACTTCAATTCCCAGAAGCCCTGATCAGCAGGAGTGCTGACTTGGGCTTCTGGTAATTGAAGTCCAAGAACACCTGGAGTGCCAAGGTTCACCATCACTGTTATAGGATATTGTACTCAACTAATAACAGAAACCGTTTGAAATAGTGACTATGGCTCGGTAAAAAATTAAGACGATGTTTGCGCCTATATCTCCTTGTCTATAGGATATTGTACACCAAAACAATTTAGGGACAGTCCCCCCTCGTGCTATTATCCAATTGAATACATAATTATATATGTGAAGGATATAGAAAATAATTTTAAACAATTTTTGTATAATTGGTTTTTTGGCGGGTATATATAAATTCTGTTCATTGTTGTGTTATTATTTTATTCTTGGCCAGTCTGCAAACAGAGCTTTTTGAGAGTCACATTCCTTGTGTGTTTGTTACACTTGGCCAATAAAGTATTTAATCAAACTACTCCAACAAACTATCCAGTCCTCCCTAATCACTCATGCCAGTCATCAACAGCTCCCTTCCCAACTTTATAAACAGGCAGTTGCAGCCATCTTTTCCGTCTGGGCAGTAGGTGAGGAAAAAGATAGGCAGGTTGACACTTTTAGTGAACAGACTGCTTCCTGTAAGCAGACACTTTGTTTAGAGATTCCCTTTCTCCTCAATCGATAACGAATGCTACTTAGTCCAGACAAGGCTAGAGACTTTCTTTTTTTTTTTTTAATAAATTTTTATTGAGTTTTTAATAGACATACAGAAAAAAAAAGAAAACATTAACAGTACATTAACAATACATTACACTAACAAATCCATAATATCATACTAACAAACATTACTATATGCTAGCACATAACAATATCTATACTCATTAACTACTATTTAACCACCAAATATTAAGAACCATTATTTCAAAGTCCAAAATAATAGAAAGAAACTTTCTGTACTACCACTAATCTTTTTAACCAATAATAATCACCCTGTGAATATATACAATGCCCGGAGAGTTTATTTTCTACTCAGCTCCAGAAGCTTCTTTGAGATGGTTTTTTGTTGTTGTTGTTCAGTCGCACAGTCGATTCCGACCCTTTGCGACCCTATGGACCATCGTTCTCCAGGCGCCTCTGTCCTCCACCATCCCCCTCAGTCCTCCCAGCTCTGTGCCCATTGTGTCTACAATACCATCTATCCATCTCATCCTTGGCCTCCCCCTTCTTCTTTTGCCCTCCACCTTTCCCAACATCACGGCCTTCTCAAGTGAATCCTCCCTTCTCATTTGATGCCCAAAGTACTTTAGCCTCATCTTTACTATTTGACCTTCCAATGAGCAGTCAGTGTTGATTTCTTCTAAGATTGACCTATTTGTTCTCCTCGCTGTCCAAGGTACCCTCAAAACTCTCCTCCAACACCACATTTCAAAGGCATCTATTCTTCTGCGTTCAGCTTTCCTAATTGTCCAGCTCTCACATCCGTACATTACCACTGGGAATACCATTGCTTCGACTATTCTAATTTTTGTTTTCAAGGTGATGTCTCTGCTTTTCACTATGTTCCCCAGGTTTCTCATGGCTTGTCTCCCTAGAATCAGCCGCCTCTTTATTTCATGGCTGCAATCTCCATCTGCAGTGATCTTAGATCCTAAGAACGTAAAATCTGTCACTGCTTCTACTTCTTCCCCGTCTATTTTCCAGGAACTGATCGGGCCTGTTGCCATTATCTTGGTTTTCTTGATATTGAGTCTCAAGCCAGCTTTTGCACTCTCTTCCTTCAAACCGATCAGGTACTGGTCCTGAACTATCACTTGCCAGAATAGAGTGATCCACGAACGGTTTCCATATATTCCAAAATCTATTCTCTTTTAAATTATCTCTTTTGACTTTAATCTCCCATGTCAATTTATCGTTCAGTGCTAAACTCCACATTTCTTTATACCATTCTCCAATCTGAATATCTACATCGTTTTTCCAATTTCTGGCTATACATTGTCTACCCGTTGTCAGTACAATTTCCAGTAATTCTTTTTCCTCCTTGTTTAAACCCAAATCTTCCACATTCGTTAAAAGAATAGTACCCGACACCAACTTAACACTTTTACCCAATATTTCACCAAACTCATTTTCTATTCTTCCCCAAAAATCCCTTATTTTTTTACAACTCCACCACATATGTTCGTATGTTCCATCAAATTCTTTGCATCTCCAACATAACTTATCTCTTTTATTATCCATCTGGTAAAGTCTTAATGGTGTCAGGTACCATTGCCACAACATCTTGAAATTATGTTCTTTAATTCTTACAGACATTGTTCTCATAATTCTCTTTTTCCATTTATTTTTCCATTCAATCTCCCCAATTTTTATATTCAAATTTTGTTCCCACTTCCATTTCAAATCCTCCTGTGGATCTGCACCTCTATTCAATATATTATAAAGCTTGCTTACAAGACCCTTAATACTACTTTCCCCTTTTCTAATCTTCCTTACCAATTCCTCAAATTCCGTAAGTACTCTATCTGTCCCTAGTTCTCTTTTATATTTTTTATTCCAATTATCCACCTTTAACTTCTGAAACCAATTCAAATTTAATATCTCAAACATTTTTTTCCGCTCGGCATCAACATCACATGCTTTTAACCAATCCTTCAGTAACAACTTCCCATTTTTATCCAATATTTCTATTTTTTCTTTGTCTAATTTTATTGGGAAACACATCATATCAGTCAATTCCAAGATTGGGGAGAGATTCGGAACCATATCCTTTTTTACCTTCTTCCACACCTCCATGAGACCTTTCATCATAGTATTATTTGACCTTTTCACCTTATCCTTCATTCCCAGAAAATTCAAGTTTCCAATATTTCTGTATTCTTTCATTTCCAATTGTTCCCAAATTACCTTTTCTCTTGCCAAGATCTTCACAACATTCTTGACTTGAAATGCTCGATAATATACTAACAGATTTGGCATACCCAACCCCCCTTTTTTCTGAGACAAATACCATAGTTTCTTTGGAAGCCTAGATTTTTTTCCTCCATTACAAAAACCATTAAACATTTTTTGAAACTCATTAATTTCTTTCTCTTTTAAGTGGATCGCGAGCGTATCAAATAAAAAGTTAATCTTTGGTAACAATATCATTTTACACATAGCAATCCTTCCGAACCATGACAGCTTTAACTTCTGAAGTTCTTGTATTTTATTCTTAAATTCAATTCTCAAGCTGTCATAATTCAATCGTTTGAGTTCTTCTAATTTATTTGAAATAATTATCCCTAAATACTTATTTATTTATTTATTTATTTATTTATTGTGCTTATATACCGCTTTACTTGTCTACTGACAACTCAAAGCGGTTTACAGAGCAATCCAATAAATACAAACAAAACATAAGGGGGAGGGGAGGGGGAGGAGGAGGAGGAAGGGGAAAAATACAGTGCAAAATACAATCATAATGAGAATCACAATAGACTTTACAAAAATATCAAATCACAATCGATAATACAATTAATACACATCATAGAACAATAATACAATTAATTGTTCGACTTACAATTATAAGATAGTTCAACTTAGATACTTCAACTTATCTTTAATTTGTATATTAAGTGTCGACACCGTCCTACCCATCTCGCTCAATTTCAAATTACACAACATCAATTCAGATTTGTCCCAATTTATCTTTAATCCAGTTATATCTTGAAATACTTGTAGATGATCTTTAATCCTATCCATTACCTGTTCCGGGTGCTTCACCATAAGCAATGTATCATCAGCGTACATACTCACTTTATTACCCATAATCCCTTCTATATTTGAATCCTCCCTTATACTTTTAGCTAAAATCTCCATTGCCATTATAAACAAAATAGGAGATAATGGGCAGCCCTGCCTAGTGCCAGCCTCTAGCTTTACCAGATCCGTAAGCTCCTCATTTACTCTAACCTTGGCATTTCCTTTTTGATATAGTAGATCTATAACTCTATTAAATTTATCCCCAAACCCATATTTTCTAACTATTTCCTTAATTGAAGACCACTGCAATGAATCAAATGCCTTAAAAATATCCAATGATAGTAGTCCCACTTTTTCCTTTGTTTGATTAACATTGTCTATTAGATCTAATACCCTTCTAGTCAAATCCGCCATGTGTCGTCCTTTTAAAAACCCAACTTGATCAACATTTATATATTCCCCCATAAAATTATTTAATCGATTAGCCAATATTGCTGTGAAGATCTTCGCATCTTGGTTTATAAGCGAAATTGGTCTGTACGAATCCACTCTTTCCAAATTCTTACCAGGTTTTGGCAAAAGAACGATTGTAGTGTTGTACCATGAAGTCGGAATTGATCCTCCATCTAATATATAGTTATATAACTTCACCAGTTTCGGGACCACCACCTCTTTAAATTCTTTATAAAACTCCGTTGATAATCCATCATCCCCCGGGGCTTTCCCTATCTTCAATCCACTTATTACCCCCCTAACCTCTTTATCAATTATCTTTTCCTCCATTTTCTCCCTATGCTCTTGTTTTATCCCATTCCCTAACTGCCTCTCCAATATCCTTTTAAGCTTTTCCATATCTATTTCTTTTTTTGCATATAACACCTGGTAAAATTCCCTAACTATTTTACATTTATCGCTATTCTTATTACATCTTGAACCTTGCCTGTCCACTAACACCCCAATTTCTCTTTTTTCCCTTTTAACCTTAGCTGCTCTTGCTAATAGTTTTGAGTTCTTATTACTAAATTCAAAATATTCCCTATTTAAATAGGTCAAATCTCGTTTAACTTTATCCATATCCTTACCCATTACTTCTGCCTTAAGTCCTTGTAATTTCAAGAAAATTTTTTTATCTTTACTTTTTGCATGTTCTTCCTGTAATTGTTTTATTTCCCTTTCTTTTTCTATATGCTCTGCTTTATTCTTTTTATATTTGAGGCTTGCCAATTTTATGCTTTCCCCCCTAAAAACTGACTTCATGGTATCCCATACAACGTTGAAACTAACCTCATTATTATCGTTCCATTGCCAACTTTCTTTCCAACTTTCCATAATTGCCTCATTGCTTTTCTGATCTTTGAACAAATTAGGATCGTACCTCCAATTTCTAACTCTTTGCATATTTTTTTGTGCTTTCAATTCCAAATATATTTTAGCATGATCCGATTCCTTAATAATCCCAATTTCCGTGCCTTCTATATCCCCAATTAAATTTTCCGAGAAAAGAACATAATCTATTCTCGAGTAGGTCCCATGTACGTGCAAAAAAAGGAATATGCCCTTTCCAAACCTTTAAACTCTCTCCACGAATCCTTCAAGCCCATAACTTTCATCCAATTGTCCATCACCTTCCCTTTCACACCAGTTCCACATCTGGCTATATTTGTGCAATCTAATCCTGACCTAATCAAATTAAAATCACCAGCCACAATAGTTTTTGCAACATTTTCCAACTCCACTTTCTAAAGAAATTAATAATGGCCTCCTGTAATATCAGTTTGCAGCTGGTAAAAATTAATATTTTTTTAAAAAACCTTTGGGCCTTTAGCACTATTTGGGAAGGGTTGGGAACCATGGCAGATACCAAGTCCTACCAGGACAAGATTCTGGCTGCGCCATCTGGAAATCACCTAATGGGACTTCGAAGCAGAGTAGGAAGATCAAAAAACAATCAATTAACGTGGGGCCACTTGGGCACAGGATGAATTTTCTGTGAATGTGGAAAATTTCAATCAATGCAGCATTTATGTGCTTGCAATTTCTGCCACCACACGTGTACAAAAGAAGATCTAGTAAATGGCTGGGATAATATTATAGAAGTAGTCCACTTCTGCTCCAAAATAGTTTTTTATTTTAATTAGTCTAACATTTTGAATTGCTTTGAAGTTTACCTATATTTCATGTGCTTCCATTATTTTAAATTATGCAGTGCTCTGATATAAATAAAGAAAAACATAACAATACTAAAAAGGACAATTTGGTCACTGTCGCGTCCAGCTCTTATAAGCAATAGTTGAGGCAACGATGAACAGAACAGCAACAGGCATTTATTAAACAGTCTTTCAGATAAAGCTTACAAGGCATTCCGCACACAGAGACGGCTATATGAATCCCATGAAATCAGTCCCTCCGGAATCTGCCATAGAAGATTGGCAAGGACTAAGCTACACTAGTAGTGATAGCGTGTGGAGGAGACCCAGGATTAGCACGTACTGGCTACCTGTGGAGAATGAGTAGTATAGATCTGGTCCAGCCCCACCCTTGTTTACCCATGGAGCTTATATAGTGTCTACCCGGTGGTAGCTCCTTGATACAAAGTAGCGACCCGCCGGACAAGCATAACCAACCAATCATAACACGATATATATGTATTAACCAATGGGGAACAGGATCCAAAACTAGGCAATCACAGGACTCTGATTAGCATACTGGGTGTGCTTAGAGAGGGAGATTTCACGCCACTTTTAGGTCCTAATTTGGATGGCGGGAAACCGCCATTTTCTCCTTGCAAGGCACTGCCGGTGCAACTTACAAATGTGCCTTAATACACAACATTCCTCCCCCCTAAGTTCTTCTGTACGGATCCCCAATTATAAGATATTGAATCCTCGTCCAAGGAACCAACTAACTTATGGTCACGAAGCCGCTTTGCACTTCCCAAGCTTTTGTTCAGTGACCCATGTTCATTACCGGCGCGCTGCGGCACGGACAAGAAACCATGCAACATTGGGTGTTTTGCATGTGTGTGACCCTAGGCAAACCAGTCCATACCCGAATGCAGCTCCTGGCCTTCGATGGCTAAGTTGTATGCTGGTGACCCCAAGTGTGATGCGTGCAATGAACCTTCTCAGAACATAAGAACAGCCTTGCTGGAACAGGCCACAGCCCATCCAGTCCAGCATTCTGTCTCACACAGTGGCTCACCATTTGCTTCAGGGTATTCCCAAGCAGATGCCTTCACCTGCTTAGGATTCCCTAGAAATGGCATTGAGAGATATCCTGCCTATCTCTCCAACCCCGAGGTTGTCCTTAAGTATCCATAATTATAGCCATTGATACCCTTGTCCTCCATGAACTTGTCTAATCCTTTCTTAAAGCTGTCAAGATTGACAGCTATCACCACTTCTTCTGGCAGGGAGTTTCATAGACCAATAATCCTCTGGGTGAAAAAGTACTTTCTCTTATTTGTTTGAGAACTAGTAGCCAAAGGTTTCATCGAGTGTCCCCTAGTTCTAGTGTTGTGCGATAGGGAAAACAGTTTTTCCTTATCTACTTTGTCCACACCGTGCATGATTTTATAAACTTCAATCAGATCACCTCTTAGACGCCATTGTTCAAGAGTGAAAAGGCCCAACCGTTGCAGCCTCAGATGGTAAGGAAGGTGTTCCAGTCCCCTAATCATTCTGGTTGCCCTCCTCTGCACTTTCTCCAACTCCATAATATCCTTCTGGAGGTATGGCAACCAGAACTGTACACAGTATTCCAGATGGGGCTTCACCATAGATTTATAAAGAGGCAAAATTACACTTGCTGACTTTTTTTCTATACCCTTCCTAATGATCCCTAGCATTGAGTTGCTTTTTTCACTGCTGAGGCACACTGGGTTGACACCTTCATTGAGTTGTCCACCAGGACACCAAGGTCCCTTTCCTGGTTTGTCGCAGAGAGTTCAGATCCCATCAGTTTATAAATGTAATTGGGGTTTTTTGCCCCAACATGCATCACTCTGCACTTACTAATGTTGAAGCTCATTTGCCACTGTTTTGCCCACTCCCCCAGTGTCAAGAGATCTCTCTGGAGCTCCTCACAATCTCTCACAGTTTTCACTACCCTGTATAATTTAGTGTTGTCAGCAAATTTGGCTACCTTGCTTTTTACTCCTACCTCTAGATCATTTATGAAGAGGTTGAAAAGCAGGGGTCCCAGTACTGAACCTTGGGGGACCCCACTCTTTACTTCCCTCCACTTGGAGAAGTATCCATTTAGTGCTACCCTCTGTTTCCTGTCCCTTTGCCAGTTGGTGATCCAGAATAAGACCTGTCCCTTTATTCCATGACTGGTAAGTTTATTCAAGAGCCTTTGGTGTGGGACCTTGTCAAAAGCCTTCGGAAAGTCCAGATAAACAATGTCAACTGGATCCCCCTTATCCACATGCTTGTTGACACTCTCAAAAAATTCCAACAGATTAGTGAGGCATGATTTGCCCTTGCAAAAGCCATGTTGGCTCTCCTTTAGCAGCGCCTTCTCTTCTATGTGCCTATTAATTCTATCTTTTAGGATGGTTTCCATCATGTTACCTGGGACACATGTCAAACTGACTGGTTGGTAATTTCCTGGATCACCCCTGGATCCTTTTTTGAAAATTGGTGTTATATTCGCTACCTTCCAGTCATCAGGCACAAAGCCTGATTTGAGGGAAATATTATATATTTTGGCTAGGAGATCAGCAATTTCATCTTTAAGTTCCCTGAGAACTCGTGGATGGATGCCATCTGGTCCTGGTGATTTGTTAGCATTTAGTTTAACAAGACATGCAAGGACCTCCTCCATGGTTATTTCTAATCAGTCAACTTTTTTCATACCTATCAAGTTTGGGATTTAAAAATAAGGGAAATTTTGGGCATACCCCTCTGTGGGTGTGGCCAAATCTGTGGGCATGGCCAAATCTGGCCATGTGACTTGCTGGGCTCTCGTCATGCCTGCCACATGACCATGAAAACATCTGCAAACACAAACAACACTGGCTCTTTGGCGGTAAATGGAGATGAGCACTGCACCCTAGAGTCAGATACGACTGGCTTTCAAGCAAGGACAACCTTTACCTTTACCTATTGTTAGATCCAATGCTGCCTGTCATATCTGGCTCTAGGGTTCAATGCTCATTTCTATTTATAGCCAAACAGCCAGCACTGCCTGTTTGTAGATGTTTCTGTAGACATGTGGCAGGCATGACTAGACACCAGAATGTTGTTACCTTTCCCACCAAAGTGGTCTCTATTTATCTACTCGTAATTTCAAGGCAAGCTTCTTAACCACTGAGCTGCAGTGGCTGAAGTGGCTAGGGTGCTGACTGGAATGTGGCAGGTCAGCAGTTCGATACCCGGGTACTACAAGACGGAGTGAGCTTCTGCCTCTGTCCCAGCTCCTGCCAACTTAGCAGTTCAAAAGCAAGAAAATTTAGGGAAGGAAATAGCGTATCTGGATTAGTCCATGCCCCTTCCCCTCATCTTCCTGTTTGTTTAAGCTTGAGTCCCACCAACCTAGTGGGGCCTCCATCCCACCACACAGAAGTGGCTCTGCTTCTTCTGCCTCTTTCCTCCCATCTAGGGCCTTATTTTTTCACCCTCAGGCATCTCTTTCCCTAGGGTCTACCTTATGTTTATCAAACCACCACCTCATGATGTCATTATTTGTACTTTCACTGTTATTTTTGCAGTTCTGAAGACATGTTGCCTGTATTGTATTTAAATTTGTTTGTCTGAGTGATGATTAATCTATACAAAATGCATTCAAACCATGACTCACATTCCACTTTATATAATTGCAAGTAGATAAATAGGGAACACTTTGGTGGGAAGGTAAACAGCATTCATTGTGCTCCTGTAGTCATGCCTGCCACATGACCATGGAAATGTCTGCAGAAGCAGACAGCGCTGGCACTTTGGCTTTGAAACAAAGATGAGCACTGAATCCTAGAGTCAGATATGACTGGCTTTCAAGCAAGGCAAAGGCAAAGGTATCCCTTGCTTGAAAGCCAGTCATATCCGACTCTAGGGTTCAGTGGTCATCTCTGTTTAACCTGGTCCGGACGCTGACCCCTCATCCACAACACACATACCATCGCTCTCCACACCCACACCCACCCACACAAAGGCGAGTCTCTCTCTCTCTCTCTGTCTCTCTCTCTCTCTCACACACACACACATACACACACACACAGAGAGGAAAGTAAAACAAAAAGACATAGACTTACCCAGAAGGAGCAAGCTCTGGGGCATCCATGCTGGCCCTCCCTGGCCCAGGGCCAGCCATGTTGGGCAGCTCTTTTCTTCCTTTCCTCCCTCTGCCCTCCCCTCGCATGGGCCCACAGAGGAGTCAAAGGAAGTTGGAACGGAAGCAGAGAGATGAAGGCCCCGCCCCCAAACCACCTTATCTCCCCTTCCACAAGCAAAAAGCCACAGTGGCCTCTGGTGGCAGGAAAAAAACTGCAGCTTTTGGATTTTTTTTTTAAAAATGTGATATTATGGGGAAATTAATAAAATGGGAGGGTGGCAGGAAGAGGGGTAAAAATGCGGGGTTTTCCCGTCCAATAAGGGATACTTGACAGGTCTGACTATTTTTCACCTGATACGGATTAGATCCTTATTTTTTCTAGCAAGCTTCCTTTTGAATCTAACGTTCGCTAGCACATAGCAGATATCGCAAAGAGGCTAGGATGCAAGGAGTTTATATTTGTCACATTCATCACTTTAGATCACTTGTTCTGAGGTAAGAATATCTATATATGGAATTTTAAATTTATTATAACGTTTAAATTTGTGTGTTTAAATTTGCAGATTTTAGATACCGTATTTATTCGAGTATAACGCGCACTCGTGTATAACGCGCAAACCCTAATTTTCCATGAAATATTGGTATAAAATTTTTTTTCACACGCCTCGTCTCCCGCGCCACCCAATCAGATCCCGCCAGCCGCGCGCCCCTGGGCCCGTGGGTGGGGCAGACGGTGCATCTCAGCAGTGCCTACCGTACTCGGCGCCGGCTCCTTGAGTCGCGCGGCCCGGGTAGGCGTGGAGCACGCCGCGGCCCTCTCCCGTAGGGTTCCCTTCTCGGCGGGTGCGTGCAGGTGAGCGGCGGCGGCAGCGGGACCTGGGCGCCTGGGAGGAGGGCCGCGGCGTGCTCCGTGCCTACCCGGCGCCGGCTCCTTGAGTCGCGCGGCCCGGGTAGGCGTGGAGCACGCCGCGGCCCTCTCCCGTAGGGTTCCCTTCTCGGCGGGTGCGTGCAGGTGAGCGGCGGCGGCAGCGGGACCTGGGCGCCTGGGAGGAGGGCCGCGGTGTGCTCCGCGCCTACCCGGCGCCGGCTCCTTGAGTCGCGCGGCCCGGGTAGGCGTGGAGCACGCCGCAGCCCTCTCCCGTAGGGTTCCCTTCTCGACCCGGCGGGTGCGTGCAGGTGAGCGGCGGCCCTCCTCCCAGGCGCCTGCCCAGGTCCCGCTGCCGCCGCCGCTCACCTGCACGCACCCGCCGGGTCGAGAAGGGAACCCTCCGGGGAGGGCCGCGGCGTGCTCCGCGCCTACCCGGCGCCGGCTTCTTGAGTCGCGCGGCCCAGTCCTCGTGTATAACGCGCACCCAAACTTTGAGCCTTTTTTTGGGTATAAAATTTTGCGCGTTATACACGAATAAATACGGTAATCATGTTCATAATTAATAATTCTTGTGCATCAGTTTTATTCATTTAATATCATCTTAATATTATTATCTTGAATTTTCTCCTATTTTAAATACTACTTGTATCACTGTTTATTGTTATTCTAGGCATTGCACTTTGTTACTGTATATTTGCATTGTCCTTTTACCAATGTTCCAATATAAGGCATATTCTAATTAAGTATTAATTAATTCTAGATTCCCTGATGAAAGGGTTAATACCCAGAAAAGCTTTATAATATACCGGAAAAGCTTTGGATACTTGTTCTCATTGTGCACTTATAAATATATTGCAAGAAGAAAACTCAAGCCTTGGAATTGAATGATTTATTCTGTACAGTTATATGAAGATACAGTTTGCATTTCTCATTGACTTTTAGTCATGAGTTGAAAAGTTTCTTAAACATCTGGAGAGAGGGAGCTGATGGGGCTCTCACTGAGAAAGCTCAATTCCTGGTGGTTCTCAGTGTAGGTACTGTATCTGTAACTACAGATACCTACAGTGGGAGATCTGAGTGAAATGGATAATAGATATTTTGGGAGAGACACTCCAGTGGGTATTGAGGTCCCAAAATGTTAAGAGCCTTGTATATTGAAGTCAGCACCATGTCATGGAAAACAACAGGGAGCCAATGCAGATGGGCCAGTATCAGAGAAATGTGATCAAATTTAGTATGTCAAAAGATGTCCCAACATTACCTTCAAAACCTATTGCACAAAACCTGTATTTAGCATAGAGATAGAAAATCTTATGGAATTGAGTATTCCTTTCCCTCAACAAGGATTAGCCATGGATATTGTGAGGCAGAATATACCTTTTAAGAATCATTTTATAGAAAGACACATACACTAACCACTTATGTTGGAAGGGAAAGCCGACAGGAGCTGGGCAGCATCCGGTTCGGGAAAGTGTGTACTTGAATAGTGAGGAGGATGCAAAAATTACTGAGCAGAGCGAGGAGCTAGTCACCAGTACTCTAGCAGAAGGATGCAAGAGGCAGTCTAACAATTCAACTGGTCTCAAAAGACTGTATCAGAAAAGCATATATAAATGCTTGTATGCAAATGCCAGAAGGCTCTGGAACAAAATAGGGGAGCTGGAATACTTAGCAATAGATAAAAATATTGATATTATTAGCATCACTGAAACCTGGTGGATGGATGATAACCAATGGGATACATTTATCCCAGGCTACAAACTGTACAGGAAGGATAGGAAGGGGCAAACCAGAGGTGGTGTAGCCTTGTATGTCAAAGAAGTGATAAAATCGTACGAATTGGAATATCTAGGTGGTTTGGAGTCACCATTAGAAACTCTGTGGGTAAGAGTACCAGGCCATAAGGATGGTCTTAACCAGAGGTGGTGTATTTCCCCCCGGGGGGGGGGGGAACACTTACCAACCCAACAAAACCTAAACAAAATACAACTATACAAAATTATCAACATACTCCCACCCCACATATACACATTTAACCCCTAAAAAGCTCTAAAACTCTAAAAACTATATACAGAAGCTACCTCATAGACTGCATTGCACTGCATTCAAAGCCAGAACCGCTTTTGGGTAGAAACTATTTTCCAAGTGGCTGGTCCTGGTCTTTATGACCCTATACATTCTTCTAGAAGGCAGAAGCTGAAAGAGATCATTTCCAGGGTGCATATTATCTTGCACAATCTCTACAGCTTTCTTATAACACCTGGTGGCATAGATTTGATCTAGAGTGGGAAGAGTACGCCCGATTATCCCCTCTGCAATCTTTATGACCCTGGACAGCATTGTTCTTTCCTTAGCTGTACAACTCCCAAACCATACACACAGACCATAGGTTAACACTCTCTATGGTACAGTGATAGAATGCCAACAGCAGGTCCTTTGAAAGATTGTTCTTCCTGAGGATTCTCAAGAAGTATAACCTCTGCTGTGCTCTCTTCATCAGATCTTTGGTGTCTGCTCCCCATGTTAGATCATCCCTCAGCTTCATTCCCAGAAATCGAAACACGGAGACCTGTTCCACACAATTCCCTTCAATAATAAGTGGCTGGATGTTCAATTTGCATTTTCTAAAGTCCACAATGATCTCTTTTATCTTTTTTACATTGAGGAATAAATTGTTTTCCCTACACCACTCCATCAGCATCTCAACCTCCTTCCTATAAGCCGACTCCCCCTCCCCAGCAGTAATCAGATCAACCACCATTGTGTCATCTGCAAACTTGATGATCTTATTGCTGGGGTAACTGGGAACACAATCATATGTGTAAAGCGTGTACAGAAGCGGGCTCAGCACACACCCCTGCGGCGTCCCCGTTCTTATACTGAGATCCGCAGAGACATGAGAGCCCATCCTGACCCATTGGGAATGATCTGATAGAAAATCTAGTATCCACCTGCATAAGCATGGCGGAAGCCCCAGATCTAATAATTTGGCCACCAGTCTATGTGGAAGAATAGTATTAAAAGCAGAAATAAATCTACAAAAAACAATCTCGCATAAGTTCCTTGTTTCTCCAAATGGGTCAGAACAGCATGTAGGGCCGTAGCCACAGCATCCTACGTGGATCTCTTTCTCTTATATGCAAATTGACAAGGGTCAAGTCCAACTGATAAACAAGCCATAATACGGTTCCACACCAACTTTTCAAAGCATTTCATTATGACAGGTGTAAGCGCCACAGGGCGGAAGTCATTCAGACTATCTATGTTAGGCTTTTTAGGCAGAGGTATAATAGTAGAGGATTTCAGACAAGGTGGGACAGTGGCTTGGGCCAAAGACCGATTAAAAATCTTTGTAAAAGTTTCTGTCAGCTGTTCTGAGCAGTGCCCTACCAGCCACTCCATCAGGACCCATAGACTTGTTTGCATTTATCCCTTTTAATATTCGCCTCACTTCCCCCTCTTCCACCCTGGCAACATTCCCTAAGGGGAGTAATGATGATGACTCTGGCAACACTGCTGGATCCACTGCTGGTGTCACCTCAAATAAGGCGAAGAAGGTATTCAGCTCCTCCACCAGAGAAGCACTGCTCTCTACAGGCGATGAATTACTGGGTTTGTAGTCAGTAAGGTGCTTAATCCCCTGCCACATTTGCCTGGCGTTGTGACTACTCAGATTATCTTCAATTTTTCATCTATACACAGCTTTTGCCTTCCTTATAGCTCTCTTCAGGTTCGCCCTTTCTATACTATACAATACTTGGTCTCCAGTTCTAAAAGCAAAGTTTCTGGCCTTCAACAGTCTCTGAACTTCACTCGTCATCCAGGGCTTCCTGTTCGGATAAATCTTTACATGCTTTTCCCTGGTGATGTTGGCTGTGCAGAATCTAATATAATCCAGGACCGTTGATGTGTAGGTCTCCAGATCTTGATGGTCAAACACATTCCAATCAGTCTCCTGGAAACAGTCCTACAGCTGTTGAGAGGCTCCCTCAGGCCACACAGTAACAGTCGGTGTTTGTATCGGGGCTTGTTTCCTAAGGGGTGTGTATGCTGGTGTCAAAAGCAGGGACACATGATCTGACCTGTCAAGGTGTGCCAAGGGCTTAACCTCATATGCCCGTTTAATGTTTGTATACACCTTGTCAAGAGTATTCTCCCCCCTAGTTGCACATTTAATGTGCTGATGAAATTTTGGGAATACTGCCTTCAAGTCTGTATGATTGAAGTCTCCTGCGATGATCAGCATGGCCTCTGGGTATTTGCTCAGTTTAGTATTGATGTTTCCATACAAAATATCCATGGCCATGCGTGCATTTGCAGTTGGTGCCACATACACCACCATTAATACTACTGCTGTAAATCCCTGGGGGAGATAAAAAGGTCTACATTTAATCAAGAATCCTTGACTTGATCCTGAGTAATACTCAGGATCTGGTGCAAGATGTTAATGTGACTGATCCAATAGGGAACAGTGACCACAACTCAATTATGTTTAACTTGATCATAGACCGCAAGTCACTGATAAAATCAATCACAGAGACCTTACATTTTTAAAAAGGAAATTTCCCAAAAATGAGGAAACTAGTAAAAAAAGAAGCTGAAAGGGAAAATTGAGAGAGTCCAAACACTCCAAGAGGCATGAAGGCTATTTACAAAAACAATAACAGAGGCCCAATTGGAATGCATACCCAAAAGGAAAAAGGGCACTGCCAGGTCCAAGAGGATTCCAATGTGGCTTATGGGAGCTGTTCGGGAAGTGATCAAAAGCAAGAAAAGCTCATTTAGAAGATGGAAGGCTTCTAAATGAGGACAGCAGGCAGAAACATAAATTCTGGCAGAACAAATGCAAGGCAACAATCAGGAAAGCAAAGCAAGACTTTGAGGCGTGTATAGCTAAAAACACTCAGAGAAATAACAAAGACTTCTTTAAGTACATTAGAAGTAAGAACCCAACTAGGAAGACCATTGGACCATTAGACAAAAATGGAAGGCAAGGGGTTATTAAAGAGGAAACAGAGATTGCAGAGAGACTCAATGAATTCTTTGCTTCAGTATTCACTGAAGAAGACAGAGACCACATGCCCAAAACAGAGCCTATCTTCGTAGGGAGGGAAACCGAAGAATTAAGCCAGATAGAAATAACCAGGGAGGAGGTCCTTTCATGTCTTGTTAAACTAAATGCTAACAAATCACCAGGACCAGATGACATCCATCCACGAGTTGTCAGGCAACTTAAAGATGAAATTGCTGATCTCCTAGCCAAAATATATAATATTTCCCTCAAATCAGGCTTTGTGCCAGATGACTGGAAGGTAGCGAATGTAACACCAATTTTCAAAAAAGGATCCAGGGGTGATCCAGGAAATTACCGACCTGTCAGTTTGACATGTGTCCCAGGTAAAGTGATGGAAACCAGCCTAAAGGATAGAATTAATAGGTACATAGAAGAGAAGGTGCTGCTAAAGGAGAGCCAACATGGCTTTTGCAAGGGCAAATCATGCCTCACTAATCTGTTGGAATTTTTTGAGAGTGTCAACAAGCACGTGGATAAGGGGGATCCAGTTGACATTGTTTATTTGGACTTTCAGAAGGCTTTTGACAAGGTCCCGCACCAAAGGCTCTTGAATAAACTTACCAGTCATGGAATAAAGGGACAGGTCTTCTCCTGGATCAGCAACTGGCTAAGGGACAGGAAACAGAGGGTAGCACTAAATCGACACTTCTCCAAGTGGAGGCAAGTAAAGAGTGGGATCTCCCAAGGTTCAGTACTGGGACCCCAGCTTTTCAACCACTTCATAAATGATCTAGAAGTAGGAATAAGTAGCAAGTTAGCCATATTTGCTGACGACACTAAATTATACAGGGTAGTGAAAACTGAGAGATTGTGAGGAGCTCCAGAGGGATCTCTTGACACTGTGGAGAGTGAGCAAACCAGTGGCAAATGAACTTCAACACTAGTAAGTGCAGATTGATGCACGTTGGGGCAAAAAACCCCAATTACATTTATAAACTGATGGGGTCTGAACTCTCTGTGACAAACCAGGAAAGGGACCTTGGTGAGCTGGTGGACAGCTCAATGAAGGGGTCAACCCAGTGTGCCTCAGCAGTGAAAAAAGCAAACTCAATGCTAGGGATCATTAGGAAGGGTATAGATAGTAAGTCAGCAAGTGTCATTTTGCCTCTTTATAAATCTATGGTGAGGCCCCATCTGGAATACTGTTTACAGTTCTGGTCACCATACCTCCAGAAGGATATTATGGAGCTGGAAAAAGTGCAGAGGAGGGCAACTAGAATGATTAGGGGTCTGGAACACCTTCCTTACCATCTGAGGCTGCAACGGTTGGGGCTCTTCACTCTTGAACAACGGCGTCTATGAGGTGACCTGATTGAAGTTTATAAAATCATGCACGGTGTGGACAAAGTAGATAAGGAAAAAACTGTTTTCCCTATCACATAACACAAGAACTGGGGGCACTCCATGAAACCTTTGGGTACTAGCTCTCAAACAAATAAGAGAAAGTACTTTTTCACCCAGAGGATCACTGGTCTATGGAACTCCCTGGCAGAAGAAGTGGTGACAGCTGTCAGTCTTGACAGCTTTAAGAAAGGATTAGACAAGTTCATGGAGGACACCTTGTCTCAATGTCTCAATGTATCAGTTGCATCAATGGCTATAATTATGGATACCTAAGGACAACCTCCGGGTTGGAGAGATAGGCAGGCTATCTCTCAATGCCATTTCCATGGAATCCTAAGCAGGTGAAGGCATCTGCTTGGGAATACCCTGAAGCAAATGGTGAGCCACTGTGTGAGACAGGATGCTGGACTGGATGGGCTGTGGCCTGTTCCAGCAAGGCTGTTCTTATGTTCTTATATTGCCCTAACTACATTGACTTTTAAAATGGCCATGAGCAGATGATGGCACTAAGGAGTTGTTTTTTAAGTTAATGAAAAATGATGATGTAAAGGGGAAGGGGGTGATAGTAAGAAGTCCCCTGGAAGTCATGGGCAGAGAAATTGCTCACAAAAATAAAATATCCAAGAAGCAGTTGACTTTCTTTATTTTACTTTGTTGCTACTCTTGGTGCTAGTGATATTGGTACCCTACAGCGCTCTTGGTATGTTTCTCAAGTGAGATATCCTGTGGAATGAGGCTACTGAGCATAATTCCTGTAGCTTATGCGACTGGGGAAATGTGTTAGGAGGTGCTCTGATGTGTCCTTGTGTTGCTGCAGTGATTTGGGCTCACCTTTACATTACAGATCACCTACAACTGGAAGAGAAATAATTTTGACACAGCTGACTATATGTAGAGTTACAGCAGGAGCTTTTCGCATCTCCCATAATTTGCAAAATAACTTGCTTTGTTTTGTGATTGGTCTTCAACCACATTCTTCCATGCGGGTCTGATCTCTTAGACACAAAAAAGGCAGTCTACATCAGTGGTGGCGAACCTATAACGCAAGTGCCAGAGGTGGCACTCAGAGCCCGTGCAGTCACCATGCAGTCACCCCAGCACAGAGTTTGCCCCACCCCTCTGCCCAGCAGCCCAATGGGAGTGCTTCCTCCCTCCCCCAGCACAGAGTTCACCCCGCCCATCTGCCCAGCAGCCCAATGGGAGCATTTCCTTCCTTCCCTGTTGCTGTGTTGGCATTCTGTGATAAATAAGTGGGTTTTGGGTTGCATCTTGGGCACTCGGTCTCTATATTTCTTGAACACTAACATAATTTCAATTCTAATTATGTGTTATTTATGTTTTGTTTTGTTTTAGTGTTAAAGAGAAGACAAGGAGAGCTGTCTCCTAAAACTGAGGTAAACTGACTCTGGCCCCCAGTTCAATAGAGACCCTCTTCCTGTACTCATACACACTTTCACAGGTTACAGATATCTCAGAAAGGAAAGGATGGGAATTTTGTCCAGACTTTATTATAGATCCCAGCTCTGACCATTGATTTCCCAAGTGGAAATGAGTCAGTGATTCAGTGGTGGGATTCAGCAGGTTCGCACCACTTCGCCAGAACCAGTATCAGAGATTCTGGCTGGCCCTGCTCATCCAAGTTTTGAAATAAAGTAGTCCTAAGTCAGGTGCAATGCAGGGCTTTCCCCCTGGCCATGCCCACCATACCACACCCACAGAGTAGGTAGTAAAAAAATATTGAATCCCACCACTGCTGAGTGATTCCAACCCCAGTGCAAAGTAGATACAGTAGAACCTTGGATAACATCCAAACTCCACAAATTTGGACTTTATCCAATTATGGACTTTATCCAAATCAAATGGGCGATGCATCGGATAATGTCAAAAAATGGATGCTATCCAAGGTTCCTATACCAAATACCTCAGATAACGTCCATTTTTAGCAGTTTTGGACTTTATGCGATGCATCACGTGTGCATGAAAACCGCAACTTTATCCGAATCAGACTTTATCCGAATCAGACTTTATCCGAGGTACCACTGTAATGCTCCCACATATATATATAGCTATGCCATCACTGGGGGTGGTGGTAGTGCAGCATGAGAGGGTAAGGTAACAAGTATATTAGCTATGTAAGTATTCACACTAGGATCCTGAGGACTCAAAGGATCAGGCATCAGTTCCTCAATTTATGGGGGAACAATCCAATGGCAATGAATGGCACAAATCCAAGCCAGCAACTCTAATTTATTCCAAATGGCTTCAGTGGGGATTTGAATTAGCCTTTCAGCTGAAAAAATATATTATTATTATTATTATTATATGTTTATTCCCATGTTTCCTTTATGTTCTGCCTTTCTTACAGTGAGCATGACCATCTTCCTCACCAGTATCATCCTGGCAATCCTGTGAAGTATGTCTGAAAGATTGTGCATGACTAGCCCAAAGTCACCCTGTGAGCTTTATAGTCAAATAAGGATTTGCCTCCAGGTTTCCTGATTTCTAGTCCAACTACTACTCTACGCTGTTGTTGTTGTTGTTGTTGTTGTTGTTGTTGTTGTTGTTGTTGTTGTTGTTGTTGTTGTTGGTGGTGGTGGTGGTGGTGGTGGTGGTGGTGGTGATGTTGGCGTTGTTGGCGTTGGCGGTGTTAGCTCTTCGTGTTTGTTGTAATTGTTACTTTTTCTTTTTAAAAAATTGAGTTGTCTTCGCATCCAGTCAGTTGACATCTTTGGAGATGCTTGTGGAGGTGAGTTATAGATATATGTATATATATATGTTTACACTTCTACAGTTTCTTTCTTGTGAAAATATTTCTCATGTTTATATGTGCACTTTGTTTTGTTGTTGTGAACAATTGCCTGGTTAAGTTCTTAAGCAATACAGAATCCCCGAATCTCTGCAATAAAGCCAGAGATTTCTGCTCTGAAACCCTCCTTTGAATCATGCATGACGTGATTAAAGCACCAAGCAAAGCAAGGACCATATGAGTCCCCTTACCACACCATTTTATTAAACAGAAAATCTCTCATCTGCCATAGGAGGTCACAGCTCAAAGGTCACCATGGGGTAAACTATACACACATTTATTTGGCCAACTTGTTCAGAATGCTAACATCTTTGATGACTTTGTCAAACCACTTAAGCACCCGCCAGGCAAATTCCTGAAATATGTGCCACTCTTAAGGCTGATAGAAGGCACATTTCAGAAATTTGTTAAGACATATACACCACTAAGTCAGCAGTTACAGCAAGATAAGGAATATATCATTTAATAAACTAGTTCTTTGCCAGAATGCCCTTCATCTCCACCTACTTCATTGCTGTGAAAGAGGTCATAATTTCAGACTCGGTGATTTATGTATCTGGCTGTAGAGCCAGAGTTTGGGAGTTCAATTCCTTACTGTGCCTCTTTGAAAAGGGCTCGATTCAATGATCCATAAAATCCATTCCAACTCAGCATTCTGAATTGATGATGATGATGCCAATGATGATGATGATGATTATTATGATGATGATTACAGCTCAGCATAACATTTGTTGTTGATGTTGTTTCTGTGTGCCATCAAATTTTCTCCTACTTGTATCTCACATTCGGCCTTCCTTGTTTCCTGCTGCTTTCTCAGCATTATTGTCTCTTCCAAAGATGGCTGCCTTTTTCATGATGTGCCCAAAGTAGGACAGTTTCGTTTTCAACATTTTTGCCTCCAGAGACAGTTCAGATTTGACTTGGGTCCACTTGTTCATCTTTCTGGCAGTTCAGGGTATCTTCAAAGCTGTCCTCCATTACCAACATATTTCATATAAATACATTTTACATAGCACTGTTTTTTAAGGCTGCCAAGATAGCTTGATGCAAAGTTCCAGGCCACCCCACGAAAAAAGGAATGATAAACCACTTCTGTGTACTCTCTACTAGAAAACCCTTGCAAAGGTCTCTATAAGTACCAATTGACTTGATGGCACACAAATATTATTATTAGAGAGCTCAGTGGCTTAAGTATTTGGCTGCAAAATGGGAGGTTGGAAGTTCAATTTCTCACTGTGTGTCTCAGGAGAAGAGTCAACTTGATTAGCCATCGGCAAACTGCACATTCCCAGAGCATTCCTAAAAGAAAGGCATGGCAAAGAGTGATTGTAACTTGAAATCAGATTCACAGCACCCAATTATTATCATTTGTCCCTTAATCCCACCCCCTTTCCAGTTAGAGCAGTAATTCCCAACCTTTGGTTTTCGGAGTTCATTTCCCAGAAGCCTAAGTCAATTCCCCAAAGCACTGATCAACCAATGTACTGACTTAGGCTTCTGGGAATTGAAGTCCCCTGTGGTGCCTGGGCCCCACATTGGGAACCACTGAGTTGGAGGGTTGAAGCTAAGAAAGGCAATACTTTGACTAGACTTTCTTGCTAGTTCATGGATTGCCAGGTTCTAGGTTTGGCTCTTAGACTCAGGTTTGGGAGCCTTTCTCCATCTCTCAGACTTGACCTAGCAAACATAGATGGCATTTGTGAGATTCATCTGGATTCAGTGTAAAGACTGTAAGCCACTATACTGAAACAGCTTTTTAGCATGAATTGTGCATACTTAAGAACTTAATCAGAATTTAAGCATCATCTGCTTTTCTTTTCCTTAATTAGTACCATTTGTCCATTTAGGGGATCTACACTGACTAAGTACATACATGGATTACTCTTGATTATACTGCCAAAGTGATTACTCTGCTATAGGAAGACCCACAAAGACTTAAAATAATTTAATATCTAGACATCACAGTCATATGGTAATTCAGAACGGCTTTCAAAAATCTTTAGTCTCACAAACTGGATAAAACAATGTGGGCTCCCCAGTTCCCCACAGCAGAATACCCATGTTTCAAAAGTTCTCTCTGCAATGTTTTTAGGCAACTTAGCAAAAGTATATTAAGCCAAGCCCGAAACCAAATAAACAGGATCTAATAGAGCACTGTCTGGTTTGGATGAGCTAAGCCCAAAGGTGTGGTGATGGACTCTGGAAACTTCTGGTGACTCAGAGGGAATAACAAGTTGCAAGTTAAGGGACCAACCCACACAAGAGTTTCCATCTGTCTTCCATAATTCTTCCTCTGAAAATGCAAATTGAGTAATTATGTAATTTAACATAGGAAGATTAGTGCGCGTACATGTGAACCCTAGTGCTGTTTTGCTGTTTCTGTTTTTAAATGCATGGATAACCAACATTAGCCCTCGAATATGTGAGAGGAGAGCTGGGTTGTAGAAGTAGAGATGTTGGGTATACCCTACTATGGAAAGCAAGGCAAGGATAGGAAGATTAATTGGATCACTCACACTGGAAGTTCACATATGACCAGTCTTTCTGCCTGATGCAGTGTTGCCCTCAAATTGATTCAGAACACTAATTGAAACAAGAACTAAAACAACCACTTAAATAATAATTTTAAAAACACCTTAAAGATAGCTACAGTAGACAAAAGTAGCATATGATCTCAAGGAAATAGAAAGGAGCAAGCAATGTGGATTTACATTTTGCATAAAGACTATGGACAAATGTAGGAAGAAAGTTAATTACCCTTAGATTGAATCAGAAATGGGCAACTTGTGGTTTCCTGGATGTTGCTGGATTCCCATCCTCACCTACGTTGACCATTCTGGCTGGAGCTGATGGGAGTTCCAGTCTAGCAAAAACTGAACTCAACTTCTCCTCTCCTCAATCTGGGGAAACATTTAATCTTCATTATGGCACAATGTTGATTAAGAAAGCCAGCATTGAACTTGTACAAAATCCTAATTATTCCAAAGGACAGGGGACATGGGAAGAATAGGCAAAACCCAGAATGAAACACAACAGGAGATATGAACAGCGAAGGTTGTCTCACAAGAGTGTTGATATTTTCTTTGACGTAAATTGTACTATTCAGAGCACATAAATGTTTTGAAAATTATGTGTTGGTTAAAATTAAAACTCTTGTGAGCCACTACTAAAGTGGTCATTGGCAATGCTAGCTTAAGTATAATGCCTTTCTTTCCCCTGCTCCAGTTCTATTATTGGGAAAGAAAACTGTCAGGTGAGGAGATAAGATCTAGTTAAATATGGGGCTCTACCTTTAAAGCAGGGATCACCAACTTGTGGCCCTCCAGATGATGCTGGGTTTCAATTCCTGTTAGCCCAGGAATAACAGTCTATAGCTGTGATGGCGAACCTTGGCACTTCAGCTGTTCTTGGACTTCAATTACCAGAAGCTCAAGTCAGCACTCCTGCTGATCAGGGCTTCTGGGAATTGAAGTTCAATAACAGCTGGAGTGCCGAGGTTCGCCATCACTAGCCTATAGAAATCAATTATGGGGTTGCAGTCAAGCAGTACCTGGAGGACTACGAGTTCTCCACCACCACTCATGCTTTAAAGGCACTTTTCCTCTCAGTTTGAGGATACCATGACCAAAGCTTAAGATACAAACAGTGGAGAAGGGGGAGAGCAACTGCTATTAATTGTTTTTCATCAGTACCTTTATGTTTAACCCTTAACTGATAGTTCTTTCCTAGTGGAGTGACTATGAACTTCAAACGTCAGTGGTGGGGAACCTTTGATCCGACCTTTGGATGTTTTGTGCCTCTCATCAACCCCAACAGTGTGGCCAATAATAAGAGTAAAGGACTGTGGGAATTGTAAAGCAAAATATCTGGAGAGGCAAATGCTCCTTACTTCAGTAGTTCATCAGTGTCCAGGATGAGGTCTTTTAGGATTATAGAATCAGGCCATAATCTCTTTGTTGACATTGTGCTAAAGTGCTTTATAACTCTACACTTCAATTGTTGTAGCCCCTAGTTCCAAATCTAACCACTCCTCTTTCTTAGATCAGGAGCATGCATGAAAGATCTCAAATATGCTTCAGATCCTATCCTATTTCAGGTCATGAGCACAGTTGCTAGCCATGACTTCCTTACAAGCTGTGCTTGAGTTGTGGGGCTCCCCAACAGACTATTAAACTTTCTGTGCTGTTTCAAATAGGGTAGTGCGAGAAGATTGTTTCCTTTGGAGGAGAAACTGCAGGACACATATAATGGTGACTTCTGTCATTTCAGGAAGTTCTTTACACATTAAGCAGACAGGTGACTATAGATTCCTAAAGAAGACCGCAAAACCTTTACACAGAAAGCAACTCCTCAGATTCCTACATCTGCCAAAGCTGTTTGCAGCTATACCCACAGCTTTTCCCCACTGCTCTGTTCAAATGTTTCCAAGATTAGCAGCCAGTTGCTGCATAATTGGTTTAGACCACAAGCCTACACACACCAGTGACAACCCGTGACCCTCCAGATGTTGCTGATCTTCAGATACTGCCATTTTCTGCTTAGAGCTAAGGGGAATGCTGGGCTCTTATCCTGACACTCAGCCAAGTAGACAATGATTCTCAATGAGAGGGAGAGATTGATTGAATGAATTCACACTAACAGGTCTGCAGTCTTGTTCACATCCATCCTTCAGAATCTTTTAGGTAGAGAGAAAGCTTTGGGGGTCAACCCTGTGAATCTTATCTCCAGCACATGGGGCAGCATATAACTCTTCATTTCTATTTCATTTGTCACATCCAATGAAACATCTTATGCAAGATATATTTATATTCAAAATAACTTCTACTTTAGTTATGAACTATCAGTCCTATTTCTTTATTTTTATCATATTTTTATGTTAACGTATTTTTTTTCTGCAATGATTTCATCCACTGAAGAAATTTCTTGCAGTCTCATTTTCTCCACAGGGCCCATAGCTTTGTGGGCCTTTTTCAAATACTGCAGAGAGTATAAGGGAAATGTCCCCATTTGCCTGCAGATAAACAAAAGGAAGCAAGTGCCTCTCTTGTTTGGAGGAGACCCACATAAACTTCTTCCTATACAATTTTTTTAATACTTCTCCGGTCACATGAATGAACTGTAGCATCTAGGTGAAGTTGTATTCTCCATGCACCATGTACTAAACAATATTCCAAGCAGCTTCATGGTGAAATCCATGAAGAAAATATGGTAGAAACCGTAACAAACACTGGCTTCAACCCACTGCTTAGACAACTTGGACAGAGAACTGGTTGGGAATTTCTCTTTCAAAATTTGGTACCAAGATGTCTAATCAGTGGTCTGCTGGCCCACAGGGATACAGGGACTCACCCTGGTGCGCAGCGCCTCCCAGAGGCAAGCAGAGGTAATGGGAATGTATGGGATTTCTCCCTCCCAACACCCCCAATTAGGTGCCCCCATCACTTCCTGTCCCCCGTCCTACCAAGGTGTCCAGCACACCCCTGTGTCTAATAGTGGCCGCTTTTTTTTGGGGGGGGGGGGAGAACATTGACTGCTCTTCCTGATAACGGAGGAAGCAATATGTACCTGCTCAAAAAAAGGGCCTAGTCATTGCAACACTTGGGTACCAGACACCTAACCAACTGGCTTACTTGTGTCAATATCAGCTATTCCTACAAGAGAAGACGTTTGGAACAACTCCTGGAGGGTAAGAATCTTGCCCAAAATGAAGTTTCCTGCTTTTATTTTTACCACCACACACACACACACACACACACACACACACACACACACACACACACACACACACACACACACACACCAACAGATGAAGCTTATTCTGCATCTCAGAAAGGATGGCTCAATTTTGGCTCTCCTTTCCTAGATGCTCAGGAGAGACGCTTATGAGAAAGTTGTCCACGAGTGTCTCTAGACATGCAGCTGATATTCTCATCACAGACCTTGGTCTCTTTTTAGTTCATTTTTTGCAATCTTGGAATAACATAGGAAACACATGGGAAGTCCTTTGCTTTCTGTCATTTGGCAGTCACATGTAAAAGTATATGTTGAGTATCAATTATAGTAAGAAAGGCTGTATTAAAATCACTCCTTCTGACAACTCCTGAAGTTCATTGCTTTTAACAAGTGCAACAGGCCTATTTTTGAATGGCTCTTAACAGTAAGTAGGAAGATTGGTTGGGCCCCTGAACAGTCTGCAGTCTAAAAGGTTATCCTATTTAAAGAAGAGATTTTCACACGGAACAGTCCCATGCTAATAAGTAAGTTGAGCAAACAATTTAAACAGCAAAGAAGCTGTCAGGAAATCCAAGAGATAATCAACAAGAATTTGCAATATGATATAGAGTCATTCACACTTAAGTTACTATAATAAAGGAGGATAGGAAAGATAAAGGTCAACCTTGCTTGAAAGCCAGTGGTATTCAACTCTAGGGTTCAGTGCTCAACTCTGTTTATACCAGCTCTGTTTATACTCAGCTCTGTTTATGCTGCCTGGCAGCACAATCAAGCCGTGCTGACTCATCTAGCTGTTTGGGGTTTTATTAGATTTTAATGATTTTATTGTTTTAGTGGTTTGGTTTTTAATGTAGAAGATGGTTTTAATTGATGTGAGGCATCTTGGGTCACCGAGGCGAGGAAGGCGGCCTATAAATCTAGTAAATAAATAAATAAATAGCCAAAGAGCCAGCATTGTCTGTGTATGCAGACGTTTCTGCGAACATGTAGCAGGCATGACTTGACACCGGAGTACACGGAGTGCTGTTTACCTGCCGACTGAAATGGTACGTATACACTTGATTAGTTTGAATGGAACAAGTGCTCCAAAATGGCACAGTGCAGTTATCCATTGCAATGTAGTCTTTAAAATTACTGTATAGTATATGGAGTATATTATGTGTCCCTGTCTGGAAAATAATAATTCTTTCTATTGGCTATGGTTAAAAATTTTAATGGGGGGAATCACTCATCTCCCCTCTTATTTCAATTAGGATTTTGTACTATTTTTCTGGGATTATCTCTCAATTATTATGAAGAGTTTGTTGATGATGTGCGTGTGCATATACTCAATTTAAAATTATAACTTTGACAAATAGAAAGAATTATTATTTTCCAGATGGGGACGCATAATAAACTCCATATGCTATAATTTTAAAG
This sequence comes from Bradypodion ventrale, assembly GCA_035047345.1. Lineage (NCBI taxonomy): Eukaryota > Metazoa > Chordata > Lepidosauria > Squamata > Chamaeleonidae > Bradypodion > Bradypodion ventrale. The sequence continues at coordinate 181,339,822 of JAWDJE010000003.1, forward strand.
ACTGCATTGCAATGGATAACTGCACTGTGTCATTTATATATATTGAATATTACAGTTTTAATACAGTTTTTCCTTTCTTAAAATGGCTATACATTTCTCAGTATATACCAATAACAAAATAAAAATTCAAATCATGTTAGACTTCTGCAAGTACAAGAGGTGCTCAAAATGGTCACCATCAACATCCAGACACTTCTGATTACAGCAAACTACCTTTTGAGCAATGATGACCAATGTGTCCACTTGTAATGCTGTGCATGCCGTTTCAATTTCTTCCCAAAGTACAATCAGTGTAGCTGGTTTTCAATGATACATCACATGCTTTAAGGTCACCAATAGGTCAAGGGGTGTTAAACAGTGGTGGGATTCAGCCTGTTCACACTGGTTCAGGAGAACCAATACCTAATTTTTTTGTTGAGTTTGGCAAATCATTTGTTAAAATGGCACTTGTAATCAGGGTTTTCTCTAAGGTGGGTGTAATGAATTAAGAAGAAGCAGGGGAACTAGAGACCAAATTGCCAACATACGTTGGATCATGGAGAAAACAAAGGAACATCAGAAGCAAGTCTACTTCTATTTCATTGACTACACCAAGGCATTTGACTGTGTGGACCACAATAAAATGCGGCAAATAGTTAAAGAGATGAGAATACCAGAATACCTTATATGTCTCATGAGAAATCTATACATGAGTCAAGAAGCAACAGTTTGGACAGGATACGGAATGACGGAGTGGTTTGGAATAGGGAGAGGAGTAAGACAAGGTTGCATTTTGTCACCCTGCCTATTTAACAGCATAAACAGTCAGTGATTGAAACCTATCATAGATTTATCTGGCCCAGAGCAGGACCACGGGTACTCTGAAGCAGCACAAAGGTTGGTGTGAGCTTCTAGAAGGGGTACAGGTCTCTGGAAGGTGGAATGAGTCATATGATAATGGATAAGGGTGAGTCTTACCCTTACGCCTAGGCAGCCACCCAATGTGGAAATCACAAATTTACATTCCTTACTCTTTTTAACTTTCATCTGTGCAACAGCATATTCTAAACACCCGTAGTAATGTCCATTAAGTCTATGGTTGGGAAAAAATTAGATGGAACTATGCTTGTAATATTTATTTATACATTTCATAAAACTCATTATATCTTTGATGAAACACTACATTTTTATTCCCTCACATTTGTTACTTCAGTGCCAAACAACTAGGGGGTGACTTGCTGTCATTTATTTCAGCTTTGTGTTACACCCAAAATTCCCACAAAATATTTTGAGTGTGCTGGTGTTTGCACCAATAGGAAGCTAGGACAAAATGAACCAATAGAAATATAGATTTCAAAGGTAATCTTATTGCCCATTTTGGAAGCCATGGAGGAATGTTCTTACATGTTGGAATCCTTATGCCAGTGTGCAGGTGGTAATAAGGATGTTTTTATCACAACTTTCCCATTACAAAACAAGTTTGTCATACAAATTATCCTATCAGTTTTTATCTGCATAGCCTATGTCATTTATTAATTCAGCAAGATATTTTCGGTCATTAGGGCAGCCAACCGATAGTTAAATTATTTGAATCCCACCACTGGTGTTAAGTCAGGAGAATGTTCTCAAACTTTAAATATCACTTCAAAATGGTCTTGCGCTCCTGTTGAGTCCAAGAATAATATGCAACGTGACAGCAGTTCGGGGTTTCACCAACAGTGATTTATTACAGCTCAGTTCGGACTGGGGAATAAGGGGATGAGGTGGCTACTTATATACAGGCAGAACAGCAGTTACAGAGATACATTTGTTCGGGCTACCGAAAACGCGGGAACCTGTGTTAGAGCCAATCAGATAACAATAACAGTGATTCGAATTAAGCGCCTTAAAGAAAGGGTGCACTTTTCTTGCAAAGACTTAATGGCATCTTGAGAATTAAAACAATATAACATTTGGACACAAAAAATTCCTCCCCCCTTAGCGGGGAACCCACTCTCCATACCTTTGAGGTGGACCACAGGTCTGTTTAGGGCGCCCAGCATTCATGGGACTTAGGGCAATGGGTACGGGACAACCAGGGTCTATGGGAATGCCTGTGGACTCACTGGTTGACCTGGACAAGCCAGGTTTTGTGGGGGGCTTACATAAAGCAGAGATAGGATCTGATGGCCGTGGTGCACAACCCGAACTCAAACCATATGTAGAGTCTACCAACTCCAGGGGAGTTCTCGGCGAGGGGGCACCATGGCGGCTGACAAGAAGTCAGCTGGGGGTGGTGCTGTAGCATTGGTGTCAGAGCTGTACCCGTAGGGTGAGGGACAGTCTCTTCCACAGATTCAGTGGCGTTAAGTTCCCACAAAGGTACGACAGGCTCATAGCCATGGCTGCGGAAGGGTCGGTTAAGGACCCAGAACTGGGTTGTGAAACCCATGTGCTTCCGCCCCCAGTGTGGTGGTTCTCTCCCCGATTCCGGGGACGCATGTGAAACTCGTTGGCTTAACATATAACCTTTTCCCCCTAACCCCGGGGCACTTGTTGCGTGACTGATATCTACCCAAGCCGTGAACTTGTCTTGAGAGAGTCCAAACACTCCAAGAGGCATGGAGGCTGTTTACAAAAACAATAACAGAGGCTCAATTGGAATGCATACCCAAAAGGAAAAAGGGCACTGCCAGGTCCAAGAGGACTCCGATGTGGCTTACAGGAGCTGTTCGGGAAGTGATCAAGAGCAAGAAAAGCTCATTTAGAAGATGGAAGGCTTGTCCAAATGAGGACAGCAGGCAGAAACATAAATTCTGGCAGAACAAATGCAAGGCAACAATCAGGAAAGCAAAGCAAGACTTTGAGGAGCGTATAGCTAAAAATACTCAGAGAAATAACAAAGACTTCTTTAAGTACATTAGAAGTAAGAACCCAACTAGGAAGGCCATTGGACCATTAGATGACAATGGAAGGCAAGGGGTTATTAAAGAGGAAACAGAGATTGCAGAGAGACTCAATGAATTCTTTGCTTCAGTATTCACTGAAGAAGACAGAGACCACATGCCCAAAACAGAGCCTATCTTCGTAGGGAGGGAAACCGAAGAATTAAGCAAGATAGAAATAACCAGGGAGGAGGTCCTTGCATGTCTTGTTAAGCTAAACACTAACAAATCCCCAGGACCAGATGGCATCCATCCACGAGTTCTCAGGGAACTTAAAGATGAAATTGCTGATATCCTAGCCAAAATATATAATCTTTCCCTCAAATCAGGCTTTGTGCCTGATGACTGGAAGGTAGCGAATGTAACACCAATTTTCAAAAAAGGATCCAGGGGTGATCCAGGAAATTACCGGCCTGTCAGTTTGACATGTGTCCCAGGTAAAGTGATGGAAACCATCCTAAAAGATAGAATTAATAGGCACATAGAAGAGAAGGCGCTGCTAAAGGAGAGCCAACATGGCTTTTGCAAGGGCAAATCATGCCTCACTAATCTGTTGGAATTTTTTGAGAGTGTCAACAAGCATGTGGATAAGGGGGATCCAGTTGACATTGTTTATCTGGACTTTCCGAAGGCTTTTGACAAGGTCCCACACCAAAGGCTCTTGAATAAACTTACCAGTCATGGAATAAAGGGACAGGTCTTGTCCTGGATCAGCAACTGGCTAAGGGACAGGAAACAGAGGGTAGCACTAAATGGACACTTCTCCAAGTGGATGGAAGTAAAGAGTGGGGTCCCCCAAGGTTCAGTACTGTGACCCCTGCTTTTCAACCTCTTCATAAATGATCTAGAGGTAGGAGTAAAAAGCAAGGTAGCCAAATTTGCTGACGACACTAAATTATACAGGGTAGTGAAAACTGTGAGAGATTGTGAAGAGCTCCAGAGGGATCTCTTGACACTGGGGGAGTGGGCAAAACAGTGGCAAATGAGCTTCAACATCAGTAAGTGCAGAGTGATGCATGTTGGGGCAAAAACCCCCAATTACATTTATAAACTGATGGGGTCTGAACTCTCTGCGACAAACCAGGAAAGGGACCTTGGTGTCCCGGTGGACAGCTCAATGAAGGTGTCCACCCAGTGTGCCTCAGCAGTGAAAAAAGCAAACTCAATGTTAGGGATCATTAGGAAGGGTATAGAAAATAAGTCAGCAAGTGTCATTTTGCCTCTTTATAAATCTATGGTGAGGCCCCATCTGGAATATTGTGTACAGTTCTGGTCGCCATACTTCCAGAAGGATATTATGGAGTTGGAGAAAGTACAGAGGAGGGCAACCAGAATGATTAGGGGACTGGAACACCTTCCTTACCATCTGAGGCTGCAACGGTTGGGCCTTTTCACTCTTGAACGACGGTGTCTAAGAGGTGACCTGATTGAAGTTTATAAAATCATGCACGGTGTGGACAAAGTAGATAAGGAAAAACTGTTTTCCCTATCGCACAACACTAGAACTAGGGGACACTCCATGAAACTTTTGGGTACTAGTTCTCAAACAAATAAGAGAAAGTACTTTTTCACCCAGAGGATTACTGGTCTATGGAACTCCCTGCCAGAAGAAGTGGTGACAGCTGTCAGTCTTGACAGCTTTAAGAAAGGATTAGACAAGTTCATGGAGGACAAGGCTATCAATGGCTATAATTATGGCTACCTAAGGATAACCTCCGGGTTGGAGAGATAGGCAGGATATCTCTCAATGCCATTTCCAGGGAATCCTAAGCAGGTGAAGGCATCTGCTTGGGAATACCCTGAAGGAAATGGTGAGCCACTGTGTGAGACAGAATGCTGGACTGGATGGGCTGTGGCCTGTTCCAGCAAGGCTGTTCTTATGTTCTTATGTTCTTATGTTCTTGTAGTCGAGCCTGGCCCCCCAAAAATGGCTCCTGGCAAACGCCCTTGAGTGGACGATGTCAGCACACCCAACCTGCAGTATATGCAATCTCTTAACCCGAAGAGCAGACGGACATACCACTTTGTCTTCCCACAACGAACCCCCCTTTTACTGACAGTTTATTACATATTACATAACAACCCTGAAGTTTTAACGAAACCCGTGGCGGAGGCCACCCAACCTGAACCTATAGCACAATCATAGACAGAAGGGGATCATTGCATTGTGCAGTCACAAAGTCCAAGCTAGAGTGGAGAGTTGTGACAATCAGGGACTCCCACATTTCCCAGGTCGAGGACTCCAATGCGCCCTGCGGAACAATGTACTCAGTGGGTCTCCAGCCCAGTGGGTTTGACTGTAGGATCCAAGTCAAAATGAACAGGGGCCCCCTTAAAAGTTCCCAACCCTGGGCGGAACACATCCGGATACTTGTCACTAACAGCCTGAATGGGGTCAGCCTGAACCATATTGATGCCTGAAAGGGTGATACCTAGGGGCCCAAACCACTGAGTACCCAAAAGGTTGTTCTTACCCGCCTTGACCACAACAAGTGGGAGTTTTGCGGCGATGCCTTTGCACTGCACATCAAACATGCCGACGCCGAGCACAGGGATGTGGCAACCTTGCACATCCCTCAATTGGACCTGGAGAGCCCTCAACTTGGGCCGGTCTGCAGTCGGAATCTGGAAAAACTCACGCTGGGCCAGGATTGAATATGACAATCCCGAGTTGATCTCCATATGGCAATGATGACCCTGAAGACAGACATCAACGATGAACTGACCCGTGACCGCACAAACACTGGAACTGGAACCGAAGTCTTGACCGGCATAGATTTTGGAGATCTGGTGCTCTTTCGGTCGGCAAACCCTGTCTTTGGAAAACCCTCTAGAACGCTGGCGGCACACTCTCGCTATGTGCCCCTTTCGGCTGCACTTGTGGCACCCTGCCTCTCTGAATGGGCATTTTTCATGCAGGTGCTTGCCCCCACAACCTTTCCATGGGGCACATAGCGAGAGGACTAGCGGTGAACTTTCCGCATGTCACCCCTGACTCTCGGTCGTCTGAAGATGATGAGGATGGCGAATCTGAAGAGCCGTAGTGCTCCAGTCTCTGGTCAGCTGCTGCCAATTTAACTGAGGAGCTCTTTTCCCAGAACACCTTCACACCTGCGCTGGCGACTTCGGATGCCAGAGCTTCCTCAAAAGCCTCGTCGAAGGTCAGCGTGTTCTTTTTCACCCTGTCCCTGAGGGCATTGTCCAAGTTCAGCCACTCACATGTCCCAGCCGCTTGGCGCAGAGCGGCAAAATAATCGGTGAAGGACTCTCCAGGCTTCTGGTTCCGACGGTAGAAGTTCACCCGGGCTGTGAAGATAGAGATCTTGGGCTTGAAGTGGTCTCTTAAGACTTGGCCGAAGTAGGTTCACAATGAGGTCAATTGTAGAGATGCCGCAGTTTGCAAGAAACGTCGCCTTCCGTTCCTCCGGCTTGACCTTGTTGGCTATAACCCAGTTCTCAAATTGGATTTCGTAGCTCAGTCAGGTGTCTGTCTTCGACACGTCAGAAACCCCGAACGGTGTTGCGGCGGCAGCAGATCCCATCCTCGTCGCCAATGTTGAGTCCGAGAATAATATGCAACGCGACAGCAGTTTGGGGTTTCACCAACAGTGATTTATTACAGCTCAGTTCGGACTGGGGAATAAGGGGATGAGGTGTCTACTTATATACAGGCAGAATGGCAGTTACAGAGATACATTTGTCCGGGCTACCGAAAACGCGGGAACCTGTGTTAGAGCCAATCAAATAACAATAACAGTGATTTGAATTAAGTTCCTAAAGGGTGTGCTTTTGCTGCAAAGACTTAATGGCATCTTGAGAATTAAAGCAATATAACATTTGGACACAACAGCTCCTCAAGCAAAAACTGCGCTTCTGCCATTTTCTTTAACTGTCCTGCCTGTCACATGGTGGCCGTAGCATTCATTCTTTTGAGCAAACATCATACTACACATTGCTACTGTAATTCAATTCAACTCAGAAAAGTGAGACATAACATCTCTTAAAATATGTATACATTTGTATACATATGTGTATAATGCATGCATATGTATACATTTTGGCACCCTCTGTATATTTATTTCCCTAATCATCTTGCATGGCAAGGTGTTTTTGTGAGTAGAAATCTGCTTTCTAAGGCTTCTTCCTCTAAGCTGCTGACTCAGAAACTGCTACAGTTCTTTATACATCCTAATTTCACATGTTTCCCTGTTCTTACCCAATGGGATTCTTTAGTGTTTGTCCTCCTAAATAAAAGGTCTCAGGATGCTACATCAGAAGAGTCACCATGGGAAGATGTGCAGCTCTTCAAAGAGGAACAGATACGTCGTTTTACATCAATTGCGGTTTGGATGAAAGGCAAGGGTTTTAATGATTGGAAATAGTGATCCTCCTTGGAAACATGTCACATTAAAGTTTGTTAACTGCAGATTTCCACTAAACATTTGGTCACCAAGAGTGGTTTCCTGTGATTTTAGACATAGGAGTCACAGGACATAAAAATTAAAACATTTTTTCAATCAAGAAATTAAATTTTCATGTAAAAGTACTGAAAAATATTAGGTTATACTATTTAACAGATGAATTAATATAGTATAGATCAGGGGTCCTCAAACTTGGTTCTCTTCTTGGACTTCAATTCCCAGAAGCTCTGACCAGCAGCTGTGCTGACTTGGGCTTCTGGTAGTTGAAGTTCAAGAACATCTGGAGAGCCAAGTTAGAGAATCCCTGGTATAGGTGAATTAGTATAGTATCAACCTTCTATATTCCAACACAGCATTCATGGCTTCACTAGACCAGTGCTTTCCTAAAAGTGCTTGGGACACTCCAAAAGCCTCCATGGCCTATGGAAAACAGAATCTTAGAATATATTCTTAGAACTGCAGAGATGGAAGGGACCCTATGGATAATTTAGTTCTGCTCCTGCCAAGGAGGCACTGTGGGGAATCAAATTCCCAATATCTGGCTCTGCAACCATCTACTGTACCTAAATCACTAAGCTATCTAGTGGTTATGGCTAGAATGGTTAATACTGCTATTCCTAAGTGCCTTCTCCCACTTGTGGAACCAGGTTAGCTCCTTGATTTAAGATACAGCTGAGGGTTATGAAACAGAAGTTAAAGCACTGTTGGAAGACATCTTGGCATGAATAGGACTATAATAATACATGCTATTTGATGTTCTGGTAGAAACACGAAGCAGCCGGCATAACAGGGCTAAACCATTTATTAGGCAGTCAGAACATGGAGAACAGTGGCGCAGCACTGCTCATTATATACACTCAGAAATGGATACATTTGGGCGGGAAGGGAGAGGGGTAACTTGGAGGCCATTGGACTAGAGTGAAAAACTGTACAGACTACATAGTTTAGGCGGGAACGTAGTCCCGCAATATTTCAAGACCAAGAAGAAGGAGACAAAATGGAGGATTGTAATGATTCTATTTAATTCACAAATGTTACAACATAAAAGGTATTCAAACTGAACATTCCTCCCCCCTAGGATGGGACGAAGTCCCTCAGCCATTGTGGAGGCTTACAAACCCTTTTGGGTCGAGCTGATACCTGGCTGAACTCAGATGTCTGGGATAGACTTGGTTCCATAGAGTGATACCGTGTGCTGGGGTCCTGACCTGACCCATTGGTATTAAGGGAGCATTGACCTGACTCGGAGTTGGAGCAAGGGAGGGAAAAAACTAAATCAAAACCCAATTTGGATGAAGCAGGAGCAGAGGATCGCTCGAAATTAAAACTAGAACCAGGAGGGGTAAAACACAATGAAAAGTCCCACCTTTGAGAATCATGAGTAGGGGGTGACTCAACAAAAGCTTGCCTCATTTGGGTGGGAGTTGAGGTAGACTCGAGTGCAGCAGGATGGGGGGTTTTCCTGGGAGAAATCAAAGCCCCGCTTTTCACTTGGACGAGTGGGGGAACATTCTGCAAACTCCCCCCGATCCTGTAACTCAAAAGGTAGAATTCCACGCTCTAGGCTTGCTGACGACCTCCAACGAAAGTGGGGCTGTCCTGAGTTAGAAGGCTGGGAACCACAACAGACTTCTAAGGCTCCGCCCGTGTCTCCCCCTGGGAGTAAGTGGGTGGGGGAGGACCCTAACGTGGAATTACCATATGAAGAATCACCTGATACCTCTGAAAACTCCATTACCCTATGTCTGAGCTTGTCGGCATGGCGCCGCCAAAGCAAACCAGTACCTGTTTTGACATGATAGAACACTGGTCCTGTTTGTTCCACCACAATGCCCAGAATCCAAGCTGGACCTGCGGCCACATAGTTCCGGCAGTGCACCGGATCCCTGGCAGAGAATACCTTTTTTTGAGCAATTTCAACATTAACACCCCTATCCTCCACCCTGGAAGGATCTAACCGGTTGAGCAATGAGACCGGCCTCCTGCGCATTAAGAGTTCGGCTGGTGACAGCCCTGAAGCCAGGGGTGTTGACCGGTAGCACATAAGGAATTTGCAAAGTTGTACGTCTATGTCCCCCTGACCAATGCAGCGAAGTGCCTCTTTAGTAGTGCAATCTTGACATTCCACCTGACCGTTGGTGGCAGGGTGGAAAGGGGCAGAAGTTACATGCCGAATCGTGTTTCTCTCCAGAAATGCCTGAAATTTGGCAGAGGTGAACATTGTGGCGTTATCAGATACTAGGATGTCCGGTAACCCGAAACTACTGAACAACCTCCGGAACTGTTTGATAGTGACTGCAGAAGAGGTACTAGGCATAGGAATTACCTCCAGCCATTTGGAAAACGAGTCGACCTCCAGTAGGAAAAGGGCCTGCAAAATCAACATGAATCCATGACCATGGACCATGGGCAATGTCCCTCTCCTTGGCTGGAAGCCGGGACTCCTCGGGACAGGAACTCTGGCAGCTCCGACAAGTGCCCACCAATTGCTCAATGTCACGGTCTACCTGGGGCCACCAGAAAAAACTCCTGACAAAGCCTTTGTGCGTACTATACCAGGGTGACTAATATGTAGAAGCCTCAGTACCTTAGAGCGTAGTGCAGTAGGGATGACCACCCTTTGACCCCATAGAAGGCAACCTCTCTCTAGTGAGAGCTCGAACCGTCTCCTAAAGAACACTTTAAACTCCTCACCAAGAGGAGATGTGGGCCAGCCTTTCTTAACCGAGGAGATTATCTGGGACATGAGTTTGTCTCGCGCAGTTGCATTAGCAATGTCGGAAGGTACAATGGGGTGTGTGTGTGAGTCAAGAGACGCGATTAACAGCACCTGAACATCCTGCTCAATTTTGCAATCCGCTTCCCCCAGATCTGGCAATGGAGACTGTGATAACACGTCAGCATGGCTGATTTCCTTGCCCGGACGGTGCACCAAGGTATACTGATAAGCGTTTAAGAAAATGGCCCAACGTAACATGCAGGGGGATAGAATCTGGAGAGTTGGCTTGGAAGTTACGAAAATCCCCAGCAAGGGCTTGTGGTCTGTTACAATGGTGAACTCCCTCCCGTAGAGGAAGTTGTGGAACTTTTTCGTTCCAGCAACTATGGCCAGAGCCTCCCTGTTGGTCTGGGTATAGTTGCACTCAGTTTTAGATAGGGACCTTGAATAGAATGCAACCGGGGCTTCTTTCCCTTTCTCCAAGACATGACACAGGACAGCCCCACCCCCACTGGTGATGCATTACACACAAGAACCACAGGTTTCCTGGGATTGAAGTGAGTCAAGCCTGCTTCAGATGAAAGAAGCTCTTTTAACTCATGGAACGCACAATCCTGAGCCTACCCCTACCGCCAGACTGCATCTTTTTTAAGCAACCGGTGTAGCAGCTCTGCCACGGAAGCCTTCCTTGACAGGAATGAATGATAAAAGTTGAGCAGACCCAGGAAGGACTGCAACTCAGACTTTATGATTGGACGGGGGGCATTGCAGACAGCAGCAACCTTTGAATCAGAGGGTTTAACTCCCTCGGGAGTGACCTTAAACCCGAGGAATTCCACTTCCCTTGCAAGAAAAACACATTTGTCCCTCCTAAAACGTAACCCCGCATTTTCGAAAACCTGCAACACCTGATCTAACCTGCTGGTGAGTTCAGACTCACTCCTAGCGGTTATAAGGATGTCATCAAAGTATGGGAGGACCCCAGGGAGACTCTTCAGTAAACGCTCGACAAGTGACTGAAAAATACCCGGGGCTGCATTCACCCCAAACTGAAGGAGCGTTATCTTGAAAGCCCCCTTGTGTGTGACAATGGTTTGTGCTGCCGCAGCAGCAAATGCGACTGATAGTTGTTGATAGGCTTGCACTAGGTCTAATTTGGCAAAACATTTGCCCCCATGTAGAGCAGCCAATAGATGGCTAACCACCGGCACCGGGTAAGCATTAGGCCTGATAGCCTTGTTGCTTTATAATCTGTGCAAATCCTCACCTCCCCATTGGATTTGATCGCAGTCACGATAGGAGTCTTCCACTCTGTGGAGTCCACGAGGACCAAAATCCCCTGGCCTACCAATTTGTCCAGTTCGGCTTCGATTTTGTCCTTCAAAGCAAATGGCACTCTATGAAATTTGAGGCGGATTGGCCACACAGCCAGATCAAGATCGAAGGACACTGGGGGACCTCTGTACTGCCCTAGACCTTTTTCAAAAACTGCTGGGTGCATATTACAGACGTCCTGCACCAGGTCAGCGTGGATGGCATTGATGCTGGACAGTTTAATTCCTAATGGGTCAAACCACTGCACCCCCAGCAAGCAGTTCGTGCCGCATTTGACCACTACAAGGGGCAGTTTAGTTTTAATGTTTTTGAAAGCAATGGAGAAATTCCCCACCCCCAGGACTGGAATCAGGGAACCTTGCATGTCTCGGAGAGACATCTTCAGAGCCCAAAGTTTTGGGCGAAGCTTTGGGGGATTCGCAAAAATTCCCTCTGGGGGAGGATGGAGTAGGATGTCCCCGAGTCTACCTCCATCCTGACCGGAATGCTGTGCAGCTGGACCTCCATGAAGAAACAGTGGGCAATGCTAGACACATGGCAGGCGGATGGCTCATCGGCTGAGATCTTCAATGCTTGTGCTCCCTTCCAGCTTGGTCAGCTGTGTGGCTCCAGGGCATGCTTCTGGCACTGCCTGCAAACCTTGGCGATGTGGCCCTTCTTGCCGCAATGATGGCATTTGGCATTAATGGAAGGGCACTGATGGCGGTCGTGCCTCGCTCCACAACCGACGCATCTGTGCTGGGCCCTCTCGGTGGTGCGCGTGTCCGCCACCTTCTTGCGGACCTTCCAGACCTCGCCGTCCTCATCGCTGGACCTGGACCCGGATGTGGGGGAGGACGCCGGGAATGCTGAAGATACAGAGGAGCGGGGAGACAAGCAACGATGGGCCTGCATGGCGGACTCCGAAGTGCCAGAAGCGGCAGGCCTATGCTTAATGGACTTGACACCTGATCTGGCAGCCTCAGATGCCAGAGCCTCCCGAAGGACCGACTTGAAGGTCAGGACATCCCTGACCATGAGCCGGCATTGAGTCTCCTCATCTCGCAACCCGGCCAGTAGACGATCCCGTAACGCCTCCTCCAGGTTGTCCCACTGGCATGGAGTGGCGGCCAGTCTCAGCACTACGGTGTAGTTGGTCACAGACTCCCTGGGTCCTTGATCCCGTCTGTGGAACGCCACCCAGGCCAGGAAGATGGACACCTTCGGCTGGAAGTGTGTCCGAAGAGCCGCCAAGAGTTTAGCCAGTGGGACGATGTCGATGTCTCTGGGAAAGGCGAGGTGCGTGGCCAATTCAAGGGTGTCCAGGCCGCACTGTGACAAGCAGCCGGCATAACAGGGCTAAACCGTTTATTAGGCAGTCAGAACATGGAGAACAGCGGTGCAGCACTGCTCATTATATATACTCAGAAATTGATACATTTGGGCGGGAAGGGAGAGGGGTAACTTGGAGGCCATCGGACCGGAGTGAAAACTGTACAGACTACATAGTTTAGGCGGGAACATAGTCCTACGATATTTCAAGACCAAGAAGAAGGAGACAAAATGGAGGATCGTAATGATCCTGCTTAGTTCACAAACATTACAACATAAAATGTATTCAAACACAACATGCTATCAAGTCAGTTCTTACTTACAACTGTCACAGTATAGAATAGGGGTAGCTGACCTACGCCCTGTGAGCTGGCCCTGGCCTGTGGCATCATTTCATGTGGCCCACTGCCACCCTTGCTGCTACCAGAAACGGAAGTGGATGCACCAGCACCTGCCATAAACGCTGCCGTAGATGAACCTGTGGCTATCATAAATGCGTTTACAACAGCCATGGACACATTTTACAGCAACATTCATGGCCGGAGGAACGACAAGTGTTGGTCTTTTACGCTTTATTGCACTGTTACATTTTATTGTATTGTTATATTTTATTGCATTGTTACTTTTTATTGCGTTGTTACACTTTATTGTATTGTTATATTTTATTGTACTGTAATGTTTGATATGTTATGATTTCTGTGAGCCGCCCTAAGTCGCGTATGCTGGGTAGGCAGCATACAAATCCAATAAATCACAAAATCACAATCACATGACCAGCTCAGCTGTCCAGGGGCGTGGTCAGGCCCGTGGCATGAAAAGGTTGGGAACCACTGGTATAGAGTATTCAGAAATGTTTACGGTTGCTTTCTCCTGGGGAAACGCCTTCCAGATTGGCTCTTGTTCTACAAGGCACAGTGGAAAATTAAATTCTTGACCCCTGTGTTCTGATACACTATCTAGTCAACTGCTGGATCTGACTGTATGGGTCTCAGGTGGATTTTAATCCAAATCTGACTGCAAACTGGTTAACATCTGCCTGAAAACATAAACTGAAGCCACAAGTACAGCTGTTCTTAAGTGTCTGCCACTACTGCACACTTAATAGGCTGCCAATGCTTTTATTGTGAGTTGGTTTCAATTATCTGTTTACAGACTAAGCTGCTTTTTATGGTTTTCTGGTTAAATCTGTCTTCTATCTGATTTTAATTAATGTCTGGATCTACTTTTTATTTGCTGTGTCCTGTTTTCTGAAGTTTGTAAGCCACCTTGAGCACTAATCTGTAGTAGAAAAGTGGGAGAGAAGTGTAACAATAATAATGGCAATTTCTACTGAAAGCTGGTCACACCTTGAATGGGAAAGGGCTAAATTCAATCTAAGTTTTGAGAAAAATAAGACAGTACTCCTCATCTTTGCTTGTCAGAGCACTGACTGGAAGAAACAGCCCTGCCCAATCACACAAAATGAGGACTGACTGCTCAAGTGAGGAATGCTTATGTGATTGCCCTTACTCTTCCAATAGAATACCAGTCCAGAGTTTAACAATATGATTCTGTATTTTTCATCGTAAAGGTCATCCAGATAATGTTGTTACATGGCTTCAAGTGGTCTTTGACTTGTGGCAAACTTATGAATAAATGATCTCCAAAGTTTTCTGTTCTCAACAGCCTTGCTCAGCTCTTGCCAACTCAAGGCTGTGGTTTGCTTGATGGAGTCAATTTATCTCTTATTTTGCCCAGCTAATATCATAATTGAATCATGACCTGGTCTACATTGCATCCATTTAGCCTAGATTCCACTCACCGCAAGATTGAACCCACACCAATAATTGTCAACATGTACTCGTTTCCCCGTAATACTTTAAGGTAACAGGGTTTGTTTATGTTTTCAGAAGCTGTTTCAACAATGGAAGTTTTTGTTGTTTTGGGTTTGTTGTTGTTGTGGGATTTCATTCCTTTTATTTTTTCATGGAAGATGAACTGAATGTTCTGAAATAGGATTGTCCATGTATTACAGCAAAGGAAGAGAATGACAGCTCTGCTTCTTGATACTGTGCCAAATGAACTGAGCATGACTCAGTCTCAGCGGAAGACAATAATCAGTGGCTGTCAAGGCACTGTCCGTACAGAGTGTTTTTGGCTACTTGAGGGAGCTGTGGATGAGTCACCTCTGTCATTAAGTCTCAATACTGTGCAACTTGCACAGACCTAAGATTGCATTTGCACTGGGGAGAAAAACGGTCCTTGAAGACAAAGAAAGGTTTGTTCCTGAATAACAGGAACCTAAGTAACTTAATGGCAGAAACTCAGTACTGTATCTTGTTTAGAATATGGTACTTAATCAGCACTTGCATGACATGAGCCACCTGAATGGTGATGGTATTTCAGCTGGTCAACATGCGTCATTCATACATTACAACATGCACCTCAGTAGGTCTGGATCAAGTGGCTGGAGAGATTGCCTGATGTGAACCTGATAGCTATATATGAATCTTACAGTTGTGTTTTTCAATGTTTTAGAGCAGGAGTTCTCAACCTTTTAAAGCTGGGGGCCAGCTCATGCTCCATCAGACAGCTTCAGGGGCCGGACAGCCATTTTGCCCTTCATTTGCCCTTGTTATGTGAGGTACCACTGTATATATATGCACCTGGTGGATATAATTACATCAGTAGGAGCCGCAGGCCGCATCTGGCCCATGGGCTGCAGGTTGGGTATCCCTGTTTTAGAGTGTAGAGCAGGGGTGCCCAAACTACGGTGCATGGGCCGAATCCAGCCCCCGATGCCAATTCATCTGGTCCCCAACACCCTCATCCCTCTCAGAAGCGGAAGTAAAACATGCACACACATGCACAGAATGCTGCCGTAAATGCAACCGTGGCTGTCATAAATGAGTTGCATAATCATATGTTTAGAACCATGCTCTCAGCTAGAACCAATGACCTGATGGCCGCTGTTGCCAGATTTTCCTGGAGGGCAACCATGGTACAAAGCATTAGAGAGAACCAGCTGCAGCAGGAACAGGTTAAAAACCAACTACTGTATAATGATTGTTATTTTGCACTAGTAATTTTATTTTATATCCTACTGATGTAATTATATCCACTATGTGCATTTATATACAGTGGTACCTTTCATAACAAATGCATCGTATAGTGAAAAATTCGCACAAGGAAGCATTCCTTATGCAATGACGATACCCCGTATAATAGAAAAAAATTGTTACGTGGAGTTTTTGGTAACTGGGGTATACCCACTTAATGGGAACTCTGGTTAACGAACATTTTTTCCATTATGCGGGGGCATCTCCCACAGGGAACCGCATAACGAAAAAACTGCATAGCAAAGAGCTCTGTGGAACTGAGTTTTTTTGTCATGCGGAGTTATATTGTGTAGACATTTTTATCCTTATTTTATAACTGTAACTATAACTTTTAAATGTTTAAACTGTTTTATGTGCTTTTTTATTGCAGGAACCACACGATTGGCCAGCCGCTGTACCTCTATCTTATCCTTCCTGTAGCCAACCGAGTGTGCTCCTGCCGGACTCGTAGGGGTCACCCAGTGCCTCCTTACCAGTGCTAGCCACCAAGCGACCAAAAAGAAACCAAAACTACCCCGCAAATAGCCCAACAGTGACAGTGTGGGATGGGCGAAAACGCCAAGAACCAAATGGCCAATCTAGGTTCAAGCAAAAATTCCCATCCGGCCCTGAAGTGACCAAAATAATCACACTGCGACCCAGGGCGGGGGTGGAGGGCAAACGCTGCCTGGCCCAGTCGACAAGGAGGCGGAAGGATGGCCCAAGCCCCTACTTTAAGGAGGCCGGCCCCGCCTCTTCCTGCCTCACGCCATCTCCCATGGGGGAGGAGCCGGCAAAGCATGCGGCAGCGAATCTGCCCTGCCGCGTGTCCCTTGCCGGACCCACTCCCCCAGTAAAGAGACGGACAACAGTGCTGGGATTAAAACTGGGCCACTTTATTTGTAATTCAATAATGCAAGCAGGCCGCCATAGCACTGGTAAGGAGGAATGGTTATAACCAATTATATTGACCCCAAACAGAAGCACAAATGACCAAACCTCTGCTTCTGCGAGTGTCCGGTGAACCGGAAGGATTTGCAAGCTGTATCTAGCATAGCATCATCTTGTTCCTGAGCACACGCGAGTGGCCAGCCGCTGTACCTCTATCTTATCCTTCCTGTGGCCAATCGAGTGTGCTCCTGCCGGACTCGTAGGGGTCACCCAGTGCCTCCTTACCAGTGCTAGCCACCACACGGGGAGGAGCCTACCACGACTCCCCGCCCCCTGACTGCCAACTCGGTCACCAGGCCTGCCTGCAAGGAAGCCAAGAAGCGATCCATGCCTCTCACCAAGAGGTGAACTCTGTCATTGCGATACAGGCCGGCATCCCAAATACTGATGGCCGGATGGTCCACCACGGTACCCAAGCTGTGGTTGCCAAAGTAACAGGCAATAGCCTGGTTAACCGACCGCCGGGCACAGGCAATACGGTGCAGGTTGCTGCCCACCCAGAAAAAAGATTGTGGGACAATAGAAGACCAGACCAAGCAGATGCGTGGCCAGCAACACCTCAAGAGGCCAAAATCTCTACGAATGGCAATAATCAAGCCCAAGCCCGCAATTTGGCCCAAATCGTTACCACCCAAATGGACCAAAAGAATATCGGGAGGGGGAGAGGCCTCAAGGGAAAAAAGGAAAGGGAGGAACTGGTGCCACCGCATCCCACAAACGCCATGCCAACTGAGGTGTGCCACGGTCTGCAGGCCGAGGTGAGAACCCCAACGGGAGGCTGACGCGTGCCGAGCCGCCCAAAAGATATAGCTGTGGCCCATGATCCAAATGGACACCGGAGAAGCACGGAGGACAGGAGCTGAAAAAAAAGAGAAGAAAAACAAGCGGCAGCGGGTGTTCAACAAAACATAGGATATCCCTGAAACCCCAGGTATCCCCAAAACCCCGGGCCTTGGCAGCAA